>OX456985.1:129980355-131180355 GCA_949752695.1 Melanostoma scalare
GTTGCAGACCATTCTGTATTTTAAAAGTTCTGGTAGAAGTTTTATTGCAACTTTTCACAACAAACGTTCTACCATGAAGCATGTCATTCAGAATATATAGCAGTGGTTTACTCATGCCATATCTGATCAACTTATAGAAAAGACCGTCTAACCAAACGGTATCGAAAGCCTTCTCCAAGTCAACCAGACATGCACCCGTACACTGATTTTTAGCTTTGTTCCATTGAATATCTGATACTAGTTTAGACGCGGCATGTGTGGTATCATGGCCCGCCTTAAAACCAAACTGATTTTCAGGAATAATATGTTTGTCCTCAGCCCATGTGGACAGAGCTCTATTGAGAACTTTCTCGAATACTTTGCCGATACTCGGAAGAAGACTAATTGACCGGAGATTTGCTGGATTGGAACCATCCTTTCCTTTCTTAAGGAGAGGATGGACCACTGCCGTCTTCCAACGCACTGGATAATATGCATTATTCAGCGCATTGTTGAACAGCGCGGTGTATATGTCCACCGCTTCCGAAGGGAGGTTTCGCAGCACAACATTGGGTATGCCGTCGACTCCTGCTGACTTCTTTTTCTTTATTTTGTGAAAGATGTCCAAGAGGTCCATCTTAGAAACGAACAGGGTGTTATCCCCGTTTCGCTGGGCGATGACTGCATTTGCAAGTCGGTCGTCATTGAACCTAGTGAAACCAGGATTCTCGGATCGCCAATGCGAGATCTCGTCTCTAAGATAGAAGTGTCCAACGAAGGCTCTATTCTCAAGGTCGTAATTCGGGCGAATGCACTCATTCACCTTATATACTCGCTCGAAAACAGCACCCACCGTCTCTACCTTCTCCTGAGCATCTTCCACTATAAAGTGGTCATCATCCAAGATGGCCTCATCCGGATCTATCCCTATTGTCATAAGTAAGTTTCTGTTCTCTGTCGTCCTTTGGAGTTTAATACCCTGAAGGTCATTTTGATCTTTTCTCCTAAAAATTTTATTTATTTCCGGAAACATACTCGGGTTGTTGGATTGTACAGCCCGAATTTTGTTGTTCCAGAAAAGCGATATAGAGATTTTGTAATTTTCTTTAATTAACTGTTGGAGATTTTTGATCTGTGACTTCAGAGTTCTAATCTCCAAATCGTGTCGGTCAGTAAACCTCCTGTGCAAGAGTTTTAGTCTTGACAGGAGTCTACTTTTTTGTTTGTAAAGTGCGTCGATTGTCGCGTTTCTGTACATGTTCGTAGAGTCATGTTGCCTATATTTAGGAATTGTCCTGTCCATTGTACTACGGATTGCATCCTCCATACGTTGCAGGTACCCATCGATCTCAACGTTCGACAGATTCCTGTTGCATGGTGGCGCAATACCGTTTGAACGAAGTTCCCTTGAGACGGCACCGGAAAAGCGCGGCCAACGTGTCTTACCGTAGTTGTAAGAGTGCGTTGGCACGTACTCCTCCAGTTCCACAAGGTCGTTCGGATGCAGTATGACGGCGGCAAGTCCACAGTGGTCACTGTCGTACTCAACCGTCGTCAAACAATTTTTCGTTCGTCGAAGAATGTCGTCGGTCAGTTTCAGTCTTGAGTCTAAAAGCAATAGATCCAAATAGGAGCCACTTCGAGGATATGAAGGCCTGTCAGTAGCTAGCAGATCGACTTTACACTCAATGCTGTGGAGCCCCAGCCAATTGAATAGCTGGGTCCCCCTTGGATTCGCTAATTGATTTCCCCAATCTTGGTGTTTAGCATTGTAATCACCGGCCAAAAGGAAATAGTTTTCATACGAGTTCAGATTCAGACATCGAAACAGCGTTTCGAGCTCTGTTATAAAACATGAGGTTTGAGAAGCTTCCGGCGGTGCATAGAGCGAGACCACATACAGTCGCCTCCCCTGTTGGAGAGGGATGCATATGATACACGTTTCCAGCAACCGGAATCGACGTACTTCACCGCTATATATTACCTTATGAGCAATGCCCTTACGTAAGAAGATCGCAACCCCACCCGCGAGAGTCGAGTTGGGTCGGTCCCTCCTTATGATAATGTAATTGTTATCCGTCAGTTTGTGATGCTGATTTAGCCTAGTTTCGCTAACCATACATACATCAGGACGTTGGTCTTTTAACAACTTAAGGAAGTTGGTTCGTCGTTCTATCCTAACTAGCGAATTCACATTCACGGCTAGGATCTTAAAAGGCCTCTCCGGCAGCGCGCCCGTTAACCTAAAAATTGCGCAAGCGACGGCACTGCATGGTCGATCAAGTCTACCCTACGCGCCTGCTCACTTATTTGCCGTGATAGTTCACTCATGTGCCTGAATGACACGCAGAGCGACCATCACCTCTGACTCCCCAGTAGCTGCCTTTGACACAGATGGCTGTGCGGCCTCTTTCTGGGGAGGTTGTACCGTTTTCCCAGCTCCACCCGCCATTTGGGCGTAGGAAACTTGGGGAACGACGGCCCTTGGAGTCGGTCTGGCTGTATGCCTTCCCTCTTCCTTGGTTACTGTTGGAGCAGCTTTTAATGATTTTTTAATCACTTGGTATCGAGGACATCCCCGATAGTTAGCAGGGTGTCCATCTCCACCACAGAGAACACATTTCAATTGGGTCTTATCTTCGACCCTTTCCTCACCGAGCTTGCACTCTTTTTCTTTGTGGTTCTCTCCACACTTTACGCACCTCGACTGCATTTGGCAGTTGAATGCGGCGTGCCCGAACCGTTGGCAACGAAGACATTGTAAAATGTCTCCGTGCCTGTTTATTTTTTCCCATCTTACCATCTGGTAGTCCAGGACGGAGATTTTCCTTAGACTCTTCAGACGGCTACTGGGTGATAGGGTGACGAGGAACATCGGCAATAGCCGCCTCTCCCGTCTAGCCTTAGCCGTGGTGAACGACTTGACCCCGATAAACTCGAGATCGTCGCTCGCCAACCTGCGGAGTTCCGCTAAGAGCTCCTCTGGGTCAGAGGTAGGCTCTACCCCTTTCAAAAGCATACTTTTTGGCTTCTCCTCTTTGGGAGTATAACTATAATGTTCGGTGGCTGTCACTTTCAACAACTCCCGAATGATCTTGTGGTCACCAATGTTTTCACATTGGATCGCATGTCGATCCTGTCCAAAACGTTTAATAACAAATTTATCGCCTATGGCGGACTTACACAGGCTTTTTGTTGCTTGAAAATCTATCTTGTGGGTGTTTATAGGGGGCACCCTGCTTTTAGCTGCTGTTTTCCTTGGCTGCTGCTGTTGTTGTGCTGGCTGTTGATGTTTTTCCTGCTGCTTCGGCTCTGGTGCCTGCTTCCTGCTGGTGGTCGTTGGCGCGGCTTTTTTAGCTGCGGTCCCCCGTGGCTGCTCCTTTGTAGCAGTTTTTTTAACCTCGACAGCTATTTTATTAGCTGTCGTCCCTCGTTGCTGCACGGGCGCAGTTTTAACATTTGCAGCCTTAGTTGTTGTAGGCTGCTGTGGTTTATTGTCATCTTTTCGTGCCGCTGGCAATCGTTGTTGCTTAGCCTCGCATTCGGCTTGCCTGCGGGCCATTTGCCTTGTTTTTATTGCCTGAATTTCGGCAGACAGCTTCTCCACGATTTTTGTTATCTCGTGGAGTCGCTTGTCCTCCTCATTATCTCCTATAACGTCATTGTCATCGTCACCGTTCTCCGCCAACGCAGCGAAAGAATTGTTGCTGCCGGTGTAACGGCCCTCCCCACCGTTCGACTCGTAGTCGTATGTCGAATTTAAACTACCGACACTCTCCGAACTGGTCGACATACCATCGTCGTCGACCTCCTTATCAGTTGCCTTTGCTTTCTGATTGCGGGATACCAAATTTGGCTTGACTTTAATCCGCCTCCTCTTAGCTGCAGTTGTTGTCGCTGCTGTTGTTTCGGTTGTTACCGCAATTTGCATTGCGGTTGATGCCGCTGCTTTACTTCTTGTTGTTGTTGTTGTTGTAGGATTTTGCTCCAACATTTTATTCGATGTTGATGGACCAGATTGGTCCATCACACACACCTCTGCTACTTTCTTTAAGCTCCGTAACCTAATTTTCTCTTTAATTTTGGCTATTTTCTTAAATTAAAGAAAAAAGTGGAGATGCCCCGGCTGGGAGTTGAACCCACGTTCCTCCGCACTAGGTACCTGCTGCGCTATACGTTAGGCTACTGCCTTGATGAAAATTACTGACTTTAAACACTACTTGTTAAAATCACTTGAAAATATACCACAGCTAAAGTCGTCAACACGTCTACACTCGATAGCTGTTGCTGAACGACTGAGGCCAACCAAGAAAAAACAACGTTCGTGATCACTGAATGCATTGACTGAGTTTAAGGCCGCGTTTAGACTTCATTAGTAGGAATAGGTGCACTTGGGACCGATCCGTTAAACGTTAGAATATTTGAAAATTTGAAAAAAGGTAAATGTATGAGGAATAGAAAGTGTGAATAAATAAATGATTTTATTAGTGAGTGATAAAACCCAATGTAATTTGTTTATGGTTGTTTGTATAAGGGATCGACACGGGACACCATGTCGTGAAGTCGAGTATTAAAATCTACAGATAAATGAAAAGAGGATTGTGAAAATAAAGTGTTAAGGAAATGTTTTGTTTGTTAGAAATTTGGGTAAAGGTAAAGGTAAAGGTGTAAAGAGTGAAGTTAAAGGTAAAGGAATGTTGGATTGTTTGTAAATAAAAAAGGTGTAGATTGTGAGAACGAATGAAAGTGGTTTTTAGAAAATTCCAATCTACAAGCAAATTTATGACTGCAAAGGATCGAAGCGGGTCACTGTGTCGTCGTTTGATAGGTATTCTATATAGATGTCCCTAAATAGCCAAGTACTAATATTTACGAATATAAATCAACAGAGGATTCTGAAAATAATCTGTTAAGGAAATGTTATATTTGCTTGAAAATTGGAAAAGGTGGAAAGATTCAAGTGCAAAGGATCGATGCGGGTCAGCGTGTCGTCGTTTGATAGGAATTGTTTTGATGTACCTAAATAATCAATGTGAATCGGTTCATGTAAAATAAAGAAAATGCTGTCAATTAGATTTTTGGAATTTATTTCTTTAATTTTATTCAATACATTTTATAGGATTTCGTTTTTATTTATCCACGAGTTATGTTCTGTTGGAAATCCCAACCACTTAACAAAAACTTTTTTGCCTCTTGTCTGTAGAATTTTTTCCACCAGAAATACGTTTTTACTTTTTGACTTCATTAATTCTTCATTATAGAAACCGCCTTGTACGGGTTTTCCTTCAAAGTCTTCAAGAAGATATGTTATAGGGTTAGTTTCTTGGATTTTTCTTATTTTAAAGATCTCAGTTGTCCAGTTGGGGGTGTATCCTTTTTCAAACACATGTTTATGTTTGCTGATTCTTACTTTATCACCGACCTTAAATTTTTGTTTAATTATTTCTCTTTTCTTGGTTTTGAAAAGTGGTAATATAGATTTTGAATTTTCCTTCGTTACATCTACAGGATAACATTTAATGGTTCTGTGAAAAGAATGATTGTAATCATGGAGTAATTTCTTATAAATATTTATCCACTTATAGCTGCCATTGAAACTAAATTCTTTCCACATTTTTTCTTTTAAGGTTCTATTAAATCTTTCAACAATAGAAGCCTTTAATGAACTAAAAGTAGAGTAATGGTTAATTTTATACTTTCTCATTAAGCTATTGAATGTTTTGTTGTAAAATTCTTTCCCATCGTCTGTTTGCAAATTTTCGGGAGTTCTAGAAGAATCAATAAATATTTGTTCCATCCCTTTTGCAATAGTTATTCCTTTTTTGTTTTTCATTGGGATGGCCCATGCGAATTTCGAAAAAGAATCGATGACTGTCATTAAATATTTAAACTCTTTGTTTTGGGAACTATAAGGAATCATTTCAACAAGATCAGCCTGCCATAAATCATCATAACCTTTAATGATAACATGACGACGTTTGAAATTTCTACGTGCTGGCTTATGCAACTCTTCCACAACCTGCCGTTTACTCATATTTGTAAGGAGTGAATACAACAAAACAAAAAAGAAGTCTTTTATAGCTATATAAAATATATTATTTTTTATTTATTTTATTCCAATTTTTATAAAATAACATTAATTTCTTAATTCTTACTAAACGATTTTCAATCATATAGCAAGCACATGTATCGGGTCCTAGTTGACATTGATTTGATGACCAACAGCAATTGGAGTAATGGTTACCATGAATTGAGTCAACATAAAATCTGTTTTCGAATCTTTTAAGAAAAGATATAGAACTTTTAAACTCTTCATGGTGTTCATCTAATATTTCTCCATGATTTTTTAAAAAATCACAAATATCTTTTATTATTATTTTTTCCGAGTCCATTTTAAAGGTTCCTTGTTGTCTAAGTTCTGAATACTAACTAGCAAATTTTATTTTATTTTATGAAAATTGAACTTTTCTTTAGTCTCTTTCATATATGTAATATATATACATATATATGTACAAACAATATTTCTTACTTATGGAACATAGGGTGTAATGGGAATACTACTTTCATAACATGATCAGCTTTTGTTCCTATTTTATCATCAATATACTTTTCTTCTGCAGCATCTTTAAGGTTTTGGGAAATCGGAAATGATTTCATGTTTTCATGGACCATAGATGTTATTGTTTCCTTTATAGAGGAGTCTATGTGATTTTTAAGTACTCGAATTTCCTCACTAAAAGTTGACAAAACTTCCAGCAATGAAGAGTTTACGTGGTTTTTAATACTTGTTTCCGTAAAACTTATTTGATCATCAACATATCCTTTGCAGACGGCCTGGTGTGGAAATCTCGGTTTTTTTCCTATGTTGTTTAAATATCTATGCCCCATATCAAAATCACCCGATGGTAGGATTTTAAATCCGATTTTTTGAGGTTCTACATTGTCTAAGGTTTTTTGAAAAAGTTTGGAACTCCTACCGAACTTGTCAACGTTCATCTTGTATATGCAAGGATTATGGTTTTGATTAATCTTAATATATGATATTTGATTCTTTTAGTTCTTCAATTATAGAATTGATTTCATTCTGATGGTTATTGTTGCCAGCATTTTTTGATGCTGTTAAAAGTCTAAGTCTATTAACAATTTCATTAGGATCATTCCAGAACACATATTCCATATTTTTGTTTGTGTATGTCATTTCAGTAGTATCAGTATAAGATGCCCCTGTTTTTTCGCTTTCAGTTTTAAGTCCGACAGCAAGTTTTTTAATTATTTGAGTATATTTTGCACCTCTGTTACCCTTGATTCGTGAAGAACTGTCATGATTTATTCTATGTGCGTTGGTTTTTTGTAAAATTTTTCGATATTCTTCTAAGTCATTAGCACCATATTTCTGCTTACGTGGATTTTTCTTTAACATCAACTCAATGAGACCAGGAGTTCGGCTAAAAGTCTCACCATCAATTATAATATCATTTTCATTCATTTCAAAGTTACATTTGCCTATTTTAATAGTTTGAGTGTTCACATCAAAATATGGACCATAATTTGTATCGCGATTCGATTCTGATAATATTTTTTGGGTGAAAGAAGATGATTTGTCAGGCCTGTCCATACTTTTTGTTAAAAAAGACATCCTGTTAGAACCTGTTATATTCTTTGGGGTACTGAAAATAAGAGAATCGTCTATGCTTTCCAATTCCTGTGTTAGTGAACTTCGGGACTTTTTATTATCATTAGGATACACATTAAAAAAGAAATATGCTTAATATTTTTCAAGAACCGGAGATTAATGAAAGTATTTCTAAATATGAATATCATACTTATTCACCGTATCAAAACAATTTTGATCGCAATGACATCATTCAGATTTCTATACAACATCAAAATCTTAATGTTCTTCCTTCAGAAAGTTTTTTGTATGTTGAAGGAACAATTTCAAAAGCAGATGGAAAAGAGATACTCACTACAAAACTTGTAAATACTGCAATGGCTTTTCTCTTTGATGAACTACGATATGAACTGAATGGCAAAGAAATTGACTGTAATCGAAATGTCGGAATAACATCAACGATTAAAAATTATTTATCTTTATCCAAAAATGAAAGTGATATGCTACTGAATGCATCTTGGTCACCCGACTCAACTATTAATTTGAAACCATTGCATTTTAATTATTGTATACCACTGAACAAACTTTTGGGATTCGCCGAAGATTATAAAAAAATTATACCAAATGCTCGACATGATCTAATAATTACACGTGCAAGAATGGATGAAAATGCTCTTATATCCCCGACTGATGAAAATGTTCAAATAAAACTTCATAAGGTTCAGTGGAAAATACCGCATGTGACTTTATCAGATGCTATGAAATTAACTCTATACAAATCTATAAACACAAATAGTTTTATGAAAATTGCTTTTCGAAACTGGGATCTTTATGAATACCCCACACTTTCAACTTCTACCCATCATATCTGGAACGTGAAAACAACAACACAAATAGAGAAACCTCGCTACATTGTCCTTGCTCTGCAAACTGAAAAAAATAAGAGAATATCTGCTGATCCTACAATTTTTGATCACTGTGATCTTACAGACTTAAAAGTTTATTTAAACTCCGATGTCTACCCACATGAAGACCTTAATATTTCTTTTGAAAGAAACAGATATAGTTTGTTGTACAGAATGTATACCGATTTTCAGAAAACATACTATAATAAAGCTAACACCGAACCATTACTTTCCTGGGAGCTATTTAAATCGCGTTCCCCAATTTTTGTTATAGACTGTAGACATCAAAACGAAACCTTAAAAACAGGTCCTGTCGACATACGCTTGGAGATCAGAACATCAAAAAATATACCAGCAAACACATCAGCTTACTGTCTTATGCTCCATGACCGCATAATTGAATACAATCCACTTGATCAGGTAGTCAACAGAATTGTTTGAATTCAAAAAATAAACATACAAATGTAAACATGTTAAAAGAAAATAAATAAATTTTGATATCATCACAAAAACAAAAGAAGTATTTGTTTATTTTTCTTTAAACGTTAATTCAGGTTCTCATTGGGACTCTTAACGTTGCGTTGGTTGTTTTGATATTTTTTATTTTTGATCTACCGAGCTTTGAATTTTTTTCAAGAAAAAACAAACATACATTTTTTTTGTTTAGTTTATTTTCTTTTCAGAACTAAGTTTTTCATACATTTTTACATTTTGTTATAATTTGTACAATTTTTACGTAATTAAGTTTTCTCTTTTTATTTCGTAATTTTAAGCAGTATTATATCGGTGTCTTTTAAACCCATATGGTAGGGAACTATGGTTTTCAAGAAAACGACGTTTTTCGGATTTGGCTTTGTAAGTTTTTACTTCTGGTATGGTTATCACTTGATGGTCTTTTGTTCGTCGAATGCTTTGTGATTTAATTACAATTCTTTCACTGTCTGAGGAAGAAGAATTCAATACCGCGTCTTTAATAGAGTCAAAATTAATTTTTAGAGATGCTTCATAATTAAGATAAATCCCTTTCACTTTGCAGACAACGTGTTCCATCTTGTCTTTTGTACTTAATACTTTATAGGCATAGTTTTTAGGTCCTCCGCTAACGAATTCTGTTATATAACTTCCAACTCCATAAGATTCCAATTCGTCAGTCATATCACCGATGAATTGTCCAGTAGGAGGTTCAAATTCTCCATGACGACTTATGTATATTACCGAATCAGTATCGTAATACAAAACTCTTTCCCCTAACCTCTCCAGGTAGTTATACAGTTTAAGCCGAGCTAAAGTTGTTGTATAAGCAGCAACACAGACATTTACTGTGGATAAAGACTCGATAGCTTCTTCTTTCATCTCGAAGTTAACGACGACGTTTTCTTCATTTATAGGAAGAATGTGAAGCACTTCAATCGACGGATGTGTTAGCAAATGAAATAAAGTTGAAGGGTTGTTCACTACAATAGTTTGAAGTTGATTTTCGCGTTGTCCAAACTTTCCCCAAAACGAATTTAATATCAGTTTCGCAAGTGACCTCTTTCCTGGATTATTACATATTTCAGAAAATTCCAGCTGAATATTTTCTTTTTCAAGAAAATCAGAAACATATTTTTCTTTTTTTTCCTGAGATGAACACTCACTTGGCCAGCCAGATGCTTCTTGTTTAATTTTCAGAAACTTGTTCATCATAGATGTGAACAGCCCGTCATCTAAATTTTTGTTTGGGTTATACTGAACTACATTATACTCCCATATTTCAAATATATTAAGTATGATGTATCCTTTTTGCACTGCTTTATTGACCTCGTCTATTACCCACGTACCGACCATTGCTCTTTGCTCATCAGTATGAGTACACAATGGATCTATATTTTTCTCATCACTGCAGCTTCGACATAGTGAAAACATGAGCTTATTATTTTGCTTGACAGGTAAAATTGGATGAAGCAGGTTTTCTGGAGGTAAAATTTTACATTTCACAAGTCCATTTATTCCTTCCAAATTCGACATAGTTGAGCAGGCTGCATCACCAGCGATGTGGATCTTAGGATGGCCAGTAGGGAATTTTCCATTCTTACACACCCAGGGGTAGAGAGAGCATATATCGATGTACTTTATCTTTTCTCCTTTTTTGCATTTGTAATAATCGACGATATTTCCGGTTCGACCGCCGTAAAAAGCATCGCGAGGATTTAGCGGAGAACTTTGAATCAGTTGATGACAGTTTAAGAAGTTTATGTCTTCTTTTTTGATTGACTTAAGATACTTCCGAAATACACAAGACCACATTTCAATTACCTCGTAACCGAAATCTCTTAGTCTTTCTGTTCTTGCTTTTGTTCTCTCATACCTTTGGTTCAATGTGTCATTTTCATTCTCGTGTAGAGAATCATCCCGTTTATGCTTCAAGCAGAGAGGGTGTCCGTGGTAATAGCACCCGTGGTATTCAAAAATTTGATTAGTTTCTTGACAAAAACCATCAACTTTTACCCCGTTGATTAACACCTCTTTTCCTTTATAAGAATGTTTGATGTTTATTTTTCTTTGTTGTTCTTCCAAAATCATCCACTTGATGGCTTCTGGTGACTGGTTGTCAACACATCTGTACCCGTTTTTCGGTATTAGTCCGATAGTGTCTGCTTTCAGAAAGTTCCGTCTATATAGCAAATTGCAAGCTGAAGCAATCGTTACCGATTCTATAAATGGTTCAACGTTACATTGGGTTAGAAAAAGTTTTCGGAACTCTAAGCACGCTCCTGTCAAAATTTTGACATCACTTTTACAATATTCTATAAGTTCTTTCTCCATATCAAAATAATCATTTTGATGTTCTGAATACCATTTTAAGAAAATAGCACGTTCCTCCGTTCGCATAGTATCTGCACTGTAATATTCTATTGCTGGCAATGTTCCAATGTAATTTTCATTTTCCTTGGTATTGAAAAGATACGGAAAGTAACCTTTCTTTAAAACATTAGGTAAGTCGAATGCTTTTGGTAGTTTCGATAAAGCCATAGGAAAATAGTTGATGGAGTCGATAAATTTTAAGTTTCCTATTTCCATCAATATTACTTTTGTACCACGCATTATCAATCCTGGAAAAAGATGTGTTTTTTCTAAAGCATAATGCAAAACGAACTGATGATCGTATGATTGACCGTTGTGAGCAACTACAATCACTTTTTTAAACTTTTTCCGAATTTCCAGTATATGTTGAATAAATTTAGGTACAATGTCTTCTCCTTTTATAACGTTCATTGACATTCCACAATATTGACAGAAATCCAAGTCAGGAAATTCTACGCAGTGACTACATTTGATTTGAAACACGCACAAGTTTGGTTCATGTTTTTTAATTAAACCTTTTGATATTGCTCCAATTACCTTTTCTTGACGACTTTCGAGATCATAAAATACATATAAGTAATTTTCCAACTTAGGTGTTCTCGTATCAGGCAGAATAAAACACATATGGTCTTTGGGTACATGTTTTGTACAGTTTTTGCAAAAGAACTCTCCACAAACGTGTTCTCGACTTCCGCCGTAGGATTTTAAACAAGCAAAACATCTTTTTATTTGCTCACATATAGTTTGTTGTTGTTCTGATGATGACGATGTTGATGGGGTGTTCATTTTGTGATTGTCATAGCACTCTGTTCCTTTAAAATTTCGATTGCAGTCGGGGCATACAATTTGATTCCGCGTTTCCTTACATTTTGGAGTACTCTGACATTGCGAACAAACAGCAAGACATCCATAATGTTTACTCTTTGTATTGTAGGGTACATGGCAAACCTCACAGTAGAAAGTACAGCAAAATGCGGCAGTTAAAGATGTTATGACATTAAAATGATTATTACAATATAGTAAATATATTTTCTTTTCGTTGCTGTCATTTGAAACCCCTTCGTAGATTAATTTACGGCCCTTTGTTCTGTGTTCGTAAACAGTGATCTTGTAGTTCCTTAAATGAGTTTGAAATAATTTCAACTCATCAATTCCACATCCTCCTGGTGGTATTTGGATTCCAGTATCGCGCAGAAGTTTCAACGCTCTCTCAGTTTGGATTTTGCCTATATCTCTTCTGATACTAGCAAAATTGTACTCCTTGTCCGTGTACGCCATTGCTATAACCAGAGCTCGAGGCAAGCATAAATTATCCGTATTTTTCACACTAATTATTCCTCTTCGGTTGACACATTCTTCGTTGAACGAATTGTACATGGAGGAAGGTTTTCTTCCCTCCCCAGCTGGCATTTTAATTGAAGTTACAGACAACGTAAAATCATCCGTACTTATGCCAACAGAATTGCTCTGGAATATTTTGGAAATCATTTCCCAAACATCATCCATGCTGAGGTCTGAACATGTTTTGTAGTTGATCCATCCACTTCCCCGCTCATGAGCAAAACTTTTCCCAGAAAACGTTATTCCTACCTTGTCGGACTCATTAAGACCTTCCATTGCAAATCGCACCATATCTTCAATCGCCTTTCTTATCCATGAAGTTGGTTCTTCGTTGCTTGGAATGGGGTTGATTTTAAAATCAATTTTTCGCCCTTTTAAACTAAAACGCTTAATTTTGGTAATGAAATCAGCCAAAATTTGAATTCGCTAAAAATAAAAAAAAACAGGGAAAACTTAATTTTTTTAAAAAATTTTTATTTTATCTAAAATAATTTTTTTGCGAATTTAGTAATTCGCCTACTGAATTTAAATAGAGTGTAGGCAAAATATGTTCTACCTCTTGAATAACCACATCATGTTTAGGTTTCCTCCCTCTTCGGAGTTTCTGATGGTGTTGTTGCTGTTCTTGATGTTGCTGTTGTAGTTGTTGTTGTTCTGGGTGATGATATTGTTGTTCCTGCTGTAGTTGTTGTTGTTGTTGTTGTTGATGTTGTTGTTGTTCTTGGTGATGATATTGTTGTTCCTGCTGTAGTTGTTGTTGTTGCTGCTGCTGCTGTTGTTGTTGTTGTTGTTGTTGTTGTTGTTGTTGTTGTTGTTGTTGTTCTTGTTGATGATGATGATGTTGTTGTTGTTGTTGTTGTTCTTGTTGATGATGTTGTTGTTCCTGCTGTTGTTGTTGTTCCTTGTCGTGGAAGTCTATACTGAAGGAAGGACCTAAAGGCTCCACGACCTCTAGGCAGAGCGTGTTTAGCCCCGCAATATCTTCCTCATCCATTTGTGCATTGCACCGTTTAGGTAAGAATACCTAAAAATAAAAATTTTATATGAAATTGTAAAAAAAAAATTTGTTTAAACCTACCACAAAGTCGTCTAGTTCGACTAATATTTGAAGACCATATGCGGTCTTTATCCTTTTCGCTGAAGAAATCGGAAATTTCTTCCTCTGGACCATCTTCGATAAACTTAATATCGGCTTCCGAGCTGGTGGTGCCGACCCATCTCTCATGTTAACTGCCGACTTAATTTTTTTTAGGAAATTTGACCTTTTAAAATTTTTGTTAAATATTTTCTGAACTGAACTGAACTGAACTGAAAACTGAATTAAGAACTCACGCAACAGTTGCTTTTATAGTATGGACTGACAAATTTGGTAATTTCCCCTGATATGAAATCTAGAAAAAATCGAAAAACTACCAATCCCAACACTCACTGCATTATTTAACCTGCCTTTCCCCTTTTCCAATTTTCAACCAAATATAACATTTTCTTAACAGATTATTTTCAGAATCCTTTGTTGATTTATACGTAGATATTAGTACTTGACTATTTAGAGATATCTATAGATTACCTATCAAACGACGACACGGCGGGCGTCCCGCATCGATCCTTTGCACTTGAATCTTTCCACCTTTTCCAATTTTCAAGCAAATATAACATTTCCTTAACAGATTATTTTCAGAATCCTCTGTTGATTTATATTCGTAAATATTAGTACTTGGCTATTTAGGGACATCTATATAGAATACCTATCAAACGACGACACAGTGACCCGCTTCGATCCTTTGCAGTCATAAATTAAATATATGCTTGTAGATTGGAATTTTCTAAAAACCACTTTCATTCGTTCTCACAATCTACACTTTTTTTATTTGCAAACAATCCAACATTCCTTTACCTTTAACTTACAAATATTTATTGATTCTTCTAGAACTCCCGAAAATTTGCAAACGGACGATGGGAAAGAATTTTACAACAAAACATTCAATAGCTTAATGAGAAAGTATAAAATTAACCATTACTCTACTTTTAGTTCATTAAAGGCTTCTATTGTTGAAAGATTTAATAGAACCTTAAAAGAAAAAATGTGGAAAGAATTTAGTTTCAATGGCAGCTATAAATGGATAAATATTTATAAGAAATTACTCCATGATTACAATCATTCTTTTCACAGAACCATTAAATGTTATCCTGTAGATGTAACGAAGGAAAATTCAAAATCTATATAACCACTTTTCAAAACCAAGAAAAGAGAAATAGTTAAACAAAAATTTAAGGTCGGTGATAAAGTAAGAATCAGCAAACATAAACATGTATTTGAAAAAGGATACACCCCCAACTGGACAACTGAGATCTTTAAAATAAGAAAAATCCAAGAAACTAACCCTATAACATATCTTCTTGAAGACTTTGAAGGAAAACCCGTACAAGGCGGTTTCTATAATGCAGAATTAATGAAGTCAAAAAGTAAAAACGTATTTCTGGTGGAAAAAATTCTACAGACAAGAGGCAATAAAGTTTTTGTTAAGTGGTTGGGATTTCCAACAGAACATAACTCATGGATAAATAAAAACGAAATCCTATAAAATGTATTGAATAAAATTAAAGAAATAAATTCCAAAAATCTAATTGACAACATTTTCTTTATTATACATGAACCGACACACATTGATTATTTAGGTACATCTATATAGAATACCTATCAAACGACGACACACATTTTTTCTTTACTCTCATCCCATCGTAAGGATCTTCAACCTACGTGACTCTAGACGCTATTATCTCCCTTTGATCAGACCGACGGCACCCTTTTGGCTCGCTCAGAAAATTCCCAGGTCCAAGTGCCCCTTTACCTACTAACAACAACAACAACAACAACAACAACAACAACAACAACAACAACAACAACAACAACAACAACAACAACAACAACAACAACAACAACAACAACAACAACAACAACAACAACAACAACAACAACAACAACAACAACAACAACAACAACAACAACAACAACAACAACAACAACAACAACAACAACAACAACAACAACAACAACAACAACAACAACAACAACAACAACAACAACAACAACAACAACAACAACAACAACAACAACAACAACAACAACAACAACAACAACAACAACAACAACAACAACAACAACAACAACAACAACAACAACAACAACAACAACAACAACAACAACAACAACAACAACAACAACAACAACAACAACAACAACAACAACAACAACAACAACAACAACAACAACAACAACAACAACAACAACAACAACAACAACAACAACAACAACAACAACAACAACAACAACAACAACAACAACAACAACAACAACAACAACAACAACAACAACAACAACAACAACAACAACAACAACAACAACAACAACAACAACAACAACAACAACAACAACAACAACAACAACAACAACAACAACAACAACAACAACAACAACAACAACAACAACAACAACAACAACAACAACAACAACAACAACAACAACAACAACAACAACAACAACAACAACAACAACAACAACAACAACAACAACAACAACAACAACAACAACAACAACAACAACAACAACAACAACAACAACAACAACAACAACAACAACAACAACAACAACAACAACAACAACAACAACAACAACAACAACAACAACAACAACAACAACAACAACAACAACAACAACAACAACAACAACAACAACAACAACAACAACAACAACAACAACAACAACAACAACAACAACAACAACAACAACAACAACAACAACAACAACAACAACAACAACAACAACAACAACAACAACAACAACAACAACAACAACAACAACAACAACAACAACAACAACAACAACAACAACAACAACAACAACAACAACAACAACAACAACAACAACAACAACAACAACAACAACAACAACAACAACAACAACAACAACAACAACAACAACAACAACAACAACAACAACAACAACAACAACAACAACAACAACAACAACAACAACAACAACAACAACAACAACAACAACAACAACAACAACAACAACAACAACAACAACAACAACAACAACAACAACAACAACAACAACAACAACAACAACAACAACAACAACAACAACAACAACAACAACAACAACAACAACAACAACAACAACAACAACAACAACAACAACAACAACAACAACAACAACAACAACAACAACAACAACAACAACAACAACAACAACAACAACAACAACAACAACAACAACAACAACAACAACAACAACAACAACAACAACAACAACAACAACAACAACAACAACAACAACAACAACAACAACAACAACAACAACAACAACAACAACAACAACAACAACAACAACAACAACAACAACAACAACAACAACAACAACAACAACAACAACAACAACAACAACAACAACAACAACAACAACAACAACAACAACAACAACAACAACAACAACAACAACAACAACAACAACAACAACAACAACAACAACAACAACAACAACAACAACAACAACAACAACAACAACAACAACAACAACAACAACAACAACAACAACAACAACAACAACAACAACAACAACAACAACAACAACAACAACAACAACAACAACAACAACAACAACAACAACAACAACAACAACAACAACAACAACAACAACAACAACAACAACAACAACAACAACAACAACAACAACAACAACAACAACAACAACAACAACAACCTATCAAACGACGACACAGTGACCCGCATCGATCCTTTGCACTTGCATCTTTCAACCTTTTCCAATTTTCAAGCAAATATAACATTTCCTTAACAGATTATTTTCAGAATCCTCTGTTGATTTATATTCGTAAATATTAGTACTTGGCTATTTAGGGACATCTATATAGAATACCTATCAAACGACGACACAGTGACCCGCTTCGATCCTTTGCAGTCATAAATTTGCTTGTAGATTGGAATTTTCTAAAAACCACTTTCATTCGTTCTCACAATCTACACTTTTTTTATTTACAAACAATCCAACATTCCTTTACCTTTAACTTCACTCTTTACACCTTTACCTTTACCTTTACCCAATTTTCGAACAAACAAAACATTTCCTTAACACTTTATTTTCACAATCCTCTTTTCATTTATCTGTAGATTTTAATACTCGACTTCACGACATGGTGTCCCGTGTCGATCCCTTACAAACAACCATAAACAACATTACATTGGGTTTTATCACTCACTAATAAAATCATTTATTTATTCACACTTTCTATTCCTCCTACATTTACCTTTTTTCAAATTTTCAAATATTCTAACGTTTAACGGATCGGTCCCAAGTGCACCTATTCCTACTTTCATTAAATCAAAAATTTATTCTTTTTCGAAGAATAGGAAAAAAAAGGATATGATATATATTATTTTGAATTTATAAATGTGTCGTTCATAATGATAGTATTGTAACTAAATTTAACTACATACACACATTATTATTGAAGTACAATATTTGATATTGTTTTGTACCTTCCTACTGGCAAAACGCGATAATTTTTGAATTACACAGCCACACAAAAAAAAAAAAAGTGTGATCTGTGCCCTATTTCACCAACTCACAAATTTGTAATTACAAGCGTTTTTTAACAAAGTTTGTGGGTTTTTATAAAAATATTGCTTCTACAAACTTTGTTAATTACAATATTGCAGTTGTATTTTACAAAAGGAAATTTGTGGAAAAATTTCCTTTTCGGTTTCACCAATAAAAAATTAAAGTTGTACTTTACAAGTAAAAAACTTGTTAATATAACACTAATTTGTGAGTTTTCATTTCACCAACGAATACAGACTTACAATATTTGTTGAGTTTGTAAGAATATTCTACAGGTGAAGGTAGACGTGTAATTTTTGTTACAAATTTGTAATTCCTTACTTTCATTACAAAAATGTCTTCGCGACGAAGGCATAGAACAGCGATAACAGGCAAAGTGATGATATTTAGATGGTGAAAAAAAAAATTTATCGGCTGCGTATATAAACTATGATATAATTGAGTTATTTCACTTTAATGAAAAATTTCGACTCAGTCGATGCAAGGCAGATGAAATAATTTTAATTATTGGACCGCAAACAGCCCACTCGAGCGAAAAAAAAACTGTGCCTTAACACCAAGGCAGCAGTTTCTAACCGTTTTGCTTTGGCAAGAGAATGGAGGACAATACCATGGAGTTGCCGACATGCATGGGATATCTAAGTCAACAGTTTGCGGATGCGTACATAGAGTTTAATGTTCGAAAACGTTATATGCTGGCCTAACGAATATCGATATTTCCAGTCTTTATTGATGAGAAGCGCTTGAGACTGCAAGGAATGAAAAACGTTTTCCATTCTCTTACTTTGTCTGAATCTTCATTTTGATGTCTACGCAGTACAACGTTCAACAATATTGTGAAAAAACTGTTATAAATAACAAGTTATTCTTGATGCCGGTGAAACAGGAATTTTGAACACTTGTGACCTACAATTCATTTTTCTACAACTTTATTAGACTCGATCACAAGTTTGTGAAATAAGATTTTGCAATTGGTGAAACAAAAAATGGGGTTACAAATTTGTAATTGTAGATTACAAGTACAAATTTGTGGTTGTAACTTTCATTTTGGTGAAATAGGGCACTGGTGGTGCGACTAAGTTATAATATGTTTTTCGGATCGCTGAAACCGAATCCGAAGTCCATTTTGCCCAATCACGTCAGGTTTTCAGGATAACCCCAAAAAATGTCACAGCTACACAAAAAAAAGTTGTTTGTTCTGGGGATGCAACTATGTTAATTATATGTTTTTTCGGTCACTGAAAACGATTCCGAAGTCCGTTTCACTGGATCACGTCAGGTTTTCCAGATAACCTCTAAAAATGTTCACAGTTACCTCGAAACGAACATGTTTTTTTGAGTTTAACACGAAAACCTGACGTGATAGGACAAAGGTTTCAGCAACCCGAAAACATATAATTAACATAGTGGCACTATGCAACAGGAGAGAACGGGAAGATGTCTTACATTTCATTGGGAAATGTCCAATATTAAGTGAAGTGAGGCGTCAGGTATTTGGAAAAGACTACCTTTCGGACGAAGAGAGTATAACGGAGTTAAACGAGCTGGATGTGGAAAAACTTTTTAATTTTGCCAAAAATGCGCTAACTTATAGGAATAAAATAAGGAGTGGAAACTTTTGATGACTTATTTATTGTAATAACTTATTTATATTACAACTTTACTGTAATTTTTAAATGATCGGGCAGACGGCATAATGCCATGCATTTATGATTTTATATTATTTTAAAGTAGTCAAAAATGAATTTGAATATATAAAAACTATCTAATCTAATCTAAATCTAGTGGCACTCTCTGGTCAGAACTTTTTTTTTGTGTGGCTGTTTTATTATTATATTGTATGTAACGTGTAAGTGTTTGATTAATAATTTGCATGTAACAACGATTTACAATGTTTATTGGTTGATTGCACCACGGAACCTTGGTTGTTGATTCTTGAGCGTTTGTCATTTTCACAATAATTTTTTTTATCTATTTAATATTTGTTTTGTGCTTAAGATGAACCATTCGTATATAACATAGCTTTTACAACGTTTATTGGTTGATTTCACCATGAAAACTTGGTTGGTTGGTCACGAACGTGATCAGTTTTAATTTTTTTTTTTATCTTATTATATATTTGTTATGTACTTTAGAAGAACCATTCGTATACAACAAAGCTTTTACAACGTTTATTGGTTGATTTCACCAAGAAACCATGATTGTTGGATCACGAACGTGATCATTTTTTAATGATCACGTTTTACCACGTTTGTGATTTATCAACAATGCACCTTGGTGAAATCAACAAACGTTCGTGATCAGTTTTTTCAAGTTTTGGGTATTTTTTGCCAACAATCCTCCATTCGTTGAATCAACAAAGACGCCTTTGTTGATATCACCACAAAGCTTGGTTGATATCACTATTTTTTGGGATTCGTTGGCCAACAATGAAAGATTGTTGATTCAACCAACGTTTTTTTTCGGTGTAGTAGCCGATTCTCAGACCTACTGAATACGCATATAAAATTTGGTAAAAACCGGTAAAGCCGTTTCGGAGGAGTGCGGTAACTAACATTGTGGGGGAGAGTACGATAACTATGGCGACAAAAAATAATAACGGTTTCTGATAGAGGGGTTCAATACAAGTATTTTTTACTATAGGAGGGGGGGGTCTATCTCCCCCCGTTTAGGCGGTAGGGGCAATTTTATAAAAATTGACTTAAAATCTAAAAAAAAATATTGTAGAACAACGGGAAAACTTACAGATACAATTTATACCTTTTATGAAAGCCAGAAACTTGCACTTTATAATAAAATTTAAATGAAGTGGTTTCAATTTATATTTTTTGAAATAACTGACTTCAAAGTCAAAATTTACGAAAAAAAAATTTAAAAAATCACTTTGAGTACTATGTTTCTCGTGATTACAAATGTCAATAAAAAAAATTTTGATGTAGTTAGTTGCTTCAATAAATTTTTTATCAAACAATATAAATAACTTTTTTCTATGTCTTATAGTTTTTGAGATAATTGAAAAATAGTAAAACAATATTTCTTTTTTAAAATCAAAAAATTTTCTAATTTTAAAAGAAACTTTTCATGTAAAAAATTTGCACCCCAAAGTTTATGAGGAGCAACTTCCTGCATGCATCTCACTGCTTGCATCGTAAATCTCATGTATAATTTTGTGATTTTAATACAGTTTATTCGGTTATTAAGTGTTTCTTTTTTCTATACGCACATCGTATCTACTTTCAGCATAAATTTTAATGATAAGTTCATCTTTGTGAGTCGAGTAAGGCAATTCATTTAGCGTAACCCAGAATGCACCACGAGGAGGTAGAATTGCATAGCATTCCGCGTCCCAGTAAGTCAGTTATTGAGTTAGTCAGATTTTAAGTAAGTCAGGAGTTAGTAAAAAATAGTCACGTTAATTTTCAATGTGTAGAAGATATGTAAGTCTCGTCAATGAATTCATAGTCCGTACTTTTGTCACTGTTGAGTTCGTTAAGTTCGTCATTGATGGTCAAGAGCCGAGGTTGCTTTGGCGGTAACACATTTTCTAGGCGTTCACTGCTAACGTCGGGAGGGTCGAAGTTTTTTAGTTGCAGACCCACACTTTCTTTTCCATCAACCAAACATGGATATACTTTTTTTACATCTAGTAAAAATTCCATTATTTGGGATCCAAAGTCGTCCTTGTATTTTTCCAGGCAGTATTTTCTATAAAAGAAAAGTGCCATATATTGATGGATGTGCTCTGTTGTTTTGCGGCATAAAATTGTTTTTTTCAGAAGCTTGTTCTGATTTTCAAGATCATTTATTGTGTTATTATTATCGGTTTTGTCAACATATTCTCCTTTGCTGTGGTTCGTTACATCATGACTCGTGGAACTGGAGAACATTTTTTCCACGCCTATGTACTGTCGTGCGCTGTCGGTACAGATGCGACTAGTGTTGGGGTTGACGTATTTATGGATATAAGGCCACAAATCTTCCTTACATTTGGAGTTCACTTTAAAAAAACGTCCGATCCTATCTTCTTTGCAATATAGTCCCAACACTACAATTGTCATCTGCTCAGTAACACGGCCTCTGTGGTACTTTCTTTTTGTCAAAAACGTTTCATCGATTTGAACCGTTTTTCCTTCCCCGCCAATATTAATATCAATATGGGATGATATTATTTCGGCTATTTCCCGACAATAATTAAAATAATCTATTATGGTAGATTTACTTAATTTATTTTTGCTATCGTGATTCCGCCAAGCGATTAAATGCTAATTTGAAAATTTACAAAAATATTTAAAACAAAATACTTAAATTATAACTTATGATTTATTTAATTTACCTGGAAAACCGTGTTTACAGGCATTTTAATCACGAAAGAGATAATAATTGTCAGCACTTCGTGTATTTCTAGCCGACATTGAGGCCCATGAAAAAATGTTCCCGTTGATGGGTTGACTGTGTTTCTACACGCTTTGTCACCTTTTTTTTTTTTAACTTTTTTTTGAACATCGCCAAATCCAACCGAACTTAGCCCTTTTTGAGTTTTCCACTGTCATTAAAATATTGCAACACAGAGGAGGAGTAGATGTTTTAGAGGGAATTAACCCGATGTCCTCTAAAAACGCGATACTTTTTTCACTTGTTGACACTAAATCCCCAAACGAACAAAAAATCGAAAAATTTTTTAATTTAGGGTGAAGAAGTGGATGCATAACTGCCATTATCAGAAAAGAAACACCTTATTCTTGCAAACTTTAAATAAAGAATGGCCTTGCTAAACAATAACCTGCCTCAAACTTACATTGAAAGTAACGGTACAAACATCGAATGTTCGCTCATATTTGTTATGATCTGACTACATATATGCTCCATTGTTTATTATGCCTGCATATATGTATGTATATACATAGTTATATGCATGTATACTTATTTATGACACAAAAATATGTATGTGCATATTCAGAAACTATGAGAGTTTGCTACCGTTGTGTTGTAGACATATAAGTAATGCGAATTTTTTTTAGAGGAGAGTACGATAATTTTGGCTCTAAGATTTGATAATAGAATCCTATAGAGGGGTTCAAAATAAATATTTTAATTTAATTAATTTCATAAGATGATAATACACCAGTACGATAACTTTGGCGTATAATAATGATAAGTTTATCTTTGTGAACCAAGCTTAGTTTATTTTGAAATCTACTGGTGCATTTCAAGATTTTCGAAATAATCAAAAAAAATCGCGGGGGGAGAGTACGATAACTTTTTTCAGTTCAATCAGATAACTTGCAGTTTGAAAAACAATTGCTATTTTCATATTTAGCATGAGCAGCTTAACCCTGCGGAAAAAGGGTTAAAATGATGAGCCCCGCGAAGCGGGCCATGCGGAAAGCTGTTGCATACGGAAATTAATTGCTATTTTCATATTTAGCATGAGCAGCTTAACCCTGCGGAAAAAGGGTTAAAATAATGAGCCCCGCGAAGCGGGCCATGCGGAAAGCTGTTGCATACGGTAATTAATTGCTATTTTCATATTTAGCATGAGCAGCTTAATCCTGCGGAAAAAGGGTTAAAATAATGAGCCCCGCGAAGCGGGCCATGCGGAAAGCTGTTGCATACGGAAATTAATTGCTATTTTCATATTTAGCATGAGCAGCTTAACCCTGCGGAAAAAGGGTTAAAATAATGAGCCCCGCGAAGCGGGCCATGCGGAAAGCTGTTGCATACGGAAATTAATTGCTATTTTCATATTTAGCATGAGCAGCTTAACCCTGCGGAAAAAGGGTTAAAATAATGAGCCCCGCGAAGCGGGCCATGCGGAAAGCTGTTGCATACGGAAATTAATTGCTATTTTCATATTTAGCATGAGCAGCTTAACCCTGCGGAAAAAGGGTTAAAATAATGAGCCCCGCGAAGCGGGCCATGCGTTGCATACGGAAATTAATTGCACATAAGTACCTGTTTTATGAATTTTAATACTTTCACTAGTCTATCTCCTAACATTATCGTAAATTCGTACGTATTTCCATAATTTTTTGAAAATAATGCATACTTCAATAGTTTTACTATTTTTCAATTATCTCAAAAACTATAAGACATAGAAAAAAGGAATTTATATCGTTTGATAAAAAATTTATTGAAGCAACTAACTACATCAAAATTTTTTTTATTGACATTTGTAATCACGAGAAACATAGTACTCAAAGTGGTTTTTTAAATTTTTTTTTCGTAAATTTTGATTTTGAAGTCAGTTATTTCAAAAACTATAAATTGAAACCACTTCATTTAAAATTTATTATAAAGTGCAAATTTCTGGCTTTCATAAAAGGTATAAATTGTATCTGTAAGTTTTCCCGTTGTTCTACAATATTTTTTTTTAGATTTTAAATAATTTTTATAAAATTGCCCCTACCGCCTAAACGGGGGGAGATAGACCCCCCCCTCCCACAGTAAAAAATGCTTGTATTGAACCCCTCCACCAAAAACCGTTATTATTTTTTTTGTCGCCATAGTTATCGTACTCGTGCCACATTGTGACATGGAAATTTTATACACTAGGGGAAAAAATTAAAGGATAAAAAAAAAAATCCAAATTTTTTGGGGTTTTTCAATTGGTTGCAATTCTCTTAAAAATGGTCGTACAGGAACTTCAAAAAAGGATTTTGAAGCTCAAAGCTTCTAGTTTTGAGATCTAATGACAAAAAATTTTTTCAAGCTACGTAGTTCGCTCAGTCCTAATAAATACTGAGAACAAATTTTTTCGAAATTTTTTGGTTCTTTTTTTTGGTGTATGAACTTAGAAAATTTTTTTTTAACTTAACCACTATATGGACTGGATAGCTTGTTTGTTTAGCTTGAATTTGCTTTTTTGAAAAGTTCGATTCGACCTTTTCTCATTGAGATATCGATTTTTGAATGAAAAAGGGTCTGTTTGTCTTTAACCATCAATATCTCAGCAACCGGTGATTGCACAAGAAAAACAAGTAGAGTTTTGAAATCTTGACTAAATTACCAACAAAAATCATTTTGGTTTTTTCGAAAAAAAAAATTTCTTTATAAACTTTACATTAATTTAAAAAATTAAGAAAAATGGGCTTTTGGTCATGTTGAGCGTGCCTTTTACAGTTTAATATGCCCACAAAAACCTAGCACAAAGTTTCGATTTAATCCATCAAGCCGTTTTTTTGTTTTATTCGATCAAATTTTGGAAAAAAAAATTAAAGGATCATGATCTTAGTAATCTTAAAAAATGCAAAAATATGATTTTGCACTTCTTTTATGGATTTTTACTGATAAAAATGATTCAGTTCAAGGGAAAAAAAATTTATTTTTTGAGAAATTGATTTTTGTAAAAAAATTTTTTCATTTTTGTAAAAAAATTTTTTCAATTTCTCAAAAAATTAATTTTTTTTCCCTTAAACTGAAGCATTTTTATCAGTAAAAATCCATAAAAGAAGTGCAAAATCATTTTTTTGCATTTTTTAAGATTACTAAGATCATGATCCTTCAATTTTTTTTTTCCAAAATTTGATCGAATAAAACAAAAAAACGGCTTGATGGATTAAATCGAAACTTTGTGAGGTTTTTGTGGGCATATTAAACTATAAAAGGCACGCTCAACATGACCGGTTTTCTTAACAGATCCAACTTGGTGCTTGATTGTTCCAAAACACACCAAAAGCCCATTTTTCTTAATTTTTTAAATTAATGTAAAGTTTATAAAGAAATTTTTTTTTTCGAAAAAACCAAAATGATTTTTGTTGGTAATTTAGTCAAGATTTTATTATTTTTCTTGTGCAATGACCGGTTGCAGAGATATTGATGGTAAAAGACAAACAGACCCTTTTTCATTCAAAAATCGATATCTCAATGAGAAAAGGTCGAATCGAACTTTCCAAAAAAGCAAATTCAAGCTAAACAAACAAGCTATCCAGTCCATATAGTAGTTAAGTTGAAAAAAAATTTTCTAAGTTCATACACCAAAAAAAAGAACCAAAAAAATTTCGAAAAAAATTTGTTCTCAGTATTTATTAGGACTGAGCGAACTACGTAGCTTGAAAAATTTTTTTGTCATTAGATCTCAAAACTAGAAGCTTTGAGCTTCAAAATCCTTTTTTGGAGTTCCTGTACGACCATTTTTAAGAGAATTGCAACGACTTGAAAACCCCAAAAAATTTGGATTTTTTTTTTGGTCCTTTAATTTTTTCCCCTAGTGTATATTATCAGCTTTATTTATATACCCATAATAGGGAGTGAATAGCTACCAGACTAGCAGCCTTTCTCTTTTGTGTTGGAGTAGCTGAAAATAAGTTGTTAGTAATTTCACATATATAACCTCAAGGGCGGCGTCCATCTGAAACTGGGAGGCTGAAAAAAAATGGATACCCAGAGCGGGATTCGAACCCACGCGTCCGGCCTATCTACTAAACACTCTACCACTGCACCACGGCCGCCCATTCACTGCTTGACGATGCCTCCAAAAATTGTAAAATGTATATATATTAAAATGAACTTGAGGTTTGTTTGAATAAACCAATAACATGGGTACTTTTAGTAGTTTTTTTATGTATTTTATACAAATACAATTATAACAAGTGCTCAAAGTGCCTACGCAGAAATTTTTTTCTTATATGAGTTTTGCAATGTAAATTCAAGAAGAGCACAACGAAGATACCAGGAACTTAATCCTTACTGAAAATCTGGCAACGCTAGGCCTAAAGGAATCCAATTTAAATACAGTTTCAAAGATTACAAGACTACAAGAGATATCGAATTTAACATAGGTCAGGGTACACCAAAGTTAGCCTTGTTTTAAATTGTCAAAAAGTGATGTCAAAGTTGAGAATCGAGCTTTACTGTAGTACATTTTTTTCTTAGAATATGACCAAGAATCACACCCCAAAGGATAATACACGAAGTACGGGACACCCTGTATATATATATGTATAGAATCTGATGTATGGAAAATAAGAAAAAAAATAAGAAAAATTTAAGAAAAAAAATTTATATTTATTTGATAAAACAAACTAGCTGACCCGCCTGTCGTTGCTCGGGTCTAACTTATTCAAAGCGTTGTTCACACAAAACAGCCAAGAAAAGAAAACTTGCCAGGAACACCAGCTTGACTAAGTTTAAGAATGCCTGAAAGTTTAAAGTTTCTCGTTTCCGTTGGAATATGGTTATGAAATATAGTCTATGTTGGGGAACTAATGTAACATCCTAATGCCGAAATAGTTTTTGATATCGGCTCTGAAGTTTTAGAGTTCCTGTTCGCGTTCCGGTGCCTTATAATAATTCTCGTCGAGCAAATTAATGACAAATTTACTTGAGAATATTGTAGTTGTTATGACATTTACACTGTGACTGTAAAATCTAATAGGTATATGAAATTCTCGTGTCACTTAAAAAAAACAATGTTAAGGGTAGATGGCCTTATCACTTAGGGGTATGAAAAATAGATAGTAGCCGATTCTCAGACCTACTGAATACGCATATAAAATTTGGTAAAAACCGGTAAAGCCGTTTCGGAGGAGTACGTTAACTAACATTGTGACATGGAAATTTTATATATTATCAGCCTTATTTATATGCCCATAATAGGGAGTGAAACGGCAGAGTGTTCCTCTTATAATATCTCTGAATAGGAAAACCTTATTTATAAAACTTTTTGAACGTAACATGTAGGTAGAATATGCTGAACGCGGATAGAGGTAGTATAGCGACTGAATAGGTATAGATTATAGATAGGTAAGATATACACATCATAACTATAATGGTTTATAAATAAGAATTTATGCAACGAAGAATAGAGTGATATTCACTACATAACTTTTCGTCTGTTCAGAGCTGTTTAGGGTAATCTAATAAATACGGCTGTAGATAGATAACGAAACAAACCTGGTATGAATTTGATTTTGTTTATTCTTGAATTTCACAAGAGTAACAGCAAGCTTTGACGTTGAACACTATATTGTGGCTGGAAATATAACTGAAAATACTGTTTATAGACCGTTTTTTAACTCCAATGCCTTATAAGCTACTGGCTTAAAAAATGCCCCTTTTTTTTATTTATTAGTGAATTCAGAGTAGCTCTCCCAGCAATCAGGCATTGGATATTTTGTTTTGATACTTACTACAGAATTACTCCTTTCTTCAGTGAAGTTTATGAAGAATGAAAAGAATAAGTTTTTGAAAAACATCTTTTGACTTTATGTTTCCTTAAAACGAAACTATATTTAGAATATCTGTGAAGGAAGATGGTCTTATAAAGTTTCTAATTTTCCATGTAAATTGTTAAATCTTATTCTAAAACTTCTTAATTTCAGGCGAACTGGCAGAAGCATGGCGATACATACTGGGTGTGCTTCGTTCACATTGAACTTCTTGAAATGCCCAAGGAAAACTCTACTCCTGTCGAACATGGAGCAGTAGTCGTTGGATCGCAGGTTCGATTACGTTCAGCCTACCACTACAAATATGGCTACATCACGAAAGAAGCTATAGGAACAGTAACATCTGCGAGTGGCAAAGATGTGACGGTCGATTTTCAACAACAATCCAATTGGACTGGTAATTTAAATGAAGTCAAACTGGAAAACACTTCAAGAGAGAGGCCCATAAATAGTAGTAGCTTTGATGTTTTACAAGGACCTCCATCTGATCTCATTGAGGATTGGTCGCGCTGTATTCATTCACTGACTGTATCATCAAACGAATCAATGGCAAAGCATTTATTGGATAGAAGTCCCAAATATTGGCAAAGTTCATCGACCAGCCAAGGAAAACATTGGATTCGTATTGAAATGCATGAAAATGTTCTTATCCATAGCCTTTCAATCGCAGTTAACCCGTCAGATTGTTCTCATATGCCGTCGATTATTGTAACAAGAGTCGGTGATAGCATTGCCAACCTTAAAGAGTATAGCTGGGTTTCTGTTAAGAATAGTGATGTAAATGTCTCTTTGATGAGTGACGTTCGACTATATTATCAATTCATAGAAATTCATATCAAACATTGTCGCAACAATGGTATTCAATGTAAAGTGCATGGTATCAACATTATTGGTCGACGACGACAAACAGACGTGGACTTAATGCTAATGGATGCTGGTATTTTAGCATGTGAATATAACACTTTATCGAGTGAATGCAGCTTGATGGCAAACTTTACTGATACTAAGGCTTCACAGAACGAAGCACCCTGTACGGTTATGGTTTGGGGTCTAAACGATAAGGAACAACTTGGTGGACTTAAAGGATCCAAAGTAAAAGTACCAACTTTTTCACAAATTCTTAGTCGTTTGCGACCCATTCACATTGCTGGAGGTTCTAAATCCTTGTTCATCGTATCGCAAGGTGGAAAAGTTTTCGCCTGCGGAGAAGGTACAAATGGCAGACTTGGTTTGGGTCACAACTGCAACGTTTCAGTGCCCCGACAGGTACCTGTGCTACATCAGTACGTCGTTAAGAAAATTGCTGTGCATTCCGGTGGCAAACACGCTCTTGCCTTGACTCTTGATGGTAAAGTATTCTCTTGGGGCGAAGGAGAAGACGGAAAACTAGGACATGGTAATCGATTGACTATGGAGAAACCGAAGGTGATTGATACACTTCGTTCTAAGAAAATACGTGAAATTGCGTGTGGATCATCGCACAGTGCTGCTATATCTTCATCTGGCGAGTTGTACACTTGGGGCCTTGGTGAATACGGACGTTTAGGACATGGCGACAACACTACTCAGTTAAAACCAAGGCTTGTTTCAGCTCTTATTGGAAGACGTATTACACAGGTATGTAAAAATCGGGAAGTGTCTATATGCACCCACGATGTGGGTCGTGTTAGGCTGTGAAGCACGACCTCGATTGAGTAATTTGAGATAAGAAAACACATTGTTATACCCGTGTTTGTTCGTTAAAAACGAATCTACTTTGTCATTTCTGATAATATAGGTTTCCTACTAAATAAATAAATAAATAGGGTGGCGCAACAGAGCGAGGAACCCCAGGTCCTAGCGCATTTCTCACAACCATGCCTTAAGAGGGAACGAAGGGGACTTACAATTTTCTGCCGTTTCCTATTCGTTTTAATAAATCGAGAAAGCGTTTTTCTTGGCAATGAATTTGTTAACAGAGGACTTGCCTATTTCTCGCGAAAGGCGATACTCGTGAAAAAACATTTGTGCCTCTGTTGGGACTCGAAGTACGAACTTCTGGGTTGACAGGCGGACATGCTAACCATCACGCCATTGTTTCCAACTGGCTTCTCTCAAATGAGCCTTGCATTTTAATCACAGAACTCACAGATAGAATAATGATGATTCACAAGTTTAAAGCCTTTCTTACTTGAAGTTCTGTGAAAAAATAATTATTTTTACTTTGCATTTCAATCGCGAAACTAATAAATATGTAATTTATATTCGTGCGAGGTTTAAAAATAAAAATAAGTTTCTTTTTTACCTTTTTAATGAAAACCCGTAGCGTGATGGCAATAATGTCTGCCTGTTAACTTAGAGGCTCGTAGTTCGAATCCCTACAGAGGCAAAAATGTTTTTCGACGGGTATCGCCTCTCGCGAGGAACTGGCAGGCCCTTCGATAGTAAATTCATTTCAATAAAAAGCGTTTTCTCGATTAGCCGTCCGGAACCGGCAGAACTGTAAGTCCCCTCCATTCGCTCACCAGGCATGGTTGTAAGAAATGCGCTAGGCCCTATGACTCTTCGCCCTGTTGCGCCACCCTATATAAACAAAACGAAGAAGAATTTTTAGGTATTAGAAAGTTAATAAGAAAATACCATAAAAAATCTACTGCAGATTGAGAATTTTTAAAAAAGCACCAAAAATGTAAGTTTGGGACAGTGGCGTATTATCGTATAAATTTTAAGGTAGCCGCCCAAACTGCTAGAATATTGTTTTTTTTTTTTTTTAATTTCACAGAAAGTAAAATATATTAATTTTCAAGATAAGTAGTTAATTTGCAGTCTTTCTGTACTTTAGATTTACAAACTGATATATGATTTCGTCGAATTTCAATTTGCACAAAACATCGCTTTCAATAGAAAGGATCGATAAGTTACTTAATTTCTTCAAAGTCTTTTTTCTTCAGGGGTTGTAATCAATGTATCGTATAATTTGTTTTGTAATCGAATCATTCATTAGCTTATTCATCATTAATTGAATGTTTGTAATGCCAGATTTATAAAATTGAACTTCGATGACCCGCCATCAAAATGTTTTCTAATTGCCTTTCCATACAAGTCACCAAACAGGCGGCATACGAAACAAAAAGTGGCCTCATCCGAGATATAGGTTAGGTTAGGTTAGGTTAAGGAGGCTTTCGCCAAAACGATCGACCCACCAAAATAGGTCCATTGTGATACCAAACGAAATTTTGAGGAATTGCATCTTATTTAAACCATTGTTAGCTTTCTATAAAGCGGTGAAGACTATGAATGTCTATGTTTCTGAGATCACTTGGAACGTCGACAAAGTACTCTCCCAAGAGTTTTTTGCATCTTTGAGAGAGGACAGGGCATGTACAAAGAAGATGTGGAATGGTTTCCTCTTCTCGTCCATGCAGCTTTCACAAAAATCGCTCCATGGAACATTGAGTATTGCGGCATGTCTACATCCGAGATATAATAAATTGGACAGTCTCGTTTGAATTTCGTCCCATTCGGCAGATTTCAAAGAAAATGAAACTCACTGAATTATTGACCAATTTGTCCTGGCTTCTTTATTGCATCTGTGTTTCGACATGCATCGGCGCCTTTAAAACGATGCAGATTTAAGTTAATTTAAATTTTGAGCTAACCAAAACTTGTTTTCCCATACTAAACAACTGAAGCTGAATGTAATCCCTTCAAACTTAGGCTTTAATATTAAACAAATCAAATTATTTTTTTGAGACTTGTGTTCTAGCTTATACGCAACAGCATAAACAGAGACAAAATTCTCATTTACCGGACGATAGCGAACAGAAACATCTTTAAGTGCTTGAGTTTTATGAACAAAAAAATTTTAAAGAATCCACAACCAGATTATTGGATGCGTCCACACTATAAATCGCTTCCTGTGTTCAAGTTAGACTCCCCAAGATGGAAGACAAAATAAAGTTCAAGACATTCGTGCCCCACGTTGGGCGCCGCCTGTAACAAAATTTACCCATGCCACTTTTTCCTCTAGTAGACCACCCTTACAACCACATGGCTACAGCCACATGAGGCTGATCCGGGCAGCAGAAGAGAAAGGGGTGTCCAGACTACGGTCCCCTTTTTGGCATGCTTGCTGATGATAAGGCTTAGCTCGTCGGCGGGGTGAGTTCTTGGAACCGTAGTTCTGGACCGGTGTTACGGTAATTCATCATGCCTATAATTCGAGAAAAAAAAAATGGGGCACACGATGTCAAGGTGGGGGGAGCTATTTGAGTTTCCAGAAGGGGGGAGGGTCCAGATGACGTTGACCCTCGGAGGATTTTCCCACCCATGTGTCTATAGAGACACCACCATGGCTACCGATACCTCCTAGAATGTTCGGTAGCCCCAAACCTGAAAATTTCCGTCGCCCTGTCTCTCTACTCCCTACGTTACCTTACCTCTATCGTCAACTTATGGTATCTTTATACCTCAGCAATTCCGCCACTATTCAATTCAAAAATAAAGAAAAAAATCTTCCCAAAGGAATGAGAAAAGAAAAGAACGGGTCTCATTTCATTTCCATTAGCAAGGGCTTACAATTTATTTAAATAGTAAAGTGAAAAGTTTTATATAAATAAAAATTTTAAAACAACAAAATTTTATAAAGTTTCTACGGCAACCTTGGTAAGTATATCAATATAGCATTTAATTACACAAACTTTTCTTTTACAGGTGGCCACTTAAAATTTTTCTTTTTTTTTCTTTTATACAAAATTAAATTTTTCTTTAAATAAGTTAATTGACTGTTCTTTAGTATTAATGGAGTTGGCAACGCTGGCTCCTAAGAAAATTTTGCTTTAATCTGTATCTAATGCCCACATGTCATTATATACCCATAAAAAATGTGATTTTGAAAAAAAAAACGAATTCAATAAAGTTTTCTAGGAAAAGCGTCAAAAAAAGAGGTTTTACTTACTTTGAAATCAATTTGCTGGCGTAATCCGGTCCCGCGCTGTGCACTTCCTGGAACTGGGCGAATTTCTGCAAAAAAAATTTTAAGAGATTTTTGTTGGACGGAGGGTACTTTTATTTTCCTTTAATTTCCTTCTCTTTTTTTCAAAATTTTACTATGGGAGAGGGTTTGCAACCATATTTACATATACACCTTTAATCCATCCACTAGATATTTTTATTTAGATATTTGATTTTATCTTTGATCTTTACTTTAATTAATACAATTATTATAAGATACAAAAATAGGACTTTCAATTTTAGAAACACTTTTCACAAGATTTCAAGGAAAACAACCAAGATATGGTAAACTATTAAAAAAAAAACTATTCAGCTTGCCGTTAAATTTAACTTATCAACCACCACCACCATAAGCGTCACTGCTGCGGCTGCTTTCACTCCCCTTTCTTCTGTTATACATCTACTGCTACAGCTACAGAGTACTTCAATCCTACACTTTTCGTTCACTTCGTGGTACACTCGTTGAAGTCTCAAAGTTGCCAAAATTCACTCAAATTTTTTTTTTTTTTTTTTTTTTTCAGCAAAATATCCTTTTTGAAACAAAAGGTCGTTGGACATGCTTTCTACCTCTTTGTGGAAAAATTAAATTTTTTTTTCTCGGCAATAATAACATTTGATGAAAATCAAATGAGCATTTTTGTTGCATGTTATATCTTTGGGGATTTTGCCAATGCCAAAATGCCATTTCTTTTTCCTCGCGACACAACACCGCACTCGAGGGTGGTGCTACAGAGCGAGGAGCCCCTGGGCCTAGCGCATTTCTCACAACCATCCCTTGTGAGGGAATGGAGGGGACCTACAATTTTCTGCCGGTTCCGAACGGCTAATCGAGAAAGCGCTTTTCATGGCAATGAATACTAACGGAGGACTTGCACTCGCACTTTATAACTTTATAATTTTCTTTTCGATTTTTCCTTTTGTACTTTACTTTTTTTTCTAGACTTTAGGATGCACACCGCTTACGAGATTGTTAATTTGCTTCCGCACTTTCAGACTGTCCAAACTATATTGATCCACCCAACACAGGTACCCATCAACACTTTGGCTAATCTCGTTATGTACCATCTGGACCGTTGCGTACATTGTACATCTGCAATACAGCAGTCAGCTAGTACATAACTAGCTCACGCCACCAATTTAACGGGCAACTGCGTGGGCTGATCATGACCTGATCAATTTCATTTAGGTACTTGAAATGAAAGGTTGTATTGCAAGAAATGGTAAATGGTTGCGGGTTTTCTTGGGTGCATGATTAGCAAATATGGATGTAGGTCGGTTGTAAATACGTAGGTATAATGCTAGTGGAATTTACTGTAGTGGAGTGCGATGTTGGTGGTATTTTTTTTTCTTTTCTTTTTGCAAAACTGTATGTGATTAGGTATTATGGGATATTAGTTGATTATTGGGATTATTATTATTGTGGTTATTGTTATTGGTTCATGAGATTAATTATATTATGAGGTTGTATGTATAGGGTGTAAGTATTATAATGTGATTTTAAGTTAGTTCAGTTTAATTTATTATATTCAATATGTTATGTTTTGAGTGAGGCTAAGTATGTTTGTGTTGTAAATCTTTAGGCTAGGTTTTATTTTGGATAGGGATATTTAGGCTAGGTTTTATTAAGGATAGGAAGATAGATGATAGTTGATAGGTTTTATTTAGAATAAGAATTTTTATGCAAGGTTTTATGATAGGTTTATTTAAGCTTGGTTTTATTAAGGATAGGAAGATTTATGATAGTTGATAGGTTTTATTTAGGATAAGAATTTTTATGCAAGGTTGTATTAAGGATAAGAAGATTTATGATAGGTTTTATTTAAGATAGGAATATTTAGGCTAGGTTTTGTGATAGGTTTAATTCTTATTTAGGTTCCCCACAAAATTTCTCATTTTAGGGATGGAGAAGAGTGAAAAGGAGAAGAAGAGGAACAGCTGTTATCTATGGTTCCCTGAGAGTCTCATACACGGACTGAGAGCCGGGTTTTTATTACCTTATCTTTTTAGATCTTTGCCGTGATAGACTCCGGCCTTTTTGCCACTCATATCTTCTGACTCTATAAGTTATTTCCAACTACCTTTGCTATTCTCATTTTGAGAAATTTCGGACTAAGCTTTGCACAAAATTGCTTAGATGCGTTGCTCAGCACGAAATTTCGTCGGAAAACCTCATCACCCACCTTGTATTTGGCAACTTTGCTGCGTAACTTGTAGCTTTTCTCGTAACGAGAATGCGCATTTGCCAGCGCTGATTTTAGGTTTGCGTGTAGGATGTTCATTTTGGCTGATTTTGAAATTTGGACTCCAGAGTTGTTGACCGCGTTCAGTTTTCTGAGTAGCTTGTAGTCCGACCCGTGCTCCATGCAGCTCTGTCCAAAAAGCGCTTCGTATGATGACATATTTATGGCGGTGTGGATCGTGGTGCGTAAAGCACTAGCGATGAATAGAGCGGTTTACTCTCTCGCTTGCGTTCGCTTGTGGTGAGTAAACGGCCGTCCGGACATGGGTAATGCCGTATGATGTCACCTGAGCTCGAGTCTGCAAATTCTTTGATGAAGCAGATATTTTTTCGAACTCGCTCGGTTGCGAGAGTCCTCAAAGATCTCAACATACATAAATCCGCTGGTCCAGATGGTATCCCCGCCGTTATTCTGAAGAGGTGTTCTTCTACGCTGGCAAAACCACTGCGTAAACTTTTCCATCTTTCCTATTCTGCTGGGATTTTTCCGAGCAGATGGAAAACTGCATTTGTCCAGCCCGTCCCTAAAAAAGGCGAATCTTCCTCCCCTTCCAATTACCGTCCAATTGCACTTACGTCCCTTCTTTCCAAGGTCATGGAAACGTTGATAAACCGTCAACTTATGAAATATCTTGAAGAACGAAAGCTTCTTAATGACCGTCAGTACGGCTTTCGTAGCAAACGGTCCACTGGTGATTTGATGGCTTATCTCACCGAAAAGTGGAACCAATCTTTACATTGTTTTGGAGAAAGTAAGATTATTGCGCTTGATATTTCTAAAGCATTTGATAGAGTTTGGCATCAGGCTCTTTTATCGAAAATGCGTGCTTTTGGTATCGATGAGTCTCTTCTTCGTTGGATTAGAAATTACCTTTCCGACCGTTCAATACAAGTTGTGTTGGATGGCTTCAAGTCTGATACCCATTAAATAAATGCTGGTGTGCCCCAGGGCTCTGTTTTGTCTCCGACTCTCTTCCTCATTTTCATTAATGATCTCTTGTCTGAAACTTCTAATCCGCTTAACTGTTTTGCTGACGACTCGACCCTCAGCTTTTCATATTCGTTTTCAAATTCACGTCCCTGCTCTTCGGATGTGGAACTGGAACGGTAAGCTCATTGAATTCTGACCTTGACAGCATTGTTGCATGGGGTCTTATGAACCGAGTAGAATTCAATGCCTCGAAAACTCAATGCTGTCTCTTGTCGTTGAAGCTTAACATTCCCCCATTGCCATTATCCATGAATGGTACCTGCATCGAAGAAACCGAAAAGCTGTCAGTACTTGGTATGTGTGTAAACGATGATCTTCGTTGGAACGACCACATATTTGAAGTCGCCAAAAACGCTGCTAAATGCTTAGGTTTCTTGAGACGATGCAGGAAGTTCTTCACCCCTTCTGATCTGGCTACAATTTATAAGGCCTTCATCCGCCTAAAACTGGAATATAACTCTCATATCTGGTCAGGTGCTTCTCAAACATATTTGCGCCTACTTGATAGGGTACAAAATAGAGCGTTAAGATTGATAGGTGATAGTTCAATCGTAGAATCGATTGATTCTCTTGGACATCGTCGAAACGTCACCTGTCTCTCTCTCTTTTATCGCTTTTTCCACAAACAGTGCTCTAGTGAAATAGCCAGCTGCATTCCTCCCTTGAAACAATTTAGCCGCAACACCCGCCTTGCTAGGAATGCTCATCAGTTCTGCCTTGAGCCCAACTTCGGGCGTACAGTCAAGTATAGAGATTCTTATTTTAGTCGCACCACCCGAATGTGGAATGCTTTACCTGGCTCTGTGTTTCCCCTGCATTACGATTTACAAAGATTCAAAAGCAACGTGCATCGGTGCGGTGTCTCCTTTCACATCCTCTCCTATTTTCCTAAATGCTCGCACTGTGTTTAATAACATTATAAGGGTAGTCATAAACCCTTGATGTGCGCGTTAATTACAAAAAAAAAAAAACATGTGGCTACCATCGACACCGGTGCCACAGCCTCCATAGTACGTCGAGACCTGGTAAAGAAGACGTGGCTTCATAACACCAATAGCTACCGTCTAAGAACCGCAACGGGAGAAGCAGCAAGAGTATATGGAGAAGTGTGTCTTAAGATCCAACTGGCCGATCTAGTGTTTACTCATCAATTCCTGGTGGCAGATATATGTGACGAGTGCATCATTGGAATCGACTTTATGAAACAGCACGGAGTTATTTTGGACATCGGTAATCAAGTTTTGAAGTACCAAAATAAGGAACTTCCAATGACCTATTCGAATGAAAGTACGTCAACACTGAGGACTGTCATCACGGAAGATCTGATTCTGCCTCCTTCTTCTGAAGTATTCGTTTGGACAAAACTGGAAGGTGAGTTTGGAAGCCTTCGATACCTTATGGTAGAACCAGACCCCGAGTGTTATTCCCAAAGCGTCATCATTGGGAAAACACTGATAGCCCCGAAAAACAAAATGGTCCCCGTACGATTACTAAACACCAGACCGTACGATGTAAGGTTGAAGAAAGGAGAAGTCGTTGGACGTTGCGAATCCGTTGCAGCAATTACGAAGATCACAGACGAAGCCCCAAGAAAAACTATAACTCCGGAGCAGCTCAAAACCATCAGAGCTAAAGTACTGTATTCATCCAACCTTGATCACCAACAAACAAAGATGGCTGAAAGTCTCCTACAAGAGTACACTGACATCTTCGCATCGCAAAAGGGAAAATATGGTAGGACACAGTTGGTGCAGCATCGCATCAACACAGGAGATGCAAGACCGATTCGTCAATCCGCAAGACGCCTTCCACTGGCCAAACAAGGTGAGGTTGAGGAAATGATAACAGCAATGAAGAAGGACGGGCTTATTGAAAATTCCAAAAGTTCTTGGGCTTCACCAGTGGTGCTAGTGAAAAAGAAAGACGGAAGCACTCGTTTTTGTGTGGACTACCGAAGGCTGAATGATGTGACTAAAAAGGACAGCTATCCCCTGCCGAGAATCAGTGATACCCTGGATGCATCGATGTCTCCTTTCAAATCCTCTCCTACTTTCCTAAATGCTCGCACTGTGTTTAACAACATTATAAGGGTAGTCATAACCCCTTGATGTGCGCGTTAATTATAAAAAAAAAAAAAAAAATGCACTTCTCGAACTCACGACTAATGAACTGCTTCCCATTGTCTGTAAGGATCGTCTCGGGAACACCGAAAAGACAGAACACCTATTCGTAGAGGAATTTGAGTACTATCGCTGTTGTCGCCTTACGAAGTGCCTTTATCTGCACGAACTTCGTCAGTTGATCTAGCGCCACTACAATAAACGTATTCCCATCTCGCGAGCGTGGGTATGGTCCCAAGAAGTCGAGGTAAACCATCTGAAAGTGTCTCTCGACTACAAACGCCTTTCCCATAGGAGGTCAAACGGTAGTGTTTGCAGCTTTCGAAGCCTTACAAATGTCGCACTCCCCCAAGAAGTCCTTTACCTGCGCTGCCATGTTAGGCCAGAAGAACCTTTGCTGCAGTCGATATAGGGTCTTGGCAATCCGTCCATGCGAAGCTCTAGGAGGCTGATGAGCCAGTGAAATCAGGCGAACGGTCAGCGGTTTAGGAACCCATAGCTTCCATGTCTGACCTTCTTATACACGAAACCTTCCGAGACTTGAAGGTCAGGTAGCTTATCTTTTTGTTATTCGATGCTTTCCATGAGCTTGAGGTATTCCGAAGATTTAAAACTTGGATCCTCAAGGTCGATATGTAAGACATCGGTGGGATTCTCCATCATCGAGACATCACAGCCCAAAGCATCTACTTCATGTACCCGTGAAAGAGCATCAGGCACAATTTTTTGGGAACCCTTGCGATGCTCGATTGTGAAATCGAATCCCTGAATCTTCAGGCTCCATCTCGCCAGACGTCCACTCCAGTCCTTTTGACCCATCAGCCACTTCAAACTGGCATGATCTGTGACTATCCTAAAGGGATGTCCTTCTATATAAGCTCTAAACTTCTGAACTCCCATGGCAGCAGCTAGGCACTCACGCTCGGTCATGCTATAGTTGCGCTGGGCCGTGTTTAGTTTCTGGGAATGGTAGTAAATTGGGCGCTCAATTTCGTTTTCGTCTAGCTGACTTAGCACGCAGCCAACTCCGGTGTCAGACGCATCGCACTGTATCACGAATTCTTTGCTTAAATCCGGGTGAACCAAGATAGGTTGGGAGGTGAGGGCAATCTTCAGTTTGTTGAAGGCGTCGGTTGCTTCTTCTGTGAAGGAAAATTTCTTGCCTTTCTTTAAGATGTCGGTGATTGGCGCACTTACCGAAAAGAAGTCCTTCACGAAACGTCGGTGCCATCCAGCAAGTCCAAGGAAAAGTATGACCTGTTTCACCGAAGTCGGGACAGGGAATTCTGTGATGGCTGCTACTTTCCCTGGGTCCTTCTTGAGGCATCCATTTCCAACAATATAACCAAGGTATTTCAGCTCCTTGAAGCAAAACTTAGACTTCTGGAGATTCATGGTCAGTCCGGCTTCCTTCAGCCGTTCGGCCAAAACCTTTAACTGTTCGACGTGCTCATCGAATGTGCTCGTAACCACCAGCAGATCATCCAAGTACGGAAAGATTTTCTCTCGCAGCTGATGCGGTACCACTTTGTCCATGAGCCTGACCATGCGCTGGGGCGCACTACAGAGGCCAAATGGCATCACCGTGAACTGCAACAGGGGCATGCCGGGCACCGTAAACGCAGTCTTTTCCCTGGATTCCTTCTCCAGCGGGATCTGCCAGAAAGCATCCTTAAGATCCACGCTAGATATGAACCGCGTATCCTGCAGCCGTGACAGCGATCCCCCTATATGAGAGATCGGATATGCATCCTTCTTGGTTTTGGCGTTAACCTTCCTGTAGTCTAAGCACAAGCGATTTTTGCCGGGTTTGCGGACTAAAACTACAGGGGAACTCCACGCACTTGTGCTCTCTTTGATCACACCAAGTTTGAGCATACGCTCCAATTCCTCATACAGGAGTTTCTGCACAGCCGGGGAAACCGGGTAATGACGTTGTTTTATGGGCTCTGCATCCCCCGTGTCGATGGTATGTACCTCCAAACTTGTTTTTCCTAAGCCTTGCACGGCAGAGAATGAAAACAAACTGATGGCATCTTTTAACCGTCGTGATTGATCTACCGTCAGCCCGTGAGCCTTCGGACTCACATCCAATACGTCTGAGCACGGAACTGTCGAGATTTCGGAGATCAGCTGAGGAGCGATTTCGAACTCCTTCCAGAAGTCGATCCCGAGGTACAGTCTTTGCTGCAATGATAGCGCCAAATATAGGGGAATTGTTTTCGTCGTCCCTTTATAACTGACCTCTGCATAGAATTTGCCTACTATGCTCTGATGCTTTCCGTCGGCAGTTTTGACCTCAGAAGAGAGTCTGGCATAGTTCTGACCGTGTCGGCGGAGAAACTCGTAGCCATCGAATCCCAGGCAACTGATGCTAGCACCGCTATCTAAGAGACCAGATATAGGCTCTCCGAAGATCTGTACCGTGGCATACGGTCGAGAATCATCTGTGTTGCACAGAGTGGTAGCTTCAATTGCTCTGTGGGTGGACTTTTTCTCTGCGAACTTCTTCCTCAGCTTCGCCACCTTCTCTGAAACTACTGTGGTAGTGTGTGGTGTATAATAGGTCTAAGGATGCGTGGCGACTCTGGTTCTGCTTCGCTGAGCTGTTGAGGGCGGGAGAGAATTCTGAGGGATGGACTGGGTGGGGAGGCAGTAACTGGTAGCAACCTTTCGGCTGACTGGGACCTATACAAGATCAGTAAAAATGAATACAAAAATAGAACTACCTATGCAAAAAGAGTAGCCTGGCGCAACTTCTGCTCATTGAGTGCACAAATGACGCAGCAAGGCTAAGAATGGTCATGTCCAAGGTCCAAAATACCCCTAGTTTTCTTAGAAGACCTGATAACACATGGACTGACTCATGCTCTGAAACCCTAGAGTCACTCATGAACACCCACTTTCCAGGGTGTTCTCAAAGGACATCCCCAGAACGCGGAAACCCTAACGCACTCATTTTCAGCATACAAATCTGCAGGTCCGGACGGTATCATTCCAATGATGCTCCAAAGCCCTAAAGACTTGATTGTGCCGATTCTAGTGGAAATATTCAGAGGTTGTCTAAACCTCACCTTTATTCCAACTAGTTGGAGGGAAGTTAAAGTCATATTTACTCCCAAAGCCGGTAAGCCCTCACACACTGAACCCAAAGATTTCAGACCAATAAGCCTATCCTCCTTTCTACTTAAGACTCTAGAAAGACTTATAGAAACGCATATCCGAACAAAACTGAATAACAATGTGATTTCCACAGCCCAACATGCATATATAAAGGGCAAATCAGTGGAGACTGCACTTCATGAAGTAGTCGGAACCATTGAACAGTCAATCCAATATAAGGAGTATACGTTGGCTACATTCCTCGATATAGAAGGGGCCCTCAACAACGTTGAATACAGTGCTATTCGCATGGCATTAAGTTCCATAAATATCGAGCCAACGCTATCAAACTGGATCGACTCCATGCTCCAAACGAGAATAGTAAAAGCAGTAATGGGTGCAAGTACCCTAAAAGTCAAAACTTGTAGAGGTACACCTCAAGGAGGAGTGTTATTTCCGCTACTCTGGCTCCTAGTAGTTAACCAAATCCTGGTTAAACTTGACAGGAGCGGAATAAAAGCAGTAGCCTATGCCGATGATATCGTCATCATGACTTCGGGAAAATTCACAACCTCCCTTTGTGAACTTCTCCAGACAGCTCTAAACAAGCTCACCAGCTGGGCAAAAACCTGTGGGCTAAACGTCTACCCTACTAGAACAGAACTTGTTCTGCTTACGAGAAGACGTAACATTCCAGATATATTTCCTCCCTCCATTAATGGTATACCAATAAACTTATCTGGTACGGCAAAATATCTCGGAATTGTCCTTGATCGTAAACTTAACTGGAAAGAAAATTTAAAAGAAAGATAAAGGAAAGCTCAAATCGCATTCTACACTTGTAGTAGAATTTTTGGGAAAAAATGGGGACCTGGTCCCAAAACCATTCACTGGATGTATACATCCATAATAAGACCAATCCTCACATATGCCTGTCTAGTCTGGTGGCCATCATTAGAGAAGACTTCAAACCTTAAGACCATGACCAAAATCCAAAGGCTTGCATGCATTGGCTCAACTAGTGCCATGAGAACAACACCAACTGCAGCTCTGGAAACCTTCCTGTCGCTAGCCCCCCTAGATCTTTTTACTAAGGAGATGGCGGCCAAAAGCGCACTGCGACTCAAACAATGCAACAATTGGAAAACAGGCATATCAGGCCATAGAACCATCATGAACCATACAGACATAGACATTCAAACAGACTATATCCCCCCCCCCCCCCCCCCCCCCCCCGCATATTGACTTCAATCCAGTGGCCCTAACAACCTTTCCGACAAGAGAAAGCTGGGAGGAAAACAGGGTTATAAAAGGAAATCACATTTCCGTCTTCACAGATGGTTCCAAAACGGACGAAGGGGGAAGGGTCAGGTATCTTCTCAGACTACCCCACCATGAATAGATCAATAAAGCTTCCCGACTTCTGCAGTGTCTTTCAGGCAGACGTACTTGCAGTGTGCGAAGCCGCGAAGCACTTAGCTACGCAAAACCTGATCAACAAAAATATTGACTTCTTTATAGACAGTCAAGCGGCCATTAAAGCTATCTCATCCATTATCACAAAATCCAGACTATTAGACAGCTGTCGCAGTAACCTAAGACTGCTCAGCGAAACAAACACAGTTAGTTTAACCTGGGTTCCAGGACATCGTGACATAATTGGTAATGAAATGGCGGATAAGCTAGCTAAAATCGGGTCAGCACTCGAATCCAGCGAAACGAACACATCAGTTCTAAGGCCACTTGAGCTAGAAAAAAACAGAATCAAACATAATTTTCTAAAAGCCGCCAATGACAGGTGGTCATCTTTAGAAACATGCCGAGTCTCTAGAAACCTTTGGCCAGATATTTCCAAGAAAAAAACAGAATTTCTACTCCAGCTAAGCAGACCTCGGCTCTCTCTGTTGATTGGCATTCTCACGGGACACAACTCGTTGGGTACCCACATGATGAGAATGGGCATTAGCACATCCGACTTATGTAGAGGATGCCAAGATGAGGAGGCAGAGGAGGGATCATTCCACTTCCTCTGTGAGTGTCCTAGCTTGGCCCACACTCGGAAAAAAACCCTCGGAGAATACTTTTTCGACGAACTGGGCGACATCTCAAATCTCCCACTGAGCAACGTCCTGAAATTTACTCAGGGCTCCAAATGGTTCAGTGGGAGTTCCCTACCACAATAACCATTTACCTTTCCAATCCTCCCATTTCCTCATCCTCTGATTTCCCGGGGAGCACAATGGATCCTTGAGATCCGAGTGAGGTGTTGCCACTTGTGGCTGCACCCCCATTCAACCTAACCTAACCTAACTGGTAGGATGACAGGAGCTGGTGGGGTGGCTGGAATTGGTAGAGGGTCTGGGAAGTTAACAAGGGCTGGGACGGAGCGGAAACTACTGGGGTACAAAGAGGAATGCGTGTTTATTGGGGCTCCAGGGTTTTCTCCAGAGAGCAATTTCCCCGAGGCTTTAAACTGCTCTTCGTCTCGTTTCCCGCACACCGAGGACACTGCGGAGAGTTGGTATTTTCCCAACCACACCTAAAACAGAAAAGAGACCGCTGGGGATTTGGACATTCGAAGAACGAATGGCCTCGGCCCTGGCAATTCCAGCACGTGTAGTTGCGAGTGTCTCTTTCTCTCTTAGGGTGGAGTGCCTCAATGTCGGAATGACGAGATTCGTCTTCTTCTATCTGTTCCGCCGCAAGCTCCGAAACAGCACTACGACGGGGTGGTGGCAAGGGTGCAAGGCGTTGTTTCGGTACTATGCCTTCCCGATCGTTAAGGTTCTTTTCCACCTTGCGACAAACGTGGATGTCCGCCAGCAAATTGGTGTCGAAGGTGATCAGCAACTTACCCATCTGCTGCTTCACGTTATTTTTGACAACGTCGACGATCTCTCTATCGGTTTTCGGTACCCTGAGCCTACCGTTGAGTTCTTGTATAGCAGTGTAAAAATCCTCAAACGCCTCGTTCGATCCCTGGTGTCGATCATAGAGTCTTCGCGAATGCTCCGAATCCGTTTCCAGACTTCTGAAGTGTTCTACCAGCGCATTTTTTAGGGTCAACCAAGGGGCGGTAGGGTTTAGTTTAAGGAATCCCCAAAACCAAGTTTCTACGGGGTCATCGATAAAATGGTGAAAATTCACGACCACGTCATCCCAGGTTGACCATAACCGGCGCGCAGTCTTTCTAACCGGAACAAGAAGTCATCCACCGACATGTTTTTATTATTAAATTTCAACCCCCACTTATGAAAGTTTTGAACCTTATAACCTGATCTTGAAAACCTTGGTGCTGAGTCAGATTGTTGTACGGGGTCGCTCAATGTCAGATTATGGAGTTGTTGAAGGAATTCATCCATGTTGGAGTGGTCAGTAACGGTAGTTCTTCGGGGTGGCGATGGGTAACGGGACGGCGATTAATTCTGTGGCGGTGGGATGGGTAGTCGAGTGCCATTTGCATTTCGGGTTGGTGAACGCTCGAACGACCTGGTCGCCATATCCGGGCGAAAAGGGTTGTCCTGCTGAGGCATTGTAGGCTGGACTTGGTCACGAGGTGTCGCAGGCGTTGGTGTCGACGCAAAAATTTCCCGGATAATACTCGCTAGTTCATCCCGTAACGAAGCTCTAGTTCGTTCCATTTCACCCGAGAAAAACTTAAAGTCTTCCGCGCGGCGAGCTCCAACAGCGGGGGTGACTGAATGTATCCGGACAGCATCTCTTCGTTCCCAAATTGTGAAGTTCGCTTGTACTTCAGCACCAATCGCTTAGCATTCACTGCTGTCGCTCAAACCTCTTTCGCACTAACGCAAAGTTGAGGGTGGTACCGAAGACGACTAAAGAAGAAGACAAGTCACGCTTATATTTTTAGGCTAATTGCCATATATCAAATAATAAGAATGGATTACTCTTCCGATCGACTCCACGATCACAATACAATTTTATTTCCAAATTCATACCCTATTTATACAAAGCTACTATGCTCGAGTTCTGGTTATCGAACAATCGACTACACTTCGATATCCGATTAAAACGCTTCATCATCACATTCTTTTGGGTGAGCGCCAATGACCTATATCATAAACAAATGCTCATACCCAAAGACTATTGCTGTGACATATACAGAGCGCATGCAGTCAAAGCAATATGATCCCTTATTACTTCTGCCGGCTGGCAGTGGCCTGCCGTTGGGAGTCATATTGTTCCGAGTACAATGCACTCTATGGATACACATGCAAGTCAAGTGTAATGCATTTGACTGAATGTGAGAGGATCGGATATCGAGGTACAGCCGAGGGTTGACAACCTGTTAATGGTAATAATAGAGCATTTCATTACGAGGTCGTTGGCTGTGACTCCTTCACACCACCCTTCCTGGGGAAAAAGAAGAAATCAAGACAAGAGTGTTGATTTCTACTTTTCCACGACTCTTTTACAAATACGGGAGTATGAAACCAAAAAAAAAATTTTTCTTTTATCATATTGGATTGAACATTGTGGCTATTTCTGGATGTTTACTTTTAGTTAATATTTGTGATATTTACATTAGTTATTATATTTTGCTTAGTCTCTTTCTCATTACATATTAGTCAGTGTCTGATATCATTTGGGATATTTACATTTTCATTGCTTGTTATTCAGTATTTGGTACATATATTCGTTTGTTTCTATTTTATTTAATATGTCTTACAATATATTTTTTTTTTTTTTTTTTTTTAAATTTTATGTATTTCTAAACCTTTTTTTTTTTTTTTAGATTACTATACTTAGATCAATGCATTGAGTATAGTTTCTTATAATAACTAGTTCAAGGTGATATTAATTCTATTCTTAGAATTACTTTTCAATTATTTTTATATTATTAAGCAATATGTATATGTCTCTTTCTCTTTCCTTTTTTTTTTTTTCATTTACAATTCTAGTATATATATGTCTAAAATGGTTTTAACCTATTTATCAATTACATTTATTTCACAATTTTACAAATTATACAATAGCGTACATTTAATAAATTTCTTATTATTAATGTTTTTTTTTTTTCCATAATTTTACAAATTACACAATAACATCCATAAAAGTAATTTTTTATTTCTACATTTTCTTTCACAATTTCACAAATTACACAATATTCATACATAAAATGGTTTTTATTTGTTTTTATTTTCAAATCTTCTTTCTGAACTTCGCAAATTGCATAAGTTTACAAATTATAATAATAATAAAATATATATATAAAATGGTTTCAATCTGTTTTTGTGAACAATCATTTTTTTATTTTCATATTTAATTTCGCAATTTACTCCTTCCTGTGATAAGACTTCATATGGTCCTATATATATTGGATCTAACTTCTTTCTGCTTTCGTTTTTTAACAAGACTAAACTACCTACGTTGTAATCATGAGTTTTTGCTTTTCTATCAGAATCGTACCTATCTTTCCTAGAAATTTTCTTTTGTATTAAAGTATCCCTAGCATCCTTATGAGCAATTTGTAGTCTGTGTTTTAAGTCTATCACATAGTCTTCGTAGTTGTACACAGGTTCAACTTTCTTTGTAAGATTTGAAGGCAAATTACATTGTCTTCCGAATACTAATTCAAATGGGGTGAATCCTGTTTCGGAATGTACTGAAGTGTTGTAACAGAAAACATAGTATGGCAACCAGTTGTTCCAATCTGTATGTTTTTCTTCTACATAACTCCTAAGGTATGCTGCTAAAACTTTATGAGAATTTTCTAGTGCTCCAATGCTTTCATGGTGATAAGCGGTGGATTGCAATTGTTCTATCTTTAATAACTTACATAGATCTTTGAAAACTCTATTTATAAATTCTGTACCTTGGTCAGATGCTATGGTAGCAGGGACTCCATACTTTAGGATAAAGCCTTCTACAAGTCCTTTAGCTACCGTATTAGCTTCTTTATTTGGTAAAGCAATGGCTTCTGTAAACTTCGTAAGTTCGTCTTGTAGTGTTAATATATATTTTGATCCATCTTCCGTCTCGTCAAGAGGTCCAACTAAATCAAGGTATATTTTGTCAAAGCATGTTTCTGCTGTTGTAGTAATAGTCATCGGTTGATTTTTTGGTTGTATGTGTTTGTTTCGCTGACACATTGGGCAGTGCTTAACGTATGTCGTCACATCGTTTTGCATTCCTGTCCAAAAATATTTTTTCTTAATATTCCGCAACATGCGATTTATTCCGGCATGTCCACTTGTCGGTAACATGTGGTAATCATTGAGTATAAGTTTTTGTTTTCCAGGGTCCGTTACTTTTATTTTATCTTCAATTATGTGCACTTTTATTTTATTTCCTTTGAATAATTCTTCTATCTTTTTCTTTAATATATATAATTTCTCTTTACGACGGCCGTCTGAGAGTTTACCTAACTCTTCTTTAGTTATATAAATATCTTTAATTGATAGAGGTCCGCAAATTGAACGCACGTCCCTCAGCAACATTTTGTCAAATGATGCCGATCGAGCAATAGTGCTATTCTTGGATTCCTCTTCATTATTTAATAATGGTTCACCGTTATTTTGCACGTCCCTCAACAACATTTTGTCAAATGATGCCGATCGGGCAGTAGTGCTTTTTCTGGGTTCCCTTTTATTATTTAAAAATGGTTCTTTGATATTCTGCACGTCCCTCAACAACATTTTGTCAAATGATGCTGATCGGGTAATAGTGCTTATCTTTGACCTATTTAATATCAAACAATTATTCCCTGGAATGTATCCTACAATGAGGTTTGGACTTATAACTCTGGTACCTTTTAATAAACTGTAATCTTTGTCTTCATCTTTGAAGCTATTTAATATTTTTAACTCGACTATTTTTAGCCCCTTTTCTGGCGGTTTAAGAAGTTCACTTATGATTTTTTCTTTCTCTAATTTACTAGTTGTTGGGTTTTCTTCTTCTAAATTTGAGTTTCTAGCTTGTGCTCTGGTTGTGACACACACAAATAAATTCTGTAAGTCCTCTGACTTTAGTTGTATTCTACTTAGTGCATCCGCAGTGCAGTTGTCTTTGCCTGGTGAATACTCCACAGTAAAGTTATATTCCTCTAATATTAACCTAAATTTTGTTAATCTACTTGAAGGTTCTTTTAGTGAGAACAGATATACTAGTGGTCTATGGTCCGTTAGTATTTTGAAACGTCTTCCGAAAAGATAAGGTCTGAAATGTTTTACTGCCCATACTATAGCGAGCAATTCTTTTTCTATAGTGCTGTAATTCTTTTCGGCTTTATTTAATGATTTACTTGCGTATGCGATGGGTTTATCATCAAAATTTGATATAACAGCACCTAAGGCAAATCCAGAGGCGTCTGTTCGGAGTATAAATTCTTTTTCAAAATTTGGAAACTGTAAAATATTTGGGCTTATTAGGAATTCTTTTAGCAAATTAAATGAGGTATTGCAATCTTCGGAAAATTTAAATTCTTCGTTCTTTCTTAATAAACGGTTTAAAGGAATTGCTAGTGTTGCAAAATTTGGTATGAACTTTCTATAGTAGTTAGCAAATGCTACAAATCTCCTTACTTCGTCTGCATTTTGTGGGATTGGATAATTTTTCATTACTATGGATTTTGATGGATCTGGTATAATACCTTTGTCTGATATTATATGACCTAGATATAAAACTTCTTTTCTAAGGAAAGCACATTTACTTGGATGTAGTTTGAGATTTACTTCTCTCAATCTTTCGAATACTTCAATTAAATTTTTATTGTGGTGTTCTAAATTTTTATTTTTTTGAATACTATAAGATCGTCAAGATACACAAAGCATTTAGAATATGTTAGACCCGATATTGATAGAAACCTTGAAAACGTACTGTGTGATAATATATATATATGTATATATGTAATAGGTAATGGAAATTTTCATCTTTGATAATTTTGCAATGTTTATTGTGTTTTTTTCTTTCGTTAACAAAAAAAAAATATACTATTTTCTAAAATAACTAATTTTAAATGTAGTAGTAGTAGTACTGTAGTACATAATTTAATTAATTTGGTGACAAATCCGCTTTTTCCTGTGGAACTCTTTGCGATGGAAGCAATGTAGTATTCGGGAAAAATTTAGAACGTTGTTTGTGCTGCTTGTTTTGATCGCCCTCATGATGTTGTTTGTTCTGAGTTCTTGTTAAATTTATTTAGCGGAATTGTTTTGTAATATATTTTTAACGTGAATGTGAGCCACCCTCCGCCTGTTCTAGGTGGACTCTGATAGTACTATCCTGGTCCATTTCCAGTGAATTCGGTGTGTCGAATTCTTTGATTATGCGTCCATTGTATTTAAATTTAGCGGCATACATGGGAAGACGTCTGCGCTCGCAATAAGCGATCATCAGCTTCTTTAGTACCGTGTACTTCTTCATTAAGACGCCAATCATTCTACCATGTCCCGTTACCTTCAGGTATACGACTTCGAGTTCGTTAGACATTTTTATTTTATTTATATATTATATTTTACTTTGAAGAAAAACGTGGAGGACTACTAGCTTTTACTATGCTATCTTTTGAAGACTGGCAAGATCGCCATGTGAAGTTCGCTTGTACTTCAGCACCAATCGCTTAGCATTCACTGCTGTCGCTCAGACCTCTTTCGCACTAATGCAAAGTTGAGGGTGGTACCGAAGACGACTAAAGAAGAAGACAAGTCACGCTTATATTTTTAGGCTAATTGCCATATATCAAATAATAAGAATGGATTACTCTTCCGATCGACTCCACGATCACAATACAATTTTATTTCCAAATTCATACCCTATTTATACAAAGCTACTATGCTCGAGTTCTGGTTATCGAACAATCGACTACACTTCGATATCCGATTAAAACGCTTCATCATCACATTCTTTTGGGTGAGCGCCAATGACCTATATCATAAACAAATGCTCATACCCAAAGACTATTGCTGTGACATATACAGAGCGCATGCAGTCAAAGCAATATGATCCCTTATTACTTCTGCCGGCTGGCAGTGGCCTGCCGTTGGGAGTCATATTGTTCCGAGTACAATGCACTCTATGGATACACATGCAAGTCAAGTGTAATGCATTTGACTGAATGTGAGAGGATCGGATATCGAGGTACAGCCGAGGGTTGACAACCTGTTAATGGTAATAATAGAGCATTTCATTACGAGGTCGTTGGCTGTGACTCCTTCACAAAATAAGGATTCCCGAACTTGTGATGTTAGTTCCGGTAGCCTGGACTGAGGTCTTCTGGTTGTTCCGTGAGAAGCTTCTTGAGCCAGCAAGGAAGCGGCTCCTTCCTCTGGTGGATCCCCATGGTTTGGAGAATCGGCAGTATTATGAACCTCGCCAAGGTCTCCATACGAGTCACTGAAAAGCTGTGACCGTAGTACTCTGCCCCGCAGACTTGTATTAGTCTTATAGCCCTTTTAACGACCTCGCATTGTTTAAAATTTTTATTAAAATTCAAGGTAAAAGTGTTTCAAAAAAAATTAATTTTTCTTTTTGATTTACGAAAAATTTATTTTCCTGTCTAAGCTCTTTTTTCCAAATTAATATTTGAAAGTTTTTTTTTTCATAATTAACCAAACAGTTTCAAATTAAACAAAATCTAAACTTTCAAAATTCAATGTTTCATTCAGTTGAGATAGAGGAAGACAGATACAAATAAGAAGCTTGAAATGGGAAACAGAGCGACAGAACCCCCTAACTGGAACGAAAAACTCAACTATATACGCGAACAACCGTAGAGCAACTACATCCTTGGATTCTTTAAAGTATGAGCTGGCAATGCTCCGTAGGCTTCGAAGCCAACTGGCAGACCAGTTTCGATTTTTTTTTTTTTTAACTGAACTAAACAAAACTTGTTTTCCCATACTAAACAACTGAAGCTGAATGTAATCCCTTCAAACTTAGGCTTTAATATTAAACAAATCAAATTATTTTTTTGAGACTTGTGTTCTAGCCTATACGCAACAGCATAAACAGAGACAAAATTCTCATTTACCGGACGATAGCGAACAGAAACATCTTTAAGTGCTTGAGTTTTATGAACAAAAAAATTTTAAAGAATCCACAACCAGATTATTGGATGCGTCCACACTATAAATCGCTTCCTGTGTTCAAGTTAGACTCCCCAAGATGGAAGACAAAATAAAGTTCAAGACATTCGTGCCCCACGTTGGGCGCCGCCTGTAACAAAATTTACCCATGCCACTTTTTCCTCTAGTAGACCACCCTTACAACCACATGACTACAGCCACATGTGGCTGATCCGGGCAGCAGAAGAGAAAGGGGTGTCCAGACTACGGCCCCCTTTTTGGCATGCTTGCTGATGATAAGGCTTAGCTCGTCGGCGGCGGGGTGAGTTCTTGGAACCGTAGTTCTGGACCGGTGTTACGGTAATTCATCATGCCTTTAATTCGAGAAAAAAAAAATGGGGCACACGATGTCAAGGTGGGGGGGAGCTATTTGAGTTTCCAGAAGGGGGGAGGGTCCAGATGACCATGGCTACCGATACCTCCTAGAATGTTCGGTAGCCCCAAACCTGAAAATTTCCGTCGCCCTGTCTCTCTACTCCCTACGTTACCTTACCTCTATCGTCAACTTATGGTATCCTTATACCTCAGCAATTCCGCCACTATTCAATTCAAAAATAAAGAAAAAAATCTTCCCATAGGAATGAGAAAAGAAAACAACGGGTCTCATTTCATTTCCATTAGCAAGGGCTTCCAATTTATTTAAATAGTAAAGTGAAAAGTTTTATATAAATAAAAATTTTAAAACAACAAAATTTTATAAAGTTTCTACGGCAACCTTGGTAAGTATATCAATATAGCATTTAATTACACAAACTTTTCTTTTACAGGTGGCCACTTAAAATTTTTCTTTTTTTTCTTTTATACAAAATTAAATTTTTCTTTAAATAAGTTAATTGACTGTTCTTTAGGATTAATGGAGTTGGCAACGCTGGCTCCAAAGAAAATGTTGCTTTAATCTGTATCTAATGCCCACATGTCATTATATACCCATAAAAAATGTGATTTTGAAAAAAAAAAACGAATTCAATAAAGTTTTCTAGGAAAAGCGTCAAAAAAAGAGGTTTTACTTACTTTGAAATCAATTTGCTGGCGTAATCCGGTCCCGCGCAGTGCACTTCCTGGAACTGGGCGAATTTCTGCAAAAAAAATTTTAAGAGATTTTTGTTGGACGGAGGGTACTTTTATTTTCCTTTAATTTCCTTCTCTTTTTTTCAAAATTTTACTATGGGAGAGGGTTTGCAACCCTATTTACATATACACCTTTAATCCATCCACTAGATATTTTTATTTAGATATTTGATTTTATCTTTGATCTTTACTTTAATTAATACAATTATTATAAGATACAAAAATAGGACTTTCAATTTTAGAAACAGTTTTCACAAGATTTCAAGGAAAACAACCAAGATATGGTAAACTATTAAAAAAAAAACTATTCAGCTTGCTTGCCGTTAAATTTAACTTATCAACCACCACCACCATAAGCGTCACTGCTGCGGCTGCTTTCACTCCCCTTTCTTCTGCTATACATCTACTGCTACAGCTACAGAGTACTTCAACCCTACACTTTTCGTTCACTTCGTGGTACACTCGTTGCAGTCTCAAAGTTGCCAAAATTCACTCAAAATTTTTCTTATTTTTTTTGTTTTTTTTTTCAGCAAATTATCCCTTTTGAAACAAAAGGTCGTTGGACATGCTTTCTTCCTCTTTGTGGAAAAATTAAATTTTTTTTTTCTCGGCAATAATAACATTTGATGAAAATCAAATGAACATTTTTGTTGAATGTTACCTATATTTTTGGGGATTTTAAGTTATTTTCCCACACGACACGAAATAATGTCATTTCTTTTTTCTCGCGACACAACACCGCACTCGCACTTTATAACTTTATAATTTTCTTTTCGGTTTTTTCCTTTTGTGCTTTACTTTTTGGAACGAAGTTCCTTATCGCGCGTTGTGAAAGGGGGCTAGACGGAAAAAATTCTTACGAAAAGTTGTCACGACACTTTTTGCTATAGTAAGCTATTGTAAGCTGTGCGGCGTCGCATGTTTCTCTGTCTGTCTGTCTGTCTCTCTCTCTCTCTCTTATAGAAAGCAAGCCAGATATTTTCATTTCTATTTGGCATTGAACAGTGTGGTGTCGCGACGATTATTATTGTTGAGTGTATACAGGTTTTTTGTAAATAAAGTTAATCGAAAGGAACTTCGTTCCATCCGGGTGTCCCTTGGCACCTCTCAAGTTTTTTTCTAGACTTTATGATGCACACCGCTTACGAGATTGTTAATTTGCTTCCGCACTTTCAGACTGTCCAAACTATATTGATCCACCCACCACAGGTACCCATCAACACTTTGGTTAATCTCGTTATGTACCATCTGGACCGTTGCGTACACTGTACATCTGCAATGCAGCAGTCAGCTAGTACATAACTTAATAGTTTAATTTATTACATTCAATATGCTATGTTTTGAGTGAGGCTAAGTGTGTTTGTGTTGTATATCTTTAGGCTAGGTTTTATTTTGGATAGGGATTGTTTAAAGTTGAAACCTCTTTTGATATCGACTGGTTGGTTCTTACTTAGTTATTGTTCCTTACGACTGGTGCGGGGTAACAATAACAAGCAAACCTTGTTGAGATGGTTCTTACTAATTGCTCCTTACGACTGGTGCGGGGTAACAATAGAAAACAACCTTTTGACTCGTGAATGATAAGTGACTTTATTCTTAACTTATTATGAGTATTTATACTAATTTACATAAATGCAATTCATCAATAATTTAGTTTTGCGGGAAAAGAATTGTAATAGGATCGTGGATTATATTGCAACGAAAAGAAATAAACAATATCGAGAAAGAAGTGCAAGTATTGCATTTTTTCGTGAGAAACATAGTATGAGGTTGGGAATGTGAATATTTATTGGAAGTAGGGTGTTTTAGATTTGGATTGGGTGTTTCATACAGTATAAATTATAGGGAAATTATATATATATCAAAATCGTGTGTCAACAATCAACATTCTCCCCGGCGTTGAGATCTTTGAGCTCAAACTCTATAGCATGTGGGGATTGAGCAATTGCCATCTTCCTCCGTAGTAGTAGCAAAAGTGTGGCCAGAATTGCAACTCCAAAAAATGAAAGGTAACCAACCGAGTACTGATGAACATTATGGTGAGAGATTTTGCTTGGTAATGTTTGCTGTGTTTTTTGATATGCTGTTTTCTCTTTGAGTAGTGTTAAGTCGTCTTCTCCTCGAATGATGATTTCCTCTTTCTTCTGGTTTTTAGCTTGTATTGGCTCGATTTCAAACTTATCCACGAATACACTCAAGTTAAGTGTCGGCAGAAATGGGGCACTTAGTTCTGATACATATAAATTATGAGCATTAATAGTCATGGTGGGTTGTTTGATGATACAGTTAGCTGTTAGTTTCATAAGTCCTATGCCTTGAAGTTTTGCCGTTAAAACATCAGATCCGCATACTGCCGAGACTATTTCTTCGTGATGAAAGGCAAACACCCAGTGATTAGGATTAAGAAGCTGGATCCACATCCTGTCAACATCGGTAGATCTTAGTTTGCAATACGATGAGAGCTGCTTTTTATGATTTAACATGTAGATTTCACATTGGTTTTCCAAGGCATTTGCGTTGAAAACTGGATGTCGCTGCTAACATAGATAATTTCTCTCGCTGATATGGATGCAACCCAGATATTCAGTTTGTGATAGTGAAAAGTTGATCCCTGAATGGAGTTACAGCTAAGAATGCTGTTGATGGTTGTATGAAGATGAAATATTTGTTATGCTGAACTGGTAATGGTATAAGTTTATACAGTTGAAACACCTGTGTATTCAATAGAGGTAATTTGACAAGAAATACGATTGCTGAGGATGTAACACGTGCTTTTCCTCTAAGAAGTTCATACAGTTTGGGAAGATTATGCTCGTCGTATCCAGGTAATGTTAGTGAACTTGGTATCGTCAACCTAATTCTCTCCAGTTGATTCAACAATTGAGTGGGAGAAAGTAATAAAGCATTTATTCTTCCATGATGAGTATCGGACACAGATTCCAGAATTGCTATTTCAGTTCGTTGAAAGCTGTCCATTATTTGAGTAACGAAAATTGTAATGTAGTTAAGAATTTCGTTTCTTTGCATGGTTTTATTCAAATTCTCTATTGAATCGTCAATGTTTGTCAAATGTAGTTTGATGGTCGTGAACTGTTCGTTTATAGAAGTCAATGATTTGTTGAGGATATTTGTGGTAGATTCAATAATTGAGGTTTGATTTTTGCTCAGTTCAAGAAGATGCTTCTCGTTTATTTGGGCCATTTGAATGTTGTCTTCTATAGGCGTGTTTTTTTCACAAGACTGTTATATACATAACATCATTTTACATGCAAAGCAAAAACAACATCCCCGACAACCAATGTTATGGATAAAAGGATGGTTAAGATTTGGTCGGGGATAGATTTTTGACGTTTAGTCGAGTATCGAATGAGTTTTTCGACTTTTCATTTTTTAATGTTGGTGCGTCTAGAGACTTTCATGTATCTCGAACAAAAGCAAAATGGGTGGCAAAGGGTCTGTTCACAAATGTGTAACTGAACAAAATCATATGCCCACTCTTACACTCCGCAATTTAGTTGCAGACAATTTTTGATTTTTAGAATTTCATTGATTTCAAGAGTTAGATTTGCAAATGTATATTAAGATACATAAAACAACGTAATAGCAATTAAAAATGGTCTGTTTAGTGACTGAAAGCACTTTTTGCATATATCTTTTCACATTTTTGTGTGAATGTTAACATTTTTTTCAAAGCTAATTGTTAAGTTTTTTTTTTTTTTTTTTTTGTCAGGAGTAAATCTTCAAAGGACACTTAGTAGTATTCGATACCAAGTAGTGTGGGATTCTTACCCACTAAAAACTCCTCATAATCAGAACCAATCTATAACGATCGACAACAGATTTTTCTTTCTCAATAATATTATCTCTTTAAGGGAAGCTTAAACTTTTAATGCTTCCCATGACTTTTAGGCCATTAGCTCGTGTGGCTTGGTTCTTCTTAATCTCCGAACATTGCCTCTCGTATTTAATACGGACTCCATTTCAGAGTTGATATGACTATGCAGTCGCTGATTGTGTGATACAGCATGTTTTCTTACAACTTCTGTAACCGTTTCTATTTGTAGGTCACGATGTAAATCGCTATTTCTTATATACCATGGTGCATTTACTATTCCACGAAGGACTTTGTTTTGGAACTTTTGGATGATTTCAGTATTTGTTTTCATTGAACAGCCCCATAATTGGATTCCATAGGTCCAAACAGGTCTAAGTACTTGTTTATAAAGCATTATTTTATTTTCGACAGATAAGTCCGAATTTCTACCGAGTAACCAGTACATTTTTCTATATTTCAAGTTGAGCTCTTCCCTTTTCTTTTTGATATGCTCTTTCCATTTTAGCTTTGCATCCAAATTCATCCCAAGGTATTTGGCCGTATTGGCGTAGGGTACAGCTTGATTGTTGATGAATATTTGAACGTAGCTTAACTTTTTATTTGTAAAGTTTATATGTGCAGATTTAGCTTCATTGAGCTTGATACGCCATTTTTTGGTCCAATCACTAACGGTGTCGACGGCATTTTGCAATTTCTCAGCAGCGAATGGTGATCTTCTTTTTCTTATTGCCATTCCGTTCCTGTACTTTAGTATTTCATTTAAGTTTTCTGATTCCTGAAGGCGCAATTCTAGATGATCAATGATGGGTTTGCAAAGATTGTTTGGATTAGGGATCAGTTGTGCCTCACATCTAGCTCTTAGTTGGTTGATGCTCCTTTGGATTCCTTGGAACTCTTGCCAATAACTGGTCATATTGAAATAAACGAAAAGATTCCATTCGTCTGTTATAAGCTTCATTTGCCCAATGTCTTCGAAATATAAACCAGGGTTGGTTTTGAAATTTTGAATATCGATTGCGTTTGGTTTAGTATTCTGCCGAGTAACCAGTACATTTTTCTATATTTCAAGTTGAGCTCTTCCCTTTTCTTTTTGATATGCTCTTTCCATTTTAGCTTTGCATCCAAATTCATCCCAAGGTATTTGGCCGTATTGGCGTAGGGTACAGCTTGATTGTTGATGAATATTTGAACGTAGCTTAACTTTTTATTTGTAAAGTTTATATGTGCAGATTTAGCTTCATTGAGCTTGATACGCCATTTTTTGGTCCAATCACTAACGGTGTCGACGGCATTTTGCAATTTCTCAGCAGCCTTGACGACGCACTTACTGGATGCCAAAATTGCGGTATCATCCGCAAAAGTAGCCATAATGGTGTTGTTATCCACTTGGATATCCCTTGTATATAGCAAATACAGGGTAGGTCCTAGTACGCTTCCTTGTGGAACACCGGCTTGTATATTACATAGCTTTGAATATTCTTGATCATACCGTACTCTGAAGAGCCGGTTTGAGATATAAGATTTTAGTATTTCGTAGTACTGCCTGGGTAGGTCCCTTTGCAGTTTGTACGCTAGCCCCTCATGCCATACCTTGTCGAATGCTTGAGCAACATCTAAAAATATAGCCGAACATACTTGTTTTTCTTCTAATGCTTTTTCAACTGTATCCGTTATTCTATGAACTTGGTCTATCGTGGAATGTTTATTTCTAAATCCAAACTGATGATTTGGGATTAGATTTCTTTCTTCTATGACCTTGCTCAGTCTTTTCAGTAGCAATTTTTCAAAGACTTTTGCCATTATTGGTATAAGCGATATTGGTCTGTAAGACGTCACTTCTGTTGGTGGCTTACCTTGCTTTGGTATAACAATTACTTCAGCAATTTTCCAATGATGTGGGACATATTGGGTCTTTAGGCATGCATTTATTATGAATTGGAGTTTTATGAAGGCTTTTGATGGCATTTCTTTGATAACCTGAGCAGTTATTAGATCGTACCCAGGTGATTTTTTGTTCGATAGTTGATTTCGACACACACTTTTTATTTCTTTGAGTGTGACAATTGGTATGTCAACTTCATCGACTTTATCAATAAACTGTAAGCTGATTTCAGATGTATTTGCCGGGAATGGCTTAAAAACATTCGCAAGATGTTCTGCAAACAGGTTAGCTTTCTCTTTCGGATTTCCGATCCAATTCCCGTTTAGAGATTTAATTGGCGGGTTTTGTAACTGCGGTCTTTTCAGGCGCTTAGCTGCTTTCCAGAGCGAATAATCAGTTGAAGCATCAGTCGTTAAATTTTTCAGGAATCTACTTAATGAATCATTTTTGAATTCGTAGATTTGTTTTTTCAGTTCGTTGCTTAGCCGGTTAAACTCTGTTTTGTCGTCTGGAAATCTAGTATTTTGCCATTTTCTTCGAGCTCTTCTCTTCTCCAATATCAACTCTCTTATCTCGGCAGGGTATTTTGTTTCAGTTTGCTTCCTACTCGAGCAAGTTGGTGTACTTTCTTCTGCAGCTTGTTGAACATCGGCAATGAATTGTTCTACTTCAAGGTCGATTTGCTCTTTTGTTTCCATAGGGGATCTGAGATTTATATAGCTTTCAAGCTTTTCTCTGAATTTACTCCAGTTTGTTTTATTGTTTACTAGCTTAGGATTACTTTTTTCCATTATCTCCGATTCATTAAGTGATAAAATCACCGGTGTATGATCTGATGATAAGTCATAATTACCTTCGACTCTTATATGGTTTCGTTTGATACCTTTAACTATGAAAAAGTCAACAAGGTCTGGTATTTTACTTGAATCCGATGGCCAGTATGTTGGTGATCTGGATGAATAAAACTCACAATTCCATTTGAGGCATGCTTTGTAAAGCCTTCTGCCTTTTGTTGTTATAAGTCTGGATCCCCAATGGGTGTGCTTAGCATTAAAGTCACCACCAACAAGGAAGTTATGTCCTAGTACATTCAGCAGTTCTGTATAATCATCTTCAGTCGGGGAACGCCTCGGCGGGCAGTATATTGATGCCAACTTGAAGTCTTTCTTTTTCATACCAATACTAATTATTGTTACTTGCATATTCTCGTTTGTAAACATAACTTCTTCATGGTGTTTTAAGCTCTTTTTTATGAGGATTGCCGATCCACCTCTAGCCTTATCAGCTGGATGAGGAGCGTGGTAGCAAATATAGTTTGATATTAAATCATCAAGAACCAGCCCACTTGAGAAATGAGTTTCGGACACCAGACAAATATCTATGTGTTCGATGTCTAAGAAGATTTTTAATTCTGATAAATGGTGTAAAAGACCGTTTGCATTCCATGTTCCAATTTTTAGTGTTCTGTCCATCATTGTTTTTTAAGAGTGACTTCTTCACTTAGCCGTTTGATGTTCAAATCCTGATTGTCAATTCTTTTAAGAATAAGTTCAAGGATTTCTTTAATGGAAGTTTCTTCATTCTTCCGCACGTTTTTAACAATCTGTGAATAGGATTTTTTTTCGTCGCTTTTGCTTTTAACAGCTTCCTTCGGAAGTTCTTTCTTACTTTTATCTTCAGCTTCAGGAGTTCTTTTTGTGTTTAATTGTTAAGTATGCCATAAAAATGGTTGTACTTTCTTATTATTAATAGTTTAATTCGTTTGAAACAAGTAACAAAATATTTTTTCCAACTCACATCTAAATCACAATCTCATATAAACTCAACCCCAGCATGTAAACAGAGTCAACAGAAATTCTTTGTTACCTTTGTGAACGGACCTATTTTTGACGTTTCTAAACTAACAAAAAACAGACAAAAAAAATTGTTTACCTGCATTAATTTCACTACGGAACATTTTTATTTTCCACTCTATACAATTGCTTTAGGTTTTTAACAAACAGTTTTTGCGTTTTTGTGCGAATTTGGCAAAAAAAAATCATTTGTTGCCTTTTATTGGTTTGACAACTGATCGAGAGCACCAACCCACAAATAAAAAAAGACGAAGCGTTTTTTTTGGATATCATGTTATGTACATAACATCCTTGTGAAAAAAAACGCCTTATATACTGCGCGTAGTCTTGATCTAGAACTCCGAATAGCTTATTTGCGACAGTGCCAACAAAGTCGAATGGTGATCTTCTTTTTCTTATTGCCATTCCGTTCCTGTACTTTAGTATTTCATTTAAGTTTTCTGATTCCTGAAGGCGCAATTCTAGATGATCAATGATGGGTTTGCAAAGATTGTTTGGATTAGGGATCAGTTGTGCCTCACATCTAGCTCTTAGTTGGTTGATGCTCCTTTGGATTCCTTGGAACTCTTGCCAATAACTGGTCATATTGAAATAAACGAAAAGATTCCATTCGTCTGTTATAAGCTTCATTTGCCCAATGTCTTCGAAATATAAACCAGGGTTGGTTTTGAAATTTTGAATATCGATTGCGTTTGGTTTAGTATTCTGCCCGAATGCCGTGCCTATTAGAAACAGACAAACCAATAGTGTTTTTATTGGACTCAGTTTGATTTTTTGAGTTGGCACACATGACGGTTCTGAGTTTTCGCGTTTTCGGTGAAGACGTTCCTGTATGGGGAGGAAGCGACCTTTAAGTGGATGTTTCACATCAGTTTTGATTCTTAGAAGCTGATGTCGATTGTTAGTCTTTGTGTTTGTTGCCACATGTACTGTAAGTGGAGGTTCTTTATCATGAGTTTTCATTGGGTTGTTAATATGATCTGCATTGATTGGATCTTCTGTGGTTTCCTTTGGTTGAACTTCAGTTGGAAGAGGGCAAATTTTGGCAATGGATCGTCTTAGTTCTCCAGCAGTGGTTTTAATGTCGACAACTCTTGCTAATTTATCGGGTCCTAGGATAGTTCTTAAAACCCTTCCCTTAAGCCATTTAAGAGGAGGTAAGTTATCTTCTTTAATAAGTACTAGTGTACCCGGCTTGATGTCTGCTTGAGGATGTTTCCATTTATACCTTTGTTGTATTTCTTGTAGGTACTCGTGTGCCCATCTGCGCCAAAACTCCCTATGAATAGATGTTACCAAATTCCATCTAGCAACATGAGTAAGGTTAGGTGCTCTAGCTGCTTCTGGGTCTACCATTGCTGTTAAAGGGGCTCCAATCAAAAAATGTCCAGGAGTTAAGGCCTCAAGATCATTAGGGTCATTCGAAATTGCAGTTAATGGTCTAGAGTTAAGGATTGCTTCTATCTGTGCCAGGACTGTTGTAAGTTCTTCCTGAGTCAATGAAGCGCTTGAAAAAATGCGTTTCATATGATGTTTGGATGATTTTACAGCTGCCTCCCACAAACCTCCAAAGTGAGGAGAACGTGGAGGTATAGGTTTCCAAACGATAGCTCTTCCGCTACAATAATTTTGTATGGATTCTTGACCTTCTTCAGTAAATGCCTTGGAGTTAAGCTCGCTCAGTTCGTTTCGAGCACCCATAAAGTTGGTAGCATTGTCGGAGAAGATTTTTGCTGGACATCCTCTTCTTGCCACAAATCTTTTCAAAGCTCCAAGAAACGCTTGAGTTGTTAAATCCGTCACGAGTTCTAGGTGTACCGCCTTTGTTGAGAAACATACGAAAACGGAAACATATGCCTTTGTTGACTGTTTACCACGAATTCTGTAATGAATGTATACTGGACCGAAGAAGTCTACTCCTACATTCATGAATGGTCTGAATGGTTGGACTCGTTCGGGAGGTAAATTTCCCATTAACTGCTCAATAGTTTTGGGTTTCGCTTTAAAACATTTCATGCAGTTGTTAACGATTGATTGGGCTAATCGTTTACCTCCTAGTATCCAGTAATTTTGCCTTGCAATAGATAATAAAGCTTGAGGGCCAGCGTGCATATTTTCCGTATGAAGTGCAGACATCAATAATTTTGTGATTGGGTGTGAACTCGGAAGGATCATTTGATGTTTTGCTTCATATGGAAGATGAGAAGCGTCTAGTCTTCCTCCCACTCTTATTATATTTCTGTGATCAAGAAACGGTGCAAGCGAGCTTAGCCGGCTGCTTTGGGACACACAACCATATTTAATAAGGGCCTTTAAATCTTCTTGAAAGGCAGTTTCTTGAAGGTACTTCACAATGTGGATGATTGCTGATTTTAGCTCCTGTGGAGAAGGAACAGTGTCCACAAGTCGGTAGTTTTTAGCTCGTTGTAGGTTACTGATAAAACGTATGGTATAAGATGTAACCCGTTGCAGGAATTTGAAAGAGTTTTTGTGATTTATTCTTTCAATAAAGTGGGAAACTATGTGTGAATTTGCCACGAGTATAGTCTTTATCGTTTTTATTTCAAAGACTTTCTCCTCTTCTTTTCTTGTTGGTTGTTCTGGCCATTCTGATTTCGGTTTCTTCGGGAATGCTGGACCTTGGAACCAAATTGTCGATTTTAGGAGTTGATCCGGAAGCATTCCTCGGGATAGAAAATCAGCTGGATTAACTTCAGTGGGAACAAACATCCATTGGCATTTCGTGGTTTCGTCATGAATGCTTGATATTCGATTAGCCACGAAAGTCTTCAGAGGTGCTGTAGTGTTAATCCATGACAACACTATTTGGGAATCGGTCCAATATGTGATTTGTTTAAGATTTATCAGCAGGCTTTCTTTAACAATTTTAACTAGTTGTACCAATAATTTGGCAGCGCAGAGTTCCAGGCGAGGAATTGTTTGTTGTTTAAGTGGTGCAACTCGTGTTTTAGAGCATACCAACTGAACACTGATGTCTCCCTTGGAGTTAGTTGATTTGAGATAAACTACAGCTCCATATGCTCGTTGAGAGGCATCTGAAAATCCATAAAGTTCGATAGATGCTGCATCGTTTATTATAATATGTCGAGGAAATTTAAAATTGTTTAGTTTGAGAACGTTTTCTCTAAAGTTTTTCCATTTGCTATTCATTTCCATTGGCAAAGATGCGTCCCAGTCAAGTTTTAATTGCCAAATTTCTTGTAAATAGATTTTAGCTAGAACGACAATTGGACTTACTATTCCTAGTGGATCAAAAATATGAGCTGTATCAGATAAAATAGTCCTTTTGGTTATCTTCGTCACTTCGTTCCAATTGGTTTTAATAGTGAATTGGTCTGATTTTGGCAGCCAAGTTAGTCCCAAAGTTTTAATAGCTCCTTCTTCTTGGTCCTGGAGATGCGTCTCAGTTTCGCAGTCTTCTTTTGGGATTCCTTTTAAGAGTACAGGAATGTTGGAACACCATTTTTTTAGATGAAATTCGCCTTGAGCCAGAAGTTTTATTAGTTCTGACTGCATCTGGGTAGCGGTTTTAAGGTCATCGCTGCCGGTTAATATATCATCCATGTAAATATCTCGACGAATGATATTTGCGCCAAGTAAATGCTGATGATTTGCCGTATCTGCCAGATCATGAAAGCATCTTATAGCTAGATAAGGTGCTGGCCTAGTTCCATAAGTGACAGTATTTAACTGATAAGTTTTGAGGGGTTCCTTAGTAGATTTTCGCCAGACTATACGTTGGAACCGTTTACTGAAGTTGTCTACAAGAATTTGACGATACATTTTGGTAATATCGGCAGTAAAAACATATTTGTGAGTTCTAAATCGTAACAAAATGGAAACGAGATCGTTTTGTAAAGCTGGTCCAGTGTGCAAGATTTCATTCAAGGATAGATTTGTAGATGTCTTTGATGATCCGTCAAATACGACCCTCAGTTTAGTTGAACTGCTTTCTGGCCGTAAAACGCAATGATGTGGAAGAAAATATTGTGGTATTTTATAAAAACCATCATTTGGTTTCACCTCTTCCATATGCTTTAAGGCAATAAAGTCTCTCATGAAGTCGATATATTGCTTATGAACTTCTGGGTTCTTTTCTAACCTTTTTTCTAGATTGAGGAATCTTCGAACAGCAATTTCCCTGGAGTACCCTAGACTTTTTGGGTCATTTGCAAAGGGTAGAGTTACAATATACCGACCTGACTCCGATCTTCTTGTAGTTTTTAAGAAATTTTCTTCACAGTCACGTTTTTCCCTTGTGAGTGGTTTTGCGATGGCTTGGGACGGAGAAGTTAAATTTTCTTCCAGGTTCCAGAAGCGTTCGACCAGATTGTCTAGGTTAGTAGATGAAGTGTCTACCCCTATACCGCAGAACAGTGTTGATGGCAGATGTGTGACAACTTTTCCCATGACTATCCACCCTAGCAAAGTGTTTTGTAAGGTTGGGCCACTATTTTTGATTTGAATCTGACCAACAGAAAGTAGTTCGGGATAGAGCTCCGCACCAATGAGAAGATCAATATCCATTGGTTTGTTGAAGTCCTCGTCAGCCAATTTAATGTTCCGGGGTATTTTCCAATGACTCGTATCGATGAATTCACTAGGTTGTTGTGTTGTTATAGTATTGAGAACAAACACCTGAAGTTGTTTACTATAACCAGTAACAAGGGATTGAAGGCATATGTCGAATCGCTTGCTTATTTTCATCCGCTTGTCTCCCATTCCTGAGACCTCCAGAGGTTCTTGTTTTGGAATGAGGTGCAGTTTTGAAGCTAGTTTCTCATTAATGAAGCTCATTTGAGAGCCGGAGTCAAGCAATGCTCTTGCTTTGATAGGACTGTTCGTATGATTCAGTATATTAACTCTGGCTGTTCCCAACATCACATATTTAGATGACTTTGCTGATGATATAGCTGATAAAGTTGTCCTGTTATCTATTGCTGGAACTTGTTGATGTTGATTCTTTGCTGTCACATGAAGCAGAGTGTGATGATAGCTGTTGCATTTGGTGCAATGCCTTGCTCGACATGATGGAGCTTGGTGACCAAAACGCAAGCAGTTTATGCATCGATTGTTTGAAACCGTAGTTTTGTGACTCTCTTGGGGTGAGAGTTTTAGAAACTTTGGACAAAGATATATGGCATGGTTTTTATGTCCACAAATCTGACATTTGTTAGTTTCTGTTGTGGAAGCGAGAGTTACTCTGCTCCGTTTACTGTTGTCATCTAAGCCCATTTTCATTCCTTTGGGTCCTATGGCTTCTAATGATTGAAACCGCATCTCCAGGAATGACAAAAAATCATTCAACGCCGGTAAGGCCTTCGGCTGTTGAAGAGATTGCTCCCACAGTGTCAACGTGTTTCGATCCAACTTCTTAATCAGAATGCACATAAGAAGGGGATCCCAGTTTGTTGTGTCGATGTTAAGACCTTTTAAGCTTAACATGCACTCTTGTGTTGTGTCATGCAAAGTTTTGATAGCCTTTGAGCACTCAAGTGTTATAACGGGCTGCATAAGCAGCCTCTGGACATGCGCTGTGACAAGGAGACGAGGGTTATCATAACGATCCCTGACTACTTGCCATGCTGCCTTATAGTTGCTGTTGGATGTGGTAAAGTGACTTATCAAGCTTTCAGCTTCACCGGTTAGCGTTGTTTTTAAATAAAACAGCTTCTGGCAGTTTGCTATCTCTTGCTTGTCCACCAGCTCAACGAATAAGTCACTGTACTCCTTCCACTTAGTGTAGTTCCCATCAAATTTTGGTAGGGTTATTTTAGGTAATTTTGCCGTTTGCCTCAATGTGTCAGATTGACGGGGTTCAGGATGGCCTCCTTCAAGTTTGATTGACAACATGAGGAGATTTTTCTGGACTCTGTCCTCCAATGCGAAGTACTCTTCGACGTCATAACCTGCATTCTCTGGGTCTTCTAGGAGTTCAGCAATTTTTTGATGAACCTCCTCCATCTGTGACCAAACACTTTTTATTCGGTCGATCTTTAGGCGGCAACATGTGCCTGAATAATCTTCTGAGCTCTCCTCTATGTTTTCCAGCAATCGCTTCAATGACTGCACGATTGCCTTTTGCCTTCGAAACACTTTTGTTGTGTCTGTGTCCTGGTTCGGTGTTGAGGTTAGCGAATGAGAAGTAGCTTCACAATTTTCTTTTGCTGATTCTTTTTCAGCTTGTCTTTCCGATGTCCCATCCTTCATCACGGACAGAAGATGTTGTGTTAGCGATTGGTAGATTCGCTTGATCTTCCCAGCTGTGTCGCCCTGGATATACGGTGTATCGGGTTTTACGACGTCCTCGATGTCTTTGTGATTCTTTTCGAACTCACTCCAAAGATTTTCAATCAAATCCAGCCGCTTCTTCGCGTATTCTGCTGTCTTCCGTTCAGGTCCATCTTTAGAAATGTTGCTCTGCAACCGTAGTAGCTCATCCGTGATGGCCTTTTGCCTGGCCACAACTTTATATACTTCTATTTCTTCCATGGTGTCCAAAAAAAATCCGGTGTGTTTATAGATTTTAAAGATGATATAAATCGTTATGTTTTGTTGATGCCAATGTTATAGCCTTGGCAACGCTTTAAGATACGTTCAATGTAGATGCCAATGCTATCGCCTTGGCAACGCGTTTGGTAGTGACAATTGCTCCTTACTGCTGATGAGGGGAAGCAAAAGATCACGTCTAGTATGAGTTCAACGAGTTGAGCCGATTTTAGGATTTGCAAGTTTGCCAGTGTTTCAGCCCTGGCAACGCTTATGTTTATGAAAATTGCTTCTTACTGCTGGTGAGGGAAGCAATAATCACGTCGGGGTCACCAATGTTTAAAGTCGAAACCTCTTTTGATATCGACTGGTTGGTTCTTACTTAGTTATTGTTCCTTACGACTGGTGCGGGGTAAAAATAACAAGCAAACCTTGTTGAGATGGTTCTTACTAATTGCTCCTTACGACTGGTGGGGGGTAACAATAGAAAACAACCTTTTGACTTGTGAATGATAAGTGACTTTATTCTTAACTTATTATGAGTATTTATACTAATTTACATAAATGCAATTCATCAATAATTTAGTTTTGCGGGAACAGAATTGTAATAGGATCGTGGATTATATTGCAACGAAAAGAAATAAATAATATCGAGAAAGAAGTGCAAGTATTGCATTTTTTCGTGAGAAACATAGTATGAGGTTGGGAATGTGAATATTTATTGGAAGTATTGTGTTTTAGATTTGGATTGGGTGTTTCATACAATATAAATTATAGGGAAATTATATATATATCAAAACCGTGTGTCAACAGGGATATTTAGGCTAGGTTTTATTAAGGATAGGAAGATAGATGATAGTTGATAGGTTTTATTTAGGATAAGAATTTGTATGCTAGGTTTTATGATAGGTTTATTTTAGCTAGGTTTTATTAAGGATAGGAAGATTTATGATAGTTGATTAGTTTTATTTAGGATAAGAATTTTTATGCAAGGTTCTATTAAGGATAAGAAGATTTATGATAGGTTTTATTTAGGATAGGAATATTTAGGCTAGGTTTTGTGATAGGTTTAATTCATATTTAGGTTCCCCACAAACTGTAAGTGTTCTTTCCCGCTTAAATTTTGTTTATATAGAATAAATTTTCCCACAAACGCCGATATAATTAATTTTGTTTTGATCAAGTTCAGATCATCTATCACTATGTTGAACTTGTCAAAGATATTTACTAAATGACTGATAGTAAACATCGGTCATTCAATTCTTCAAATTTTCTTCCTAAATTTTAAAACATTCTTCGGCAATTCCTGACAGTACTTTGTTATAAAAGTCCTTGGCATCTTTTGGAACGGTAAAAAAACTTCATGATTTTCTTGACATTAGCCAGCTTTTTAAAGGATAAAGTGTTTATGATGTAGCTTCGTCAAGTAAGCAGTTTTCATAAATAGTTGAAAGCTTCTTTTTAAATTGACTTGGCCATAGTAGGGAGGAAGCTGAAGGTTTTCTTCACAGATTTGGCTATTTTTGGTCTTGTTTTTCGTAGCGTATTACCCATGTCTGACTTATGTATGTTGAAGCTTTTACGCAATGAGCGTTTTAGCGTCTTCTTGTAGTTCACGATAGCCCAGCCCTTTCCGAAAATGACTGTACCATGCTTTTTAAGAACAGTGCTGTATTCTTCTGACGAAGTGATGATTTCGTTCTCCTTATACCGGTTGTCCCGTAGTTCGTGTTACATACTCTGTCATATGATTTTTGGTCATATTCTAAGAAATAAATCGTACTAAAAAAAAAAAAAAAAAATTCTTAAAACATTTCAAATAAACAAACAAAGTTTGACAAAAAAAATTTTTAAAGCTTAAATTAAACTTCTCTGTGTGAAAGTTAGATTTGGTTTGACATAATTTAACGGACAGGATAACAGAGTTTACTTAGAGACAAGAGAGCAGTATGTTGAGTTGTAAACTTACGCTTGCTTAATTGCAGTTAATGGATATGTGCAATTTTGTTTTGCAGACCACAACTTACGCCTTCTCTGCTTTGCTGAGGATGAACACACGTACAATTGGGGAAACTTTTTCTCATCCAAACAAAATAACGCCATAGGATTTTTCTTTCTTTATAATTTTATTGCGCACGTAGGATTGTTTGTTTATTGTAATTTTAGTTTTGAAAATACATATAATCTAAGCCGAAATGTAAAATTTTAGAGTTTAGAAAAAAGATGGCAGATGGCCCAAGCGAAACTTCAATTATAAGATGATGTGTGGTTGGCTGCTGAGATGTTAATGCCAAGTCGTCGCTATGCGACGCACCACTTTTCAAGCAAAACGTACTAGATTTTTACATAGACTCATTAATTTGAGAGGGCGAACCATCAATTGCCTAGATTTTGAGAGTGGCACTGTTCACACTGGAGTCGTGTGAACATTACCGCCCCCCTTGGCGAGATACGCCAAAAAAAAAATTTGTTACTGAAAAAATAGTAAGTGAAAATTGATTAATTGGCAATTTAGTTAATAGGCAATAGGCACAGTTTTACTATGGGTCGGACTATTTCTCCGTTTTGGGTTTTTAGTGTTGCAACTCTGACTCGACCATCGGAACCCGGGTGTATATTTATAACACGCCCTAGACGCCATTCGGTGGATGGCAGATTTTCGTTTTTAATGACGATCAAATCATCAACTTTAATGTCGGCTTGAGGTGTTTTCCATTTGTGTCGTTGATGTAGTTCCTTGAGATATTCATCTTTCCATCTGTGGCAGAACTGTTGTTGGAGGCATTTTACTTTTTCCCACCGATTGATTAACGATAAATTTGCATCGGCCAGATTCGGTTCCGGAAAAGATAAGAGCGGACCGCCGCGTAAAAAATGCCCCGGCGTCAATGCCAACAGATCAGAAGGATCTGTGGACATGGACGATATTGGACGCGAGTTCAAACGCTCTTCGATACGTGCTAGAACCGTTGCAAATTCTTCGAACGTAAACTTGGCCTTGGTCCCCAGCCTTCTTAAATGGTTCTTGAAACTTTTAACGCCGGCTTCCCATAGACCTCCCATGTGAGGTGCCCCTGGTGGAATAAAATTCCATTTCAAACCCTGAACGCCATACTTAAGGCTCGTTTCTTTGGGAATGGTGCCTACAAACTTCTTAAACTCCTTGCGTAAAATTGCATCGGCACCTGTAAAGTTTGTTCCATTGTCGGAAAACACTTCTTTGGGTAAGCCCCGTCTTGAGGTGAACCTGGCAAAGGCCGCGAGGAACGCTTCCGATGACAAATCACTCGCAGCTTCGAGGTGAATTGCCTTGGTGGAAAAGCAGACAAACACGCATGCATACCCTTTGGTCATACGTGCATTGAAACTCTTGATTATGAAGGGACCCGCGAAGTCGATTCCAGTAAAAGTGAACGGAGGAGAAAAGGTAACTCTTTCGGGTGGTAGGGCAGCCATCATCTGCTTGCTTAAGTCTCTTTTGTTGGTCGCGCATATGGTGCAACGACGAATGCAAGACTTAACCAGAATTTGGAGTTTTGGTACCCAGAAACTTTGTCTCGTTAGACGCACCATTAAAGAGTTGCCACCGTGCATAGAAATCTCATGAATGAATTGAATCAGGAGACAAGCAAAGCGGGATTCAAAGGGTAGTATTATAGGATGACGTTCATTGTACGAAATGTCTGAGTTCGAGAGTCGTCCATTGACTCTAAGAAGCTTGTTTGAATCCAAAAATGGATTAAAGGACAAAATAGAACTTTTCGTTGACACTGGCTTGCCAGCTGCAAGCAGAGAATGTTCTGTCGAAAAATAAGCTTCTTGAGCCAATCGGATTAGACGAATTTTCACAGACTCCATTTCTGGTTGCGAAATGTCACGAGACTTGTATTTGCTGGGCTGTTGCTTGGAGATAGACCCGAAGAAGCGAAAAACATAGCACAATACGCGCATAGCGCGGGATAAAGTCGAAAAACGGTCAAGAAAGTCTTCCGGTTCTTGTTGAACTACCAATGAGTTGGTGTTTTGTTCGGAGTCGTCGAGAGAAATGCTTGTTAGTCCCACTAGAGGACTCTGAAAATTTGGCTGGACCACTAACGAGGAAACCTCTTTCTGTTCGAGATCTTCAGTACGTGGAGTTTCTGGTAATGCCACCGGCCATTGAGAGGTTGGTTCACAGAGCCATGATGGGCCCCGCCACCACATACGATTCTGCTTCAGATCGGAGGGCAATACACCTCGAGTGGCCAAGTCCGCGGGATTTTCGGCAGATCTGACGTGCTTCCATACTGCGTTGCCGACATTGTCCTGTATTTCACTGGTACGGTTTGCAACAAAGGTTTTCCAAACGCACGGAGGTTTTTTGAGCCAGGCCAAGACTATGGATGAGTCTGTCCATAAAAAGATTTGATATGCCTGGACTGGAAAATTGGGCAAGTAAAATTTGATCATTTTTGAAAGCAAAAGTGCTCCACACAGCTCAAGACGCGGTAAAGAGACCGTCTTTAGAGGGGCAACTTTGGACTTCGCATACATCAGTAGGAGGATGCTTCTCCATTTCTCGGAAGAGTCACAGAAGCCATGAAACTGAATCTCCACAGTGGGGGAGTATTCAACCCAACGTGGGATTTCTATAACCTGTATTTCAGGTAATGACTCTGCAAACTCTTTCCAAGTGGCAAATGATTCAGGGCTGATAAGCTCGTCCCACTCAGTGTGCTCCGCCCAAATGCGTTGCATCAACGTTTTGGCAATTATCACTACGGGGGCCAACCACCCCGCAGGATCGAAAAGACGAGCAATTTGAGAGAAGACCTCTCTTTTGGTCGGATTTGTCGACAGTGAAATGCGTTGCGTGGTGAAGTAAAAATTGTCTCCTTTGGCATTCCATCGTACCCCTAGTGTTTTTGTGGTGCTGTCAGCATCGAGCTTCAAGAAACTTTCGTTCAGCACATGTTCTGGTGGCAAATGGTTAAGTAAGCTAGACGAATTTGCGGTCCACTTACGTAGTGGAAACCCAGCTGAGTTGAGCAACGCTATAAGTTCGATTTGTGCCTGTTTAGCCGAACTGAGAGAATGACCACCAGATAGAACATCGTCGACATAGAACTCCGATTGAATGATTCTAGACGCTAGGGGATACACGGTTCTGCCTTCTTTTGCCAGTTGCAAGAGGGTGCGGATGGCCAGATATGGAGCACAATTGACACCAAAAGTGACGGTTTGAAGTTCAAAGTCTTCGATTTCGGACTCTGGCGAACTGCGAAAGAGGATTCGTTGAAATGGAGTATCTCTAGGGTCGACCAAGATTTGGCGGTACATTTTCTCAATGTCCGCATTAAAGACAAATTTATAAAATCTCCAGCGGAGAATGAGAGATGGTAAATCTTGCTGCAATATGGGCCCTGGATACAACAAATCGTTTAAACTTACCCCATTCGACGACGATTGAGACGCATTAAAAACAACCCTCACTTTGGTGGTCGTGCTTTCAGGCTTTATGACCGCATGATGTGGCAGGTAGAACGAGTTTACTTGACCTTTTGCAATCTTTTCCATCGGAGGTACTTTTCGCATATGGCCAAGGGTGAGGTATTCAGAAATAACGCTTGAATATTGAGTCTTGAGATCCGCTTTCATGGCTAACGATCTTTCGACTCTCGAGAACTGCCTTAATGCGATGTGCCTAGAGAACCCTAACTTGCCCTTTGATGATTGTGCCTTAAACGGCAGACGAACCACATACCTCCCATCCGAACGTCTCGAAGTCGTGTTTTTATATAGTTCGTCACAGTGGCAGTCCTCTGTTGACCGAGTGACTATGGACGGCAGTTCCTCGAGCTCCCAAAATTTTCTTAGCTGAGTATCCAAATTGGAAGTACTCGAACTGTTGGTCACTACGAATGTATTGAACGATTGGAACGACTCCGGAACTGGTCCAGACAGTACCCAGCCGAACTTTGTGTTCTGAGCCAGGAGGGAATCTGCGATAAGTTGGAGACCGTTCCTTATGATCGATGGGTATAAATCCGCACCGATCAGCAGATCGACCTGGGACGATTTATTAAACGTGGGATCAGCCAGTTTGAGGCCGCCACAAAGGTTGGGATCGATGACACTAAACGATGAACTTGGCAGATTGTTCGTCAATGATCGAAGCACAATTGCCTGGGCAGAAATGGTGATCTGGGCTTCATCTAAGCACGTGATTGCAAACGCACAGAGTTTTTTCGACGTTATGGCGAGATTACCACTGATTCCGTAAATGGTTGTATTCTTATCCGTTACGGGCAAGTTCAAACGCTTTTGTACTGCCTCTGAGATAAAGGATATTTCGGAACTAGGGTCGATAAGAGCGCGAACTATGTGTTTGGATTCTTTGCCAACAATGCAAACTAGTGCCGTTGCAAGCAATATTTTCTTCGGAGCACCGACATGAAAGTTTTGAAACGACGCTTGAGGCACGAATGGAAGTGACGACGCCGATATTTGAGGAGCTGTTGTTGCACTAGGGAGATTAGTGGACTGTATTTTATTTCCGTTTTCGTTAGCGTTGAGGTGCAACAGTGAGTGATGCCGTTTTTTGCAGTGGCTACAAGAATATTTGCTCGTACAAGCGACCTTTGCATGACTCGCGCTTAAACAGTTGTTGCACAGTCTGTGCTGCCGTACCGTTTGGATTCTCGTTGGGATCGACATTGCCGAAAATTTGGCACACTCATAAATGGAGTGCGCAGCCGCACAGATCATGCATTCCCCCCCCCCCCCCCCCCCCCCCCCCCCCTGTTTTGGCAAGGTATGTGTTGACTCTATTGGTGTTTCGAACATTCGTATCCTTTTTTGGAAGTTTATGAAGCCCTGTGCCTTTTGACGAAGTGGTGTCGGAAATGGACTCCAACACCTGAAAGCGTGACGTCAAGAACAAGTCTAATTGCTGCCAGGTTGGAACCTTCGTCGGATCTTCCAGGGATTGTTCCCAAAGAGTCAAGGTAGTTTTGGGCAATCTACTTGAACGCGCAAAGACGAGAATCGGATCCCAGTTTTGCGTTATAACCTTATGCGCTTGCAACGTTGATACCGAATCATTTACAGTACTCTGAAGGGCTCGGATCAATTTGGCTGACTCTTCATGTACTGTTGGCAAGTTAAAGATATTTTTTACCTGATTGTTGACCAAGATTCGAGTATTTTCATACGTAGCCCGCAACGCTTCCCAGGCTAGTGAAAAGCTGGCATTGGTTAGCGGAAATTGGCTGACAATCCGATAAGCCTCGTCTTTGGTTTTGGCTCTAAGGTGGAAGAGTTTTTCTACTTCACCCAACTGGGGGTGTTTAATGTAGACTGCCTCAAACATATCTCGGAAAACCGGTCAGGAAATATAATCCCTCTTGAATACCTCCGTCTCACATGGAGGTAATTTGAGGTGGCGAGGAGCGAATATTTGTTCAGATATCGAATTTTTGCCAGTACCCTCAGGTTTCAATCGTGCTTCGTGGTCGAGGAAAAAGGCTGAGCATGCCACATAATTTTCGTTGCACAGTTTGTACTTGGTTTCTATGGCTTCAATGTCTAAGGCGGCTTCTCTTGTCTTTGGCCTGAATTTTATGCATAGCGCATACGCTTCTTTGACTGCGAGCCACCGTTCTCTTAATTCTGACTTCGAGAGCGGAAAGTGTGTGCCCGTGATCCGGCACCTCTTTCGCCGCTTGGTGAAACTTGACCAATTGATCAGTCGCGAAAATGAAGTCTTCCATCAAAGCCATCACAGAAAGATCTTCTAAGATTGTATAAATGACAAGGAAGCGACACGAAACCAAGAAAATTTAAAACTCGTGACAACGCAGACTCTCAAAAAAGGATAAGATTTAAAAATTTCAAAGAAATCAAAATTTGAAGCACAAGAATCTTCAAAAAATCAAAATTTTGAAGCACAAGAATCTTCAAAAGGCTTGAAGGATTCTACTGGGGGCCAACCACCCCGGCTTGGATAAACCGTTACGAACGGTGTGGTCGGCACGAACGTGAGAAAAAATTTCAAAGGTAAAAAATTTTAGATTTTAAAATTTTAAAGCGAAAGAATCTTTAAAAGGCTTGAAGTATTCTAAAAATTTCAAAAAAAGTTAAAATTTCAAAGCGCAAGAATCTTCAACAGGCTTGATAGATTCTCCTGGGGGCCAACCACCCCGGCTTGGATACACCGTTACGAACGGTGTGTGCGGCACGAACGAGAGAAAAAATTTCAAATTTAAAAAATTTTAGATTTTAAAATTTCAAAAAAAAGTTAAAATTTTAAACCGCAAGAATCTTCAAAAGGCTTGAAGTATTCTTAAAATTTCAAAAAAAGTTAAAATTTCAAAGCGCAAGAATCTTCAACAGGCTTGATAGATTACTGGGGGCCAACCACCCCGGCTTGGAGACACCGTTACGAACGGTGTGTGCGGCACGAAAGCGCAAGAATCTTCAAAAGGCTTGAAGTATTCTAAAAATTTCAAAAAAAGTTAAAATTTCAAAGCGCAAGAATCTTCAACAGGCTTGATAGATTCTACTGGGGGCCAACCACCCCGTCTTGGATACACCGTTACTAACGGTGTGTGCGGCACGACCGTGAGAAAAAATTTCAAAAGAGTCAAAAGATCAAGATTTAAAGCGCAAGAATCTTCAAAAGGCTTGAAAGATTCTAAAAACTTCAAAAAAGGTTAAAATTTTAAAGCGCAAGAATCTTCAAAAGGCTTGATAGATTCTACTGGGGGCCAACCACCCCGGCTTGAATACACCGTAACGAACGAGAGAAAAATTTCAAAAAGTCAAAATTTAAATTTAAATATTAAAAAAAGTCAAAATTTAGAAGCTCTAGAATCTTCAAAAGGCTTGATAGATTCTACTGGGGGCCAAACACCCCGGCTTGGATACACCGTTACTAACGGTGTGTGCGGCACGACCGTGACACAAAATTTCAAAAGAGTCAAAAGATCAAGATTTAAAGCGCAAGAATCTTCAAAAGGCTTGAAAGATTCTAAAATTTTCAAAAAAGGTTAAAATTTTAAAGCGCAAGAATCTTCAAAAGGCTTGATAGATTCTACTGGGGGCCAACCACCCCGGCTTGGATACACCGTTACTAACGGTGTGTGCGGCAAGAAAGCGCAAGAATCTTCAAAAGGCTTGAAGTATTCTAAAAATTTCAAAAAAAATTAAAATTTCAAAGCGCAAGAATCTTCAACAGGCTTGATAGATTCTACTGGGGGCCAACCACCCCGGCTTGGATACACCGTTACTAACGGTGTGTGCGGCACGACCGTGAGAAAAAATTTCAAAAGAGTCAAAAGATCAAGATTTAAAGCGCAAGAATCTTCAAAAGGCTTGAAAGATTCTAAAAATTTCAAAAAAGGTTAAAATTTTAAAGCGCAAGAATCTTCAAAAGGCTTGATAGATTCTACTGGGGGCCAACCACCCCGGCTTGAATACACCGTAACGAACGAGAGAAAAATTTCAAAAAGTCAAAATTTAAATTTAAATATTAAAAAAAGCCAAAATTTAGAAGCTCTAGAATCTTCAAAAGGCTTGATAGATTCTACTGGGGGCCAACCACCCCGGCTTGGATACACCGATACGAACGGTGTATGTGGCATGAACGAGAGAAAAAATTTCAAAAGTAAAAATTTTAAATTTAAAAATTTCAACGAAATCAAAATTTTGAAGCACAAGAATCTTCAAAAGGCTTGAAGGATTCTACTGAGGGCCAACCACCCCGGCTTGGATACACCGTTACGAACGATGTGTGCTGCACGAACGAAAGAAAAAATTAACACGCGTTAAAAAACGCAGACTCCTTCAAAGAGGAAGACAGTCTATTAAAATTCACAAAAAACCAAAAAATAGGCTGGGGAACAAAACCAACCGCGAACATCGACGATGAATTTTACTGAAAACCCTATCATTACCGCGATGGAAGCGACTATCCAGGAACGACCAACCACAGAAAAAACCAAAAAACTATCTTTCGTATCCCAAAACAAATTGGCGCGTTTGTCGGCCGGAGTGCAAAACAAAAGGAACAAAAAATTTTTTTTTTTTTTGATTGCCAATTAAAAAATTTTCACTTACCCTTTACATGTTCATTTCATGTTTCAACTTTTAGGATGATGGAAACAGCTTCGCTGCTGGTCGTTCCCACGATGATCATGGGCGTACTTCCTTCTTCTTGGTCAGGTCACGTGCGTCACAATCGACGCCAGCAAAAAAAATAAAAAATGGCCGATCAGCGTTCTAGCAGCGTAGCCAGGCAATTTCACCGCCTTGGTCAGCGTGTGCCGCCTGGCAATGGATTGCACCCCTTTTTGGTAGCGTGGGCTGCGTGCCGCGTGGTCAGCGTGGGCAGCGTGGTCAGCGTGTTGCAGCGTGTTTTGGAGCTCAAAAAAATTGTGCGCAGCGTGGTCAGCGTGTTGCAGCGTGTTCTGGAGCGCAAAAAAAAATTTTGCGCAGCGTGGTTAGCGTGTTGCAGCGTGTTCTGGAGCGCAAAAAAATTGTGCGCAGCGTGGTCAGCGTGTTGCAGCGTGTTCTGGAGCGCAAAAAAAAATTGTGCGCAGCGTGGTTAGCGTGTTGCAGCGTGTTCTGGAGCGCAAAAAAATTGTGCGCAGCGTGGTCAGCGTGTTGCAGCGTGTTCTGGAGCGCAAAAAAAATTGTGCGCAGCGTGGTCAGCGTGTTGCAGCGTGTTCTGGAGCGCAAAAAATTGTGCGCAGCGTGGTCAGCGTGTTGCAGCGTGTTCTGGAGCGCAAAAAAATGGTGCGCAGCGTGGTCAGCGTGTTCTGGAGCGCAAAAAAAATTTTGCGCAGCGTGGTTTTGTGTCGATGGCGTCTTTCTATCCGCTTGATGGACCAAATGTTGATTTGTAAACTTACGCTTGCTTAATTGCAGTTAATGGATATGTGCAATTTTGTTTTGCAGACCACAACTTACGCCTTCTCTGCTTTGCTGAGGATGAACACACGTACAATTGGGGAAACTTTTTCTCATCCAAACAAAATAACGCCATAGGATTTTTCTTTCTTTATAATTTTATTGCGTACGTAGGATTGTTTGTTTATTGTAATTTTAGTTTTGAAAATACATATAATCTAAGCCGAAATGTAAAATTTTAGAATTTAGAAAAAAGATGGCAGATGGCCCAAGCGAAACTTCAATTATAAGATGATGTGTGGTTGGCTGCTGAGATGTTAATGCCAAGTCGTCGCTATGACTACTATTATACGGTGAAATTTGTTTCACGAAACAACTTCGAATTCTTCTTTGTTCTGTCATTCCGTGTCGCAAGTGTAATTACACGATGAAATCCAGTTTCATGAAACTAGTTTCACTTTTCTCTTTATTTTTCATTCGGTGTTTTTATTTTTGGGGAAAAATAGTTATCTAGCAGTGCCTGGTTGCTTCAAAACATCTTTTATTGGCAATTGAAAAACAAAAAAGTCATTATTATTAGTATTATTTCTTATTTTTGAACCAAATGAAACAGAATAAACAAAAACACGAACAAAGACAAAGGGGGCGTTCGAGAATCGTATCCGGATAGCTTGTTGTTGTTGTTTACGTGTTAGACTTTTAACAGAGTCACACACCCATTTCAACTAAAAAGCTTTCTAAAGGTATCCGAGTATTTTTGGTATACCTTTCTAATCAAGTGATCAGCTGATAGAAAATTTATTTTTATTTCTTTTCATGTTGATTTTTTGTTTTGATGTCTATTTATTTCAGCATGAGTCTTTTAAAACGGATGGGAAATTGAAAAAAAATAAGTTATAATCGTCTTGCAATGATATTTTGAATGTTTTTCTATTTACAAAAGTCGAATTTTAATATTTCACAGCAGATCGTTCAAAAAGGTATCCAAGATACGGCTATCCGAAAAAGGCTATCCGATAGGCTCTCGAACGCGCCCAAAGAGAAACGTCAAAGCTGTTTCACGAAACCATAACCCATGCGACACACGGTAGCACATTGTCCATCTCTGTTTTTCGAACTTTCGGTCTCTTTTGCTCTTATGGTGTTCGAACAGTTTTGTGCAACAAATTGCACCGTATAATAGCAGTCTATGCGACGAACCACTTTTCAAGCAAAACGTACTAGAGTTTTACATAGACTCATTAATTTGAGAGGGCGAACCATCAATTGCCTAGATTTTGAGAGTGGCACTGTTCACACTGGAGTCGTGTGAACACAGTATATGGACGAGATGTTTTGAGATGCCAATGTAGCACAAATTGCATGGTTCGTCAGCTTTCCCTTTGCAGTCAACGATCCGTGAATTGTTTCACAAACAAAAACACAACACACGAAAAAAACCTGACGCAACAACTGATGGATTTTTCAATAGCTTGGTCTACATTCCAAGGCTGACAGATAACTTTAAAAAAATTATTAAAAAGAATGTACCTGATGTAAAACTGGCCCTTAGACCCAACCACACACTTGGAAATGCTTTTTCGAAATTGAAGGTCAAAACCGAAAAAGATAAGTGCTCGGACGTTATCTACAAAATTGACTGCAAAGGGAAAGCTGACGAACCATGCAATTTGTGCTACATTGGCACCTCAAAACAACTTTTACGCCAACGCATCTCAAACCACAAATCGGACATAAACAACAACAATCCAGCAAAAACAGCTCTCGCATTACATGCCATTGAAAATAAACATGTCCCAGACTTTGACGGTGCCCAAGTTCTCCAAACCGAGGAACATATCTCTAAAGATATACACTGGAAACCTTGCATATCATCAGCAACAAGAACAACATGAATCGCAAGCAAGATTCTCAAAACATCTCGTCCATATACTGCTCTCTTGTCTCTAAGTAAACTCTGTTATCCTGTCCGTTAAATTTTGTCAAACCAAATCTTACTTTCACACAGAGAAGTTTAAGCTTTAAAAATTTTTTTTTGTCAAACTTTGTTTATTTGAAATGTTTTAAGAATTTTTTTTTTTTTTTAAATGTAAGTTTTCTTTGATTGTTTTTTGTTGTATATACTTTATACTATATTTTACCTTTTTGTTTTTATAATAAAAGTTCCCCTGAAGAAGGCAACAACCCTTGCCGAGACGTCGGGAAAAAGCAAAAGATCCATCTTGTTTCTTTGCTAAACCTAAAGTGACCAAAAAAAGCCGAAGGAAAATACATTTTCCACCAACAATTATCAGTATAATCTTTTGGTTTGTTCAGAATTGAACTTTGAATAAAAAAATCTTTCTTTCTGCTTTCTTTTGGGCTTCTTCAAAAATGTCGAACACTATCAAATGTTCTCATTCAACTCCGCTTATTTGTACCACCTTTGACGGACCTCCAGCATATTAAGTCTTATGGAAAGTATCGACAAATTATACCTGAATTATGCGAAAACCTATGCATGTACTTTCTAACAGGTCATAAGAGTATATATTCCGAGAATAGTAGCATACGTCACCATACAAAAATTTGCTGTAATAGCGTAAATATTTTTTAATCTACTTACCAACAGTTATTGCCTGATAAAAAGGGTTAGGATTGGAAAACCGAATATACCTCAAGAAAAATGCAATAACATCAACTACCTATTCGTCGAAAGAGTACTATGGTACGAAAAGAAATTTGTTGATTTTTTTTAAAGGGCAACAATACTACTAATCATTCTTATAATAAAATGGCAAAAGTAACGAATGACTATCTTAAAAGTTTTAAGTTAGAACTTGTCTGAGGAGGGTCAATTGCAGAAATTGTCGACCACCAAAATCAGATTTCGTTATTGCCGACCCCTAGAAAACTGGTATCGACCCCAATGGTCGATATCGACCACTTTGGGAATCACTGCGTTAAACGTTTAACGATTATCGATTGCATACTTTTCGGCACTGCTCTCAATTTGTTATATAACAGTTGTATCAATTCCGCGTCATTCAGCCAGACGATTTAATTATAGTGAAATGTGTTCCTCGGTGGAAGTTTTCATTATTTTCAGAGAAAATCAAATTAAAACTAGTTCTTTGTTCTTTTTAATGCGTTTAATATATTTGTAATACATTTCTTAAGAAAAATCTCAATTCTTCTCCACACTAGGAAGTTTCACTTCTTCCGCGCGGAGGGACTCAACGCAATATTTTTCTAACGAAATTTTGATATACAGTAAGCTGTGTGCAATGCTTTTCGCAAACATTAATATTCAAAATTTCCATGCACAGAGATTGGAAACTGAAATCCAGGCCTCTTTTGGATATCGATGTTAAAACAACCGTCAAACAATCAAAAGTTACTGCGTAACCACACCGAAGGCTATGGCCCGATGACTCCGTCACGCTTCAACTTCAACTTCAACTTTAAAATACGTGAACATTTTGGATTAGTGAATCCATCGCGTTAATGCGTTTTTGTTACACAGAGCAACATGTGTGTCTATCAGCACAACAAAAATACGAATAGAAAATGTCAAAGTCGTTAAGTGCGTTGATATTAAAAAATGTTTTAATTTTCATGCCGCCACGGACGTGACGCACGTTGCTTATGGACCATTGCCCATAAGAATACATGTTTTAATCGAGTTGTCAGTTGTGGCCGCTGAAGCCGAACGCGTGACGGAGTCATTGGGCCATAGCCTTGAACTGCAAACGCAGCCGCAGCCGCAAGAGTTAAAATAAAGCTAGCTTGTGCAACATTGCGTTCACGCAGTTACAGATTTGGTTCAACATTCATAGTAATCAACTATCAAATACGTTATTCTAAAAAGTCTTTAACGAAACCATTTGTTCGCTTCATTTATTTATATATGGTAGGTACCTAATAAAACTAAACTTTTTATTCTATGAAAAGCATTAATGGTAACATACTAAGTTCATACACCAGAGTCAAAAGCCCTTAACTTGGTTGAAACTAATCAGTTTCTTAGCCTAAGAAACTTTTATCTATGGTAAACACAATTATCAAACGTAAAGGGCGGCTGTATTCAAACGTACGGAGCACTTGAACCAAATTAATATGGTTTGACATATTTGCCAAACAGCATGAATTGCTGTTTGGCAAATTTTCCTTAACAATATTCTTTGAAAATAATAATAATGCTTTCGACGGGGTGAGCGTTCATTACAAAGTAACTTAATTTTTTTTTTTTCTTTTTTTAACTCGAAAAGGTTGCATGTGGAAGTCGGGATGCCCAAACTTTAGCACTTACTGAGGATGGGGTTGTATACTCTTGGGGAGACGGTGATTTTGGAAAACTTGGACGCGGTGGCTCAGAAGGTTCTTCTATTCCCCATGAAATCGAACGTTTAACTGGAATAGGAGTCATCCAAATCGAATGTGGAGCCCAATTTAGTCTAGCTTTAACGCGTACCGGAGAAGTTTGGACATGGGGTAAAGGTGATTATTATCGCCTAGGGCACGGTTGTGATCAACATGTACGTAAGCCTGGCCCTATTCAAGGTTTGCGGGGTCGCAAAGTAATACATGTTGCTGTAGGGGCATTGCACTGTCTTGCTGTTACAGAAAGCGGTCAGGTATTTGCATGGGGTGACAACGACCATGGACAGCAAGGATCTGGAAATACAGTTGTGAATAAAAAACCAGCACTTGTCATCGGCTTGGATTCAGTATTTGTAAATAGGGTTGCATGTGGAAGCTCCCATTCTGTTGCTTGGGGCTTGCCCCAATTGTCAGCTGAAGATGAAAAAAAGGGACCTGTTCCATTTGCAACAACCAAGGATTCACTTGGAGGAAACAGCTTAGGAATTTATGATTTGGAGCAGGCGGCCTCGGTTCTAGCTTCACCCACTTATAAGCAGCAATGCAAACGCTCCTTGAGCGATACGTTGTTATCGTTAGAATCGCTTGGAGCTCGTCAAACAGCTTTAAATTACGTGCTTAATGCAATGAGTATTCTTCAGGCTCGACAGTTGATCGTAGCTGCGCTAACGAGTCACAGTAAAATCAATTTGAATGAGAAAATGTCAAATGAAATTGAACAATCTGAGTGTTTAAAGGACGCAGAGCGAGTTGACCATCCAAGTGTAATAACAAATGAAAACAATGAAGTGATTGAACAAGGCGGTGGCGAGGCTCCGGCTGATGCAACAGACCCAGCAGTTCATGAACCATCACCTGAAGCTGAAGTAGCTTCACCACCAGCTGTTCCGCACAACGCGTTTCAAAGCTTAACAGGATCTCTTTCTCTTTCAGCGTCAATATCGAGCAATGCTCCACATAAGCATTCTAAAATGTCAGCCAGCGCAATGTCTGTCATGGCGGCAACAATGACTCATCATGAAGAGATGATTGCTGCGTCAAGTCTAACAGGTTTGGATGATTTCACATCTTTGTTGGGGGAATCAGAAGCAAAAAGTCTTGTAGAACTGTTAAAGCTAAGTGTATCGGGCCGAACCGGTCCATCCTGTACTTCTCAGACAATTGCGGATACTTTGATTGCCCTTGGCTCAAATTCACCAGTGATAGGGGCAATGCTTCTCGAAACGTGCATCACTGAACTAGAAGATTTATGCACGTCCCGGCATTGCTTAGGCAAGATACCAAAACCGGTTGTGCAGGAAAGTAGCCACCCATACGTGGATAATGAATCCGCTTTTGGTCATGTTAAAGTACCTGGTGCCGAAGCGCTGCGTCTCGAGTTTGACTCGCAATGCTCCACTGAGAAACGCAACGATCCACTTGTAATTATGGATGGATCAGGAAGAACGATTGCAACTCGTTCTGGGCGTGAATTTTCCCAGTGGGCTCCAGAAATTAAAATTCCGGGCAACGAAGTGAGATGGAAGTTTACCAGCGACAGTTCTGTCAACGGCTGGGGTTTTAGGTTTTGGGTTCATGCTATAATGCCAGCAGTTTCAGTGCAAGAAAAAGGATCCGACCGTTCGGTATTGTCGCAACCTTCAATGCCCCTAGTGATTGCTCTACTCGACTCAAGGCTAGTTCCGAATAATAACAGTGTGCTGTTAAGACTTGCAGCTGCACTAGCATCGTGCGCACAGCTCGGTTCTCTTACAACCAATCAGCGAATTTGGTCACTTAAAAAGCTTCACTGCGTTCTCACATCCAAGCAGGCACCAAAAGTACTCCATCCATCTCTGAATCCGATTTTGATGCCTTTGATACCAGAGTTCCTGCGGCAGTACGAATATGAAGAGCCTCAAGTGCGAGGAGGAATCCATCTGATGCATTCAGATTATTTTAAGACCTTAGCTGAGCTAGCATGTGATATGCAATTAGACTCTGTTCTACCCCCCGCTGATATGCATAAATGGGTTTGGTTTAAACGTTATTGCATCGCGGTGCGAGTTGCACAGTCGTTGATTAAGCGAACAGAACTCCCGCTAGGATTTTGTCTGGAAGTAAGAAAGAAACTTTCCGAAATGATACCACCGCGAAATACTTCCCCAACTACGTCTGTTATGATTAATTCTGCTACATCTCTTTCGTCAAGTACCCAAAGCAATGCAACTCCTACACCTCCTCCTACTTTGCATCACTGTGTGTTGGCGTCTACCACAAATGCTTCTTTGACACAAACGCTTCTCGCACCAAGCACTAGCTGCCTAATTCAGTGTATAGACCCAGCTATGTCGCTCTCAATTCACGATAAGGATAGAAAAGATGTCAACGAACAAGCACCATTTATGCATGAAAATCACAATCTTTTCAAAGTCGAACATGACAGTCAGCTTCTTCAATGGTTGAACCGTCGTCCCGAAGATTGGGCATTGTCATGGGGTGGAGCGAGCACAATCTACGGTTGGGGTCACAATCATAGGGGTCAACTGGGAGGCCTCGATGGTAGCCGAGTTAAAGCCCCAACGCCATGTGAAACTTTGAGCTTACTGCGTCCTGTTCAATTGGCCGGAGGAGAGCAAACCCTCTATGCGGTTACTCCTGATGGAAAACTTTTCGCTACCGGTTACGGATCTGGAGGTCGTTTAGGAATAGGTGGGGCTGACTCTGTTTCAACTCCGACTCTGATTGAATCTCTACAACACGTATTTTTAAAAAAAATAGCTGTCAATTCTGGAGGAAAGCACTGCCTCGCTCTAACTACAGATGGAGAGGTTTTCTCCTGGGGAGAAGGTGAGGATGGTAAGCTCGGCCATAGCAACAGAATGAGTTATGATCGACCCAAATTAATTGATGCCCTGTCTGGTATTGGAATAGTGGATATCGCTTGTGGTAGTGCTCATTCAGCTTGTGTTACTTCTTCTGGACATGTCCTCACTTGGGGTAAAGGGCGATATGGCCGATTAGGACATGGAGACTCAGAGGATCAATTGCGACCAAAACTCGTAGAAGCCTTACTTGGATACCGGGCTGTTGATATTGCGTGTGGTTCGGGAGATGCACAAACTCTCTGTATAACCGATGATGACAATGTTTGGAGCTGGGGTGATGGGGACTATGGTAAATTGGGTCGAGGTGGTTCTGATGGATGCAAGATTCCCATGAAGATTGAAAGTCTCTCTGGATTAGGGGTGATAAAAGTTGAATGTGGGTCTCAGTTCTCCGTAGCGCTGACGCGTTCTGGAGCAGTCTATACTTGGGGAAAAGGTGACTATCATCGTCTAGGACACGGAACTGTCGAGCATGTTCGAAGACCAAAAAAAGTGGCTGCCCTTCAAGGCAAGAAAATCATATCAATAGCAACAGGATCCTTGCACTGTGTTGCCTGTAGCGATACTGGTGAAGTGTACACTTGGGGTGACAACGATGAGGGACAGCTTGGAGATGGAACAGTTAGTGCTATTCAAAGACCTAGACTTGTGACAGCCTTGCAAGGAAAACATATTGTTAAAGTTACATGTGGATCAGCACATACACTTGCTTTGTCTACATCACAGCTAACAGAAAGAGTTCGACCTCCACCAAATCCGCCTTTAGAATATGATCTTGTAAGAGATCTCCCAGCAGAGGCACTTCATGCGCGCTTGGTTCTGCTTCATCACTTCTCGGAACTGGTTTGTCCATGTCTGGCTATGCTCCCCATTTCTGGAAATCTAAGTCTAGATGCAATGAAAGATGTGCTAGTATATACCATCAAGGAGGCCGCTTTTCGGAAGGTTATTCAGACTACAATGGTCCGTGATAAACAGCACGGTCCGGTCATTGAATTGAATCGTATTCAAGTGAAACGTTCACGGGGTAAGTCTGGCAACGGATTGGCTGGTGTTGATGGAATGAAAAGCGTTTTCGGACAAATGGTGCAGAAATTGCCTCTTTTAACTCAAGAATCACTTTTTTTGCCACATCGGGTGTGGAAAGTAAAATTTGTTGGTGAAAGCGTAGACGATTGTGGTGGTGGATATTCAGAATCGATTGCGGAAATGTGCGATGAGCTACAAAACGGAAGTGTTCCCCTTTTGATTAATACTCCAAATGGAAGAGGTGAAGCAGGAGCAAATCGTGACTGTTTTCTGTTGGATCCCATGCTGACATCAGTTCTACAAATGAATATGCTTCGATTTTTGGGTGTGCTGATGGGAGTCGCTGTCAGGACTGGTTCGCCTCTTAGTTTAAGGTAAGTCGTTTTTTCATGTTTTCTTAACCACATGTTTTATTTTTGTTTGCTTGAAATTTCGTGGTAATGTAACAATGGATTATCTTCAATAGTGGCACTTAACTTCCTAGGGCATAGGTATGTGAACAAGAACTGATAAACATGAGAACGATGGAAACGAAAACTTTGAATAATCTAAAATTTTCAGCTATGGTAGTTTTTTTTATTTTTTTTGTATTAAGATCTAAAAACCAATTGCATAGAAGTAATAACGAGAAGTTATATTTGTTGTTTTTTTAACTTACAATTTAAGTATAGCGGAACCCGTTTGGCGACAATTGGCGGGAGAAAATCTTCGTCCTAATGATCTTACCGAAGTAGATCGTGATTATGTAGCTGGCCTTCTCTGCATTCGCAACATGGAAGATGATCCTAAAGTTTTTAAGACACTCGAATTACCATTTTCAACGTCTTCAGCTAAGGGTCACGAAGTTGCTTTATCGACGCGATACAACCGTATCACACCGCAAAATCGGCACGAATACGTTCGATTAGCATTAAATTTCCGTCTTCACGAGTTCGATGAACAAGTAAAAGCCGTTCGTGATGGAATGTCCAAAGTAATACCCGTTCCGCTTCTTTCGCTTTTTTCTGCGGCAGAATTGCAGGCCATGGTATGCGGTTCACCTGATATTCCATTAGGCCTGTTGAAATCCGTTGCAACATACAAAGGATTTGATTCGAACTCTACTCTTGTGTCCTGGTTCTGGGAAGTGATGGAGGAGTTCTCTAATCAAGTAAGTTCAAAATAATCAATATATAAAAAAATTTCAAAATCAAACTTTTTTCGGATAAAAGGAAAGATCACTATTTCTTCGTTTCGTTTGGGGACGAACACGACTGCCACGGACTATTGCAGACTTTCGGGGGCGTGATTTTGTTTTGCAAGTTCTTGAGAAAAACCCTTCAGATAATTTCTTGCCGGAGAGTTATACTTGTTTTTTTCTCCTCAAGATGCCACGGTATTCATGCAAGGTGGATTTTTAATAAATTTCTTGGACTCTTATTATAATTTACCTATTTTCATTTAAGGCTGTACTTCTCGAAAAACTTAAGTACGCAATACATTTTTGCAAGAGCATTGATACCGATGAGTATGCACGCGTGGCGATGGGGGATCCCACCGAAGCAACTGGAAGCGAAGACAATAGCGATTTGGAATCTGTTGCTAGTCATGATGCCTAGATATTAAACATAAACTACAACTTTACTCATGCATAAAATTTTTAAGAGCAAATGATTATTATCGGTTGGAACTATCAACTTATTCAATGCTTAGTTTAAGAAGAAAAATGAGTGTTTTATTGTTCAAAGATTCCGATTTCATATAATCGTAAATTTCATCCCTACGTAAGTATCAGTATTACGACGGATTTCTTCATGATATTATAGGCACTATCCTTATTCTGAAAATAAAGTCTCTTTGCGCGAGTTACATATACTTTACATTGCCACGAAAATGTTGAGTCCGACAAAAACAAATCCGAAAACAAGTTGACACCACTTTAGGTAAGTGGTAATTAGATATTAAGAATGCAGGTAAATTAATTCCAGCATATCTGCTGCTCTGTTGTGCAAGCGATTAGTGTTCAAGCAAATTATGTTTATAGTTACTTTGGAAATTAATAAAGAGTGAGTTGATTGTTGATAGTTGAAGTGAACGCCGTTCACTGAACGGTGGTTTCTCTTTTTGATTAATACACCTGACCTAAAACGTGTAACTGGTGCAGTCGACTGAATCGAACAGCATAAAACAACAAAGTATAGAAAATACAAACTGGTAAAAATAATAGCACATTTAAATGAATTTATCGGCGAAGATGGATTTAATTTAAAAAAATACAATGCTTGTTATACGGCTCGAAACTTCAGACCACAAAACAGTAATATAAACTACAATAACAAACAGCCATATTATGGTTGTCAACTATCAATCAATTGATACACGATAAGTGCTATCAATTAATTGATAAATCGGTATTATGCATGCCAATTGATAAATTTTCTTTCATTGTGAACAGTGTGCTCGTACTAAGCGTTGACATACCCCACATCTAGGTACAAAGCGACCATTTTAATTTCCTGCATTCAATGAACACTAAACACATTTAACTTCAAAATTCAATTTGGAATGAATTTTTGCTATACGGCACAAAAAAACATTTCATGAGTCAACCACGTTCCTGTGTTTTGGCTACACATTTCCAGTAAAATAAACCAAAAAAATGTTCATCAACGACGAATTTGCGATTGACTGAAAAATTTATGGATATCAAAAATGTTGATAACCATAATACCGAACAAACAACCAGAGACGTTCACAATGGATCGCAAAAAAGCATTTCATTCACAACTGATCAAAAGTTCTGATGGTTGTTATCCGTAATACCACTTAACCAATTTCATTGATAGACGAGCAAATTTATCAAGTATCGTATTGATATTTGACAACCATAATAAGGCTGAAAAACCACAGTAACAATAACAACAACAATAATAAAATCAATAATAGATCAGGACAAGGTAGAAACAGATATTGTTTTAACAATAGGTGAAAAGTGAAATCAAACTAGGCAATATAACTCTTAAGTTTTCAGTCCATCAAGTCAGGCTAATGAATGATAACGAATGTCAATACGGCTCGAAACTTCAGCCCACAAAACAGTAATATAAAATACAATAACAAAATTTACAGTAACAATAACAACAATAATAATAGAAATAATAAAAGATCAGGACTATTTAGAAACAGATATTGTTTCAAGTCTAGGCAATATAACTCTTAAGTTTTTAGTCCATCAAAACTGACTAAAAATATGTATCAAATCCTTGAACCAGTGGATGTCAGTAGAAATGAGGAAATTAACAGCTTAGAGCCTTCGGTTTTTTGAATTTCTCTATAGGTATTTAAACATATAAAGCACTGATAGACACTGACTCTACAATCAGTTTTGTTAATGCGTCTAGGGTTGATTGTAGTTGTTTTTCTGCTCCTGAATAAAAATTGGTCTGTTTTAGTACCATTAATAATAATAAAATAGAAGAATTAATACAGATAGTTGTCACTGAGGTACGTAAAGAACTCCGAATGGGAAGGGGAAACAAATTAAAATGGTATGAAATGACTTAAGTCCCTGTCCATACGTGGTATGCCCATAACGTTATATCGGTCGTTTCTTGTCAAAAGGGGTGAGGAAGAAAGGGACTCGATGCGCAAAATGAAATCTGATTTATCTGCCTAAGCAGTACACTTGGCGTGTCCAGACGGGTTATGATCATAACGTTATGCTTTTTTCAATACAATTTCCAGCACAAAATGGAGAACTTGCACGAGGAATTATAACAACGTCTGGACACTAGGTGTTATCAGCATAACGTTAACAGCATAACCCGTCTGGACAGGCACTAAGAAAGTAAAGACTATGAACTTCTAACTGAAATGGACATAATTAGTAGAAACACCACGCATATTAATATGAAAATTTATGTTTTATTAACACAGTAAAAATATGCTTGTATTCCGAAGAAACACCATGCATAGAACTTTATGAAATTTCAAGTGAAGAGGATAAGATCTCTCACATTTAAACTATCAGGAAAAGGAAGAACTTAGTAAAATTTAAGGGGGAGGGGGTGTTGGTATATTGCACAGGAATAACGTGTTCCATTTTTTTTCGCTGTATAACCCATCTCAAATGGCTTCTAGCAGAATTGTTCTAGCATACATTTCTTCTTTTCACCTGCGACAACGCCGGCCAACAAAAAAAAAAACCCATGAGCAAAAAAAATTTTTTTTTTTTGTTGGCCGGTGTTATATTTGGGGTTATAAGGGAAACTTTTACGGGACATGATAGGAGAAGTAAAACTGTTCGTTTTTTAACATTGTAACTCTCTCTTCTAACTTAAATTATAAAAAAAAAATTTCAATGAACGCTGGGTATCTTTTAATAAATCACCTCTAAGTCAATTCTTAATGTATTTTCATTTATTTTAATATTGCCTTTTTTGTACTAAAAGCAAATTTAGAACAATTTTTTGTTCTTATTCTTATTTCTAGACTAGCTGACCCGCCAAACTTTGTTCTGTCTTAGAGGCAATAAATGAGCAGAGTTTGGATTTTATTAAATTTAATTCTTTTTTTAGGTTAGTAAATACATTAAAAAAAAAGTAAAAAAAAAAATTTTAAATGATTCCTTATTAGCTATTTAATTTTTTGCATGTGTTGCATTTTTAACTGAAGCACCTTATGATAGACGACATTTTTCGTCTTATTATCTGGCGCGAGAACAAATAACGCAGATGATCTTCCGACTCGTGAACATGCCACTTATCATTGACCATGTGAAAAACATTCAACGATTGACCCTGTGATTTATTTATGGTCATAGCGAATGCAAGACGGATCGGAAACGATAACGGGATCCTCAAAATATTTGACCAATTTCAAAAGTTCTTTCGAATTTTAGATGAAACATTTCGGGGGGATACGTAACATGTACTATATTTTATCCGCATATTCCCACGGGAACAGAAGGACGGGAACTTTAAAAATACAGACCTAAGCAATGCCGTGAATGTCGAGGGAAAAGGAGTATAAGAGTATGTCTAAGGCAGCCCCTGGGCTGGTGTTGGGCGAATATCTGCGCTGACTCATAAACTTGCTGATATTTGGACTATGGTTAGTCTGTCACGATAAGTCAACTTTTTGTTTTTAAAGAACAGTGTTTTGTTTATAACGAAAGCTAACGCATTGCATTGATGTCGTTTCTGTTGCACGCTGCTTTCTGTATATTTGAGTCAATGAAATGATAGTCAATGCCCAATATCGGTTTTTTTTATGTTAACTTTTCCTGTTCTGATTTGAAGCATTCAGTCTGTGGCGGGATAAAAATGCTGTAAACGGATCCGTCTCCTTGACGTAAGCTACCTCCCCACCTGTTTTCAGCCAAATCGGTTCAGCTGTTCTTGAGTTATGAAATTCGAAAGAACTTTTGTAATTGGTCAAATAGTTTTATAAGGTTTGCGTTCCCAATCACGTTCGCGTATCAGCCTAAATTCGAAAGAATTTTTGAAATCGGTCAAGTAGTTTTGAGGTTCATGTTTTAGTTCCCGTAGAAATATAGGGATGAATTATAATCTTAGTTACTGAGGGATAATGTATCATCCCATTTTTGAAAGAATTTGTGAAATCTGTGCAGTAGTATCTAAGTTTCCGTCCCAATCCCGTTTCCGGATAAAAAAAATATATAGCTGAGTCCCTCTCTGATCTGGGTCCCTAGGGAATATGAGGATGAAATAATTCATGTTAATGAGGGATAATGTACCATCTTAAAGTTGAAAACATTTTTGAAATCGGTCATGCGGTTTTAAGGTTTCCGTTCTAGTTCCCATGGGAATATATGGATGAAATATATTCTATGTTACTGCGAAATAATGCAGCATCCTAAAGCAGAAAGAATTTTTGATATCTATCCAGTAGTTTCTAAGTTTGCGTTCCCAATCCCGTTTCCGTGTTAATATGGGGACGAACTAAAATTTATTTTACTCGATTGCAGTGTGGCATTTTAACTGTGAAAGAATTTTTGAAATCGGTTGAGTAGTTTCTAGGTTCCCGTTTACGTTCCCGTTCCCATAATAGGGCCCTAAGCTGCCTTCCCACCAATTTTCAGACAAATCCGTTCATCGGTTCTTGATTTATAAATAGTGTAACTAGCGCACTTTCTTTTATATAGGTACATATGTATATGTATGTAGATATAAAACTAATAAAAATAAGTTACGTTCAACTCACGCGCAAATATGCTGTTGACCAGTGTAATTGACAACCGTAATAGCGACTTATCAATTGTGCTGATAAAGGAACCAGTTTATCAATTATCGTGTTAATATTTGAGAACCATAATAGGGCTGTATGATTAGGTTTTTAAATTAGATTTTATTCAGTTTTTTCATTTGTTTGTACAATCATTATTTTTACAAAATAAAAAACCATAAAATTTTTAAACCATAGCATAGCCGTCTGCCAGATTGACAATTATAGGTCTGTTTCTTTACTTTCTTCGTAAAGTTTGGGAAAAAGCTCGGGAAAAAGTTTGGGCTTGAGCTTTTTAATGTTGTTTTTGTAATCTCCATCCGAAAATGAAAAGTAAACATATACGTTTAGGATGTTTCTGGCTGAATGACATTCATAGTAGAGATAGAAAACAAACATACAAAGCAATGCAATATTGCTCCAAAATGAAATTCAAAAACGGGCTCTGGCATGCATTCAAAACGAAGGAGGCACTTTGAGCACTTGTTATAATTGTATTTGTATAAAATATATATATATATTATTGTCTTATTCAAACAAACCTCAAAGCTAAAAAAAATTTTAATTTTTTTTTTTAATTTTACCCGTTTTGTATTTTTTCAAGTATCATAAAATGTATGGGTTTTTGAGTGCACTTATTTATTAGCTTTTTTTTATCATTATTTTGTTCATCTGTAAAAAATAAAGAAACTCTATGTTTATCAGGCATTTTCTGAAAAAAGTGACCCCAAAGTCAAAACTTTGTTTCGGGAAGAAAATTTGGCAACCCTAAGCCTATAGAAGCTCAACTTAAAAACAGTCTTAAAGGATGTCTGTGAAGTTAGCCGAGCTATTTTTGATTTTCAGAAAAAGGAAAGTTGTGCTGAATTGTGCTCAATTTGTGCTGGTTGTGCTGACTTTCCTTTTTCCGATATTTTCAAAATTGCGTCTGCTAGAGGAGAATTAAAAATTCGGTGTGAAGTTAGCCGAGCTATTTTTGATTTTCAAAAAAAGGAAAGCTGTGCTGGTTTGTACTGGTTGTGCTGACTTTCCTTTTTCCGATATCTTCAAAACTGCGTCTGCTAGAGGGAAAATTAAAAATTCGGTGTGAAGTTAGTCGAGCTATTTTTGTTTTTCAAAAAAAGAAAAGTTGTGCTGGATTGTGCTGTTTGTGCTGACTTTCCTTTTTCCGATATTTTCAAAATTACGGTTTTTACAGCCGAAAGAAGAATTCAAAATTAGGAGTGAAGTTAGCCGAGCTATTTTGGATTTTCGAAAAAAGAAAAGTTGTGCTGAATTGTGCTCAGTTTGTGCTATTTGTGCTGACTTTCCTTTTTCCGATATCTTCAAAATTACGGTTTTTACAGCCGAAACAAAAAAAAATTCGGAGTGAAGTTAGCCGAGCTATTTTGGATTTTCGAAAAAAGAAAAGTTGTGCTGAATTGTGCTCAGTTTGTGCTATTTGTGCTGACTTTCCTTTTTCCGATATCCTCAAAATTACGGGTTTTAAAGCCAAAACAAAAAAAAAATCGGAGTGAAGTTTGCCGAGCTATTTTGGATTTTCGAAAAAAGAAAAGTTGTGCTGAATTGTGCTCAGTTTGTGCTATTTGTGCTGACTTTCCTTTTTCCGATATCTTCAAAATTACGGTTTTTACAGCCGAAATAAAAAAAAATTCGGTGTGAAGTTAGCCGAGCTATTTTGGATTTTCAAAAAAAGGAAAAATGTGCTGGATTGTGCTCAGTTTGTGCTATTTGTGCTGACTTTCCTTTTTTCGATATCTTCAAAATTACAGCTTTTACAGCCAAAAGAAACTTCAATATAAAATAAAAATTTGATTAAAAAAATTTTCCGTTCACACCATATTTTTTTTTTTTTTTTTTTTAAGAGGAGGCTTATATGCTAATCTGGAGAACTCAGACCTAACATCCGGTCCATTGTACTACCAGAGTAGCAGCCTTCTCTTTTTTTTGTGTTGCAGTAGTTGGAAATAAGTTGTTAGTAATTTCACATTATAACCTCAAGGGCGGCGTCCATATGAAACTGGGAGGCCGAAAGAAAAGTAGATGCCCAGAGCGGGATTCGAACCCACGCGTCCGGCCTATCTACTAAACACTTCATTTTCATTTTCAATTCATTTTTATTTAACTTTTCTTATATCTACTTACATGCTAACAAAAATGTGTAAAACTAGCTTATTTAATAACTTAATTAACTTACTGACCCTAGGCGGGTACTCTAAATTATTCAATATCTTACTATTAATGCCTTAAAATACCTTATGAATTAAAAACTAGAACTAGTTAAAACTAAGAAAAATTTTTAAAAACTTAGTTTTGAGGATCATTTTTTTTTGTGTTTTCTTAAAACTAATTAAAACTAATTAAAACTAATTAAAACTACTTAAATCTACTTAAAACTAGAGCAGCCACAGTAGCTTTTAGTTTTTTTTTTTTTTTTGTATTTTTTTTTTTTTTTTGGTTTTTTGTATTTTGTAATTTTTTTTTTTTGTGGGTTTTTGTACTTTTTTTTTTTTTTTGATTTTAAGTTTTTTTTTGTTTTTCGGATTTTGTGATTTTTTTGTTTGCCACTGTGCCCACCCCCTATACCCTAAGACTAAACCTGTGTAAGCCAGCCATTGGCGACTCGCTATCAATATCCAATTCATGTTGTTGCTCCGACAACCACCAGAGCATTTTCGACGTTTTAACAACGTCACGACGATCGTGATCTGAAACCGCCCTACTGAACCGGAGGAGCTCTACAGCTTCTCCGCCTACTGCGGTGACGTCTCGGTTGTAAAGGAGTCGTCGTTCCACGGACTTACGGCAGACGTGGTAGATTAGCGGAACCGCCAATCTATCCTGAATCAACCCTACCATATCAAAATAGAGGAAAGCCTCCGGTGGGACAAATCCACTGAAGCGCGTTTTCTCCATATATTCAGTGTCGGGGTAATAAGCCCCAAAAATCAGGCCATTGGTCGAGGTCATCGCTCTTGCAGTGTGACCACGAGTCAGTTTTATAATGAAGTTGTCGATCCTGTTTATTTGAGCCCCGTTGTAAAGGACCTCATTAGGATAATATTTTCTGTACTCCAACTCTGGTGTTCTGTGCAATCCAAGACAGGTACGCAGACACTGTCTCTCAAACACCCGAATCTTTTCCATTTGAGACGCTGTAACATTGAACCACACGGGGCACCCATAGACAATCATTGGCCTTATGAGGGCCATGTAGCAAATCACCTTCACTCTGCTATCAAGTTGACTGCTGTGAAACAGTCGCCTTGTCAGAGCAAAAGCTCCCCTAGCCCTGGCCAGAGCCGCATCCATATGTTTGTTAAAATATAGATACTGATCTAGCCAGATGCCGAGGTACTTGACTACTACTTTGTTTGGCAGTGGGTGGCCATGTAGATCAACGATCACCAGCTTTCGCCAGTTCTTTCTCGTATCCCATGAGGCCCGAGCCAACGAGGTTCTAAACACTATTGTTTCCGATTTCTGGACGTTGATTTTCAACTTCCAGTCATCGCAATATTGCTGGATCTTATCGAAGTCACGCTGCAAAAGTATTCTGATGACTTCGATCTTTGGACCTGTTCTGTACGAAATAAGGTCGTCGGCGTACGCTATAGCATGGTGAAGAGAACCAATTAGATCGCCGGTGAAAATGCTAAATAAAATAGGCGAATTCACCGCCCCCTGTTGTAGACCGTTCTGTATTTTAAAAGTTCTGGTAGAAGTTATGTTGCAACTTTTGACAACAAACGTTCTACCATGAAGCATGTCATTCAGAATATAAAGCAGTGGTTTACTCATGCCATATCTGATCAACTTATAGAAAAGACCGTCTAACCAAACGGTATCGAAAGCCTTCTCCAAGTCAACCAGATATGCACCCGTACACTGATTTTTAGCTTTGTTCCATTGAATATCTGATACTAGTTTAGACGCGGCATGTGTGGTATCATGGCCCGCCTTAAAACCGAACTGATTTTCTGGAATAATATGTTTGTCCTCAGCCCATGTGGACAGAGCTCTATTGAGAACTTTCTCGAATACCTTGCTGATACTCGGGAGAATACTAATTGACCGGAGATTTGCTGGATTGGAACCATCCTTACCTTTTTTAAGGAGAGGATGGACCACTGCCGTCTTCCAACGCACTGGATAATATGCATTATTCAGCGCATTGTTGAACAACGTGGTGTATATGTCCACCGCTTCCGAAGGGAGGTTTCGCAGCACAACATTGGGTATGCCGTCGACTCCTGCTGACTTCTTTTTCTTTATTTTGTGAAAGATGTCCAAGAGGTCCATCTTAGTAACGAACAGGGTGTTATCCCCGTTTCGCTGGGCGATGACTGCATTTGCAAGTCGGTCGTCATTGAACCTAGTGAAACCAGGATTCTCGGATCGCCAATGCGAGATCTCGTCTCTAAGATAGAAGTGTCCAACGAAGGCTCTATTCTCAAGGTCGTAATTCGGGCGAATGCACTCATTCACCTTATATACTCGCTCGAAAACAGCACCCACCGTCTCTACCTTCTCTTGAGCATCTTCCACTATAAAGTGGTCATCATCCAAGATGGCCTCATCCGGATCTATCCCTATTGTCAAAAGTAAGTTTTTGTTCTCTGTCGTCCTTTGGAGTTTAATACCCTGAAGGTCATTTTGATCTTTTCTCCTAAAAATTTTATTTATTTCCGGAAACATACTCGGGTTGTTGGACTGTACAGCCCGAATTTTGTTGTTCCAGAAAAGAGATATAGATATTCTGTAATTTTCTTTTATTAACTGTTGGAGATTTTTGATCTGTGACTTCAGAGTTCTAATCTCCAAATCGTGTCGGTCAGTAAACCTCCTGTGCAAGAGTTTGAGTCTCGACAGGAGCCTACTTTTTTGTTTGTAAAGTGCGTCGATTGTTGCGTTTCTGTACATGTTTGTAGAGTCATGTTGCCTATATTTAGGAATTGTCCTGTCCATTGTGCTACGGATTGCATCCTCCATACGTTGCAGGTACCCATCGATCTCAACGTTCGACAGATTCCTGTTGCATGGAGGCGCTATACCGTTGGAACGAAGTTCCCTTGAGACGGCACCGGAAAAGCGCGGCCAACGTGTCTTACCGTAGTTGTAAGAGTGCGTCGGCACGTCCTCCTCCAGTTCCACAAGGTTGTTCGGAAGCAGTATGACGGCGGCAAGTCCACAGTGGTCACTGTCGTACTCAACCGTCGTCAAACAATTTTTCGTCCGTCGAAGAATGTCGTCGGTCAGTTTTAGTCTTGAGTCTAAAAGCAATAGATCCAAATAAGCGCCACTTCGAGGATATGAAGGCCTGTCAGTAGCTAGCAGATCGACTTTACACTCAATGCTGTGGAGCCCCAGCCAATTGAATAGCTGGGTCCCCCTTGGATTGGCTAATTGATTTCCCCAATCTTGGTGTTTAGCATTGTAATCACCGGCCAAAAGGAAATAGTTTTCTTCTGAGTTCAGTTTCAGACATCGAAAAAGTGTTTCAAGCTCTGTTATAAAACATGAATTTTGAGAAGCCTCCGGCGCATAGATCGCGACCACATACAACCGCCTCCCCTGTTGGAGAGGGATGCATACGATACCAGCTTCAAGCAACTGGAATCGGCGTACTTCACCACTATATATTACCTTATGAGCAATGCCCTTACGTATGAAGATCGCAACCCCAACCGCGAAAGTCGAGTTGGGTCGGTCCCTCCTTACGATATTGTAATTATTATTCGTCAAATTGTGATGCTGGTTTAGCCTAGTTTCGCTAACCATACATACATCATGACGTTGGTCTTTTAACAACTCAGAGAAGTTGGTTCGTCGTTCTACCCTAACTAGCGAATTCACATTCACGGCTAGGATCTTGAAAGGCCTTTCCGGCGCAAGCGAAGGCACTGCACGGTAGATTACATCCACCCTACGCGCCTGCTCACTTATTTGCCGTGATAGTTCACTCATTTGTGCCTGAATGACACGCAGAGCGACCATCACCTCTGACTCCCCAGTCGTAGCCTTAGACACAGATGGCTGTGCGGCCGCTTTCTGAGGAGGCTGTACCGTTTTCCCAGCCCCCCACGCCATTTGGGCGTAAGAGACTTCGGGAACGACGGCCCTTGGAATTGGTCTGGCTGTTTGCCTTCCCTCATCCTTAGTTGCTGTTGGAGCAGCTTTTTTTGATTTTTTTATAATTTGGTATCGAGGATAACCCCGATCATTAGCAGGGTGCCCATCTCCACCACAGAGAACGCACTTCAGTAGGGTCTTGTCTTCGACCCTTGTCTCACCGAGCTTACACTCTTTGTCGTAGTGGTTCTCTCCACTTGACGCACCCCGACTGCATTTGGCAGTTGAATGCGGCGTGACCGAACCGTTGGCAACGAAGACATTGTAAAATGTCCCCGTGCCTGTTTAATTTTTCCCATCTTACTATCTGGTAGTCCAGGACGGAGATTTTCCTTAGACTCTCCAGACGGCTATTGGGTGATAGGGTGACGAGGAACATCGGCAATAGGCGCTTCTCCCGTCTTGCCTTGGCCGTGGTGAACGACTTGACCCCGATGAACTCGAGATCGTCACCCGCCAACCTGCGGAGTTCAACTAAGAGCTCCTCTGGGTCAGAGGTAGGTTCTACCCCTTTCAACAACATGCATTTTGGTTTCTCCTCTTTGGGAGTAAAAGTAAAATGTTCGGTGGCTGTCACTTTCAACAACTCCCGAACGATCTTATGGTCACCAATGTTTTCACATTGGATCGCATGCCGATCTTGACCTGATCGTTTTATAGTAAATTTATCGCCAATGGCGGACTTACATATGTTTTTCGTTGCTTTGAAATCCATTTTTAGGGTGTTTATAGGGGGCACCCTGCTTTTTTGTGGCTTCTTCTGCTGTTGTTGTGCTGGCTGCTGCTGTGCTGGCTGCTGCTGTTGTTCTGCTGGCTGCTTATGCTGCTTTCGGGCTTGATTCAGGCTCGTTGTCGCGGCTTTTATAGCCGCGGTCCCCCGTGGTTGCTCATTGGTAGCAGTTTTCATATTTACTTCAGCTTTAGTCCCGCGTTGCTGCACGGGCGCAGTTTTTTTGTTAGCCGCTTTTTCTGCAGCTGCTGGTCGCTGTTGTTTTGGCGCATCAACTTTTGATTGCGACTGTTGTTGATGCGCCTCCTTCTCCGCTCGTCTACGAGCCTCATCTACTAAACACTCTACCACTGCACCACGGCCGCCCTGTTCACACCATATAGACCCCTCCTATTTCTTTTCATTGGCTGACATTCGGTTCAAAGCGATCGTAGCAAAGCACAGGCTGTATAACATACACACACCCACGCAAGTAGGTATCTTGTTGCTCTATTTCCTAACGCATGAAAATCCAAACGAACTAGTTTTAAACTGGAGCATCCTAACACAATTTTTTTTTCAATGCATGTTAGTATTGGTTAAGGCAGGTATAACTGTCGAATAATAGCAAAGACGTGCCTCAAACCAAAATCATCCCCTTTGCTTTAAAAAGGAATTAGGCACAATGAAGAAGCAAATGCAATTATTAGCTTTATGTGTGATTCTTTTTCTATGATGTCTGCCATTGTTCTTTCTCAGATCACATACGCAATTTTATTAGTATCATGGCGGAAGCAAATTCAAATAAACTACCAAAAATATTCTTTCAGCGATTGTAGGTATTATTTCACTTGGGTTTAAACGACCTTTTCCCAAGTTATTTGTATTTTTTTTTACCTACCTTGAAACAATTTTTTTTTTTTCTAATTTTCTGAGCACGTAAGCAACATATCCGAAACATTTATACACTCTGTCTGGCAGCAACAATACTTGAGTAAGATTAAATGCCAATAAAAAGAAATCAGCAAATGCAAGTTTATTTTAGGTTTTAAAATTTTTTATTTTCAACTCGCAGGAGATGCCAATTGAAATACTACACATTTACATAAGTAGAATGTAAAAAAAAGGAACAAGGTCAAATTTATAGCAGCTGTGAACATTAATCCAAACAAAAACAATAATCTTACTTTAATGAATATATGCACAAATGTGCATTGATTTTACGGTCTATTGACTCAAAATTTTTGTTTTTCCTTGTCGTGTCATCGAAAAATAGCCAATGGTTATTTATATTTATGTAAGCAGTGTAGTGACCTACTGAGTTTGGGTTGAACGATCCTTGATAAGCCACTACACCTGCTAAATGATAAGAAGCATCGGCGCCTTTTAAAAATAATTCCAATGGAATTTCCGACAAATTTGTAGTGGATTTTACAAACATCTCCGTCTCAATAATAATTTGTGGACCGAAAGTGGCCGTTATTGTTTGGCCAAGGTCGAAACATTGAGAGGGATAATACAATGAGTTCTCTATAGCCTTAGAGAAATCACCAAACCCACTGTTTTCTAAAACCTTGGTGTTAACATCAAGCACGATTAATGTTTTAGTGGTTTTTAGTTTGCATTTGGAGCAATAGTACGACAAAGTACAACTGGGTAATGCTGAAAACAAGGCTTTTCCTAAACTGGAAATATTAGCCGCTGCATCAATTTTGATTACGAAATTGCTTTGCTTATTTTGCAGAAGAATATAGTAATTCTGAAAGGATATCTTTTCTTTTGCAAAGAAATTTGGAGTGAAAGCCTTCATCAATTAAAATTTTTGCGCATTCGAATATTGGGCATTTTACATTCTCAATCGCGTGGGAGAAACTTTTGTTATTAGCCAAATTTATTGCAAGGATTTGACATATGCTGTCAAATCCGCAAGTATTAGTGACAACAAAAATTTATCCACCACTTTTGATGTTAGGGCACAAGTTTCCGTTCAATAGGTCTGTTCATTGAACTTTCCCCAGGGTTGACCCAGGTTTTCTTGACAACCCTATGAGTTGTCAAAAAAAAACTGGGGTTCCCAGTCCTCAAAAAACACTACACCACAAATCACCACACATCCCTGTCATTAAAAAAAAAAATACATGTCATTTGACAGCCCTCAAATCGCCACAGCAAAAAGCTAGGGCGAGTTTGGGGAAAACCTATGGCAAACCTATGGTTCAAAAAACACTCAATTTGACATTAAGGGTGAATTTAGGTTTCTCAAAAAACGCTTTGTGGCGACCCTATGGCGACCCTAGGGCTTCAACGAACAAACCTAATATTTGTGGAACTGCTATGGTTGATTTTAAATTTGGATTGAAGTCAGGGAACACATCTATATATCTGCGTGTTTTTTTTTAGGGATTTTTGTTTCGCCAATTTTGTTCTGACTGCAACTCGGCCAGCTCTGAAAATTGGTCATCATGCGAAGATTCTCTAGCTCTAATTGATGAAGTCGTATCTGCCTTGGTTGTGTCGTACACCTTAAAATTTCTCTTTTCTGTTAAATAAGAATTTTGATGGGCCATTGCAATTCTTAATTTCCCCGCAAAAGTTGATATGTGGCGGCTTACAAATTTATCGACTCGCATAGGCCTTGTTACATTTTTTAAGACCCTCGTTTTCAAATCATTGAATTCGGATTCAACTGCCGCGGAGGTAGGTCTTTCTGACCCGTATTTAAAAATAGTCGGCATTACTTCTGAAAATAGAGGAAAATAGGGAAGTAATTTTTTTAGTTTTTTTGCAGCATCAGGACAATAGAACCCGTTCACATCATCCGTGGAATGTTCCAGCGAAATAGCTTGCTCACAAGTGTGGAACAAATTATTTGCACATTTGAATATGTTTGTATCCAGCAGTAAAGCTTCTTCTTCTTCCAATTTATCGACTTCTTGAGCTTCTATTGAAGTTTTTGTTGAATCAGCAGTTTCGACACCTTGAATAGCAGATGTTAACGCAATTCTAGCTTTTTCAACCGAATTTCCCTCTTCTTTGTTGCTATTTAAGGCAATGGTAAAAATTAACTTCTCATACTTTTCTAGCATGTCAAATGAATTCTGATGGCGTAAAATAGCAATACTACGTATGTAGAATTGTCGTACACGACTTGGCATTTGATTCCAACACTTCCACTTTGAAACCATGTTTATAAAGTGACAAACGTCAAGTCGTAGCAAACATGGTGGAGTTTTAGAGCTATTGTTCAGAATTAAATTGAAGCATTGGGAAAGGTAGTCTGCCAAGGTATTTTCCTTAGCAAAAGCACGTACTGTTGCTCCTTTTAATGCACGATCAAAGTCAGTAATTACCTCTTTCGGCACAGGAAAATTTCGGTTGTGCGTAGAACCGATCCGTAGGAATTCTAATAGCCAATATGCTATGGCATTGGTGTTTTGAACCGCAGATAACATTTGGAAAACAGGAGCAGTGGAGTTTTGTACTTTTGCTACGGCCTGATATAAATATATATGCGGGCATAGGTCTCCACAAGCAAGATTTACCTTTTTTATTAAAGACCCAGTAGCGTCAATATATACCTAATATATTGTGGTGTTTTTCGTAAACGGCTATTTGTTCATTCGTCCAGTAGTGGACGAACAAAGGGTCTAACCCAGTGGATCCCAAACTTGTTTTTCTCGTGGACCACTTTCAAAATTTTACTGGTTTCGGTGGACCCCCTGCTGCTACATTTCTACCACATTCTTACCGCCGTATTAATAAACGCGGAATAGCTGGGCTAAGCCTTATTCCATGGATTAAGTGGAAAATGGTATAATGGTGGCTTTAATTAAATGGAAAATGGTATAATGGTAACTTAATCCATGGAATAAGTATTTCCCAGTTATTCCGCGTTTATTAATACGGCGGTTAAAGTTTATTATTTTATAACACTTAATTTATTAAAAGAATAGAATTACAAGAAAAAATTAATAAGGTAATATAGATTCAGGTCATTTGATTGAGTTCAGGTGTATTTGATGGAGTGTCAGTAAACGATCAATGTTTTTGTTTTTATTTTTGTCAGCAATAACCGCAAATCCCCCCGCTCTGTGATGTTTAATTTGCTTCTTTGTTTTTGTTAAGAGGTTTTCAACGGCACTAAAACTCCTTTCGCAAGGTATGACGAGGGAAAAGCTACTCAAAATTTCCTTGCGATTTCCCACAGTCCAGGATATTTTTCGGGTATTTCTGCTTGCAGCCACAATGTTTGGTAGCCTTTTCTAAATTTCACCTTTAGCTCCTCATTGAAGCTTAGCTCGAGCAGCTCCTCTTGTAATACAACATTGGCCACTTAAGTTTCATTAAATGGATTTGTGATCCATGGTGGTATATCCATCGTCAGCATATCTTCAAACCTGGTTTTGAAGTCATCATGCAGGACACTTAAATGTTGACTGTAGGTATGGTTATCCTCATCAATATATTCTATTGTTATAGGTATCACAAGGCAGCCTTTATCAGCACGCGGAAATAGAATTACGGCTTGTAAAGGAAAGAACTAATAAACCGCTAAGACAAATTGGTGTACTCAGTATCGAATACTGATCATATTTGTGTAGGAAAAAATAAAAGTCGAAATCGCAAAATTGTCCATAAAAACGATAACTAAAATTTCATCCAATCAATGAGTTCATGCGCTCCGTGAATTTGCGTTTTTTTTTTGTCTGCGGCTTCATTGTTAAAACGTGACAAACTGGCATCGAAGCTCAAGCCCCGCTCTTCCGAAAAGGAAATTTGATAAAATAGTTACTTCAAAATCAATTTAAAATGATTGTGAAATTACTGTTTTATAAAATTAGTAGTTATTATTTGCAAGAAAAATTACAAAATAATAAATATTTCTTATTCGGCCTTTTTAGAGAGGCAGTGCTTCTCTCGTGAAAAAAAACAATTGAATACAACGTGCTGTGTTTGTTTTCAAATCGAAAGAGGACAATCAAAATATCTGTAAGTTACTAAGTTACCTATCTATACGAGCAGTTGTGATCAAAGGATTAGTACACGCAAAAAAAATACTTAACTACTATATCAAAAAGAAAGGTAGGTACTTACTTTTCTCCGGCAATAGCAAACACTGATGATATAAATTTTCTCACACCTTTTTTTCGAAATTCCGGAAACAAATGAAAGAGTTCGCCGTTCATGTCTGAACAAGCACTAAGCATTGTCGGGAGGATAGCGCTTTGCAAGTCTGTACACGAAATTGTACGTAATATCGAATACGCAAGTTTGGACAAGTAACAGTCGCTTGCCTAATTGAAATATTATCTGATTAGTTAGGTACTTAAAACAATGTAGGTAGTAGGTCCTTATAAAAACTATGCTTACATTTTTGCTCTTTACTATCAAAAGCAGATAAATTTTCGTGGACCCCCATTAACATCTTATGGACCCCCATTTTTTGTTCACGCCTATGTAGACCCCCAGCAAGTCTCCCGTGGACCCCTGGGGGTCCACCTGGACCACTTTCGGAAACACTGGTCTAACCCAATAGACCCAATAGCTCCTTCGCTGCTGGTGCTGTATTTTAATAGCTGTAAGCTTTCAAATACGTTGCTTGTCTTAATTCCAGATAATTTGTCTTGCCGTTCCTGTTTCGCTTTTCTTAAAGTGTTGCCGCTAAATAAGTGGGGTGGTTCCTTGTCTCCAATGCTTATTAGCTTGCTCGCTTCACTTCGTCTCCAAGTAGATGGTAAAATTCTGCCTTCAACTTACATCTTTGCTACTTCCATCCGCTTGGAACCCTAATCGCCCTCTAAACTTGCACTCACACTGCGGACAGTATCCCTCTACAGTAACTGCATATCCGCTTTGGGAAGTATCGCATCTTTTAAAAGAAATAGTGCAATTGATTTTGATGTTTTTATGCAACTCATCAAAAAGTAAGTTTGACCAATCCCATCGCTTCAATTTGTTCAGCGATCTGATTCCTTGAGTCTTTGTGTTGTATTCAACAGGTTCGGGTTGTATTTGAGTCCATATATCGCTAATGTCGATATCGAAAGTTTGGCAGTCTTCGAAAGAATCTTCAAAAGAAGAACTGTTGTTCGTTAATCTTTCGATCTGTATGTTGTGAATCCTTAGCAGTTCATTTTTGATGTTATATCGGTTTTGTAATATTATTCAATTATTGTGTAGATGTATTTCGGACGCAAGTGAAGTGAATTTTCCATTGCATCCGATAGTTGATTAAACACTACTGCACTTGGGCGAGCAACGGATCCATCATCATTCAAAACATATTTAAATTTGTCCAATGTTAAAAGTTCCAAGAGATTCACAACAGATGGTGGCATTGCCATGATGAAAACTTTTCTTTATAGGTATCGTCAACAATTGTTTCTATTATATTGATACTGCAAACATTATTTTAAAATAAATACATAAAATAATCACAATCTTGAGAAATTAAATTGGGACATTATAGATTTATATTCATTCATGAAGGTATTTTATTCTTATAGAGTTAAATCCCCAAACTATTTGTCGTTTAAGAAATTTCTATTTGATAGAAAAACTATTAACGCCACGTAGTCTCTATAGAGACTACGTGGCGTTAATAGTTCTGTATATACTAGTTTTGTAGTATACTTATCATCTTTTCTTTTTGATTTGAATATTTCTTAACACATCGCACAAAAAAACATTTATTGTTCATTTGTAAACATTTGACAAACGGTTTTTTTTTACAAAAATGTATTATATCGAGCTATTTCAAAATAACTATAGAAATAAAGTTAAATAGTAAAATACGAAACATATTTGACAAAGATTGTAATTAAATCAAATGGTGTGCAGTTGAAAACATGCAAGTGAATAAGTGACATTAGTGTAAACTTGACAAAAATAATTATCTAATGTCTTTACTTCATAGAGTAAGTTCCAGGCATGGTTTCGTGTAACAAAATATGCACCATTTAGATTTACTAAAATATTTAGTCATTGAGACGAAGATTTTTCCAAACATTCCTTTTTTTTGTACCCCAAATGCTCGAAACTTATGAAACCGGGAAATTATCTTATGGACTTATAAAAGTTCATAACTAAGTATTAATTTCTTTTCAAGTTGAGATGTAAGAACGGCATGCAAAGCATATTATTCCCAATTGATCTCAGTAATAAGCAACCTGTGTGAGACCATCACCAAATTCACTACCGGAATTACTAACCATTCAAATTATAATGCTAGATCTGCGGAGCTGCTAAGTGGTCAAGAAGGAATCGATTAAATTTATGAAATCATATTTGTAACAACTGGTCAAAAACGGACAAAGTGAATCAACCTTCAAAGTTTCGCAACGCAAAAGGAATAGTAACCATCAAAATAAAATCTATTTATGAAAATTATAAGCATTGGAAATCATTTATAAATTTATGCAACAGGCGATTGATATAAACTAAAACCCAGGTATGCACTGAAAAATTTATAATCTTAAAACAAATTTGACGGGTGAAGCAGCAAAAAGATTCTCCATTTGCAAATAGTAGACATCAATACGGCAATCGAAGACAAATTGAACGCACTCGAAAAATTATGAACAACAACAACAAAGAAGCGAAACCAAACTAATTACGGTCAAAATCTCCAACACATAAAGCTATTCAACAGAGATCAAGCTATGGGCACACCATGGTGTAGAATGTAGATTGTAGATTATGCGAAGGGTACCACCGCACCGGTTGCATAATGCATATATAGATCAGAGACAGTAAATTGTTCTAAAGAAAAATTCTGCAAAAATTGTTTTAAGGGTAAACACAGCATAGCAATTGTACATCTATCAAAAAGTTCAATTTGTATAACATGTGCTTTAAAAGTCATAAAAAATCTTGGCATTCAATACTACCAAAAGAAATCGTGAAAACAAATTTTAAAGTGGAATGAGTTTCACAGAACAAATTATGAACTGCGTAAGGGCCTTTATGAAACAAAAAAACCACATCGAACTTCTAGGGTTCTTTAATACATTGGAACAGAAACTAAATATGAAATTATATATGTTGTAACGTGCGCTTAGTTCGCAAAATAAAACTTCACTTTTCAATTTATTTCTACCACTTTTATTCAGTAACTTTACTTTATTCGATCTCAACTCGACTATTGGACTATCACTGGTTAACAACATTTCACTCTTAACTTTATCACTCTATAATCAAAACTGACTGCTCGTTGCGTCAGCGGTCCTATTTATATAGAACAACACTCATCTAGAGCGTTCCAGTTTCTTCTCCATGGTTTCCACATTTGCTGTCAAGCATCTCTACACTCACACACACTGGCTTACAAGCAATGCCTCTCATTTATACCATTCCATTAAAGTGTTGCCAGTTGTGTTTTCGGTTAAACGTTTTCGATTAGGAAATTGGTAGAAATGTTGGGTGCTCATTACACTGCCCCCTCCTTAAGATTGTTCGTCCCGAATAATTCCATCTGCAGCCTCGCCACTATATAGATGCAGCCGGTCACAATGAACTACTTTTAACTTGCCTCTTAATCCTCTTTGGATGCGGTAAACCACGTCGTTAATCCTCGTGACAACAGTATAAGGACCTTCCCAGCTCTGCTGAAGTTTCGGTGACAATCCCTTTTGACGATGAGGATTATAAAGCCACACACGATCTCCTGCTTGGAATCCTGCCGTTGTCGCTTTTGTGTCGTACCGTGTCTTCATCCGGTCGCTGTAGGTTTTCATCCGTTCCCTTGTTCTTTAATGGATGTCAGCGAGTCTCTCCTTGAGGTCATCCACATACTCGTTCGTGTCCTGTGGCTTCTCTGTGGGGCATCCAAATTTAAGTTCGCTGGGCAGCCGCATGGTTTTCCCGAACAGGATGTCAGATGGTGTCTGTCCTGTCGAGCTATGTACTGCACTTCTATAGGCCATCAGGAATAGCGGTACGTGCCTATCCCAGTCTCTTTGGTAGTCGCCTACGACCTTAGTGAGGTGTTCTTTCAAGGTCCGGTTGAATCTTTCAACCATCCCATCAGATTGTGGATGAAGCGGTGTGGTTCTGGTCTTCTTGATGCCAAGTAGTTCGCACACTCCTTGGAAGATGTTTGACTCGAAGTTCCTCCCTTGGTCGGAATGGAGTTCCATAGGCACGCCAAACCTACTCACCCAGTTAAACACAATCTGGTCGACCACCGTTTTGGCTTCTTGATTTGGAATGGCATACGCCTCAGGCCACTTGCTAAAATAGTCCATTACAACCAGAATGTACTTGTTTCCAGCGTTGGTCTCTGGAAAAGGCCCAGCCACATCTACTGCAATCCTCTCAAAAGGCGATCCAACGTTGTACTGATGCATCTTACCTCGAATCTTCCTACCAGGTCCTTTGGTTGCAGCACACTTGTCACATGTTCGGCACCACTTCTCCACGTCATCTCTAGCATGTAACCAGTAGAACCGATGTCGCACCTTCTCCAGTGTTTTGTTAACTCCCAGGTGACCTCCAGAAGGTCCGTCGTGCATCTCCCGAAGAACTTCACTGACTTTCGATTGCGGTACGATCAGTTGCATCACATATGATTTACCGTCAGCGGACTCCCATCTTCGCCTGAGGACACCTTCTTGAACATATAGTGAGTCCCACTGTGCCCAATAGGCTTTGAGAACTGGACTCCTGTCAGAAATGTCTCCCCATTCAGGTTTCTCTTCATTTTCTTTCCATGCGAGAATGGGTTCGATATCTGGATCCTCCTGTTGAGCGGTCCTCACTTCCTCATTGCTCCATCCGCATATGGGGTCAGCTCTTAGCCGCTGAACCAGTCTTTTGACGTCTGCTTGGAGCTGCTGTAGACTTTCACCCTTTTTCTGGACTCTGTTATTGAGTTGGACTCGGAAGACTTCTTTCAAGTGGCTATCTCCAAAGCGTTTATCTATAGCTACCACGAGAGAACTGAAATCACTGCTCTTACCAGCTGGAACTGTTTGAAGTAATTCAGCTGCTGGTCCTCTAAGAGCAAGAGTCAGTGCAATGTACTTGTCTTCGTCATCCCAGCCATTTGTTGTCGCGGCTGCCTCAAATTGTCTCTTGTAGACTGACCAAGAAGACTGTCCATCAAATGTTGGCGGTTTCATCTCCTTTTTAATTGCAAACTCTCCAGCAGATTCTCGAATTTTGATTTTCCGGATCTGGTCCAATTCCTTGGTCAGAACAGAGAACTGTTTATCACATCGGCTTACTACGATTTCAAAACGATTCTCTACAACAGAAAGCTGTTTTTCCATACCATCAACGCGTTCGTCAAGGGCAAACACATTTTTTTCAATGTTGCCCAATTTGCCTTCTAGAATGTTTTTCTGACCTTCCAAAACATTCTGTTGCGCCTCAAGTCTTTCGAGAATATTCTGTTGTTGCTTCTTTTGCTCGTTTCGTTGCTCTTCCAGCTTCTTTTTTTGTACTTCGAGTCGTTCGAGAACATTCTGCTGTTCTTTCTTTTGCTCGTTTCGTTGTTCTAATAAAAGTTTCATCATACTAGAAAAATCTACATTTTCACTTACTTCCTCTTCTTCCGCTTCTGTTTCAAAACAAAAGTGCTTACGTCTTCCCCTTCCTGTTCCAAATAGTTACGCAAGCGCAGGACTAGCTCATTTTTCGATCCCACTTCTGACACCAATGTAACGTGCGCTTAGTTCGCAAAATAAAACTTCACCTTTCAATTTATTTCTACCACTTTTATTCAGTAACTATACTTTATTCGATCTCAACTCGACTATTGGACTATCACTGGTTAACAACATTTCACTCTTAACTTTATCGCTCTATAATCAAAACTGACTGCTCGTTGCGTCAGCGGTCCTATTTATATAGAACAACACTCATCTAGAGCGTTCCAGTTTCTTCTCCATGGTTTCCACATTTGCTGTCAAGCATCTCTACACTCACACACACTGGCTTACAAGCAATGCCTCTCATTTATACCATTCCATTAAAGTGTTGCCAGTTGTGTTTTCGGTTAAACGTTTTCGATTAGGAAATTGGTAGAAATGTTGGGTGTTCATTACAATATGTTACAGTCATAGTGATTAAATAGCTATTATACATAATGACTGGTCATTATATATAGTGGCCAAATTCACTAGACAAAGTAATAAATTAATCACTTTGTCTGGACATTATTCATAATAACTTGTCAAAGTTAGTCAAAGTTATAAATACGGTCTAGCCGAATTGTTACCCCCCCCCCCCCCCTCTCTTCATCCCACTACCACGTTGCGTGATCGGCGTCATTTCGTTTAGATGGCAAACTGCACACACACATTGAAACTGCCTACAAGCTGATTTCACCGCTACTACTTTGAGTACAGCTTCCACTTCACCTTTACTTTACACAAAATGTCACTACTACCACTTTGAAAAGGGACAGGTCGGAAGAGGTCTCACCCACCAATTCAGGACGGTCTCCTGTAACCGAAGTCACCCCAACTTCTGCAAACGCGAACAGGGTCATAAGGAAGAAGGTTTCTGGAAGCTCTGCAAATCTTCCTGTTGGTCTAACTGGAAAGTCGGTGAATGAAACTGAAGGAACAAGTCGCAAGACTTGCGAATTCGGTCCACGGACACTGGCTGGAAGGGACGAAGCCGGCATGGTTAAAACTCCTGGAGGTCCAACTGAAACGTTGGTGAATGAAACCGTGACTGCTAGTCAGTCTGGTCCACGGGCACTGACCGGACGGGATAAAGCCTCGAAAGTAGCAATGATAATAAATCAAATCAACCTTCAACATTCTAAGGCTGCTACTGCACTCCTATGTAGCAGGCTTTCCGTGTTGAATACAAAAACTCATCTCGTAGCAATCCAAGAGCCATGGGCCTGGAAGGGCCGAGTTCTTGGTCTTGGAGGGCTACGAGGGTTCAATATTCTCTATGACGAACGGTCTAACTTACCCCGGACCTGTCTCATCATACCAAGCTCTTTTGCAGCAACTAAACTTGATCACTTATGTGGTCAAGACCTGGTTGCGGCTATGATAAACTACGAAACGAACGGTGAGTGGAAAACTTTCGTCGTTGCGTCAGTTTACTTTCCCTGGAACTCCATTCTACCCCCTGCCTCAAGACAGGTTGTGGATTTGGTGGAGTTTTGTGAAAACCGGAAGTTGGGGCTTATCATGTGCTGTGATGCTAACGCTCAAAACATAGTTTGGGGCAGCGTCAAGTGCAACATGAGAGGCAACCATCTTCTTAGTTACATTCTGTCTTGTGACTTAGACATTAACAATGTTGGTGATACGCCAACTTTTGTTACGGCTATACGACAAGACGTAATTGACTTGACACTATCTAACAGATATGCCAAGGAGATTACCAACTGGAAAGTGTTGCTGGACGTGTCACTCTCAGACCACAGATACATTCAATTCCATGTAGCAAATGTGGTTCCCACTCCTTTAGTTACAAGAAATCCCAGAAAAACTAACTGGACACTTTTCAACGATGAGCTCGGTAATTTCGTCAAAACTCTACCTAAGCTCTCAACATCACAAAAAGTGGAAGATGCAGTTCTATAAGTGAATTGTGCCCTTACAAGTAGCTTCGAGCTGGCATGTCCAGCTAGACAATTACCTAGTAGATCTATGGTTCCGTGGTGGAACAGTGAACTACAGAAACAAAAAACTGGTGCCTTTGTTGAGAACGACGACATACGACTGCACTCATCTTTGGGATCATACGCTTCCGTTTTCCAAGCGGAGGCTTATGCTATCCTATTGGCCTTGAGCCACGTAACGAACAAAGGATGGACGGGGAGAAGTATCTTTATTTGCATCGACAGCCAAGCTGTGCTTAAGGCCCTTCTCAACCCTCTAACCACTTCGAAAGTGATCCAGGAATGCAAGAGCTCTTTGAATGCGATCGGAAGATTAAATTCCTTGAGTATCATTTGGGTTCCAGGCCATCACGGCATAACTGGAAATGAGATCGCCGATGAACTCGCTAGGCAGGGATCTCAGACAGCTTTCTCAGGACCTGAACCGTCGCTAGGTCTGCCAGCGTCCTCAGTGAGGGCTTCAATCAACGATTGGATCTGTGAAGAGCACAACCGTAGATGGCATGCCTCCATTGGATGCAGACAGACCAAGCGTATGCTTCCCAACGTTAGTAAGAAGACTGCAACATTTTTGATAGCTCGTAGCAGAAAAGACTGTAGAAAGCTTATTGGCGTTGCCAGTTGGCACTTCTCTTTTGCAAAGCATTTAAACGTGTTAGGCTTAAGTGATACCACACTCTGTGAATCTTGTGGAGAAGATGAGTACACCGCAGAGCACTTCCTCTGTGAATGTCCTGCTTTTTCTCGCATCAGGTTACAGATACTCGGCGCAGACATGGTGAGAGCTGGTTACTTAGGCTCCTTACCATGGCAGCGTCTTTTGGCCTTTCTCCGAACATCTGGAAAGCTATAACAAATAGAAGGTTGCTATCTGGTAGTACAATGGACCGGTATTTAGGTCTGAGTGCTCCAGCTGGTATTTTAAAAACCTCCAAAAAAAAAAAAAAAAAAACTACCACTTTGAGTACAGCAAATCTCACTACTACGTACTACCACTTTGAGTACAGCTTCCACGTGTTCACAGACAGAGGATGTGATTACAAAAACAACAATGTAAACAAATGGTTGTTGCTGTTGCGGGGCAAGAGAAGTAAAGGTTTGCCATCTAATTAATTTCTGATCTCTGGCTGACGCAATAGTGTTTGTTGTCGTCTTGTAATGAGAGGTCGCGCTCTGTGTGCCGGAATTTCCGCGAGTTTTTACATTCGTCTCCGTGTCTGATGATGGTAGATGAAATGAAAAAACGTTTCAATGAAATTATCACTGTTCTTATTGCAAGTAAAGGAAAAAATAATCAGTTGTTTACAAATGATCAATATTTGTCTCTAATTTTAAAAGTAAAAGAATGTAAGAACAAGATTACTAAGAAAACACGTGAAGATTATCAACGCTTAGCAAGATACGATGTCGTCAAAATTGGAGTTTCAGAAAAACTAATAATTCCGGTAAAAAATGAAGGTGATCCCATTATGTACTATGCCCACCTGGACGAAACTTTTCAAATAATCCACGACTGTCATATTAGTATTGGACACGGCGCGGCGGCAGAGTCAGAATGATGAAAGAGTTAAAATTAAGATATAAAAATGCAACTGCTGAACTAGTCATAGTATATTTGAATCTGTGTGAATTTTGTCAGAAAAAGAAAAATTTGCCAAGAAAAGGTCTTGTCGTAAAACCGATTATCAGCAACGAGCTTAATTCAAGGTGCCAAGTGGATCTCATAGATATGCAATCGCAGGGTGATGGTGATTATAAATTCATCATGGTGTATCAAGATAACCTAACAAAATTCGTGCAGCTGCGTTCCCTAAAAAGTAAGCGAGCAGAAGAGGTAGCGTATCATTTATTAGACATTTTTACTACATTCGGAGTGCCTAGTATTTTGCAAAGCGAAATCATGGTAAACCCCGACACTCTCAATCACAAGGATCTGTTGAAAGGGCTAACCAAGACGTAGAGAAGATGCTTTGTACCTGGCTGGAATCTAACAAGACGACGAAATGGTCTGAAGGATTACGCTTTATTCAATTTATGAAGAACAGAGCATATCACGCAGGGATAAATCGTAGCCCTTACGAAGCAATGTTTGGCTGCAAAGCTAAAGTCGGATTAAATAGTCTTCCTAAAGATGCATTGGTTGAACTGTCAACAGAAGAAGAGCTAGAAAATATATTGAATGAAGACGAAATCCAGTTGAATGAAGAGAAGGAAACCCAAGAAGATGATGGAATAGAAAATACTACAACTTTAAACGCTGATTCGCAAAATGAAAATTTAGATAACCTGGCAGGAAAACTTGATACTGAGACCGAAAACCAAGGAAATACTACAGATCCATCTAATATAACGCAAAGTGATCAAGAAATAGTAATTGCTCTCGATAAAAAGAAACAAGATATAGGAAACATCAGAAAATTAGTTGGACAATCTCTGAAAAAACAAGCAGATAAAATGTTAGCTCAATCTTCGCTAAATATCCTGCTGCTAATACAGGCGATAATGTAGTGGTAAAAATTCCTGATGTAGACCGCGCCAAAGCCGATGACAGAAACATTATGGCTGTTATGATTTCTCAGGAGACAGAAGGAATGTACAAGTTAGGCAATAAGCATGGGATTCTAAATCAACTGTACGCAAGGAATCAGTTCACTGTCTGCAAAGAAACGTTTTTTACAATAGATACCGTTCCTCAACATGAAGTTGCCATCAGGGAATGTTCAAAAAAAGAGTTACATCTTGGCGGCCAAGGATTTCAGCATTGCAACTGTACTAGAGAATGCGTTTCAAATAGGTGTCAATGTAAAAAGTCAAACCTCATGTGTAACTCAAAATGTCACAAGAGCCTTACTTGTAAATACATAATAATTATGACCTGGTTAATTAATGTCAGTTCGTTTTAAAAACTTTATTATTTTTGTCTTTATTGGGTGTTGATCCCCGTGTTCTTATTTTTTTGTTTTATAGCCAGTGAGCTTTAAATTTACTTTATAAATTAAAGTTAAATAACTTTATAACAATGTTAATTGACGTGAAATTACTATCTTATGTTATTTTAATTTTTTAAATAATCTTTGTGATTAGTTAAGGCAAATTGAAATATAATTTTATAATTTTAAACACATATCTACGTGTTTTATTACATCCATTATCCAAGTCATCGAAGATATTATATATAATAGCTAGTTACTTACTTACTTAGGTGGGCATTACAGTTCGGGGTGAACCTGGGCCTCAACCAACATCCTTCTATAACGATTTCGATCTCGGGCGAGCTCTCTCCAGTTTCGCACTCCAAGTCGGTTGAGGTCTTCATCCACTTGATTGCGCCACCTAAGACGAGGTCTTCCCCTTCCGCGATTTCCCTGCAATGTGCTTTCGAACACCCGACGAGCCGGAGCGTTTGGGTCCATCCGCTCTACATGGCCCAACCATCGTAGCCTCGCGATGCGTACTCTTCTGGCTATGCCCATGTCGCGGCACAGCTCATACAGCTCGTTGTTGTATCTTCTTCTCCACACATTGTCTTCGCATACGGGACCAAAGATCATTCGGAGAATTTTTCTTTCGAAACGACCAAGAGTTTCCTCATCCGCTTTCGATAAGGTCCATGCTTCCGCGCCGTACAGCAGGACTGGGATGATTAAGGTCTTATACAAGGTCACCTTGGTTTTTCTAGAGAGGGTTTTATTTCTCAATTGCCGTCTTAACCCAAAGAAGCAACGGTTGGCAAGAGTTATTCTCCGTTTGATCTCCGCACTGATGTTGTTGTCCGTGTCTACAGCGGATCCTAGGTAGACGAAGTCCTGTACTACCTCGAAGTTATGTCTGTCTATTGTGACGTTTTGTCCAATTCGTCGATGTTCTGTGTCCTTGTTCGATGACAGCATATACTTCGTTTTGCCCTCATTAACCATCAAACCCATTTTTGCCGCTTCTATTTCAATACTCGCAAAAGCACCTATGACATCACGCTTTCTTCTTCCCATTACGTCAATATCGTCTGCATAGGCGAGTAATTGTACAGACTTTTGAAAGATTGTTCCTCTGGTGTTGACGTTTGAGTTTCTTACAATCTGTTCAAGTATGATGTTGAAGAAATCGCATGACAGTTTGTCGCCTTGCCTAAAGCCTTTTTCGACATCAAAGGTCTCGGTGAGTTCTTTTCCGACCTTGACGGAGCAGCGTGAATTCTCCAAAGTCATCCTGCATAGTCGTACGAGTTTTGCAGGGATGCCGAAACTAGACATGGCTCTGTACAGCTCGTCTCTGTAAATACTGTCATACGCGGCCTTGAAATCGATAAAGAGGTGGCGAATATCGATATTATGTTCCCGGGTTTTTTCCAAGATCTGCCGTAATGTGAAAATTTGGTCTATTGTGGACTTCTCTGGTCTAAAACCACATTGATAAGGACCTATCAAGTTGTTGACGTGGGGTTTCAGACGTTCACATATTACAGCAGACAAGATCTTATAAGCGACGTTAAGGAGGCTTATCCCTCTGTAATTGGCGCAATTGTGAGGGTCTCCCTTCTTTAGGATCGGGCATACGATACTGAGGTTCCATTCATCGGGCATGCTTTCTTTCGACCATATCATGCAGATCAGCTGGTGCATGCTCCTATCCAACTGATCTCCAGCTGCCTTGAAAAGTTCGGCATCAAGGCCATCTGCACCTGCAGTCTTATTTGATTTAAGTTTGCATATGGCAAGCCTAACCTCTTCTAGGTCGGGAGGACGGCATTCTTGATCATCGTCCAAGCTGAATGGGGCAATCTGCCTGACAGCGGAATTTGTGTCTTCATCGCCGTTAAGCAGTCTGCAGAAATGATCTTTCCAGATCCTCAGTAGCGACTGTGACTCTATAACTATGTTTCCCTGCTGGTCTTTACAGGCTTGAGTTCGGGGCTTGCCACCCTAGCAGGATCTTTTTACCTTTTGGTAAAACTTCCGAATCTCGTTCCTGTCATGGCACCTCTCTATTTCCTCAAACGAGCGCTTCTCATGCTGCTTCTTTTTCTTTTTGAGAAGTCGGTGTTCTTCCCTTCTTCTCTCCTTGTAAATCTCGTTATACTGAACGTAAGCAGCCCTTGTTCGTGTTTGCATAAGCATTTGTCGTGCTCTTTGTTTGGCTGCATTTGCCTGCCTGCATTCTTCATCGAACCATGGGTTTCGTTTTGGTGGCCGAGTGAAACCCAGAAACTCAGAGGCAGCGGTTCTGATGGCTTCTTGGCATTGCTGCCACTGGTCTTCAATGTTTAATGCTGGCGGCATGGGATTCAAGGATAATTGAAGGGACACTCGATTGGAAAAGGCATTGGCAATCCCTTGCGATTGTAGCTTTCCGACGTCATATCTCTTCACAGCGTTAGTTCTCGCTGGTCGTGAACAAGATATCCTCATTCGCACCTTGGCTACAACAAGGTAGTGGTCCGAGTCAAAGTTGGCCCCTCGGAAAGTTCGGACATCTAGCACACTGGAAGAGTGCCTTGCGTCAATCGCAACATGGTCAATTTGGTTGACGGTTAATTGATCTGGGGATCGTCATGTACCTTTATGAATTTTGAGATGCGGGAAGCGCGTACTACTTACAACAAGATTCAGCCCCGCAGCAAAATCGATTAGCCTCAGTCCGTTTTCGGAGGTTTTGTCATGGAGGCTATGCTTACCGATTGTGTTTCCAAAGATGTCCTCCTTCCCTAGCTTTGCGTTAAGATCGCCAAGAACGATTTTCACGTCGTGTCTATAATAGCTAGTTAATGTGATTAATTTTGTGTCCTTTATCACTTTAACCAAACTGAGTAGATATTATGCATAATGGCTAGCCATTATACATAATATCCAGATTTATTACTTTGGCTGTAACATATACCGCCTTTTAAGAAAGGCAATGAAAACGATCCAAGGAACTACCGAGGTATCTCTTTCCTGAACTCAGTGATGAAAATCTACACTGGAATTATATTGGACAGGCTGACAGTCTGAGTACAACAAAACAACCTCCTCAGTGAATTCCAAGCTGGTTTTAGGAAGGGATATTCAACTGTTGACAACATCTTTTCCCTCACTTGCATTGCTAGATCGTTCCTGGACAAGGGAAAGAAACTATACGCTTTTTTTATAGATTTCAAAGCCGCCTTCGACTCAATCGACAGAAGTGCTCTCTTCTACAAGCTAAGTTTCTTAGGTTTATCATCCAAGATGCTCAACACACTGCAAATGATGTATGAAAATAATCTGACTATGGTTTGGGATGGAGTCGAGACCTCAGAATGGTTTCAGACGACAAGTGGGGTGAAGCAAGGCTGTCTTCTGAGCCCACTCCTCTTTTCACTGTTCTTAGATGACCTTACGGCAGCTCTACCAGGTGGTATTCTTTTCGCTGGTGTAACAATTAAAGCATTAATATATGCAGATGACATCGTCATATTCGCCGAGACTCCAAACATGATGCAGATTATGATAAACAAATTGCAACAATACTGCCGTCTCTGGAGTCATACGGTCAACACAAGTAAATCCAAAATAATGGTGTTTCGAAACGGCACAGGACGATATGCAAGAGAAGAGGACATGGGGGAATGCAGACCTCGAGTTGGTGAGAGAATATAGATATCTTGGAGTCATCATTACACCACAGCTCTCTTTCAAAAAACATCTCCAGGAGAAACTAGTGGAAGCAAAAAAAGCCATAAACTGTAACTGGGCAGGAGTCCTTGGAAAAAAACATATAGCTTCAAGCGCTAAATATAAGCTCTTTGAAGCTGTGATGAGGTCTGTGATGTGCTATGCTGGTCAGGTATGGGGTTATCTGCAGTATGATGAAGTGGAAAAACTGCTGAGATATTTTATCAAAAGGATTTTCTGGTTACCAGAAAATACTCCCACATATATGATACACTTGGAGACCGGTATATCACCACTCTATACTTTTACACTTAAATTACACTTAAGCTATGTGAAGAAAATGATGGCTCTACCAAACCACAGGCTACCCAATCATCATTGCAAGCTACCTGCTGCAACGAAAATCCCAATTCTTCGCGGACTGGTCACTACTGGAACGACAACATGGCATCGAGTTAATGGAAAGAAACATCGAAGTATGGAATGATGCTATACCTGCACTTTTGGGGAGAGTTGAAGTATATTCTCCAATTTTACGGAAGCAGCGCAGCGGAGCGAGACGCGTAATTTGTATAGGGTCCTTCAACACAACCTTGGTGCAAGTAACTATTTCAATGACCGATACTCTCTTAATGATGGATGGGCGTTGTACTATTCGGGTAGGCTCTGACTGGTGCCAACTTGGCGGCGCCCAGATGCTGTAACTTATAGTACACGTCAATTGTGCTTACTATACCTCCAAGCGGTATCCACTGGGACCTGGGATGCTCCGTCCAGAGCTGACCTGCCAAACTAGTAAGTGCGAGTGTTGACAAGGGAATCCGGAACAAAAGAATTGTGATCGGTCAACACTATAATTGCTCTGCGAACTATGACTGACAGCACGAATCTCAGTGGTCTACGAGAGCTTTCGTGTAAATGTTCCAGCGGATGAATTCGAAGGACAGAATCAACGGTGGACTTCAGCAGCCATAAAAGCAGAAACCCCTGAAGGAGCTACTCCAACATATTTGGTTTAAAGGTCTTTCGGGGTCTTTCAATACTAGGACAGGGTATTGAAGTAGAGATGGTGGCGGATGAGCTCCTGGTGAGCCAACGGCAGCACTCACACCCCTGCAGCAGGGTACTGACACTGGATATTCCAGCCCTTTGTGTCCGAAGGGATCCAAAAGGACCTGGCCCTCCAGGTTGGGGGTTGTGCGTAGGGTTAACTACCCAACCACGTTAAAAAAAGTTTTTTCCGAAACAACTAACAGCCTCGGATAACGATAATGATTTCAAAGTTGACGACCCAAGCAAACGAAAAAAGGACAATGACCTCCGGATCTGCACGTGGAACGTAAGGTCTCTTAACGGACTAGGTGCAGCTGGAGAATTAGCGGACGTCCTGAACTGCTGCAAAGCAGACATAACCGCCATCCAAGAAGTGCGATGGAGTGGACCGGGCATAAAGAAGATGAAAAACTGTGACATCTACTATGGCGACTGCTACAGACAAAAGAAACAACGCTTATTTGGGTGCGGATTTGTCGTTAGAGGAAGACTCAAGGATAAGGTGATTAGCCAAAATCCAGTCAATGAGCGTATAATGACCATCCGCATCAGGGCTAAATTCGCTAACATTAGCCTCATATGCGCCCACGCCCCAACAGAAGAGAAAGACGACGATTCCAAAGACTGTTTCTACGAGCTCCTCGAAGAAACGTATGAGCAGTGCCCTAGACACGACGTGAAAATCGTTCTTGGCGATTTTAACGCAAAGCTAGGGAAGGAGGACATCTTTGGAAACACAATCGGTAAGCATAGCCTCCATGACAAAACCTCCGAAAACGGACTGAGGCTAATCGATTTTGCTGCGGGGCTGAATCTTGTTGTAAGTAGTACGCGCTTCCCGCATCTCAAAATTCATAAAGGTACATGGCGATCCCCAGATCAATTAACCGTCAACCAAATTGACCATGTTGCGATCGACGCAAGGCACTCTTCCAGTGTGCTAGATGTCCGAACTTTCCGAGGGGCCAACTTTGACTCGGACCACTACCTTGTTGTAGCCAAGGTACGAATGAGGATATCTTGTTCACGACCAGCGCGAACTAACGCTGTGAAGAGATATGACGTCGGAAAGCTACAATCGCAAGAGATTGCCAATGCCTTTTCCAATCGAGTGTCCCTTCAATTATCCTTGAATCCCATGCTGCCAGCATTAAACATTGAAGACCAGTGGCAGCAATGCCAAGAAGCCATCAGAACCGCTGCCTCTGAGGTTCTGGGTTTCACTCGGCCACCAAAACGAAACCCATGGTTCGATGAAGAATGCAGGCAGGCAAATGCAGATAAACAAAGAGCACGACAAATGCTTATGCAAACACGAACAAGGGCTGCTTACGTTCAGTATAACGAGATTTACAAGGAGAGAAGAAGGGAAGAACACCGACTTCTCAAAAAGAAAAAGAAGCAGCATGAGAAGCGTTCGTTTGAGGAAATAGAGAGGTGCCATGACAGGAACGAGATTCGGAAGTTTTACCAAAAGGTAAAAAGATCCTGCCAGGGTGGCAAACCCCGAACTCAAGCCTGTAAAGACCAGCAGGGAAACATAGTTATAGAGTCACAGTCGCTACTGAGGATCTGGAAAGATCATTTCTGCAGACTGCTTAACGGCGATGAAGACACAAATTCCGCTGTCAGGCAGATTGCCCCATTCAGCTTGGACGATGATCAAGAATGCCGTCCTCCCGACCTAGAAGAGGTTAAGCTTGCCATATGCAAACTTAAATCAAATAAGACTGCAGGTGCAGATGGCCTTGATGCCGAACTTTTCAAGGCAGCTGGAGATCAGTTGGATAGGAGCATGCACCAGCTGATCTGCATGATATGGTCGAAAGAAAGCATGCCCGATGAATGGAACCTCAGTATCGTATGCCCGATCCTAAAGAAGGGAGACCCTCACAATTGCGCCAATTACAGAGGGATAAGCCTCCTTAACGTCGCTTATAAGATCTTGTCTGCTGTAATATGTGAACGTCTGAAACCCCACGTCAACAACTTGATAGGTCCTTATCAATGTGGTTTTAGACCAGAGAAGTCCACAATAGACCAAATTTTCACATTACGGCAGATCTTGGAAAAAGCCCGAGAACATAATATCGATATTCACCACCTCTTTATCGATTTCAAGGCCGCGTATGACAGTTTTTACAGAGACGAGCTGTACAGAGCCATGTCTAGTTTCGGCATCCCTGCAAAGCTCGTACGACTATGCAGGATGACTTTGGAGAATTCACGCTGCTCCGTCAAGGTCGGAAAAGAACTCACCGAGACCTTTGATGTCGAAAAAGGCTTTAGGCAAGGCGACAAACTGTCATGCGATTTCTTCAACATCATACTTGAACAGATTGTAATAAACTCCAACGTCAACACCAGAGGAACAATCTTTCAAAAGTCTGTACAATTACTCGCCTATGCAGACGATATTGACGTAATGGGAAGAAAAAAGCGTGATGTCATAGGTGCTTTTGCGAGTATTGAAACAGAAGCGGCAAAAATGGGTTTGATATTTAATGAGGGCAAAACGAAGTATATGCTGTCATCAAACAAGGACACAGAACATCGACGAATTGGACAAAACGTCACAATAGACAGACATAACTTCGAGGTAGTACAGGACTTCGTCTACCTAGGATCCGCTGTAGACACGGACAACAACATCAGTGCGGAGATCAAACGGAGAATAACTCTTGCCAACCGTTGCTTCTTTGAGTTAAGAAGGCAATTGAGAAACAAAACCCTCTCTAGAAAAATCAAGGTGACCTTGTATAAGACCTTAATCATCCCAGTCCTGCTGTACGGCGCGGAAGCATGGACCTTATCGAAAGCGGATGAGGAAACTCTTGGTCGTTTCGAAAGAAAAATTCTCCGAATGATCTTTGGTCCCGTATGCGAAGACAATGTGTGGAGAAGAAGATACAGCAACGAGCTGTATGAGCTGTGCCGCGACATGGGCATAGCCAAAAGAGTACGCATCGCGAGGCTACGATGGTTGGGCCATGTAGAGCGGATGGACCCAAACGCTCCGGCTCGTCGGGTGTTCGAAAGCACATTGCAGGGAAATCGCGGAAGGGGAAGACCTCGTCTTAGGTGGCGCAATCAAGTGGATGAAGACCTCAACCGACTTGGAGTGCGAAACTGGAGAGAGCTCGCCCGAGATCGAAATCGTTATAGAAGGATGTTGGTTGAGGCCCAGGTTCACCCCGAACTGTAATGCCCACCTAAGTAAGTATACTCTCTTAATACGATATATCTAATTTTCAAAACAAGAGGAGAGTTACTACGTTTAAATTACCAGCCATATGGACCTGACGGAAACACGGAATGCACTTTATGTAATCATCGTGCCACAGAAAATGTTTTTCACTTTTTAACAACATGTCCCATCCTGCAGACAATACGACATGCGCATTGGGGAAAAAATTACGTAACTATCAATGAAGCGAAAGAAGTTCTAAATGGTCAAGATTGGATGATTCTAGCCAGCTATGTTAAATCTGCATTTAATTATCGAAATAAAATTTTAAACGAGGCTTTTAAAAAAAAAAAAAACAAAAACAAAAAACTATGAAGTAAAATAACTTTTTGATTTATACAATTAATCTTATAAATACTCTTTTTTTTCTGGCTGACGGCAAAAGCCAATGCTATATTAGTGAAATTGTAAACATGTTTATAAATCAATTCCATTTTTTGATTAAATAAAAATCACAATACTACTACTACTACTACTACTACTATACATATACAGATCTAGAAACTTTAAAAAGTCAACATATGCACTATGACGGCAAAACACGAAGAGGGGCTACATCTAATAGGACGAATTGTAGCGCGATTCAATCAAGACTTCCTTGTACGCACCAGCTGAAAAGCAGACTTTATGAAAAAGAAAAATTCTAAGGCGATGACAGCTTTTGAAACTTAGGTAGTGCACAACTACCTAAATTGATTTGGGAACAGATAAAGCAAAGTTATTTCACAAACCTTACAACAATGCAAAAGTTGAGGCGAAAGGTAAAAAATTCTAAAACCGTTGAGGTTGTGCTTTTAAGAGAAAAGAATATACCACCAACTAAACCGTCTTTAATGCTCAATGAAGAGACTCGTGCAGATGATGACGATTTATGCTTATACTGATATGCCAGTGGTAAGACCTTAAAAGTAACCCTTAAAAAGCCAGTTTGCTACATTTGCTATTGCATTTCAGCCTTTCGTGGCACTTACAAGAATGTAAGAGAATTACTCTCACTTAAAAAGTTTTATTAGATTTTTTTTCTAAATTCATAAAGTATCAAAGCATTAGTATGAAGCTATATAAAACCTAAGAGTACCCAGGATCAGTAATTTATTCTGTTGCATTTGTGCCAGATATAAAAAGTTTTGGTAGCATGTAAGGAGATATAATTGCGTGAAATTAAAATGATTGGCTTACACTCTCAGAAATATTTATATTCAAATGCATATCGATGTAAGAATCGCTTGCCGTTTAGAAATGAGAGGTGATTGTAATAAGTAGAATTGTTGAGTTTGATAAATTTATTTAAAAATTTGTACGAAAACTGACTAAGGCGTTCTGGATTTAATATTATACTATAATTATATTATGGCTGCAACAATAAAAAAAGGCTGACCTCTGCTTTTGTATATTGCTTTTACATAATGTAACTCAGGGTACTAAAACTGCACTTTTTTGTGTCGTAATGAATATATATAAATATTTTTATGTTTGAATAACCAAAATTTGCATTGGGTATGAAATTTTTCTAAAAGTTTTGTTTTAGTTCTAATTAGAAAACAATTTCTTTATTTAGCCCTTCGTAAAATCAAGATTTTAAAAAATTAAGGCGTTTATGATTTGTAAACTTACCACAGAAAAAAAATTCCACTTTTAACAATAACACAAACTTAAAACAAATAGTATTTTCCAGTTAACTTTGGCAAGAATAAATTTTACTGGCACCACAAAGAAATTTTTTTTTGTAGTTTGTATGGTAACTCTTATAAAAACTATCAAAAAACTGATTAGCAGAACACAAATAGTAGCAATCCTTTAGCTTCACAAGTTCACGCGATAGTGAGAGACCGCATATTTCGAATATTCTTTAATAATATTATTTTTCATTAACAAATACAGAACTTTTGATGATTACGTTTGTTTATCAATGGGTTTTTCGGCACGCGGAGGTAGGTATACTTTTTCGCTATTTTCTTTGCCATTGTATTTTTGTAAAACGTTTATACCGCATAATTATCAATTCCAATAATTTGGAAATGAAGGACCTTGAATGAACCAAACAGGTACTTATTGAATATTTTTCTGTTTGACACAATTGAGATTGAGAGTGAAATATACCTAACCCCTTTTTTTCTTAGAACTAGATTAAAACTATTTTAATACACCGTGGTTTTTCCATAAGTTCCATAAACCTACTTCAACTAAATTTTCGTAGAATCTGTGATTGTAAATTACAAATCACTAACCCTCCTCGATGTCAACACCAAGGTCTTTGAAAACGGTGAGTTTGGTGGCCTTTTTGAAGCTGTAGAAAATTCCTAAATTCCACCGGCCAGCAAAATTTTTTATCATCACCCTCAGAACAAAAGAGTGCTAACTCGCAAAATACCACTTGGAGGAGATGCTGGGGTAAAATTACGACTTTTATCTTAAGTTAAAAACTTGCAATACGGCAGCAATTTGAATATTGTCGAAACTCTATTATACAAGTGGAAACATACCTATATACTTTGAAATTTTAGTCAATTTTTTTCTTATTTGTTAAAGCAATATAAATAATTTAGTTTTTTGCAAAAGTTTTTGTGTAAGCTCTGTTTTCACTGAGAATCAATACCTTGATTTCTGCCTTGCCTCATTATGCACCCCTAGTACCTACAATAGAGTTATAAGTCGAAAAATTAAATTTTTGAGTTAATGCAAAAATTATTGAGACGGAGATGTTTGTAAAATCCATTGTCGGAAATTCCATTGGAATTATTTTTAAAAGGTGCCGATGCTTCTAATCATTTAGCAGGTGTAGTGGCTTATCGAGGATCGTTCAACCCAAACTCAGTAGGTCACTACACTGCTTAGATAAATATAAATAACCATTGGCTATTTTTCGATGACACGACAAGGAAAAACAAAAATTTTGAGTCAAAAGACCGTAAAATCAATGCACATTTGTGCATATATTCATTAAAGTAAGATTCTGGTTTTTGTTTGGATTAATGTTCACAGCTGCTATAAATTTGACCTTGTTCCTTTTTTTTACATTCTACTTATGTAAATGTGTAGTATTTCAATTGGCATCTCCTGCGAGTTGAAAAATTTTAAAACCTAAAATAAACTTGCATTTGCTGATTTCTTTTTATTGGCATTTAATTTTACTCAAGTATTGTTGCTGCCAGACAGATAGTATAAATGTTTCGGAAATGTTGCTTACGTGCTCAGAAAATTTAAAAAAAAAATTGTTTTAAGGTAGGTAAAAAAAATACAAATAACTTGGAAAAAGGTCGTTTAAACCCAAGTGAAATAATACCTACAATCGCTGAAAGAATATTTTTGGTAGTTTATTTGAATTTGCTTCCGCCATGATACTAATAAAATTGCGTATGTGATCTGAGAAAGAACAATGGCAGACATCATAGAAAAAGAATCACACATAAAGCTAATAATTGCATTTGCTTCTTCATTGTGCCTTATTCCTTTTTAAAACAAAGGGGATGATTTTGTTTTGAGGCACGTGTTTGCTATTATTCGACAGTTATACCTGCCTTAACCAATACTAACATGCATTGAAAAAAAAATTGTGTTAGGATGCTCCAGTTTAAAACTAGTTCGTTTGGATTTTCATGCGTTAGGAAATAGATCAAGAAGATACCTACTTGCGTGTGTGTGTGTGTATGTTATACAGCCTGTGCTTTGCTACGATCGCTTTGAACGGAATGTCAGCCCTGAAAAGAAATAGAAGGGGTCTGTAATTCTATATGGTGTGAACGGAAAATTTTTTTAATCAAATTTTTATTTTATATTGAAGTTTCTTTTGGCTGTAAAAGCTGTAATTTTGAAGATATAAAAACGAAAGTCAGCACAAATAGCACAAACTGAGCACAATCCAGGACATTTTTTTTTTTTTTTTTAAATCCAAAATAGCTCGGCTAACTTCACACCGATTTTTTTTTTATTTTGGCTGTAAAAACCGTACTTTTGAAGATATTGGAAAAATGAAAGTTAGCACATATAGCACAAACTGAGCACAATTCAGCACAACTTTTCTTTTTTCGAAAATCCAAAATAGCTCGGCTCACTTCACTCCTAATTTTGTTTTTGTTTTGGCTGTAAAAACCGTATTTTTGAAGATATCGGAAAAAGGTAAGTCAGCACAAATAGCACAAACTGAGCACAATTCAGCACAACTTTTCTTTTTTCGAAAATCCAAAATAGCTCGGCTAACTTCACTCCGAATTTTTTTTGTTTTGGCTGTAAAAACCGTAATTTTGAAGATATCGGAAAAAGGAAAGTCAGCACAAATAGCACGAACTGAGCACAATTCAGCACAACTTTCCATTTCTTGCAAATCCAAAATAGCTCGGCTAACTTCACTCCGAATTTTGAATTCTTCTTTCGGCTGTAAAAACCGTAATTTTGAAGATATCGAAAAAAGGAAAGTCAGCACAAACAGTACAATTTGAGCACAATCCAGCACATTTTTTCTTTTTTTGAAAATCAAAAATAGCTCGGCTAACTTCACACCGAATTTTGAATTTTCCCTGTAGCAGACGCAATTTTGAAGATATCGGAAAAGGAAAGTCAGCACAACCAGCACAAACTGAGCACAATCTAGCACAACTTTCCTTTTTTTGAAAATCAAAAATAGCTCAGCTAACTTCACACCGAATTTTTAATTCTCCTCTAGCAGACGCAATTTTGAAAATATCGGAAAAAGGAAAGTCAGCACAACCAGCACAAATTGAGCACAATTCAGCACAATTTTCCTTTTTTTGAAATTCAAAAATAGCTCGGCTTACTTCACAGACATTCTTAAAGGTTGTTATTTCTACAAAAATTAAGTCTAAGATTAGGTCTCTATCTTAGAGGAAAAAGAACAAGAGGGAAAACAACACTAACACATTGATACCTCCCCACAAGCTGGTGCACACACTCATTCACAAAATTTCACTAGCACCACTTTATATTCGGATCTCAACACTAGGCTTACACAGAATCGTACCAATACTACTTTATTCTCGTCTTGGAACCGGTTTTTTTTTTTTTTTTTTTGTTTTATTTTTAGTTACCTTAAGGGTCTGGCAGAATTTTTGGAATTAAAACTTTTTTTTTGGTTTGTAAATAAAATTTATTTCTGATTATATACTATTTTAAGGATTTGGAAATAATAATTTAAGCATCAAAATATTAAAATATTTTCTTTTTTGTTAAAGATTTCTCTGAGTACTCTCCTCCCTTCTATTTCTTTTTTTTGTTAAACGTTTCTTAAGAGAAATAGACAGAAGAGTATGACTGCTTAAAAAATATGTAGTAAAGCAAAACAGTAACAAGTAAATATGAATTCATTTTGCATTTGTTAGATTAGATTAGATTAGATTTTATTTTTATTTTCTTAAAAATTCAATACATAATAAGATACTCAAAATAATAAGTTAACAATCAGTTAATAAATAAGCTATTGAAGATGTTAGAAAACAATGGGACATTCTATATAAAATTACAATGTAATAAAAATAGTGACGAATGCCACTTCAAAAATTAATAAAAAACATTATGTAATTAAAGTAAGTGTGGGTGGGGTGACCCTCAATATTTGCACATTACGTTAATACAAAACCAAAAAAAAGATTTTTAATTGCACAGATGAAATGAAAGAAGAAAAGAAAAAAAAACAAAGAACTTAATAGTTAGAATTAGAAAAAGAGAAACAGAATGTTAATTGAAAAAAAAAAAAAAAAAAAAAAATCAAAAAACAAACTTTAGCCCAAATTAAGATATTTTAAACCAGAGTATCAGAAACAAAAGATTCTATATGTAAATACTCTAAATCCAAGAGCCATACTTTTAGTTTATTAATAAAAAAAGCAGGAGTAGTAATAGTTCTCAAGAAAAATGGGAGTTTATTAAAGAAACGAAGCGAGGAGATGGTATAGAAATTTCGAAACGACATTGTGGTACCCGTGGTGTGATGGATAGCATGTCCGCCTGTTAATCCAGAGGTTCGAGTTCGAATCCCACCAGAGGCAAAAATGTTTTTTCTACGGGTATCACCTTTCGCGAGGAATTGGCAAGTCCTCCGTTAGTATTCATTGCCATGAAAAGCGCTTTCTCGATTAGCCGTTCGGAACCGGCAGAAAATTGTAGGTCCCCTCCATTCCCTCACAAGGGATGGTTGTGAGAAATGCGCTAGGCCCAGGGGCTCCTCGCTCTGTTGCGCCACCCTATTTATTTATTTTATTTTATTGTACGGAATGAAGGTATAGCTAGAATATTTGAAGAGTTTCCACGTAAATTATAATTTGAAGTTATTATTAATAATTAGACTTCATATAAAATACTTTTAAAACTTTAAAACAATACAAGTGACGAACAGGAAGAATTTTCAGCTCTTGAAATAGTATGAAGCTTGGATGATTTCTAGATTTATGACAGATTAGTCTAATCGTTTTTTTTTTGAAGAATTAATAATGGTTTCATTTTGTTAAAATATGTACCGCCCCAGCAAACTATTACCATACTGAAGTTTAGAATGAAAAATTCCAAAGTAAATGGTTCTCAATAGATCTGTTGAAACTATGTTCTGAAGCTGATAAAAATATCTTATCGTAGAGCGAAAATACTTTTCTAAATTAATGGTATGGTTTGTAAATTTCATATTTGAGTCAATAGTAAGTCCTAAGTACTTATATTCACTTACTCTTTCTACTAGGAAACAGCTTTCACAGCAGTTATTATGGCCTATAAATGATTCATTCACATTTGATGAATTACGAACTGGTAGTTTGAGATTTTGACATTCATTAGCATGATAGAAAAACTCAACATTGAAGTTATCTATAGTAGATAAACTGAAAAACAAAACCTCAGTTTTTGAGCTTATTACAAGCTTATGTTCAGCAAACCAAACTCTCAACGAATGGAGATCCCAATTAATATCGGATGCTAAGTAAAACCGATTATTAGAACCATACGATAAAGCTATATCGTCAGCGAATGCAGCAGGTTTACCCCTAAAATTTAGTAAAAAGAGCGAATTAATATAGACCAGGAACAAAATTGGTCCTAAAACAGATCCTGGAGGAACACCTAAATGAAAGTATCCCTTTTCACTCCTTATTCCATCCAATTTCACTCTTTGACTTCTATTCTCTAGGTATGAGCTAAACCAATTCAGCATGAAACCACGAAAGCCAGCTTTTTCCAGTTTTCTTAATAAACAATTATGGTTAACCATGTCAAACGCTTTTGTAATATCAACAAACGTACTTGCAGTGCACTTACTACTATCTAAATTGGACATAATTTGGTCACAGAATTGAATCAAAGCATCTTCAGTAGATTTTCCACTAAGAAATCCGAATTGAACAGGGTTAAAAAACTTTGTTCTGGTTAAAAAACTAATCATTCTGTTTTTGATAACTTTTTCAAAAATCTTGCTAAAAACTGGAATTAGGGAGATGGGTCTGTAGTTGCTCGTCAGAAGAAGAACCTTTTTAAAAAGTGGTATAATATCAGCACACTTAAGAGGTTCAGGAAATACACCTGCCAGAACACAACGGTTAAAGATAAAAGCTAAAACATCAGCAATTAAATATGCAATATTCTTGAAAATCATATTTGATATACAGCCCTATTATGGTTGTCAAATATCAATACGATACTTGATAAATTTGTTCGTTTATCAATGAAATTGGTTAAGTGGTATTACGGATAACAACCATCAGAACTTTTGAACAGTTGTGAATGAAATGCTTTTTTGCGATCCATTGTGAACGTCTCTGGTTGCTTGTTCGGTATTATGGTTATCAACGAATTTGCGATTGACTGAAAAATTGATAGATATCAATCTATCAATTTTTCAGTCAATCGCAAATTCGTCGTTGATGAACATTTTTTTGGTTTATTTTACTGGAAATGTGTAGCCAAAATACAGGTACGTGGTGGACTAGTATAAGGGCTATTTCGTGAAGTGCTATTTCTGTGCCGTATAGCAAAAATTAATTCCAAATTGAATTTTGAAGTTAAATGTGTTTAGTGTTCATTGAATGCAGAAAATTAAAATGGTCGCTTTGTACCTAGATGTGGGGTATGTCAACGCTTAGTACGAGCACACTGTTCACAATGGAAGAAAATTTATCAATTGGCATGCATAATACCGATTTATCAATTAATTGATAGTTATCGTGTATCAATTGATTGATAGTTGAAAACCATAATATGGCTGTTATTGTCTTCTCCAGATGAATTGGAGTTCTTTAAACTTCCAACAGTCTTTATAATTTCAAGCGATGAGATAGTCTCAAAAACAAAACTATTATTTTGCATTTTTTCTTCAGTCTCTAAAAACGGTTCACAAGGGCTGGGTTGCAATTTGTCAGCAATAGAATTAAAAAAAGTATTAAAAGCATTAGCAATTAAAAGCTTATCAGTGGTATCGTAACCATTTATATTAATAATATTAGAAGCTTTTGACATTATGGGTTTGTTAATCATGCTATTAACTAATCTCCACTCTTTTTCAAATCACCCTTAGCTTTAAAGAATTGATTTCGATAAAACAAATTCCGGGAAATAGGGATTTCTCTTTTCAGTTCAGCACAGACATTTTTATATTTAAGTTAAAGTAATTCATTACAAGGATTCTTAAAACATTTTTGCCTTAGTCTGTTTTTACCCATAACTTTGTTGACTAAGTGATTACTGATCCATGGTTTCAATTTCTTATAATGTTTTTTGGGTTGAGTTAGGTTAGTAGAGTTTGAAATATGATGATCCAGACAGTCGACAAATTTTGTATAAGAAGTTGATTCATCTAGACATGAATACTTATCTTCCCAAAACTCATAAAGGAGGACATCTTTTAGATTTGAGCAATCAATTATACGTTTTTTGCTAGTCTGCAAACTTTCAGATTGACATTTTTGAATAGTATTATTTATAAGTAAGCTGGTCATAGAGTGATCAGTTATTGTTAGATCAAGCACAAACGATTCACATTCACAAACAGAAATTTTACTAAATCTACCATAAATATGGTTTAAGCAACTACCAGATACTTTACGTGTTGGCTCATTAATAAATGAAAAAAGGCCATGTGAGGCTAAAAGAGATAAATAATTTGAAGTAAATTCATTGGTTTCAAGAATATCATTATTCATGTCTCCCAAAATAATCAAGTTCCTAGAATGTTCATTTTCTAACAGAGCAGAAAATTCCTCCATAAAATAACGAACATCAAACGAGTGCAGTCTATATAAACAATATATGACGTAAGCATCATTAGCAATTTCAATGGTCACTCTTAAAACATCAAAAATTAACGCAAGTTAAAATTAACGCAAGTAAAATCAACTATATTAAATTCATCTTTAACGAAACAACCAACTCTTCCAGATGAATAGCTTTCATTGGTTTTAGATATAAATTGAAATCCAGGTAAGCTATATTCATCCTTTTCGAAACTATAAATCCAAATTTCTGAGACAAAAACTACATCTGGAACATAACAAAAAGACTCAAGATGAGTCACCAGTTCATTAAAATTAGCTCTTAAACTCCTGACATTCTGGTGTACAATGAAAAATTTATTATTAAAAAAAGATCTTTCAGAATAAACTTTATCGCTGCTTTTATTGAGAAAAAAAAATTCATCTATGAAATCAATCTCTTCATCCATTATTATTTCACTTTGATTAAATTGATTAAAGTTGTTCTAAACGAGCAAGATCGTTAAATGATTTGATAGAAATGACTTTTTCTCCCTCAATTTTCCTAACTAGAATTTGATTATATTGTAACGCGAACCCAACTTTTAATACCAATTTTCTAATCGAACATGTTCAACCGAAAACACAAGCGGCAGCACTAGTGTAAGTGTAGAAATATACTAGGAGAGAAAATGTTTGACAGCCGAGTGGAGAGTGGAGACCATGTGGAAATTACTGGAGAGTTCTATTTGAAATGTCATTCGAAATTAATAGGCCGCCCGAGGCAACCAGATGGCAGTTTTTGATTATAGAGTGATAAAGTTAAGAGTGAATTGTTGTTAACAAGTGATAGTCCAAAAGTCGAGTTGAGACCGAATAAAGTATAGATACTGAATAAAAGTGGTAGAAATAAATGAAAAAGTGAAGTTTTATTTTGCGAACTAAGCGCACGTTACAATATTTATACCAAACATATTTTGCTCCCCTCTGCTTACAAATTTCCTTAGCTTTCATAAAGCTAAGGAAATTGCTTCTGCTAATGTTGTTGCGGCCGATGCTGTTGTCACCGTTGCAATTTACGTTACTGCTGCTGCTGTTGTTGTTGCTTTGAATTGCATTGATTTGACTGCTCGGTGCAAATGAGTTAAGATTTTTTTTGTTCTTTGTTCTTGCACTCAAGATTCGCTGCTTCGTGGTTAAATTCGAGAATCTTACACTTATAATTGTAGATTTTGGACTTGATGAGTAGCGCTGAGCTCAGTTATTTACGTTTCTTACATGGCATTTCTCTATATCACTATCACAGAGAGTAATGTTTAAGGCTTTAGAGAAAATCTCTTTTACCATTACTAAACAATTAGAGTCATTTGCATGAGGAACACCAACTATATCGATGTCATTAACAAGTGTGAGTTGTTGTTGCCAATTGAGCCTACTTTCAAGTGCATTAACTTTTGTTTTCAATGCAAGATTTTCAGAATGTAATGCGTTTACTTTTTCTAGGAACTGACGATTAGTTTTCTCCAACTCAGTAAGTTTTAATAAAACCATTTGTAAAGTGCACTCAGGTTCACTTATAGCAGACACAGACACAGTCGTAGCGTTAGAATCAACGAGAGTTTTGTGGATCAATTCACCATCTATGACTCTAGGAGATTTTTGATAACTTGAAGTTTGGATTTGCAATGAACGACGCCGAAGTCTACTGCATTTATCACATCGAAAAGGAGAATCACTAGATTGATAATAAGCTGCATCATCTTTAGTTAAATTAACACAATCCAAGTGAAAAAAGTTTTTGCTATTGTTACGTTGAATCTTATTAGAACACACAAGGCAATTCATTTTTGTTTACCGTTTCTTAAATTTTTTTTTTTTTATTTTCTTTAACTTTACTAATAGAGAGAGAGTACTATGAGTTTTCTATAAGAAGTGCACCCCACGAAACTTCAGAGAGAACTGGTGATGATGTTTGATGAAAGAGATTGCAACTTATTTTCGATTCTCTTCTTGAAGCTGTGTTGAAAATTTAAGCAGTTAATTAATTGAATTAAAAAAAAAAAATCAAAAGTAAAATAATTGAAAGCGGATATCTAACTATGTAGACATTTTGTGAACTTATCTCAGTCAAAATTTTGAAATGCAGCAATCTTGTAGATATTGTAACGTGCGCTTAGTTCGCAAAATAAAACTTCACTTTTTACTTTATTTCTACCACTTTATTCAGTGTCTATACTTTATTCGAACTCAACTCAACTATTGGACTATCACTGGTTAACAACATTTCACTCTTAACTTTATCACTCTATAATCAAAACTGACTGCTCGTTGCGTCAGCGGTCCTATTTATATAAAACAACACTCATCTAGAGCGTTCCAGTTTCTTCTCCATGGTTTCCACATTTGCTGTCAAGTAAACATGGGTAACGCAGCAAAAAATCGTGCGCTGATACACTAACTCAAGCGCAGTTTACTGTATCAACGCAATGCGTTAACGCAATTGCGCTATGGCGCAATTTTTTCGGACTGAATATATCCAACGGCAAAATGATTTATATCCCATACAATTGACTTTAAAAACACCACTCTATATTCAGCTACATACGTTTATTTAGATCTGGTTTTACAAAAACAACAATGTAAACAAATAAAATTAAGAGATTTATCCGCGATATAAGTATCCCTAATCAACAATGTAAACAAATAAAATTAAGAGATTTATCCGCGATACAAGTATCGCTAATCCTTATCCATCAGCCAACCAACACCACTATTTTCAGTACTTATTATTCTTATCAAAAAAATATCCTGATTTCTCTGCTCTAAAGAAGAGAATTTAGATAAAGAGTAAAGAGTTACAACTGCGCCGTGGTGCGTGGTATCACTGCTATTTTGAGTTACAGCTGCGCTAGTGTATCATTGCGCTATTGAGTAACAACTGCGCTAGTGTATCATTGCGCTTTAGAGCCAAATGCGCGAATGCGCCACTGTATCGAAGCTGCGCCATTGAGTTAAAACTGCGCTGTGTGTATCATTGCGCTATTGACTCTCCTATAGCGCAAAGACACACTGGCGCAGTTGTAAGTGTAACTCAAAAGCGCCTTTGTTTCTGTTCTCTTAACGCTGTGGGCTGTGCTATCGAGTACACTACTGTAGTATTGTGCGTGAGCTTTGAGCTAAGGGATGATTTTTGCCTGTGGCTTGTGTGTGATGCTGTTGGCTATTGGTTCAGTGTTGGGGCTGAGTATGAAAGCGCTCTACATGAAATTCAATTTGCAATGCTTTTGTGCGTTGGGTAAGTTGTATGTTGTATATCGCATCTGGTTGTTGTGTTGCTATTGAGTTGCAATTGCGCCACTGAGGACTGAGTTATTGGCGCAGGCAAAAGTGTATCAGCGCACATAGCGCAGTTAGTGCGTCAACACATTGCGCTAGCGCAGCGCTGAGTTACCCATGTTTACTGTCAAGCATCTCTACACTCACACACACTGGCTTACAAGCAATGCCTGTCATTTTATACCATTCCATTATAGTGTTGCCAGTTGTGTTTTCGGTTAAACGTTTTCGACTAGGAAATTGGTATAAATGTTGGGTGTTCATTCATTACACTGCCCCCTCCTTAAGATTGTTCGTCCCGAATAATTCCATCTGCAGCCTCGCCACTATATCGATGCAGCCGGTCACAATGAACTACTTTTAACTTGCCTCTTAATCCTCTTTGGATGCGGTAAACCACGTCGTTAATCCTCGTGACAACAGTATAAGGACCTTCCCAGTTCTGCTGAAGTTTCGGTGACAATCCCTTTTGACGATGAGGATTATAAAGCCACACACGATCTCCTGCTTGGAATCCTGCCGTTGTCGCTCATACCGTGTCTTCATCCGGTCGCTGTAGGTTTTCATCCGTTCCCTTGTTCTTTTATGGATGTCAGCGAGTCTCTCCTTGAGGTCATCCACATACTCGTACGTGTCCTGTGGCTCCTCTGTGGGGCATCCAAATTTAAGTTCGCTGGGCAGCCGCATGGTTTTCCCGAACAGGATGTCAGATGGTGTTTGTCCTGTCGAGCTATGTACTGCACTTCTATAGGCCATCAGTAATAGCGGTACGTGCCTATCCCAGTCTCTTTGGTAGTTGCCTACGACCTTGGTGAGGTGTTCTTTCAAGGTCCGGTTGAATCTTTCAACCATCCCATCAGATTGTGGATGAAGCGGTGTGGTTCTGGTCTTCTTGATGCCAAGTAGTCCGCACACTCCTTGGAAGATGTTTGACTCGAAGTTCCTCCCTTGGTCGGAGTAGAGTTCCAAAGGTACGCCAAAACAACTTACCCAGTTAAACACAATCTGGTCGACCACCGTTTTGGCTTCTTGATTTGGGATGACGCCTCAGGCCATTTGCTAAAATAGTCCATTACAACCAGAATGTACTTGTTTCCAGCGTTGGTCTCTGGAAAAGGCCCAGCCACATCTACTGCAATCCTCTCAAAAGGCGATCCAACGTTGTACTGATGCATCTTACCTTGAATCTTCCTACCAGGTCCTTTGGTTGCAGCTTACTTGTCACATGTTCGGCAACACTTCTCCACGTCATCTCTAGCATGTAACCAGTAGAACCGATGTCGCACCTTCTCCAGTGTTTTGTTAACTCCCAGGTGACCTCCAGAAGGTCCGTCGTACATCTCCCGAAGAACTTCACTGACTTTCGATTGCGGTACGATCAGCTGCATCACATATGATTTACCGTCAGCGGACTCCCATCTTCGCCTGAGGACATCTTCTTGCACATATAGTGAGTCCCACTGTGCCCAATAGGCATTGAGAACTGGACTCCTGTCAGAAATGTCTCCCCATTCAGGTTTCTCTTCATTTTCTTTCCATGCGGGAATGGGTTCGATATCTGGATCCTCCTGTTGAGCGGTCCTCACTTCCTCATTGCTCCATCCGCATATGGGTACAGCTCTTAGCCGCTGAGCGGTAATATTTTCTTTGTTTTCTTGTCGCCTACAATGCTTGCAATCCTCTTTGCAAGGTCTTCGGGACAATGCGTCGGCGTTTGAGTGCAGCTTTCCTCTGCGGTGTTGAATCTGGTAATCATAAGTCTGCAGTCTTTCTATCCACCTTGCGACTTGACCTTCTGGATTTTTGAAGTTCAACAGCCAGTTCAGAGCACCATGGTCTGTCCGCAGAAGGAATTTCTGTCCATAGATGTACTTATGGAAGTGCTTTGTTGCCAAGATAGCAGTTCCCTTCTGGTCACGCAGTAGTTTCTTTCAGGCTTCGAGAGGACCTTACTGTAATATGCCACCACTTTCTCTTCGCCATCATGCACTTGGGATAGTACCGCCCCGATTCCAACGTTGCTTGCATCTGCGTCGATGGTGAATGTTTTGCCAGGTATTGGATGTGCCAGCACTGGAGCGTTACAGAGGCGGTATTTGAGTTCCTGAAAAGATTTTTCACACTCACCTGACCATTTGAACTGCTTCCCTTTTTCGGTGAGCTGATGCAAACTTTTTGCAACTCCAGCAAAGTTCTTAACAAAACGTCGGTAATATGTGGCAAGACCAAGAAAGCTTCGGAGTTGATGTTTGTCCTGTGGTGTTGGCCAATTTTTGACGGAGTCAACTTTTTCAGGATCAGTCTTCACTCCTTGGGAAGAGATGATGTGTCCCAAATACTTAACTTCGGTTTTGAAAAGTGCACATTTTTCTGGATTCAGTTTAAGGTTAGCCTCTCGAAGTCTCTGAAACACGGCTTTTAGGTTCTTGCAATGTTGGTCAAATGTTTTCCCGTAAACAATGACATCGTCCAAGTAGACAAGGCACGCTTTCCACGTCAGTCCTTGAAGAACGCACTCCATCAAACGCTCGAATGTCGCCGGAGCGTTGCATAGCCCAAACGGCATAACTTTAAACTGCCAGAGCCCATTACCTGTAGAAAACGCCGTCTTTTCCCGATCATCAGGGTGGATGTCAACTTGCCAATATCCACTCTTCAAGTCCAGCGTCGAAAACCACTGGGCTCCCTCCATAGCATCCAGGGTATCACTGATTCTCGGCAGGGGATAGCTGTCCTTTTTAGTCACATCATTCAGCCTTCGGTAGTCCACACAAAAACGAGTGCTTCCGTCTTTCTTTTTCACTAGAACCACTGGTGACGCCCAAGGACTTTTGGAATTTTCGATAAGACCGTCCTTCTACATTGTTGTTATCATTTCCTCAACCTCACCTTGTTTGGCCAGTGGAAGGCGTCTTGCGGGCTGACGAATCGGTCTTGCATCTCCTGTGTTGATGCGATGCTGCACCAACTGTGTCCTACCATATTGTCCCTTTGCCGATGCGAAGATGTCAGTGTACTCTTGTAGGAGATTTTCAGCCATCCTCGTTTGTTGGTGATCAAGGTTGTATGAATTCAGGATTCTAGCTTTGATGGTTTTGAGCTCCTCCGGAGTAATAGTTTTTCTCTGGGCTTCGTCTGTGATCTTCGTAATTGCTGCAACCGATTCGCAACGTCCAACGACTTCTCCTTTCTTCAACTTTACATCGTACGGTCTGGTGTTTAGTAATCGTACGGGGACCATTTTGTTTTTCGGTGCTACCAGAGTTTTCCCAATGATGACGCTTTGGGAGGAACACTCTGGGTCTGGTTCCACCATGAGGTATCGAAGGCTTCCAAACTCACCTTCAAGCTTTGTCCAAACGAACACTTCAGAAGAAGGAGGCAGGATAAGATCTTCCGTGATGACAGTCCTCAGTGTTGACGTATTTTCATTCGAATAGGTCATTGGAATTTCTTTATTTTTGTATTTCAAAACTCGATTACCGATATCCAAAATAACTCCGTGCTGTTTCATAAAGTCGATTCCAATGATGCACTCGTCACATATATCTGCCACCAGGAATTGATGAGTAAACACTAGATCAGCCAGTCGGTTTTAAGACACACTTCTCCATATACTCTTGCTGCTTCTCCCGTTGCGGTTCTTAGACGGTAGCTATTGGTGTCATGAAGCCACATCGTCTTTACCAGGTCTCGACGTACTATGGAGGCTGTGGCACCGGTGTCGATGGTAGCCACATGTTTGGTCCCGTTAATAGTAGTCTCCACAGTCAGACTTTTGTTGTCTCGTTTGGTCTGTGAGACCTGGATGGTGGTTCTGGGGCCATCGATACAAGAAACCCACCTCTGCCCCTCGAAGTTGGATTGATAGGCAACGCTGGTGGTGTTGCTACCTTGCTCTAGGTTGGATCTCTTGCTTCCACAATGTTGACAAGCGGCTTTATTTGATGGTAGTCGGCATTGACGCTGTAAGTGCCCGGTCTTGTTGCAGTTCCAACATCTTGCTAGTCCGCTCCGCTGGTTCTTTTGTATTTCAGCTCTTCGGCATGAGCATTCTTCGACTATGGCTTCTCTAAGTCGATGTACTCCATGAGAAGCCTGTTCTGCTGCTTCAATTGTCAATGCAAATGCTAAAGTTTCAGAAAGAGTACGTGTTCTAGCAGTTCACACAGACCTCTGAAGATTTATATCGGAAATGGTACGAACAAAGGACTCAACAGCAAGCTCGTTGATGATTTCTTCTCTAGCATCCGGGTATGCCAGGTGAACCAGTCTTTCGACGTCTGCTTGGAGCTGCTGTGGACTTTCACCCCTTTTCTGGACTCTGTTATTGAGTTGGACTCGGAAGACTTCTTTCAAGTGGCTATCTCCAAAGCGTTTATCTATAGCTGCCACGAGAGAACTGAAATCACCGCTCCTACCAGCTGGAACTGTTTGAAGTAATTCAGCTGCTGGTCCTCTAAGAGCAAGAGTCAGTGCAATGTACTTGTCTTCGTCATCCCAGCCATTTGTTGTCGCGGCTGCCTCAAATTGTCTCTTGTAGACTGACCAAGAAGACTGTCCATCAAATGTTGGCGGTTTCATCTCCTTTTTAATTGCAAACTCTCCAGCAGATTCTCGAATTTTGATTTTCCGGATCTGGTCCAATTCCTTGGTCAGAACAGAGAACTGTTTATCACATCGGCTTTCTACGATTTCAAAACGATTCTCTACAACAGAAAGCTGTTTTTCCATACCTTCAACGCGTTCGTCAAGGGCAAACACATTTTTTTCAATGTTGCCCAATTTGCCTTCTAGAATGTTTTTCTGACCTTCCAAAACATTCTGTTGCGCCTCAAGTCTTTCGAGAATATTCTGTTGTTGCTTCTTTTGCTCGTTTCGTTGCTCTTCCAGATTCTTTTGTTGTACTTCGAGTCTTTCGAGAACATTCTGCTGTTCTTTCTTTTGCTCGTTTCGTTGTTCTAATAAAAGTTTCATCATACTAGAAAAATCTACATTTTCACTTACTTCCTCTTCTTCCACTTCTGTTTCAAAAACAAAAGTGCTTACGTCTTCCCCTTCCTGTTCCAAATAGTTACGCAAGCGCAGGACGAGCTCATTTTTCGATCCCGCTCTAGAAAGATTTCGCTTACCTAACTCACTTCTAAGCTCAATGCAAGTGAGCTCTTCTAACAACTTACCCATTTTCGCTGTATATAATTATTATTTTTCTTTTTTACTTTTTTTTTTTTTTTTACACTTTACTAGTCAAATAAGTTTTATTTACACTTCTGACACCAATGTAACGTGCGCTTAGTTCGCAAAATAAAACTTCACTTTTTACTTTATTTCTACCACTTTATTCAGTATCTATACTTTATTCGAACTCAACTCGACTATTGGACTATCACTGGTTAACAACATTTCACTCTTAACTTTATCACTCTATATTCAAAACTGACTGCTCGTTGCGTCAGCGGTCCTATTTATATAGAACAACACTCATCTAGAGCGTTCCAGTTTCTTCTCCATGGTTTCCACATTTGCTGTCAAGCATCTCTACACTCACACACACTGGCTTACAAGCAATGCCTGTCATTTTATACCATTCCATTATAGTGTTGCCAGTTGTGTTTTCGGTTAAACGTTTTCGATTAGGAAATAGGTATAAATGTTGGGTGTTCATTACAATATTATGCCAAGCTCAGAAAGCCTTCATTCATCTCTGTAGCACAATTATTAACAAAGCACCTACACTTTAGGTTTTAATTTTTTTTTTGTGTTAAGAAAAATTTAAAACTTAAAATGTTGGCACTTTTTTAATAATTGTGCTATTGAGATGAATGAAGGCTTTCTGAGCTAAACACATTATGGGCAAAAATTTCACATTTAAAGATTTTGATTGAGAAAATTTTTTCAAAAATTTTCTACCGTGCTTTTAATAAAAACAAAAAATCAACACTTAAAGTGTTGGCGCTTTGTTAGTAATTGTGCTACAGACATGAATGAAAGCTTTCTAAGCTTGGCATAATATTTACTAAATTGCTGCATTTCAATATTTTGACTGAGATAAGTTTTTCAAAAACTGTCTACATAGTTTGATATCCAACTTTTGGTATTAATAAAAAGTTAAGATAAATAACCGCACACCTTCTTCGCGAATCACAATATAATGAGTCCAAATAAAATCGGTATAGTTGCATGTTTAAGAGTTTTCACATCTTGCTTTACAAAAAAAAATAGAGTTTCAATAACTTTGGTGTTGTTCAAACCCTGCCCTTAAGAATTTTTCAGAAGTGTGCTATAAACTACATTTCAGGTTATGTTTTAAGGCCGTGTGTGAATTGCGTCAAAATTTGCGTTAAAACTTCTACCAAGATTAAAATTTGACGTCTTGTTTGAAATGGGATCAAATTTAGCCATTTCTTCTTCTTCTTTCCATTTCTGGCGTTACGAGTAGTGATCTTGAAGCGATCACAACTCTCCCACTTTTCTGCTTCACAGTAGTGATCCGCCTGTGGGGTACGCCGCGTTGACCTCAGAAAGCGTCGGCAAGCCTCCCGGTTTTGGATTGTTCCATGTCTGAGGCCAACCAAATGCTGCTGTTTTTGCATTTGCTTGTACCAGGAGTGTTTTGGCCTGCCTTTTCTTTTTCGTCGCGAATTTGTTGAAACGTTGTACGATATTGCCTTTTGGACGGGGTTCTGCGGATCTCTCCTTTGAACATGACAATACCAACTGAGCCGGTCGTGCTGAATTTTGTCCAAGATGGTACTTTTGACATGAAGGCTTCCACGGATCTTAGTACTTCTAATTCGATCAAGCTTTGTTACTCCTGCTGTCATCCGAAGCATCTTCATTTCGGCTGCCGTCAATTTGCTCTCATACTTTTTGTACATTGTCCAACATTGTGAACCGTATGTCAGAGCTGGACGGACAGCTGCTTTGCAGAGTCTTCCCTTCAGCTTAGGGGGCATTTTTCGATCACAGAAGATAGCGGAGTTTTCTCGCCACTTCATCCACCCTACGCTTACTCGATGATTGATGTCGTCATCACAAGTTGCTTCACTATTGATCATAGATCCCAGATATTTAAACTTTTCACACTTGGGAAGCACATTTCCATTCAAATAAATGTCTGGAATAGGCTTGTCTGGATCAGAAAAAGGGCAGCACAGGTATTCAGTCTTTTTAGCGCTAATACGGTACCCATTTCCTTCCAGAACATCAATCCAAACGTCAAGTGCTCGTTGCAGGGATGTAGGATCCTCGCTTATGATGGCTCCATCGTCAGCAAAGAATAATTGTTTTACTTTATTGTCCGTTACTTTTCCTTCGAGCAAATAATCCAGAACAGCAATAAAGAGCAGTGGACTCAAGACACTTCCCTGATGTACACCTACTGTTATTTGGAATTCTTCGGTGACTCCAGCTGGGCATCTCACTTTTGTAACTGCTCCCTCGTACATGTCCATAATTATTCGCACATAGGCTTCAGGAACTCCTCGGTGTCTGAGGGCCACCCATATCAGATCTCGTGGTTGTCGATCGAATGCTTTTTCGAAGTCAACCAACACAATATGCAAATCCTCTAAGGCTTCTCGGTGTTTTTCCATAATGATCCTTATACTTTGGATTGCGTCTGTAGTTGACTTACCCGCGACAAACCCGCATTGGTCATCTGAAAGCCTTATTATTTTCCGCAGTCGGCTATCCAAGACCCGCTCAACGATCTTCATAGTGTGGGACATCAACTTGATCGAACGATAGTTGTCACAGCTTCTGGTATCTCCCTTTCCCTTGTACATTGGAAGGAGAAAACTTTCCCTCCATTGATGAGGCAAACTGTCGCCTCTTATAAGTTTGGAGATGAGAATCGTGAGCCATCTCAACCCGATGTCTCCCATATTTTTCCAAAACTCATATGGTACCTCGTCTGGCCCAATCGCTTTGCCTTTTTTAGAGTTCTTAACTGCCTCCCTAACTTCTTCGACTGTGACGTCGGATACTTCCGTAAAGTTAGGTGCAGCTGTTGGAAAGTGGCGCCGAGGAAACTGTTCATTCAAAAGATCATCGCAATACTGTCGCCACCTGTGAAGAATTTTGTCGTCATCCACAAGTAGCAGTCCTTGAGCATCATTTATGAACTTTGGCGAACGAATCTCCTGCGCATTTCTCCTTCTCTGAGCGGCTATTTTGAAAATGGTTGCTCCCTTATTCAAGTTGCTTTGTCTTAGCTCTTGGATTGCCTGATTTGCTTCAGCAGCTGGGGCAGAAATCTCTTCCAGCTCTCGATACAGGCCCTCCGTGCTTTTTGCTTGAAGTTGGGCGCACTTTTTCTTCGCTTCTTTTGTGCAGCTCTTGTATTCCATTTTGAGACGCACTTTTTCATTTGTATTTCTTGAGGGGCACTTCGACCAAGCTTGGAAAGCTGCTTTCTTCTTTCTAATCACTGCTTTAGCTTCATCATCCCACCACCAGGTTTCTTTAGCTTGTTGGTAGTGTCCTTTTGAGACTCCTAACAGTGATTTGGCTCTCTCTAAGCAGGTTCGTTTTAGGCGATCCCACATATTTTGTGCCGTGATTGCATTTGAAACTGCGTCGATGGTATTACACAGCTGACTTCGCATATACGAAATGAATTGCTGTCCTTTGGTTTTCTCCAGATTGTTCAAATTTAGCCATTTGCTGTGTGAATTGCGTTAAAACAATTATTTTAACCAAGATTTCTGCGTAGGTTAAAAAAATTTCTCTCGATAATTTAAGAAATTTCCATGAACAAAGATTGGTTTTCTTTTCAAGGAAGAATAATTTCTCTTACAAACCATATTTTTAAGAAAACAGGGTTAATAAAAAGTCTTTGAAACTGAAAAAAATCTTTTTTATTATCGTTCTCGATCCAAATGTCGTATTTTAAAACAACAATAAATAATATTCAAACAAAATTCAAATTTTGATTCATTGATTTATTGGGTGTAGTAACACTGAAAATTAGTTTTCATGGCTGATATCTTTCATACATTTCAAAAGAAACAAAACAATAAATCCGTATTTGGTTTAGAAGAATGACAAATTTAAAGTATTTTGTATTAATTCTTGTTTTTTTCATCCAGACTTATCCTAATTTCAATTAGTCTTATTTTTTTTTTTTCGTGAAACCCTAGAAAACAAAAGCGTTAAATTTATATAAATTAATTAATTTCAAACTAATATTTAATGTATGGTTTTCCAGCCTGCCTTCGTTTTTTTTCTTGATTCATATTTCGTTGTTTGAATTGAATGCAAAAGCAAGAGCAAATTTCTCTATCACTAGAAACGTCAAATTTTAACACACTTTAACTTGCTCCACAGCTCAATAAATTTTAACCCATTTTATTCACCTCATTAGTGTCAAATTTTAACGCGGGTTAAATTTTAACACACATTTTAACGCAATTCACACACGGCCTAAATTGCCAATCGTCAAATGAAAATAAACTCACCATCTCAAATTTTAACGCGGGTTAAATTTTGACACACATTTTAACGCAATTCACACACGGCCTAAATTGCCAATCGTCAAATGAAATGAACTTCCACAACTTTTTCGCGCCTTTTTGGTGCAGCTCACACGTATTCACAGATGGATGCTGCGATTACAAAAACAACAATTCAAACAAATGGAAGTTGCGGGCAAGAGGCGTAATGGTTTTCCCTCTTGTTCTTTTTCCTCCAAGGTCACTATCATCTGTATTGACAGAGATATCGAATTTAACACTGGTCAGGGTACACCAAAGTTAGCCTTTTCTCAAATTGTCAAAAAGTGATGTCAAAGTTGAGAAACGGACTATACTGTATAACAATTTTTTTCTTAGAATATGCGCATTACGGAACACCCTGTAGATAGATAGATAGATAGATAAATTCTTTATTTCATCAAAGAGTCTACAAATAGAAAACTTAAGATTAGGGACATGGCAATTTAGCCGTCTACCTGATATGACATATCATGATGACTTAGATAAATTTTTGTGTTAAAGTATTAGTATTGTAAACTGACAATTTTAATGATTTGAAACATAAAAAAGTAAATATAAAAGTAAGAGCTTACAATTCAAAATTTGAGCTTATTAATAATATTATTAGAAATTATAAGTAATTTGACTTTTTTATCTTCGTAAAAAATACCTAATATAAAAATTTTTTTGACACAAGAAAATTAGTTAAATTAAATTGCAATAACTGATTAGTTTAAGGAAAACTATTGCGATAAGAGAGCGCGTGCTGGCAATACTGATAGAGACTAAGCCAACCTGCTGCCACATTGAGTACCTCATATAGATGTTGTAACGTGAGATTATTTTGTTGGAAATAAAGTCGCCGAACCTCTTGCAAAATAGGGCATATCGCAATGAAGTGATAGACATTTTCCGGTTCCATTCTATTACATGAGTCGCAGATTTGTGGCAGGTCTTCTCTGTGTGGCATGTAGTTCAAATTTAAGACTTCGACTCTTGCTCGGAAAATAACACTGATGACTTCGACGGAAAAATCTCTTCTGAAGTAGTTTTCATCAGACCTCAACTGGTGATTTAAGTTCTTGTATACACTTCTGCATAAAGACGAAGCTGCTCTATCCAACCATTGCATATAAATTTTTTCATCCACATTGGCGATCACGTCTGCGAAATTATTCTGCCAAACATCTGTATTGGTTTCATTCAACGAAAGTACGGCATCATGCAATCTTTGAATGGCTTAGAATTTGTATGAAGAAGTCGAAACAAAATAGTCTTGTGAAGACTCTCATCACCTCGGTACATAACTTTAGAAATATAGTCTGCATTTGCTTTGAGGGTTTGAATGTAAACAGGCGGTATTCCTGACGCGACATATATCGCATAGCTCGGAGTTGAGTTCGGCAATCGAAATAAACGTTTGAAAAAAAGCCTTTGAATCGGCCCAAAAGCATCAAGAGGTGTATATCCGAACACCTGAGCTCCATAGCAAAATCATGTATTGACTGTTGCATGAAAAACCCGGTACTTGGAGGCCACATCAATATTCCGGTTGGCAAAGAATTTTGGCCACATCATATTTAAAGCAAGCACAACTTCGTTGCTCTTAATTTGGGCGTGCTTAATCATATTGAGGTTGTGAGTAAGCAAAACACCTAGATATTTAAATTCTCGAACAACTTCAATACGGATGTTGTTTAAAAACCAGCTCTCTTTGGGTCGGCTGTTTCTCTGACGTGGTACAAAAATAAGTATTTCTTTTTTTGGCCGTTTATTTGTAGGCCCCAAGTCTCGCAGAAAGTGTTAAGTTTATTAATTTGTAACTGCAACGTTAAAGGGTTATCCGCCATCAGCACCAGGTCATCTGCATATAGTATGACTTTTACTAAAACACTTCCAAATATTACTCCACCAGAAAAGGATGTTTTGGATTTCATGAATAAATAGTGCAAATAGAATCGGGCTCAGGATACAACCTTGAGGCACACCACCTGTTGTTTCATACCATTCTGAGAACTCGCCTCTATGCGTTGCCGTAGATAATGAAAGAAAACTGAGGTACGTTAAAAGGAATTTTCGGGATATTCCTAGGCAAGAAAGTTTGTATGTAAGCGCCTGTCTGCTTATTTTGTCAAATGCAGCTTTGAAATCCACGAAACAAACGTACATCTTCTTCTTTTGTTCGATAAATTTCCTGGCTATTCTGGTTATCGCAAACACATGGTCTATCGTAGAAAATCCAGAACGAAAGCTTGCTAGAAACTTACTGAGGCGATTAGTTTCCCCGATCCATTCTATCAGTCGTTCGTACAAAATTTAAGAAAAAATCTTTCTCAAAGAAATTAGGATTGAAATTCTTCTATAATTTTCTGCGGCATTGGCATCACCTTTCTTAAAAATAGCTAAAATTACCGCTTTTTTGAAACAACTGGGAATACCTGCATCACTGTATACTTTGTTGAAAAATTTAACAAGGTAGTTTTTGAGCTTCATAGTGCTATTTTTGAAAAATTCGACTGGAACACTGTCTATACCTGGTGCCTTGATGTTCTTCATCTTTTTAAGGGTTATCTCCAGCTTCAAAACTGTTATGGGCAAATCCAAACTATCCCCGGTCGTGTTTGGCAATGCCTAATCAAAAGTTTGACAATTTTCATCGGACACCAGAAGATTTTTAAAGTGGGTTGCAAGGACATCAGCTTCCAGACTATTTTTACAATCTTGCTTACGGCTTCTTAGCTCGTAGACGTTTTTCCAAAATTGCTTAGAGTTTTTGCAGTTTTCTAAATTTTTCGCTACATTTTTGAGGTAATTCGTTTTTTTTAAGCAAACATAATTGTTTGAACTCTATTGATTCTGATGTATTTTTAAAAATCATCGAATTTGTTTTTCTAAAAAGTTTGAAGTAGACAAACGACAGTTTACGAAGATTTTCGCATTTTTTATCAAACCACTTATTACCAGTTGAAAACCTGGAGCTGTTGTTCATAGCAAAAGGAGCAGATGCTTTTATTACCTGTATAATATTTTTGCTAAATTCTTCGGCGCTACAAGATGACTGCGGAGGTAAAGAATTGCAATTTCGATCTAATAGTAATTTATAAAGCGGAGCTTTACTCTCCACCCATTTAAGATTCTCTAATTTACGAGAGAAAGATTGTTGCACTCTATTGGTAGAATAAATGAGCTTTTACTATTATTGGAAGGTGTCCCGAGTAATTAGCCACGGCGACCTCAAAGTCTGCAATTGAATTCCACGAGTGTCCTACTAATGCACAATAATCAATTACGAACTGTCCTTGTCCGCTATTGAAAGTGAGTTCACCAAGTGTAGTTGGAGAACTGTTGTTCCATTCAGAACTGAAAAACCATTTTCCAGTTTTCAAAAAATCTGTTACCATTTTTCCGTTGCGGTTTAACACTTCATCCTTTGACAGTTGAAATGTCATGAACCATGGAACACCCTGATCGGGAATATGATCGACTCTGGAAACTCCTTTGGAGTAATAGCATTTGCTCCCGAAGCTTCATACATCCCAGCACTATTTCTATTTCACCTGGAGTGACTTCTGAGTCCAAATATTATTCTCAAAACCAGGAAATGCATAATGCCAATTGGAACTACTTTGTTCTGGATTTAACAACAATATGAAATGGTCCTTGAGAATATTTTTATCCAGCATTTTGCTTATGGTAAAGTGTTTACCATTTAGCTTCCACGTGTTATGGATGGTGGTACATATTGGCTATTGGGGAAAAAATGCATTGAAGTACTGCACACAAAAAATGTAAACAAACTTACCTCGGATTTGTCGATCCTACGTCGACTGGATTCTCCTGGCAAATGCTGGGAAACATAGCAAGAGTTCCTAAAAAAGTAAAAAAAAAAGAAAAATTAGACAAAAGAATCAATAAATTACAAAACAAAAATAAATGGAATGAAAATTAAAATAACTAGCTACCAGCCGCGGTTTAGAGTTTGGAGAAGTAAACAAGCGTCACTTGTCATAAAGAAGCAGATAAGAGAAACCGAACATTGGGTAGAGAGTATCTCTATGGCAAGTGGAACTTGCTTGAGAGTATCTCTATGGCAAGTGGAACTTGTCTCTGCAACCACCGCCAGAGGTAGTTGCTGTCGCCTTTACTATTAATGAAGTGACAGTAGGGTTGGAGTTTTCTGTGGAAAACAGATTATTTTTATATTATGTATTTATTTGTTATATTTATGTATTTAGTATTTATTTATATATATTTATATTGAGTGTTATTTATTTTAGTTATTTATTTATATGTTATGTTCTATTGTATCGTTATGTATTTCTGGTGTGCGCATCTATTTAGGTGTTGTATATGTATAGGCAGTTTATGTCAAGTTAAGTATTTTATGTATTTATGTAAGTATTTATTATTGTAGGGTAAGTTTATATGCGTACATTATGTATTGTTTTGTAATTATTTTAGATAAAAATAAAAATAAGAAAAGGAACGCCACCACATCATTCACACTAGCAATGCCACGCCACTGTGAGTCGTCCGGGCACACTTTTAAAGAGGCTGGTGATAGTAAAAGATGTGGATGGAGAAGGTACCGTTCGTCTTTGAACATGGACAGCAAAGTCATGTTCAAACGATGAATTAAAGTCCATGGACGAGTGAAAAAAAGTCAAGTTGAATGTTTTAATTTTAATCACATTATTTTTGGTGTAAGTTAGTTTATTTTTGTAGATTTTAGTGCTTAATTTATTTAAATATAAAAAAAATTGTTTAGTGCAGTGGGGTAGCAGAAAAAAATAAGAGAGATAAAAAACGTACTGACGGCCAAATTGTGCAGCACATTATATGTACCTACATACTTACATATTAACAAACCACGGGTGAGTTTGAATTTAAATTTCTTAGTGCGAGTATAAAGTAGACTTTTTTTGTTAGTTCTGAGGGTCTAGCCTAGTTGGCAAAATCTAAAATCGCAAAGGGAAAACTGGCTGGAAAAAAGAAAAAAACCCAAAGATTGTGGAACAAAAAGTCCATACGAGCCTGTGGGTACCCAGGCCATCAAGTAGCCCTAAAATTATATCCCAGAGCCGTGGTTATTTTTTATGCACCATTGTGTTGATATCTTTTTTTTTTGGCTCGAAGTAAAATTTTATTTACATTTATTTACGAAATTAAATCAATTTGTGCAAAAAAAAACAATGTATGTATGTTTGTCATAAGACAACAACGATATCAAAGAACAAAAACATTGAATAACATTGCACCAGTGGCCAAGTATAAAGGCAAGGCCAGGGCCGGCCTGAAGTGAAAAGCGCCCGAAGGCCCCCAACATAGATTTTGTTCCTGTTTGCTGTTAATTTATTTTTAAGTGTTTCGGCGTTATTTTTTTGTTGTTATTTATTTATTTATTTATTTATTTTCTTTTATTATTTTTAGCATTTATTTTACATTTTTTTTTTTTTTATACCATTTTATTAATTTTTTTCAACATTTTTTTCTGATATTTTCCATTTTTTGTGTATCAATTTTGTGGGTTTTTGTGAATTTTCTTTTGTGTTGAGTCGGCGATCATCATCCTTATCTGTTCTTAGGCTACTTTGAATATTAGTACGAGGCAACTTTGCGGCCATATATCCGCTACAGGGAGCTCCTTTTAGGCAGGATTGAAAGTAGGTGGGTGAAAGCAATCCCAGTGTAGCCAAGGGGATAAAGAGATCGGTAGCAAGGCAGAAAAAGAGACCAAGAAAGAAAAGAAGGAGCATAGAAAACTAGTCAAAAACAAAAACAATTAAACTACAAAAAGAGAAATATAAAAACACAAGAAAAATATAAAAGTTATAAGATTACCATAAATTATAGAATTATAAAAATACTTAAAATCATAAAAATACATACAAAAAAATATAAAAACATAAAAACACTTACAACAAAAAAACAAAAAAAAAACATAAAAATACAAAAAAAAATTAAAAACATAGAAAAACATAAAAATATAAAGTAATATTAAGAATTAGTTTTAGGATCTTTGTTATTTATTATTTTTCTGTTAATTTATTATTTTCTGGTTAGTGCTTAGAGTTTTGATTTATTTTTGTTTAAATTTTGGTTTCATTTTAGTTTCATTTGAGTTGTTTATTTTTCGTTTGAGTTTAGGTTTTCATTTTCTGTTTGTTAGATTTTTGTTTAAATCAATATGTGCATCACGCCGATAGGTTGAAGCAGAGGTCTTTCTTTTTGTTCTGCGATAACGATGATGGCGTGCTAAGCACGATTTCAGGGGGATGAGGAGCTTGGCGACGCATCGGTGGTAATTGGTTTCACCTGCTAGCAGTGATCGTCTTCAGGGAACTCGACAACATGGCCGAACAAGTTCCATGGTTGGGTGGGCTACAGGCCACACTGCAATTTCACCTCGCAGTGCCTGAAATGTGGTAAGGTTTTTGTGGTGGTGGTCTTTTTTGGCACGATATATGTTTTTGTAATGTGGTTTCCGTCTGGCGAAGGGGCAAGATCCCCCCCTAATCCGGCGAGCTGAGCCGCGCATCGTAAGCGTGCCAGGTCCCTTCGTCTCGACACTTCCTTTTCCCTTCCTTTTCCAATTTCCGTTTCCTTCCTTTTCTTTTCACTTTTTCCTTATCCTCTTATTTTTCCTCTTCTCTCTTTCCTGCTTTTGGTTGTTTTACCTCTCCCATGCTAATGTCATCCTTCTGTCAAATTTCCTTTCTTTTCTTTTCACTTTTCTTTTATCCTTTCATTTCCTTTCCCATATTCCTTTCCTACCTTATCTTTTTGCCTTTACCTTTTCCAATCATCTACCTATCCCAATCTCTTCCTTCATCCAACTACCCTTTCCCAACCTTCATAACCCCCCCCTATTACAAATGGCGCCCAGACGTGTTGTCCAAAGTGTTTGTCATAACCTTAGTCGATTTTCCAAGCAGCATCAGAGTGGGTCGTATGTCATGATAAGGATAGCTTTTTAGCATGCCTGTTCATTTGCGACGACACATTCTGCTGTCACTTGGAGAATCATTCCTCCCTGGGTAAGTTATAGCTACCACAGCTCTGGATTGTAGAACCAAGTAAGTTTTCAAGTGGAAAGTCCTAAGACATACCACTTGAATCGCAACTTGGATTCGTATTCCAGAGCAGTGGTGACTGACTTATCTAATCCTATCCTTCCTAAACTGTGATGTTATAGCTTCTGCAGTTTCAAGGTTCAGATTCTAGTATGTATTCTGGTGGAAAGTCTCTGACATACCGCCAGAATAGCGACTTGAATCGAGACCAAGGAACAGCAGTAGCTAACCTACCCTATATCCTATTCTATTTCTAACGTTGATGGTGTTTGGTTCAGAAAAATTCGTAAGTCTTGGAAAGGGAAGCCTTTGCATGCCTGACCAATCGCGACGAGGACTTTTGAAGTGAACAACATCAACAATAATCCTATGTTAAAGTTTTTTATGTTGTTAATTTTGTTATTGTCTTTCTATGTCTTACCGCACTTCAGATGAGAGATATCAATGTTGAAAATTAGATACTGCTGTCGGGATCTTCACCTCAACGTTGAAACCAACCAAGATGCATCCAAATCCGCCTTCCACATCCCCCGGATCAAATTGAAAAATAGAAAACAAACAAATTAAAACAAATATAAAAACAAACAACACAAATCTATATTTTTTCGTTTATTGCATTTTTCATTTCGTTTTGAGGTTTTAGTGTAGTCGTTTTTTTCGTTAGGATTTTTAAGATATTTTTTTTCTGTTATCATTTTTCACTCTATTTTTTTTTTGTTGTTTAGGATTTAGTTTTGCATTTGCGATTTTTGTCTTTGGTTTTTTCTCTGTTCATCGTTTTGGTGTTCCATTTTTAAGAGTGTTTATCAGCCATGAATTCTGAAAAAGAAAAAGAATTTGTTTTTACAATGGATACTAGGAATTCAAAGCGAGGTTTTGGGGGCAGGTCTCCAGTCAATAACCCTCAGCCTTCGGGCAAGGAGGATGAAGCGAGTAACGCTGGAGTGGGTGCCGACCAAGGCCAAACGAGCGGGACCATCTCTGAGGAGTTGCAGTCCGCAATCGACGTGGCAGTGGGAAACGCTTGTCAGGCCCATGTAAGTTCTCTCGGGGAGAAACTGACGGAGTCGCTGACAGAGCTGATGAGGGTCAGTCTCTCGGAGTTCCGTAAGGGCTTAAGTGGACCTGACAACTTAGTACCACCGCCTGTAGATAGGCAACTTCCTCCAAGTCGTGGAGCCGCATTCCAGAATGCTGGCAATTCCAGAATGCTGGCAATTCTGGAATGAAGCAACTGTCATTCTCAGCTGGATCAGTCTGCGAGGCCGTTTGTTCCGTTGAGGGAACCAAACCAGTCTAGAGATTTTAGGGGTGATAATGGAGCGTACCAAGCTCACTTTCACCCGGAGCAGAACCGGTTTCGACGAAGTCACCACGGTCACTCGAATTACCCATCAAACCCGCAAGGTGTCCCCGTCATGGTTGACAAGTGGGGTTTGAAATTCGATGGAGATTCCAACAAGCTGACCGTGGAGGAGTTCGTCTTCCGCGTAGAGACCCTGCAATGTCAGTACGACTGTGCCTGGGCTGAGATTTTGAGAAATTTCCATCTTCTCCTCTCAGGTGCCGCCTATGAATGGTACTGGCAGTTCCAGCGGACCATTTTTCGTCCCGACTGGCCCACATTGCGCGACGCCCTTAAAAGGCAATTTCAAGGCGTGCGGTCGGATTTCGACGTGGTTCGGGACATTATGGACCGCAGGCAAGGGACTGGGAGCCGGTTGATGAGTTTTTCGCTGCCATCAACCGGATGAGATTTCAGCTCAGGATGCAGATTTCCGAAGGTGAGCTGGTACGTATCCTCAAGAAAAATCTTAACCAGCATTTAGGAAGACTGGTATACCCGCAGGTCATTTTCACAATGGACCAGCTGAGAATGGCGTGTAAAGATGCCGAATACACCTTTCCAGTAGTAAGAGATGGTCCCCGTCAAGATAGATGGTTTACGAGCTGGAGACCGAGCCAGAGGAACAAGTGCACCCCGAAGACCAATTAGCCGCGTTCCAGCACATGGGAGCCCGACCAAAACCAAGTCGGGGGTACAACGATACCTCCACATTGAAGTGCTGGAACTGCGAGCAGCCAGGTCACCTGTACCAGGATTGCACAGCCGCAAGAACCTTGTTCTGCTACAGGTGCGCTGAGGCTGGGGTAATCACTCCAAAATGCCCCAAGTGCAATCCGGAAAACCGGTACAGGAACGTGAAGTCTTCGGGGGAGTCACGTTCCACCCAAGCCCCGCAGTAACATCTGAAGAAAGCGAAACAAACAAAATTCAAATATTGAAGCGAGAAGAAAACAAGCCAAAAGAAATCAAGAAGTATGAGATTAGACCTCTTCACGTTAGGTTAAGAGAGTATTATCTAGCTAGGGATAGGATTTTTAATCAGAAGAGTAGCGCAGTATCGAAAAGAATCCTAAAAGCTAGAGAAAGGTTAAAACTTAGGAAAAACATTAGAAAGAGCATTTTGTCGACGGTGGTCGACGTGTCCTCCGACCCAAGGCCTTACGCTAGAGTCACTATAGGCAATAAAAACCTGCTAGGTTTGCTCGATAGTGGCGCTAGCGTAAGCATTTTAGGGAAAAATTGCGAAAAGGTGTTGGAGGAACAGGAACTAAAAATTAATTTAGAAGTGCTCTACAAAGGATGAAAAGCACCAATTGAATTCTATTTGGTCCCAAACCTGGATCAGGAGTTGTACCTGGGTGTAGATTTTTGGAAGGCTTTCCAAATCGCACCGGGTGTAGTGAGTACAATTTCGATGATGGAAGAGCAAGCCGACCTGCTAAACACTCATCAGTTGTCTCTTGAGCAACAGTCGCGGTTGGAAGCTGTCAGGATGAAGTTCCTTGACTATGACCGTCACGGCTTATGTAAGACGTCTTTGATGGAGCACGTCGTCACTACCCTGTTTCCCCAGCGGTGCAAGCCATATTGTACCAGGAGTTGAACAGAATGCTAGAGCTCGGCGTTATTGAGGAGAGCGAGAGCCCTTGGTGTTCACTTGTTGCCCTTATTAAGATGATTGGCGAAAACAACACCGTAAAATACCGGTTTTGCCTTGACGCTCGTAAGGTCAACTCGGTTACAAAAAAGGATGCTAAATCTCTTCCCCATATCGAAGGGCTCCTCAGTCGTCTACCAGACACCTACTTTATAAGTAGCGTGGATCTGAAGGAGGCATTCTGGCAGATACCGCTGGAGGAACAGAGTAGGGAGAAAACTGCGTTTGCGGTACCGGGGAGATCTTTGTACCAGTTTAAGGTTATGCCTTTTGGGTTGTGTAATGCCGCTCAAAGGTTATGCCGATTAATGGACAAAGTGATCCCTGCACGACTCAGAGATCGAGTTTTCGTCTATCTAGACGATTTGCTTATCATCGCGCCGGACTTTGAGACGCATATCAGTCTGCTAGAACAGGTAGCTGATTGCTTGAGAAAAGCTAACCTCACGATTAATCTGAAAAAGTCCAAATTTTGCTTTAAAGAGCTTAAATATTTGGGCTATATTGTAGGCGGTGGAAAGTTAAAGACAGACCCGGCCAAGGTCGAGGCAGTCGTTGACTTTCCGCTTCCCAAGAATCAAAGACAGGTTCGTCGGCTACTTGGTCTAGCAGGATGGTACAGACGGTTTATCAAGGACTTCTCTACCCTGACGGCTCCGTTGACCGTTACGCTGAAAAAGAAAAACACCAAGTTCGAGATGACTGATGAAGCAATAGCAGCGTTCGAGCGACTGAAAACGGCATTAACATCAGCCCCTGTTCTCACGCACCCGGATTTCAAGAAGCGATTTTACATCCAGTGCGACGCTTCTGATTCAGGTTTAGGTGCAGTGCTTTTTCAAAGAAAAACCGACGAAGAAGAGAGTCCAGTGTCTTACTTCTCCCAGAAGCTCAACTCTTGTCAACGAAACTACAGTGTGACCGAGAAAGAGTGCATGGCTGCTGTAATGGCAATCAAACGTTTCAGGCCCTATGTTGAGGGTATGGATTTTACGGTCATCACCGACCACTCAAGCCTTAAGTGGCTAATGAACATGAAAGACCTGAACGGTCGTCTGGCCCGGTGGAGCCCAGATCTCCAATCCTATATCTTCGACATAGAGCACAGAAAGGGAACGCTAAATGTTGTGCCGGATACTCTTTCTCGGGCACACTTAGAGAGTATTGAGGTCGAGGCAGTCGGAGGAGTTTAAGTCGGAAGTCGGACTCGGAGGAGTTTAAGTCGGAAGAGTACATGAATCTCATTAAAACAACTAGAGAAAATCACGAGCAGTTGCCCGACTTAAAGGTAGACGGAGACTTCGTATATAAGAAGTGGTTGCCTCCAAGTATTGAAGAGTGGCTGGAGGAACACACTTGGCGACTCTGGATTCCTTCTGGTCTCACCGAAGAAATCATCGCCAAGTCCCATGAACCACCGAAGTCCGCTCATGGTGGCATTGCTAAAACGCTCCATAGAGTGCGGCTGTACTTTTACTGGCCCAACATGACCGTACAAATTAAAAATTTCATAAATAATTGTGCAATATGTAAGCAATGCAAACCTACCAATCAAGTTCAACGTCCCCCTATGTCTACCAATTTTTGTACCGATCGTCCGTTTCAAAAACTATATGTAGATTTTCTTGGTCCCTACCCGAGATCAAAAATCGGTAATTGTTATATATTTGTTGTCTTTGACCATTTCTCAAAGTTTATGTTCTTCAAGCCACTAAAAGCCGCAAATTCCCAAGCTATAGTACATTATTTGAAAAATGAAATTTTTAACACGTTTGGAGTACCACAAATAATCCATTCAGATAATGGAAAGCAGTTTCTGTCGAAGCATTTCCAGAACTTGCTTCAGAAGTTCGGCATCCGCCACTTTAAAACTGCGAATTACGCGCCGCAATCCAACGCCTCGGAGAGTGTTAATCGCACATTGCTTGCCGCTTTAAGATCATATCTTAAAGACGATCAACGCGAAAGGGATATTCACCTCAACGAGATCGCGTCAGCATTGCGGAGTTCAGTGCACTCATCTTCTGGTGTGTCACCATATTTTGCCTTGTTTGGTACAAACATGATGACACACGCCAGTAGTTACGGGTTGGCTGAACAGCTAGATGCGGTGGAGGACGGTGAGCTGATGACCTTTCCGAGGTACGACAGGCTGCGACTGATACGACAGAAGATATAAGTTTCCATTTTGGATGCACAGGAGAAGAGTGCAATAAAATACAACGTAAGGTCAGGAGAGATAAACTATCAACCTGGACAAGAAGTGTTCAAAAGGAACTTAATTTTAAGTGACACTTCAAAATATTTGAGTGCCAAGTTATGTCCAAAATATGTTAAATGTCGTATTGTTAAGCCTGTGGGCAAAAATATGTATGAGGTCGAAAACCTTAACGGTAAAATGTTAGGCGTTTATCACGCAAAAGGCCTGAAGCAATAAACATCTGTGATATCTATGTGTATTCTAACTTCATGTAACCTTACATCAAACACCTGTGATATCTCTGTATAATTTTTTTTGTCCCACTATACATTAGTTATTAGCTTAAGTAACATCAATACGTGCAATATTAGTTACTGTGATATCACTTGTAAGATTTGTTTTATTTTTCGTTAAACATAGCCACAAGCTATAGCCGAAACGGCAAAATGCAATAGACACTGTGATACTTAGAATTTTAGGATGTCCCGCTTTACGCAATGTTTGTTCACTTTTTACCTGATATTATGTTTTTTTTTTTAAACAGGATATCTATTTATATTTTATTCTAGTCCACTTATGTGTCTATTGAACAATTAAATGTAACTGATTTAGGTAGAAATTATAAACTCAAAATGCACTGTGATATTTACATACATGCTTTGTCTCTTTTTGTTTTAACATAAGTACTTGACTTCTGTTTTCGAAAAACACACTGCAATACAAATCTGTGATATCTACACATGTCTTCAAACGTCTATGTACCTGATTTTACTTTTGTTTAGATTAGCCTCAAAGGCAAAATTGTTTTCACTGTGATATTTATGTCACTATTGTCCTTTATGTATGAATTCAATACACTGCACTCCTCTACCTATTCCACATAATCGTAATTTGCCCGACTGCAACTAGCTTTGTCTTACACCGCAACGAAAACAATTTTTCTTAATCATTAAATGCAATAAGAAACTTAAGAAACACCCAAGAATGCAAAATGAACCTTTTATTAACGAATACTGCCTACTCGTTATTCCCTCCCCTAGCTATGGTAATCCATAACTCCGTCAATCTCACCACTGCACTATCATAAGGTCAAGTATATGTTAAGTATTGTTTCTTTTTTGTTATTTATTTTCATAGATTTATTTATTTATTTATATAGTATAGTTATTTATTTGTATTTATTTATACCCGTAGGTTAGTTATTTTTAAGTATTGTGATAGCTCTAAGCCTTATATTATGTGATATTAGTTGATAAGTACGTGTTTCGTAACTTGTCAACAGATCTATGTTATTTATTTTTTTGGTAGTTTATTGTTAAGTTATTTTTGTGTTAGTACGTTTTTTTTTAATAAAATACGTATGTTTTAGGTATATGTTACGTATTTATTATTTATTAGCTCTGATTTATTAAATACAAAAGCATAAAAATTTTGCTAGGTCTACCGGAAAAATAAAAAAAAAAAATTTACAAACATACGTACATATGTACATTCCATTTGGTGTACGTTGTATATCCCTCGCAGGTTGGAGCAGTCTTAGGCCCGGCGATGTTTTGTGGGTTCTTCCCCACGTTACCCAACCATCCTGCCACCAACGGAGTCTACTACAGGTAGTCTCCTAAGCCGGTGTTTTGTTATGGATGGTTTTACATATTGGCTATTGGGAAAAAAATGCATTGAAGTACTGCACACAAAAAATGTAAACAAACTTACCTCGGATTTGTCGATCCTACGTCGACTGGATTCTCCTGGCAAATGCTGGGAAACATAGCTAGAGTTCCTAAAAAAGTAAAAAAAAAAAGAAAAATTAGACAAAAGAATCAATAAATTACAAAACAAAAATAAATGGAATGAAAATTAAAATGCTCGCGTTCTTCGCACCTTGACTTCGAAAACTACTGTCAGTTTTCGTCGCTCTGATTGGTCAAAAGTGTCAGAAGTTTCAGCTGACATTTAGCTGACAGTTAGATTTTTCAGATTTTCGAACATAGATTTTCAGATGGAAAAAAGTAGTCTGAAAATTCTTAAAAAAAGTTCTAGTTGTCAAAACAAGGAATCAACTTATATGACAATCGGACTTTACCCGGTATTCTTGGTTTATTTTTTCTTTTACTAGTTTTCGCTTGCTTGTTGAATTGAAATTGATTTTATATTGATTTTCGGATATTCTATTTTATAAATTGATATTCAAAGTGAATTTATCAGCAACAAAAAAATATTTTTGAGGGCATATGATTTTAATTTTTTTTATCAAAATTGATTGAAGTGAATTTAATTTGCATACTACCTTACACAAATACTTGGAAATCGAATTCCTTAACTTCAAACTAGGAAAATTAGTATGTTTTCCAATTACTTTTACCACTAACTATGTAGAACCGAGAGGTTAATCACAGTACCATTTTACATCTGACACAGAGCTTAAATAGCGTTCTTGACTGACAGTAGTAGTTTCGAAAATTTCGGAGTTGCGAAGAACGCGAGCAATAACTAGCTACCAGCCGCGGTTTAGAGTTTGGAGAAGTAAACAAGCGTCACTTGTCATAAAGAAGCAGATAAGAGAAACCGAACATTGGGTAGAGAGTATCTCTATGGCAAGTGGAACTTGCTTGAGAGTATCTCTATGGCAAGTGGAACTTGTCTCTGCAACCACCGCCAGAGGTAGTTGCTGTCACCTTTACTATTAATGAAGTGACAGTAGGGTAGGAGTTTTTTGTGGAAAACAGATTATTTTTATATTATGTATTTATTTGTTATATTTATGTATTTAGTATTTTTTTATATATATTTATATTGAGTGTTATTTATTTTAGTTATTTATTTATATGTTATGTTCTATTGTATCGTTATGTATTTCCGGTGTGCGCATCTATTTAGGTATTGTATGTGTATAGGCAGTTTATGTCAAGTTAAGTATTTTATGTATTTATGTAAGTATTTATTATTGTAGGGTAAGTTTATATGCGTACATTATGTATTGTTTTGTAATTATTTTAGATAGAAATAAAAATAAGAAAAGGAACGCCACCACATCATTCACACTAGCAATGCCACGCCACTGTGAGTCGTCCGGGCACACTTTTAAAGAGGCTGGTGATAGTAAAAGATGTGGATGGAGAAGGCACCGTTCGACTTTGAACATGGACAACAAAAGGGCTGTTTTTTTGGGAGGCTGTCCGGTACCTTGTATTGTAAATCCAAAAAAACGGTTCGCGTTTTTATGTCTGATGGTTGGTATCCGTGATGAGTTGTAGTTGGGAAATTCAAAAATAGCGGTGTTCACAAAAGTATGCAAGTATTTTCTTGTGGTTTTTTTTCTCTGTTTACACGCTTGGGTTCAGTTCACTTGAGAGTGAATGAGAACAAGTGCGAAAAACTTTTGAATGTCGGTAATCCGCTAAAATACATTACTTAGAAGTTTAGAAGTTCAATACTTATATTTTAAAAGTGTCTTAAGAAACTAGACACAAGCGGATACTTGTCTGTATAAGAATCAACTTCCGCTTCATGGTATATATGTAACGAATAACGAAATCGAGTTTACTATTCCTTAATTGTTATTAATTGTAGATTAAATAAGTCTGGAACAGATGGCGCTTTTGTTGTTATTAATCACAGATGGTGACCTACAGCAACGCGTGGCCGCGTCTGCTAGTAATCAATAAATAAATCTATTTTAAGATAAGACGTAGTAAATACTATTGCAAAAAAATGTCAACATTCACCGAAAAATGTGTTAAGGAACTAAAAAATAGTTTAACAGAGCTTTTTTCGTTTCTTTTACGATATATTATTATATACCTATGAACCGGCAAATTAAATAATCAAAATCAATAAATCTCTACAATTCAAAAATCGTTACCAAAATTCTTTTCTATTCTATTCTATTCTTGTACAAAATTGATTTCCATTCACTTGTGAACACCCCCTTTTTCTGTTGTTCGAGATACATGAAAGTCTCTAGTCGCACCAACATTTAAAAATGAAACATCGAAAAACTTATTCGATATCGAAAAATCTATCCCTTGTAAAATTTACTCATCCTTTTACCCCCTGTATCTTTTGTTGTTTTTGCTTAACATGTATTTACAATACAAGGTACCGGACATCTTCCCAAAAAACAGGCCTAAAGTCATGTTTAAACGATGAATTAAAGTCCATGGACGAGTGAAAAAAAGTCAAGTTGAATGTTTTAATTTTAATCACATTATTTTTGGTGTAAGTTAGTTTATTTTTGTAAATTTTAGTGCTTAATTTATTTAAATATAAAAAAAATTGTTTAGTGCAGTGGGGTAGCAGAAAAAAATAAGAGAGATAAAAAACGTACTGACGGCCAAATTGTGCAGCACATTATATGTACCTACATACTTACATATTGTAACGTGCGCTTAGTTCGCAAAACTTCACTTTTCAATTTATTTCTACCACTTTTATTCAGTAACCTTTACTACACGCACCGAAACACTGTGTCGATGCGTGGTGTCGGTAAGGTTTTCTGGTCGTATAAAAACGTGATATGTCGACACAGCATTTCGCGGTGTGTTGCACCGGTAAAGTATGTCGACGTGATGTGTAAATGGGAGCGGAATGTTTTACCGATGCGGTTTCATGCTTTTGTTGTTGGTTTGTCTGGTGTTGTATTTATTTTACAGGTTTTTTGTAGTTTTCTTGACACTTGGTCGATCTTGCTTACTATTTTTTTTATTATTGAATTAAAAGAAATAAGGAACGAGGCTGATAAGTTCTTCCAATAAATTTATTTTTAAAATTTTTGGCAATTGACTTTTGACAGCCCCACACCGGCATAAGGGTGTGTAAATGCCCATAGAGAATCGGAATGACTTGCCGGTAAAGTGCATTGACACTGCTGTGTAATTTAGCTAAGTATCTATACTTTATTCGATCTCAACTCGACTCTTGGACTATCACTTGTTCATAACAATTCACTCTTAGCTTTATCACTCTATAATCAAAACTGACTGCTCGTTGCGTCAGCGGCCTATTTATATAAAACAACACTCATCTAGAGCGTTCCAGTTTCTTCTCCATGGTTTCCACATTTGCTGTCAAGCATCTCTACACTCACACACACTGGCTTACAAGCAATGCCTGTCATTTATACCATTCCATTATAGTGTTGCCAGTTGTGTTTTCGGTTAAACGTTTTCGATTAGGAAATTGGTATAAATGTTGGGTGTTCATTACACTGCCCCCTCCTTATGATTGTTCGTCCCGAATAATTCCATCTGCAGCCTCGCCACTATATCGATGCAGCCGGTCACAATGAACTACTTTTAACTTGCCTCTTAATCCTCTTTGGATGCGGTAAACCACGTCGTTAATCCTCGTGACAACAGTATAAGGACCATCCCAGTTCTGCTGAAGTTTCGGTGACAATCCCTTTTGACGATGAGGATTATAAAGCCACACACGATCTCCTGCTTGGAATCCTGCCGTTGTCGCTTTTGTGTCGTACCGTGTCTTCATCCGGTCGCTGTAGGTTTTCATCCGTTCCCTTGTTCTTTTATGGATGTCAGCGAGTCTCTCCTTGAGGTCATCCACATACTCGTTCGTGTCCTGTGGCTCCTCTGTGGGGCATCCAAATTTAAGTTCGCTGGGCAGTCGCATGGTTTTCTCGAACAAGATGTCAGATGGTGTTTGTCCTGTCGAGCTATGTACTGCACTTCTATAGGCCATCAGGAATAGTGGTACGTGCCTATCCCAGTCTCTTTGGTAGTCGCCTACGACCTTGGTGAGGTGTTCTTTCAAGGTCTGGTTGAATCTTTCAACCATCCCATCAGATTGTGGATGAAGCGGTGTGGTTCTGGTCTTCTTGATGGCAAGTAGTCCGCACACTCCTTGGAAGATGTTTGACTCAAAGTTCCTCCCTTGGTCGGAATGGAGTTCCATAGGCACGCCAAACCTACTCACCCAGTTAAACACAATCTGATCGACCACCGTTTTGGCTTCTTGATTTGGAATGGCATACGCCTCAGGCCATTTGCTAAAATAGTCCATTACAACCAGAATGTACTTGTTTCCAGCGTTGGTCTCTCTCACATCTACTGCAATCCTCTCAAAAGGCGATCCAACGTTGTACTGATGCATCTTACCTTGAATCTTCCTACCAGGTCCTTTGGTTGCAGCACACTTGTCACATGTTCGGCAACACTTCTCCACGTCATCTCTAGCATGTAACCAGTAGAACCGATGTCGCACCTTCTCCAGTGTTTTGTTAACTCCCAGGTGACCTCCAGAAGGTCCGTCGTGCATCTCCCGAAGAACTTCACTGACTTTCGATTGCGGTACGATCAGCTGCATCACATATGATTTACCGTCAGCGGACTCCCATCTTCGCCTGAGGACACCTTCTTGCACATATAGTGAGTCCCACTGTGCCCAATAGGCATTGAGAACTGGACTCCTGTCAGAAATGTCTCCCCATTCAGGTTTCTCTTCATTTTCTTTCCATGCGAGAATGGGTTCGATATCTGGATCCTCCTGTTGAGCGGTCCTCACTTCCTCATTGCTCCATCCGCATATGGGGTCAGCTCTTAGTCGCTGAGCGGTAATATTTTCTTTGTTTTCTTGTCGCCTACAATGCTTGCAATCCTCTTTGCAAGGTCTTCGGGACAATGCGTCGGCGTTTGAGTGCAACTTTCCTCTGCGGTGTTGAATCAGCAACAACAGCAACAACAACTTCAACAACAACAACAGTCACCGCAACAACAACAACAACAACAACATCAACAACAACATAAACAACCCCCACAAAGGAAGGTAAGTCATCAGAAACAACATTCAGGCTATACAGTGCAGAGAATACTACGTTCAGGGTCTAGGCCATCTTTCGAAACTGACCCAAATACAAGTCGACTGGCCACTAGCGTTGCTTTGGATCTTCCAACACATTCCACTATGGATGAGGTAAGCTCTAACCCGTTGGTCAAACCTACGACACTATCATCTGCCATGGATCTCGATACGCCACAGCCCTCTTGCTCTCATACAATTGGAGTTATTAACAGCGCAAATAGATATTCGACAAACAGTGGTCTAAAAGTCGTAGGAAATGACTCTTCTCACACGCCTCTGCAAGTTGTACCTAATACAAAATCAAAGTGGTTACATTTGTCTAGATTTGCCAATAATACTTCAGAAGAATCAATAACAGCATACGTCGCAGATAAGCTGAAAATCCCACAAACCTTAATCAAATGTAAGAAGCTTTTAAAAAAAGACGAGGACTCAAGCAAGCTATCTTTTGTTAATTTCAAAATTGCTATTCCGGAAAATGCCTTTCATCATGCTCTCAATCCCTCTGTTTGGCCTATGGGTGTAGAAGTTCGAGACTTTATATACACTCCAAAAAACGATACCAGCTATGCATTCCCGTGAACTACATAGTAATCACTGAAGCTGATATCCAAATTGATTCCTGCAATGTACCTGCTGCCATATTCACCGTCGGAAACATAACTCATGCCGCAACTATTGATGTTGGCGTATCAGAAATTGTTGACTCACCAATAATCGTTCCTGCTGGAATAAGTTCAAATGCTTTCAACTCTAATAATCTCTCCATCTATTACCAAAATGTCGGAGGAATTCGAACTAGATTGAGTAAATTGTATGTATACTTCGCATCTCAAGATTATCATATAATAGTGCTCACTGAAACTTGGCTTAGTGAAAATCATCTTACTTCTGAGATATTTAATTGTAATCAATTTGTAGTTTTTCGAAAAGATCGATGTTCAGTTACAACTGGTTTTGATCGAGGAGGAGGTGTTATAATTGCAGTCAGAAAAAATTTCGTTTGTAGTCAAATCGAACTTGTTACTGATAGTGATCCATCTTCCTTCGATGTTGACCAGCTAATAATAAAAATAAAATTGAATAGAAGCCTAAATCTATACATTAGCGGTAGCTATATCCGACCAGGTAGCTCATTAGATTTGTATAACTTGCATTTGTTAAATTGTCAATCATTTCTAAATAATCTAACTACTTCTGACCATGTAATGATCTTAGGAGATTTTAATCTTGGTGAAATAAGATGGGAAACAGATCAAGATGATAAGATTTTAGTACCATTCAATGTTAATTCTGACATAGAAGCGTTAGTTGTGGATTTCTTTAGTCAGTTTAGTCTTATACAGTTGAACAGTTTTTATAACAGCCTGAAACGTATATTAGACTTAATTTTTGTGGATAAAGATCTGGAAGCTCATGTAGAAAAGACTGATTTCCCAGTTATAGAAAACAAAATTCATCACATATGCCTTACTGTAGAGTATAAATTCTTAACTTATATTAGTGATGTCATTGATGTACCAGAATTTTATTTTGATTATAAACGTGCAAACTTTGAAGCAATTAATAACTATCTATCTGCTATTCCATGGGATCAAATTTTAAATAATTTAAGTCTTAGTCACGCGTTTGAAAAATTCGTTATGTGCCTTGATGAAACTTTTGAATTGAATATTCCTAAAAAAATTCGTAAATCAAATTCCAATCCACCCTGGTTCAACAGAAGATTATTAAATCTTAAAAACAGGAAAAACAAAGCTTACAAAGCTTACAAGCACAGCCGAGATAATCATGTTCTTAAACATAATTATACTCGGTGTCACCTGGAATTTGACTGCCTCAATAGCTTCCTGTTTAACGATTACATAGTCTCTGTAGAGTCTTAAATTAAAACAGACTGTAAACACTTCTGGAAATTTATAAATACCAAACGAAAATCTTTAGGACTTCCAAGCTGTATGAAATATTTTGATAACTTGTCTAGTGATGTAAATGTCATATGTATTTTTTTCGCCGATTATTTTAGTTCTGTCTATCTGCCCTCTTCTTCCTGTGAACCTCCTGCTTTCTTCCCTTCTAATGTTATTGATGTTGGTAGCATCGAATTAAGTGTTTCCGAAGTTTTGGAAGCCTTAAATGGCCTTGATATAAACAAAAGTGCTGGGCCTGATAATATCGCCCCTATCGCATTAAAAAATTGTTCGATTTCTTTGGCCTTGCCGCTTTGTCTGATTTTCAACAAGTCCCTTGAAAGTGGCCAGTTTTTGGATTGCTGGAAAGTTTCTTTTATAACTCCTATTCACAAGTCAGGATCGAAGCAAAACGTGATCAACTATAGACCAATCTGCAAATTATCAGTCATTCCCAAAATGTTTGAAATGCTAATTTGCAAAAAATTGAGCTTTTTTGTTAAAAATATAGTGTCTGAATTTCAGCATGGTTTTGTGTCAGGTAGATCTACTGCTACAAACCTTACAATTTTATGCGATTCTGTCATTAATGGGTTTGAAAATAGTTTCCAAACTGATATTATTTTTACGGATTTTGCTAAGGCATTCGACAGAGTCAACCACAGTATATTAATTTTCAAACTTTCTAAACTAGGCTTTCATTCAACCTTTATAAAATGGATTACTGCCTATTTAGATAAAAGAATTCAATACGTTAAACTAAGTAATCATAGGTCAAGAATGATAAATGTGACCTCTGGAGTACCCCAAGGAAGTCATATTGGTCCCTTGCTATTTATCCTTTTTATTAATGATATTCCAGATTGCTTTAATTTTTCGAGTAACTTGATGTATGCCGACGATGTGAAAATCTTCCGAGTCATACGATCTTCCTCAGACTGTCTCCTTCTTCAAAAAGATATTCAAAAATTGGCTGAATGGTGTGATTATAACAAATTGTTTCTTAATGTTGCTAAATGTCAGAGTTTCACGTGCTTTAGAACGAAGTCTCCTATTATTTTTGATTATAGTATCAATAACTTGACTTTAGAAAGAGTCACTGCCAAAAAAGATTTGGGAGTTATGCTGGATGAAAAACTTACGTTTACAAAGCATATAGATTATATAGTAAATAAAGCCAATGGGATGTTAGGGTTCATAAGGAGAAACTCTAAAGATTTTTCAGATCCATATGCCCTTAAAACATTATATATAACTCTTGTAAGATCAGTGCTGGAATATTGTAGTACAGTTTGGAATCCTTATTATAATGTACACTCGTTAAGAATAGAAAGGGTTCAAAAGAGTTTCACAAGGTTCGCTTTCCATAAACTTAATTGGAATATCGAAGTACCATCATACGTTTCTAGATGCTTACTAATAGATATTCAAACGCTTGAGCTAAGAAGAAAGTATTTTGCAATAATGTTTATAAAAGATGTAATTAGCAATAGAATAAACTGTTCTCTCTTATTACAACAAATAAATTTTTACTCTCCGCAAAGAATACTTCGTGCTAGTTTTCATTTTCATGAGTATTTTTCGACACGAAATTATTGTAGAAACAAACCGTTTGCACGTTGTATAAAAGAAACAAATTCTGTAATAGAAATTATAGATATTTTCTCTGGTAATTCAAGAGAGGTTTTCAAAAAGAATTTACTGTCCGCTTTACTATTGCGACCTGTCACATAAATTTTTTTGTTATTTATTTTTTGTTATTTTATTTTATTTAAATTATAGTAGTCTGTAAGAGATTTACTCTGTTTGATGAATAAACTAAACTAAACTAAACTGAATCTGGTAATCATAAGTCTGCAGTCTTTCTATCCACCTTGCGACTTGACCTTCTGGATTTTTGAAGATCAACAGCCAGTTCAGAGCACCATGGTCTGTCCGCAGAAGGAATTTCTGTCCATAGATGTACTTATGGAAATGCTTTGTTGCCAAGATAAGAGCTAGCAGTTCCCTTCTGGTCACGCAGTAGTTTCTTTCAGGCTTCGAGAGGACCTTACTGTAATATGCCACCACTTTCTCTTCGCCATCATGCACTTGGGATAGTACCGCCCCGATTCCAACGTTGCTTGCATCTGCGTCGATGGTGAATGTTTTGCCAGGTATTGGATGTGCCAGCACTGGAGCGTTACAGAGGCGGTATTTGAGTTCCTGAAAAGATTTTTCACACTCACCTGACCATTTGAACTGCTTCCCTTTCTCGGTGAGCTGATGCAAACTTTTTGCAACTCCAGCAAAGTTCTTAACAAAACGTCGGTAATATGTGGCAAGACCAAGAAAGCTTCGGAGTTGATGTTTGTCCTGTGGTGTTGGCCAATTTTTGACGGAGTCAACTTTTTCAGGATCAGTCTTCACTCCTTGGGAAGAGATGATGTGTCCCAAATACTTAACTTCGGTTTTGAAAAGTGCACATTTTGCTGGATTCAGTTTAAGGTTAGCCTCTCGAAGTCTCTGAAACACGGCTTTCAGATTCTTGCAATGTTGGTCAAATGTTTTCCCGTAAACAATGACATCGTCCAAGTAGACAAGGCACGCTTTCCACGTCAGTCCTTGGAGAACGCACTCCATCAAACGCTCGAATGTTGCCAGAGCGTTGCATAGCCCAAACGGCATAACTTTAAACTGCCAGAGCCCATTACCTGTAGAAAACGCCGTCTTTTCCCGATCATCAAGGTGGATGTCAACTTGCCAATATCCACTCTTCAAGTCCAGCGTCGAAAACCACTGGGCTCCCTCCATAGCATCCAGGGTATCACTGATTCTCGGCAGGGGATAGCTGTCCTTTTTAGCCCCGATTCCAACGTTGCTTGCATCTGCGTCGATGATGAATGTTTTGCCAGGTATTGGATGTGCCAGCACTGGAGCGTTACAGAGGCGGTATTTGAGTTCCTGAAAAGATTTTTCACACTCACCTGACCATTTGAACTGCTTCCCTTTCTCGGTGAGCTGATGCAAACTTTTTGCAACTCCAGCAAAGTTCTTAACAAAACGTCGGTAATATGTGGCAAGACCAAGAAAGCTTCGCAGTTGATGTTTGTCCTGTGGTGTTGGCCAATTTTTGACGGAGTCAACTTTTTCAGGATCAGTCTTCACTCCTTGGGAAGAGATGATGTGTCCCAAATACTTAACTTCGGTTTTGAAAAGTGCACATTTTGCTGGATTCAGTTTAAAGTTAGCCTCTCGAAGTCTCTGAAACACGGATTTCAGATTCTTGCAATGTTGGTCAAATGTTTTCCCGTAAACAATGACATCGTCCAAGTAGACGAGGCACGCTTTCCACGTCAGTCCTTGAAGAACGCACTCCATCAAACGCTCGAATGTTGCCAGAGCGTTGCATAGCCCAAACGGCATAACTTTAAACTGCCAGAGCCCATTACCTGTAGAAAACGCCGTCTTTTCCCGATCATCAAGGTGAATGTCAACTTGCCAATATCCACTCTTCAAGTCCAGCGTCGAAAACCACTGGGCTCCCTCCATAGCATCCAGGGTATCACTGATTCTCGGCAGGGGATAGCTGTCCTTTTTAGTCACATCATTTAGCCTTCGGTAGTCCACACAAAAACGAGTGCTTCCGTCTTTCTTTTTCACTAGCACCACTGGTGACGCCCAAGGACTTTTGGAATTTTCAATAAGACCGTCCTTCTTCATTGCTGTTATCATTTCCTCAACCTCACCTTGTTTGGCCAGTGGAAGGCGTCTTGCGGATTGACGAATCGGTCTTGCATCTCCTGTGTTGATGCGATGCTGCACCAACTGTGTCCTACCATATTTTCCCTTTTGCGATGCGAAGATGTCAGTGTACTCTTGTAGGAGATTTTCAGCCATCCTTGTTTGTTGGTGATCAAGGTTGGATGAATACAGTACTTTAGCTCTGATGGTTTCGAGCTGCTCCGGAGTTATAGTTTTTCTTGGGGCTTCGTCTGTGATCTTCGTAATTGCTGCAACGGATTCGCAACGTCCAACGACTTCTCCTTTCTTCAACCTTACATCGTACGGTCTGGTGTTTAGTAATCGTACGGGGACCATTTTGTTTTTCGGGGCTATCAGTGTTTTCCCAATGATGACGCTTTGGGAATAACACTCGGGGTCTGGTTCTACCATAAGGTATCGAAGGCTTCCAAACTCACCTTCCAGTTTTGTCCAAACGAACACTTCAGAAGAAGGAGGCAGAATCAGATCTTCCGTGATGACAGTCCTCAGTGTTGACGTACTTTCATTCGAATAGGTCATTGGAAGTTCCTAATTTTGGTTCTTCAAAACTTGATTACCGATGTCCAAAATAACTCCGTGCTGTTTCATAAAGTCGATTCCAATGATGCACTCGTCACATATATCTGCCACCAGGAATTGATGAGTAAACACTAGATCGGCCAGTTGGATCTTAAGACACACTTCTCCATATACTCTTGCTGCTTCTCCCGTTGCGGTTCTTAGACGGTAGCTATTGGTGTTATGAAGCCACGTCTTCTTTACCAGGTCTCGACGTACTATGGAGGCTGTGGCACCGGTGTCGATGGTAGCCACATGTTTTTTTTTTTTTTGTAATTAACGCGCACATCAAGGGGTTATGACTACCCTTATAATGTTATTAAACACAGTGCGAGCATTTAGGAAAATAGGAGAGGATGTGAAAGGAGACACCGATGCACGTTGCTTTTGAATCTTTGTAAATCGTAATGCAGGGGAAACACAGAGCCAGGTAAAGCATTCCACATTCGGGTGGTGCGACTAAAATAAGAATATCTATACTTGACTGTACGCCCGAAGTTGGGCTCAAGGCAGAAGTGATGAGCATTCCTAGCAAGGCGGGTGTTGCGGCTAAATTGTTTCAAGGGAGGAATGCAGCTGGCTATTTCACTAGAGCACTGTTTGTGGAAAAAGCGATAAAAGAGAGAGAGACAGGTGACGTTTCGACGATGTCCAAGAGAATCAATCGATTCTACGATTGAACTATCACCTATCAATCTTAACGCTCTATTTTGTACCCTATCAAGTAGGCGCAAATATGTTTGAGAAGCACCTGACCAGATATGAGAGTTATATTCCAGTTTTAGGCGGATGAAGGCCTTATAAATTGTAGCCAGATCAGAAGGGGTGAAGAACTTCCTGCATCGTCTCAAGAAACCTAAGCATTTAGCAGCGTTTTTGGCGACTTCAAATATGTGGTCGTTCCAACGAAGATCATCGTTTACACACATACCAAGTACTGACAGCTTTTCGGTTTCTTCGATGCAGGTACCATTCATGGATAATGGCAATGGGGGAATGTTAAGCTTCAACGACAAGAGACAGCATTGAGTTTTCGAAGCATTGAATTCTACTCGGTTCATAAGACCCCATGCAACAATGCTGTCAAGGTCAGAATTCAATGAGCTTATCATACGCAACCGTTCCAGTTCCACATCCGAAGAGCAGGGACGTGAATTTGAAAACGAATATGAAAAGCTGAGGGTCGAGTCGTCAGCAAAACAGTTAAGCGGATTAGAAGTTTCAGACAAGAGATCATTAATGAAAATGAGGAAGAGAGTCGGAGACAAAACAGAGCCCTGGGGCACACCAGCATTTATGATGTGGGTATCAGACTTGAAGCCATCCAACACAACTTGTATTGAACGGTCGGAAAGGTAATTTCTAATCCAACGAAGAAGAGATTCATCGATACCAAAAGCACGCATTTTCGATAAAAGAGCCTGATGCCAAACTCTATCAAATGCTTTAGAAATATCAAGCGCAATAATCTAACTTTCTCCAAAACAATGTAAAGATTGGTTGCACTTTTCGGTGAGATAAGCCATCAAATCACCAGTGGACCGTTTGCTACGAAAGCCGTACTGACGGTCATTAAGAAGCTTTCGTTCTTCAAGATATTTCATAAGTTGACGGTTTATCAACGTTTCCATGACCTTGGAAAGAAGGGACGTAAGTGCAATTGGACGGTAATTGGAAGGGGAGGAAGATTCGCCTTTTTTAGGGACGGGCTTTACAAATGCAGTTTTCCATCTGCTCGGAAAAATCCCAGCAGAATAGGAAAGATGGAAAAGTTTACGCAGTGGTTTTGCCAGCGTAGAAGAACACCTCTTCAGAATAACGGCGGGGATACCATCTGGACCAGCGGATTTATGTATGTTGAGATCTTTTAGGACTCTCGCAACCGAGCGAGTTCGAAAAAATATCTGCTTCATCAAAGAATTTGCAGAATCGAGCTCAGGCGGAGCCAATATGCTATGAGGAAGTGTCGAGTTGGCAGCAAATTGAGCTGCTAGCAAATTGGCTTTGTCGATGGAACTGACATACGGAGAGTCATTGAAGACGAGCGTTGGGACCGATGACGTGGTCGAGTTCTTAATGTTCTTGACAAAAGACCAAAAGTTTTTACTTCCTTTTGGACACAATAGTATTTTTTGCCTTACTTTTTGGTCATGTAAAAACTTAGTCCTTTTTATTTGAGCATTATAAATATTTCTAGCCCTTTTGAACAAATTTCGGTTTTCTACAGTCGGGTTGTCTTTAAATTTTCGAAAACTGCTTTCTCGATCCCTAATCGCCTCTTTACAGCTTCAATCAAACCACGAATTCTCTTTGGGGATGATACTTTTTAATCTGTGAGGAACAAAATTTCTCATGCCGTTGAGAATTACGTTAGATATCATATCAGCTGATGCATCAACGTTACCGTCGAGAAAGCGCAATGACCAATTAAAATTTCGAAAGAAATTATTCAGGCCGTCCCAATTGGCTTTCTCGTATTGCCATACAGTTTTTTTGGGGACTTTCTCTTTTATTTCCGTGACGGATAACGAAAAATCTACCGATATGACACAATGGTCCGATTTGCCTAAAGGAGATGATACTACAACCCTGTATTTTTCGGGATGAGAAGTGAGAAATAAGCCAAGAGTGTTGGCCGCATGGCCTTCAATATCTGGAACCCGAGTGGGCTCATCAACAAGTTGAGTTAATTCGTTAAACTCAGCGAAGATCTCAACATATTTTCCTTCGGGTGTTGTCTGGCCAGAATGTCGAATCCAACCAGACACAATTCTGGTTGGCTTCGACATTCTGGCCATTGAAATCACCCGCAATTGCGATTTCAGTGTGAGGATAAAGGGAGATAATTCTTATTATGGACTCAAATAGCGCATCAAACTCGTTAGAGGTTGAATTGCTATCTAAATTGGGGCTTATATAAATAAAACAATAATGAATGATATGCTTACGGACGGTGAATTTTAGCCACATGAAACTAAAGTTCGTATTGGAACAAAAGCCGTATTGTGGTAGAAGCTGGTAAGCAATATCATTTCGAACATAAACGGCGAGGCCATGGGAGGAAAAGAATAGTGGCACTAAGCTATTTCCAGGCAGGTTGAATTTTGAGGGATCAGAACCAACACCCACCTGTGTTTCACTTAGTGCCAAAACAGCTGGCCTGCATTTTGCAGTGTGAGCATACAAAGCAAAGAAATTCGATCGCAACCCCCTAATGTTGCTAAAATCGACCCGAAATTTACCCGACATCACCATTCACAAAAACACACAAAACAAAATATCGAACGCAGACGCTATCTAAGTAAAATCAACAAGTGCAAATCTTATTGGGAAACCAAAAAAAAATTACTAGCGGTGTTATGCCCAGCAAGCAATTTGATTTTGGTTCACCAACGGGATCAACACCGTTGATCTCACTATCCGCCTAGCAAACCCACAGTCTCATTGACTGCACACACCACCCAGATAAGATAAGAAATTATCAAATCGAAGAAATGTGTGCAGTCACTGAGACTATGAGAGTGGTGTGGGGGAGGAGAAGATAAGGAGGTAAATGCACAGTGTTTTGTCTATTGATGGGCTTTTTTTTTTTTTTTGCTTTAATTAAATTTTTGAAGCACAGCGCACTGAATAATTTTTACACAAGAAACTTGATCACTTTTTCACAGAATGTGTTTTAATCACGGCGCGGCGGAGGATAAGATTATTGATTATTGATTTTACGATTGTTTTATTGTTTTTTTTGGTGTAATTATTTTTTAGGGGTAAGAAATCTATTGCTTTATTAAGTGAACGGGGGAATGGTAAGCGGACACTTGGCACGGTGCGTGTTAACGCGTTCGGTAGCAGATCGGCACTCATGTTTGTTCCCGTTAATAGTAGTTTCCACAGTCAGACTTTTGTTGTCTCGTTTGGTCTGAGAGACCTGGATGGTGGTTCTGGGGCCATCGATACAAGAAACCAGCCTCTGCCCCTCGAAGTTGATGTTATTATTACCTTGCTCTATGTTGGATCTCTTGCTTCCACAATGTTGACAACCGGCTTTATTTGGTGGTAGTCGGCATTGACGCTGTAGGTGCCCGGTCTTGTTGCAGTTCCAACATCTTGCTAGTTCGCTCCGCTGGTTCTTTTGTATTTCAGCTCTTTGGCACGAGCACTCTTCGACTATGGCTTCTCTAAGTCGATGTACTCCATGAGAAGCTTGTTCTGCTGCTATAATTGTCAATGCGAATGCTAAAGTTTCAGAAAGAGTACGTGTTCTAGCAGTTCGCACAGACCTCTGAAGATTTATATCGGAAATGGCACGAACGAAGGACTCAACAGCAAGCTGGTTGATGATTTCTTCTCCAGCATCCGGGTATGCCAGGTGAACCAGTCTTTCGACGTCTAGTTGGAGCTGCTGTAGACTTTCACCCCTTTTCTGGACTCTGTTATTGAGTTGGACTCGGAAGACTTCTTTCAAGTGGCTATCGCCAAAGCGTTTATCTATAGCTGCCACGAGAGAACCTGAAATCGCCGCCCTTACCAGCTGGAACTGTTTGAAGTAATTCAGCTGCTGGTCCTCTAAGAGCAAGAGTCAGTGCAATGTACTTGTCTTCGTCATCCCAGCCATTTGTTGTCGCGGCTGCCTCAAATTGTCTCTTGTAGACTGACCAAGAAGACTGTCCATCAAATGTTGGTGGTTTCATCTCCTTTTTCCTTGCAAACTCTCCAGCAGATTCTCGAACTTTGATTTTCCGGATCTGGTCCAATTCCTTAGTCAGAACAGAGAACTGCTTATCGCATCGGCTTTCCAAACGATTCTCTACAACAGAAAGCTGTTTTTCCACATCTTCAACGCGTTCGTCTAGGGCATAAATTTTTCTCAATGTTACCCAATTTGCCTTCTAAAATGTTTTTCTGACCTTCCAAAACATTCTGTTGCGCCTCAAGTCTTTCGAGAATATTCTGTTGTTCCACCTTTTGCTCGTTTTGTTGTTCTTCAATCAGCTTCTATTGTTCGTTTCTTTGTGTTTCAAGTTGTTCGAGAACATTCTGCTGTTCCTTCTTTTGCTCGTTTCGTTGTGCTTCAAGTTGTTCGAGAATATTCTGTTGTTCTTTCTTTTGCTCGTTTCGTTGTTCTTCAATCAGCTTCTTTTGTTCGTTTCTTTGTGTTTCAAGTTGTTCGAGAACATTCTGCTGTTCCTTCTTTTGCTCGTTTCGCTGTTCTAACAAAAGTTTCATCATACTAGAAAAGTCTACAGTTTCACTTACTTCCTTTTCCTCCACTTCTGTTTCAAAAACAAAAGTGTTTACGTCTTCCCCTTGCTGTTCCAAATAGTTGCGCAAGCGCAGGACGAGCTCATTTTTCGATCCCGCTCTAGAAAGATTTCGCTTACCTAACTCACTTTTAAGCTCAATGCAGTTGAGCTCTTCCAACAACTTACCCATTTTCACTGTATTTAACTTTTTTTTTTTTTTACACTGACACCAGTGTAACGTACGCTTAGTTCGCAAAATAAAACTTCACTTTTCAATTTATTTCTACCACTTTTATTCAGTATCTATACTTTATTCGATCTCAACTCGACTTTTGGACTATCACTTGTTAACAACAATTCACTCTTAACTTTATCACTCTATAATCAAAACTGACTGCTCGTTGCGTCAGCGGCCTATTTATATAGAACAACACTCATCTAGAGCGTTCCAGTTTCTTCTCCATGGTTTCCACGTTTGTGTCAAGCATCTCTACACTCACTGGATGGGCGTCGTACTATTGGGGTTGGCTCTGACTTGTGCCAACTTGGCGGCGCCCAGATGCTGTTACTTATAGTACACGTCAAATGTGCTTACTATACCTCCAAGCGGTATCCACTGGGTCCTGGGATGCTCCGTCCAGTGCTGACCTGCTAAACTAATAAGTGCGCGTGTTGACAAGGGAATCCGGAACAAAAGAATTGTGATCGGTCAACACTATAATTACTCTGCGAACAATGACTGACTGCACGAATCTCAGTGGTCTACGAGAGCTTTCGTGTAAATGTTCCAGCGGATGAATTCGAAGGACAGAATCAACGGTGGACTTCAGCAGCCATAAAAGCAGAAACCCCTGAACGAGCTACTCCAATATATTTGGTTTAAAGGTCTTTCGGGGGCTTTCAATACTAGGACAGGGTATTGAAGTAGAGATGGTGGCGGACGAGCTCCTGGTGAGCCAACGGCAGCACTCACACCCCTGCAGCAGGGTACTGACTCTGGATATTCCAGCCCTTTGTGTCCGAAGGGATCCAAAAGGACCTGGCCCTCCAGGTTGGGGGTTGCGTAACCACGTTAAAAAAGGACAGATCCGAAGCAACTGATAGCCTTGGATAACGATAGTGATTTTAAAGTTGACGACCCAAGCAAACGAATAAAGGACAATGACCTCCGGATCTGCACGTGGAACGTTAGATCACTTAATGGATTACGTGCAGCTGGAGAATTAGCGGACGCCCTGGCCTGCTGCAAAGCAGACATAACCGCCATCCAAGAAGTGCGATGGAGTGGACCGGGCATAAAGAAGATGTCAAACTGTGACATCTACTATGGCGACTGCTACAGACAACAGAAACAGCGCTTATTTGGGTGCGGATTTGTCGTTAGAGGAAGACTCAGGGATAAGGTGATTAGCCAAAATCCAGTCAATAAGCGTATAATGACCATCCGCATCAGGGCTAGATTCGCCAACATTAGCCTTATATGCGCCCACGCCCCCACAGAAGAGAAAGACGACGATTCCAAAGACTGTTTCTACGAGCTCCTCGAAGAAACGTATGAGCAGTGCCCTAGACACGACGTGAAAATCGTTCTTGGCGATTTTAACGCAATGCTAGGGAAGGAGGACATCTTTGGAAACACAATCGGTAAGCATAGCCTCCATGACAAAACCTCCGAAAACGGACTGAGGCTAATCGATTTTGCTGCGGGGCTAAATCTTGTTGTAAGTAGTACACGCTTCCCGCATCTCAAAATTCATAAAGGTACATGGCGATCACCAGATCAATTAACCGTCAACCAAATTGACCATGTTGCGATCGACGCAAGGCACTCTTCCAGTGTGTTAGATGTCCGAACTTTCCGAGGGGCCAACTTTGACTCGGACCACTACCTTGTTGTAGCCAAGGTACGAATGAGGATATCTTGCTCACGACCAGCACGAACTAACGCTGTGAAGAGATATGACGTCGGAAAGCTACAATCGCAAGAGATTGCCAATGCCTTTTCCAATCGAGTGTCCCTTCAATAATCCTTGAATCCCATGCCGCCAGCATTAAGCATTGAAGACCAGTGGCAGCAATGCCAAGAAGCCATCAGAACCGCTGCTTCTGAGATTCTGGGTTTCACTCGGCCACCAAAACGAAACCCATGGTTTGATGAAGAATGCAGGCAGGCAAATACAGCCAAACAAAAAGCACGTCAAATGCTGATGCAATAACGAACAAGGGCTGCTTACGATCAGTATAACGAGATCTACAAGGAGAAAAGAAGGGAAGAACACCGACTTCTCAAAAAGAAAAAGAAGCAGCATGAGAAGCGCTCGTTTGAGGAAATTGAGAGATGCCATGACAGGAACGAGATTCGGAAGTTTTACGAAAAGGTAAAAAGATCCTGCCAGGGTGGCAAACCCCGAACTCAAGCCTGTAAAGATCAGCAGGGAAACATAGTTATAGAGTCACGGTCGCTACTGAGGATCTGGAAAGATCATTTCTGCAGACTGCTTAACGGCGATGAGGACACAAATTCCGCTGTCAGGCAGATTGCCCCATTCAGCTTGGACGATGATCAAGAATGCCGTCCTCTCGACCTAGAAGAGGTTAAGCTTGCCATATGCAAACTTAAATCAAATAAGACTGCAGGTGCAGATGGCCTTGATGCCGAACTTTTCAAGGCAGCTGGAGATCAGTTGGATAGGAGCATGCACCAGCTGATCTGCATGATATGGTCGAAAGAAAGCATGCCCGATGAATGGAACCTCAGTATCGTATGCCCGATCCTAAAGAAGGGAGACCCTCACAATTGCGCCAATTACAGAGGGATAAGCCTCCTTAACGTCGCTTATAAGATCTTGTCTGCTGTAATATGTGAACGTCTGAAACCCCACGTCAACAACTTGATAGGTCCTTATCAATGTGGTTTTAGACCAGAGAAGTCCACAATAGACCAAATTTTCACATTACGGCAGATCTTGGAAAAAACCCGAGAACATAATATCGATATTCGCCACCTCTTTATCGATTTCAAGGCCGCGTATGACAGTATTTACAGAGACGAGCTGTACAGAGCCATGTCTAGTTTCGGCATCCCTGCAAAACTCGTACGACTATGCAGGATGACTTTGGAGAATTCACGCTGCTCCGTCAAGGTCGGAAAAGAACTCACCGAGACCTTTGATGTCGAAAAAGGCTTTAGGCAAGGCGACAAACTGTCATGCGATTTCTTCAACATCATACTTGAACAGATTGTAAGAAACTCAAACGTCAACACCAGAGGAACAATCTTTCAAAAGTCTGTACAATTACTCGCCTATGCAGACGATATTGACGTAATGGGAAGAAGAAAGCGTGATGTCATAGGTGCTTTTGCGAGTATTGAAATAGAAGCGGCAAAAATGGGTTTGATGGTTAATGAGGGCAAAACGAAGTATATGCTGTCATCGAACAAGGACACAGAACATCGACGAATTGGACAAAACGTCACAATAGACAGACATAACTTCGAGGTAGTCCGCTGTAGACACGGACAACAACATCAGTGCGGAGATCAAACGGAGAATAACTCTTGCCAACCGTTGCTTCTTTGGGTTAAGACGGCAATTGAGAAATAAAACCCTCTCTAGAAAAACCAAGGTGACCTTGTATAAGACCTTAATCATCCCAGTCCTGCTGTACGGCGCGGAAGCATGGACCTTATCGAAAGCGGATGAGGAAACTCTTGGTCGTTTCGAAAGAAAAATTCTCCGAATGATCTTTGGTCCCGTATGCGAAAACAATGTGTGGAGAAGAAGATACAACAACGAGCTGTATGAGCTGTGCCGCGACATGGGCATAGCCAGAAGAGTACGCATCGCGAGGCTACGATGGTTGGGCCATGTAGAGCGGATGGACCCAAACGCTCCGGCTCGTCGGGTGTTCGAAAGCACATTGCAGGGAAATCGCGGAAGGGGAAGACCTCGTCTTAGGTGGCGCAATCAAGTGGATGAAGACCTCAACCGACCTGGAGTGCGAAACTGGAGAGAGCTCGCCCGAAATCGAAATCGTTATAGAAGGATGTTGGTTGAGGCCCAGGTTCACCCCGAACAGTAATTTTCACCTAAGTAAGTAATCTCTACACTCACACACACTGGCTTACAAGCAATGCCTGTCATTTATACCATTCCATTATAGTGTTGCCAGTTGTGTTTTCGGGTAAACGTTTTCGATTAGGAAATTGGTATAAAGGTTGGGTGTTCATTACAATTTTAACAAACCACGGGTGAGTTTGAATTTAAATTTCTTAATGCGAGTATAAAGTAGATTTTTTTTGTTAGTTCTGAGGGTCTAGCCTAGTTGGCAAAATTTAAAATCGCAAAGGGAAAACTGTCAGGAAAAAAGAAAAAAACCCAAAGATTGTGGAACAAAAAGTCCATACGAGCCTGTGGGTACCCAGGCCATCAAGTAACCCTAAAATTATCCAGAGCCGTGGTTATTTTCTTTTTTTTTTTGGCTCGAAGTAAAATTTTATTTACATTATTTATCTACGAAATTAAACAATTTGTGCAAAAAAAAAAAACAATGTATGTATGTTTGTCATAAGACAACAACGATATCAAAGAACAAAAACATTGAATACATTGCACCAGTGGCCAAGTATAAAGGCAAGGCCAGGACCGGCCTGAAGTGAAAAGCGCCCGAAGGCCCCCAACATAGATTTTGTTCCTGTTTGCTGTTAATTTATTTTTAAGTGTTTCGGCGTGATTTTTTTTTTTTATTTATTTATTTATTTATTTTCTTTTATTATTTTTAGCATTTATTTTACATTTTTTCTTATTTTTATACCATTTTATTAATTTTTTTCAACATTTTTTTCTGATATTTTCCATTTTTTGTGTGTCAATTTTGTGGGTTTTTGTGAATTTTCTTTTGTGTTGAGTCGGCGATCATCATCCTTATCTGTTCTTAGGCTACTTTGAATATTAGTACGAGGCAACTTTGCGGCCATATATCCGCTACAGGGAGCTCCTTTTAGGCAGGATTGAAAGTAGGTGGGTGAAAGCAATCCCAGTATAGCCAAGGGGTAGCAAGGCAGAAAAAAAGACCAAGAAAGAAAAGAAAGAACATAGAAAACTAGTCAAAAACAAAAACAATTAAACTACAAAAAGAGAAATATAAAAACACAAGAAAAATATAAAAGTTATAAAATTACCATAAATTATAGAATTATAAAAATACTTAAAATCATAAAAATACATACAAAAAAATATAAAAACATAAAAACACTTACAAAAAAAAAAAAACAAAAAAACATAAAAATACAAAAAAAACTTAAAAACATAGAAAAACATAAAAATATAAAGTAATATTAAGAATTAGTTTTAGAATCTTTGTTATTTATTATTTTTCTGTTAATTTATTATTTTCTGGTTAGTGCTTAGAGTTTTGATTTATTTTTGTTTAAATTTTGGTTTCATTTTAGTTTCATTTGAGTTGTTTATTTTTCGTTTGAGTTTAGGTTTTCATTTTCTGTTTGTTAGATTTTTGTTTAAATAAATATGTGCATCACGCCGATAGGTTGAAGCAGAGGTCTTTCTTTTTGTTCTGCGATAACGATGATGGCGTGCTAAGCACGATTGCAGGGGGATGAGGAGCTTGGCGACGCATCGGTGGTAATTGGTTTCACCTGCTAGCAGTGATCGTCTTCAGGGAACTCGACAACATGGCCGAACAAGTTCCATGGTTGGGTGGGCTACAGGCCACACTGCAATTTCACCTCGCAGTGCCTGAAATGTGGTAAGGTTTTTGTGGTGGTGGTCTTTTTTGGCACGATATATGTTTTTGTAATGTGGTTTCCGTCTGGCGAAGGGGCAAGATCCCCCCCTAATCCGGCGAGTTAAGCCGCGCATCGTAAGCGTGCCAGGTCCCTTCGTCTCGACACTTCCTTTTCCCTTCCTTTTCCAATTTCCGTTTCCTTCCTTTTCTTTTCACTTTTTCCTTATCCTCTTATTTTTCCTCTTCCCTCTTTCCTGCTTTTGGTTGTTTTACCTCTCCCATCCTAATGTCATCCTTCTGTCAAATTTCCTTTCTTTTCTTTTCACTTTTCTTTTATCCTTTCATTTCCTTTCCCATATTCCTTTCCTACCTTATCTTTTTGCCTTTACCTTTTTCAATCATCTACCTATCCAAATCTCTTCCTTCATCCAACTACCCTTTCCCAACCTTCATAACCCCCCCCTATTACAAATGGCGCCCAGACGTGTTGTCCAAAGTGTTTGTCATAACCTTAGTCGATTTTCCAAGCGGCATCAGAGTGGGTCGTATGTCATGATAAGGATAGCTTTTTAGCATGCCTTTTCATTTGCGACGACACATTCTGCTGTCACTTGGAGAATCATTCCTCCCTGGGTAAGTTATAGCTACCACAGCTTTGGATTGTAGAACCAAGTAAGTTTTCAAGTGGAAAGTCCTAAGACATACCACTTGAATCGCAACTTGGATTCGTATTCCAGAGCAGTGGTGACTGACTTATCTAATCCTATCCTTCCTAAATTGTGATGTTATAGCTTCTGCAGTTTCAAGGTTCAGATTCTAGTATGTATTCTGGTGGAAAGTCTCTGACATACCGCCAGAATAGCGACTTGAATCGAGACCAAGGAACAGCAGTAGCTAACCTACCCTATATCCTATTCTATTTCTAACGTTGATGGTGTTTGGCTCAGAAAAATTCGTAAGTCTTGGAAAGGGAAGCCTTTGCATGCCTGACCAATCGCGATGAGGACTTTTGAAGTGAACAACATCAACAATAATCCTATGTTAAAGTTTTTTATGTTGTTAATTTTGTTATTGTCTTTCTATGTCTTACCGCACTTCAGATGAGAGATATCAATGTTGAAAATTAGATACTGCTGTCGGGATCTTCACCTCAACGTTGAAACCAACCAAGATGCATCCAAATCCGCCTTCCACATCCCCCGGATCAAATTGAAAAATAGAAAACAAACAAATTAAAACAAATATAAAAACAAACAACACAAATCTATATTTTTTCGTTTATTGCATTTTTCATTTCGTTTTGAGGTTTTAGTGTAGTCGTTTTTTTCGTTAGGATTTTTAAGTTTTTTTTTTTTCTTATATCATTTTTCACTCTATTTTTTTTTGTTGTTTAGGATTTAGTTTTGCATTTGCGATTTTTGTCTTTGGTTTTTTCTCTGTTCATCGTTTTGGTGTTCCATTTTTAAGAGTGTTTATCAGCCATGAATTCTGAAAAAGAAAAAGAATTTGTTTTTACAATGGATACTAGGAATTCAAAGCGAGGTTTTGGGGGCAGGTCTCCAGTCAATAACCCTCAGCCTTCGGGCAAGGAGGATGAAGCGAGTAACGCTGGAGTGGGTGCTGACCAAGGCCAAACGAGCGGGACCATCTCTGAGGAGTTGCAGTCCGCAATCGACGTGGCAGTGGGAAACGCTTGTCAGGTCCATGTAAGTTCTCTCGGGGAGAAACTGACGGAGTCGCTGACAGAGCTGATGAGGGTCAGTCTCTCGGAGTTCCGTAAGGGCTTAAGTGGACCTGACAACTTAGTACCACCGCCTGTAGATAGGCAACTTCCTCCAAGTCGTGGAGCCGCATTCCAGAATGCTGGCAATTCCAGAATGCTGGCAATTCTGGAATGAAGCAACTGTCATTCTCAGCTGGATCAGTCTGCGAGGCCGTTTGTTCCGTTGAGGGAACCAAACCAGTCTAGAGATTTTAGGGGTGATAATGGAGCGTACCAAGCTCACTTTCACCCGGAGCAGAACCGGTTTCGACGAAGTCACCACGGTCACTCGAATTACCCATCAAACCCGCAAGGTGTCCCCGTCATGGTTGACAAGTGGGGTTTGAAATTCGATGGAGATTCCAACAAGCTGACCGTGGAGGAGTTCGTCTTCCGCGTAGAGACCCTGCAAAGTCAGCACGACTGTGCCTGGGCTGAGATTTTGAGAAATTTCCATCTTCTCCTCTCAGGTGCCGCCTATGAATGGTACTGGCAGTTCCAGCGGACCATTTTTCGTCCCAACTGGCCCACATTGCGCGACGCCCTTAAAAGGCAATTTCAAGGCGTGCGGTCGGATTTCGACGTGGTTCGGGACATTATGGAAGGCAGGCAAGGGACTGGGAGCCGGTTGATGAGTTTTTCGCTGCCATCAACCGGATGAGATCTCAGCTCAGGATGCAGATTTCCGAAGGTGAGCTGGTACGTATCCTCAAGAAAAATCTTAACCAGCATTTAGGAAGACTGGTATACCCGCAGGTCATTTTCACAATGGACCAGCTGAGAATGGCGTGTAAAGATGCCAAATACACCTTTCCAGTAGTAAGAGATGGTCCCCGTCAAGATAGATGGTTTACGAGCTGGAGACCGAGCCAGAGGAACAAGTGCACCCCGAAGACCAATTAGCCGCGTTCCAGCACATGGGAGCCCGACCAAAACCAAGTCGGGGGTACAACGATACCTCCACATTGAAGTGCTGGAACTGCGAGCAGCCAGGTCACCTGTACCAGGATTGCACAGCCGCAAGAACCTTGTTCTGCTACAGGTGCGCTGAGGCTGGGGTAATCACTCCAAAATGCCCCAAGTGCAATCCGGAAAACCGGTACAGGAACGTGAAGTCTTCGGGGGAGTCACGTTCCACCCAAGCCCCGCAGTAACATCTGAAGAAAGCGAAACAAACAAAATTCAAATATTGAAGCGAGAAGAAAACAAGCCAAAAGAAATCAAGAAGTATGAGATTAGACCTCTTCACGTTAGGTTAAGAGAGTATTATCTAGCTAGGGATAGGATTTTTAATCAGAAGAGTAGCGCAGTATCGAAAAGAATCCTAAAAGCTAGAGAAAGGTTCCAACTTAGGAAAAACATTAGAAAGAGCATTTTGTCGACGGTGGTCGACGTGTCCTCCGACCCAAGGCCTTATTCTAGAGTCACTATAGGCAATAAAAACCTGCTAGGTTTGCTCGATAGTGGCGCTAGCGTAAGCATTTTAGGGAAAAATTGCGAAAAGGTGTTGGAGGAACTGAAAATCCCCATGATTCCTCATCAATCATGTGTAAAGACACCTGACGGCAAGTTGCAGTCAATAGTCGGCAAAATTAAGGTAGAAGTGCTCTACAAAGGATGAAAAGCACCAATTGAATTCTATTTGGTCCCAAACCTGGATCAGGAGTTGTACCTGGGTGTAGATTTTTGGAAGGCTTTCCAAATCGCACCGGGTGTAGTGAGTACAATTTCGATGATGGAAGAGCAAGCCGACCTGCTAAACACTCATCAGTTGTCTCTTGAGCAACAGTCGCGGTTGGAAGCTGTCAGGATGAAGTTCCTTGACTATGACCGTCACGGCTTATGTAAGACGTCTTTGATGGAGCACGTCGTCACTACCCTGTTTCCCCAGCGGTGCAAGCCATATTGTACCAGGAGTTGGACAGAATGCTAGAGCTCGGCGTTATTGAGGAGAGCGAGAGCCCTTGGTGTTCACTTGTTGCCCTTATTAAGATGATTGGCGAAAACAACACCGTAAAATACCGGTTTTGCCTTGACGCTCGTAAGGTCAACTCGGTTACAAAAAAGGATGCTAAATCTCTTCCCCATATCGAAGGGCTCCTCAGTCGTCTACCAGACACCTACTTTATAAGTAGCGTGGATCTGAAGGAGGCATTCTGGCAGATACCGCTGGAGGAACAGAGTAGGGAGAAAACTGCGTTTGCGGTACCGGGGAGATCTTTGTACCAGTTTAAGGTTATGCCTTTTGGGTTGTGTAATGCCGCTCAAAGGTTATGCCGATTAATGGACAAAGTGATCCCTGCACGACTCAGAGATCGAGTTTTCGTCTATCTAGACGATTTGCTTATCATCGCGCCGGACTTTGAGACGCATATCAGTCTGCTAGAACAGGTAGCTGATTGCTTGAGAAAAGCTAACCTCACGATTAATCTGAAAAAGTCCAAATTTTGCTTTAAAGAGCTTAAATATTTGGGCTATATTGTAGGCGGTGGAAAGTTAAAGACAGACCCGGCCAAGGTCGAGGCAGTCGTTGACTTTCCGCTTCCCAAGAATCAAAGACAGGTTCGTCGGCTACTTGGTCTAGCAGGATGGTACAGACGGCTTATCAAGGACTTCTCTACCCTGACGGCTCCGTTGACCGTTACGCTGAAAAAGAAAAACACCAAGTTCGAGATGACTGATGAAGCAATAGCAGCGTTCGAGCGACTGAAAACGGCATTAACATCAGCCCCTGTTCTCACGCACCCGGATTTCAAGAAGCGATTTTACATCCAGTGCGACGCTTCTGATTCAGGTTTAGGTGCAGTGCTTTTTCAAAGAAAAACCGACGAAGAAGAGAGTCCAGTGTCTTACTTCTCCCAGAAGCTCAACTCTTGTCAACGAAACTACAGTGTGACCGAGAAAGAGTGCATGGCTGCTGTAATGGCAATCAAACGTTTCAGGCCCTATGTTGAGGGTATGGATTTTACGGTCATCACCGACCACTCAAGCCTTAAGTGGCTAATGAACATGAAAGACCTGAACGGTCGTCTGGCCCGGTGGAGCCCAGATCTCCAATCCTATATCTTCGACATAGAGCACAGAAAGGGAACGCTAAATGTTGTGCCGGATACTCTTTCTCGGGCACACTTAGAGAGTATTGAGGTCGAGGCAGTCGGAGGAGTTTAAGTCGGAAGTCGGACTCGGAGGAGTTTAAGTCGGAAGAGTACATGAATCTCATTAAAACAACTAGAGAAAATCACGAGCAGTTGCCCGACTTAAAGGTAGACGGAGACTTCGTATATAAGAAGTGGTTGCCTCCAAGTATTGAAGAGTGGCTGGAGGAACACACTTGGCGACTCTTTATTCCTTCTGGTCTCACCGAAGAAATCATCGCCAAGTCCCATGAACCACCGAAGTCCGCTCATGGTGGCATTGCTAAAACGCTCCATAGAGTGCGGCTGTACTTTTACTGGCCCAACATGACCGTACAAATTAAAAATTTCATAAATAATTGTGCAATATGTAAGCAATGCAAACCTACCAATCAAGTTCAACGTCCCCCTATGTCTACCAATTTTTGTACCGATCGTCCGTTTCAAAAACTATACGTAGATTTTCTTGGTCCCTACCCGAGATCAAAAATCGGTAATTGTTATATATTTGTTGTCTTTGACCATTTCTCAAAGTTTATGTTCTTCAAGCCACTAAAAGCCGCAAATTCCCAAGCTATAGTACATTATTTGAAAAATGAAATTTTTAACACGTTTGGAGTACCACAAATAATCCATTCAGATAATGGAAAGCAGTTTCTGTCGAAGCATTTCCAGAACTTGCTTCAGAAGTTCGGCATCCGCCACTTTAAAACTGCGAATTACGCGCCGCAATCCAACGCCTCGGAGAGTGTTAATCGCACATTGCTTGCCGCTTTAAGATCATATCTTAAAGACGATCAACGCGAAAGGGATATTCACCTCAACGAGATCGCGTCAGCATTGCGGAGTTCAGTGCACTCATCTTCTGAATCTTTCAACCATCCCATCAGATTGTGGATGAAGCGGTGTGGTTCTGGTCTTCTTGATGCCAAGTAGTCCGCACACTCCTTGGAAGATGTTTGACTCGAAGTTCCTCCCTTGGTCGGAGTGGAGTTCCAAAGGTACGCCAAACCTACTTACCCAGTTAAACACAATCTGGTCGACCACCGTTTTGGCTTCTTGATTTGGGATGGCATACGCCTCAGGCCATTTGCAAAAATAGTCCATTACAACCAGAATGTACTTGTTTCCAGCGTTGGTCTCTGGAAAAGGCCCAGCCACATCTACTGCAATCCTCTCAAAAGGCGATCCAACGTTGTACTGATGCATCTTACCTTGAATCTTCCTACCAGGTCCTTTGGTTGCAGCACACTTGTCACATGTTCGGCAACACTTCTCCACGTCATCTCTAGCATGTAACCAGTAGAACCGATGTCGCACCTTCTCCAGTGTTTTGTTAACTCCCAGGTGACCTCCAGAAGGTCCGTCGTGCATCTCCCGAAGAACTTCACTGACTTTCGATTGCGGTACGATCAGCTGCATCACATATGATTTACCGTCAGCGGACTCCCATCTTCGCCTGAGGACACCTTCTTGCACATATAGTGAGTCCCACTGTGCCCAATAGGCCTTCAGAACTGGACTCCTGTCAGAAATGTCTCCCCATTCAGGTTTCTCTTCATTTTCTTTCCATGCGGGAATGGGTTCGATATCTGGATCCTCCAGTTGAGCGGTCCTCACTTCCTCATTGCTCCATCCGCATATGGGTACAGCTCTTAGCCGCTGAGCGGTAATATTTTCTTTGTTTTCTTGTCGCCTACAATGCTTGCAATCCTCTTTGCAAGGTCTTCGGGACAATGCGTCGGCGTTTGAGTGCAGCTTTCCTCTGCGGTGTTGAATCTGGTAATCATAAGTCTGCAGTCTTTCTATCCACCTTGCGACTTGACCTTCTGGATTTTTGAAGTTCAACAGCCAGTTCAGAGCACCATGGTCTGTCCGCAGAAGGAATTTCTGTCCATAGATGTACTTATGGAAATGCTTTGTTGCCAAGATAAGAGCTAGCAGTTCCCTTCTGGTCACGCAGTAGTTTCTTTCAGGCTTCGAGAGGACCTTACTGTAATATGCCACCACTTTCTCTTCGCCATCATGCACTTGGGATAGTACCGCCCCGATTCCAACGTTGCTTGCATCTGCGTCGATGATGAATGTTTTGCCAGGTATTGGATGTGCCAGCACTGGAGCGTTACAGAGGCGGTATTTGAGTTCCTGAAAAGATTTTTCACACTCACCTGACCATTTGAACTGCTTCCCTTTTTCGGTGAGCTGATGCAAACTTTTTGCAACTCCAGCAAAGTTCTTAACAAAACGTCGGTAATATGTGGCAAGACCAAGAAAGCTTCGGAGTTGATGTTTGTCCTGTGGTGTTGGCCAATTTTTGACGGAGTCAACTTTTTCAGGATCAGTCTTCACTCCTTGGGAAGAGATGATGTGTCCCAAATACATAACTTCGGTTTTGAAAAGTGCACATTTTTCTGGATTCAGTTTAAGGTTAGCCTCTCGAAGTCTCTGAAACGCGGCTTTTAGGTTCTTGCAATGTTGGTCAAATGTTTTCCCGTAAACAATGACATCGTCCAAGTAGACAAGGCACGCTTTCCACGTCAGTCCTTGAAGAACGCACTCCATCAAACGCTCGAATGTTGCCGGAGCGTTGCATAGCCCAAACGGCATAACTTTAAACTGCCAGAGCCCATTACCTGTAGAAAACGCCGTCTTTTCCCGATCATCAGGGTGGATGTCAACTTGCCAATATCCACTCTTCAAGTCCAGCGTCGAAAACCACTGGGCTCCTTCCATGGCATCCAGGGTATCACTGATTCTTGGCAGAGGATAGCTGTCCTTCTTAGTCACATCGTTCAGCCTTCGGTAGTCCACATAAAAACGAGTGCTTCCGTCTTTCTTTTTCACTAGCACCACTGGTGACGCCCAAGAACTTTTGGAATTTTCGATAATACCGTCCTTCTACATTGTTGTTATCATTTCCTCAACCTCACCTTGTTTGGCCAGTGGAAGGCGTCTTGCGGGCTGACGAATCGGTCTTGCATCTCCTGTGTTGATGCGATGCTGCACCAACTGTGTCCTACCATATTGTCCCTTTGCCGATGCGAAGATGTCAGTGTACTCTTGTAGGAGATTTTCAGCCATCCTCGTTTGTTGGTGATCAAGGTTGGATGAATTCAGGATTCTAGCTTTGATGGTTTTGAGCTCCTCCGGAGTAATAGTTTTTCTCGGGGCTTCGTCTGTGATCTTCGTAATTGCTGCAACCGATTCGCAACGTCCAACGACTTCTCCTTTCTTCAACTTTACATCGTACGGTCTGGTGTTTAGTAATCGTACGGGGACCATTTTGTTTTTCGGTGCTACCAGAGTTTTCCCAATGATGACGCTTTGGGAGGAACACTCTGGGTCTGGTTCCACCATGAGGTATCGAAGGCTTCCAAACTCACCTTCAAGCTTTGTCCAAACGAACACTTCAGAAGAAGGAGGCAGGATAAGATCTTCCGTGATGACAGTCCTCAGTGTTGACGTATTTTCATTCGAATAGGTCATTGGAATTTCTTTATTTTTGTATTTCAAAACTCGATTACCGATATCCAAAATAACTCCGTGCTGTTTCATAAAGTCGATTCCAATGATGCACTCGTCACATATATCTGCCACCAGGAATTGATGAGTAAACACTAGATCAGCCAGTCGGATTTTAAGACACACTTCTCCATATACTCTTGCTGCTTCTCCCGTTGCGGTTCTTAGACGGTAGCTATTGGTGTCATGAAGCCACGTCGTCTTTACCAGGTCTCGACGTACTATGGAGGCTGTGGCACCCGTGTCGATGGTAGCCACATGTTTGGTCCCGTTAATAGTAGTCTCCACATTCAGACTTTTGTTGTCTCGTTTGGTCTGTGAGACCTGGATGGTGGTTCTGGGGCCATCGATACAAGAAACCCACCTCTGCCCCTCGAAGTTGGATTGATAGGCAACGCTGGTGTTGTTGTTACCTTGCTCTAGGTTGGATTTCTTGCTTCCACAATGTTGACAAGCGGCTTTATTTGATGGTAGTCGGCATTGACGCTGTAAGTGCCTGGTCTTGTTGCAGTTCCAACATCTTGCTAGTCCGCTCCGCTGGTTCTTTTGTATTTCAGCTCTTCGGCATGAGCATTCTTCGACTATGGCTTCTCTAAGTCGATGTACTCCATGAGAAGCCTGTTCTGCTGCTTCAATTGTCAATGCAAATGCTAAAGTTTCAGAAAGAGTACGTGTTCTAGCAGTTCGCACAGACCTCTGAAGATTTATATCGGAAATGGCACGAACAAAGGACTCAACAGCAAGCTGGTTGATGATTTCTTCTCTAGCATCCGGGTATGCCAGGTGAACCAGTCTTTCGACGTCTGCTTGGAGCTGCTGTAGACTTTCACCCCTTTTCTGGACTCTGTTATTGAGTTGGACTCGGAAGACTTCTTTCAAGTGGCTATCTCCAAAGCGTTTATCTATAGCTGCCACGAGAGAACTGAAATCACCGCTCTTACCAGCTGGAACTGTTTGAAGTAATTCAGCTGCTGGTCCTCTAAGAGCAAGAGTCAGTGCAATGTACTTGTCTTCGTCATCCCAGCCATTTGTTGTCGCGGCTGCCTCAAATTGTCTCTTGTAGACTGACCAAGAAGACTGTCCATCAAATGTTGGCGGTTTCATCTCCTTTTTAATTGCAAACTCTCCAGCAGATTCTCGAATTTTGATTTTCTGGATCTGGTCCAATTCCTTGGTCAGAACAGAGAACTGTTTATCACATCGGCTTTCTACGATTTCAAAACGATTCTCTACAACAGAAAGCTGTTTTTCCATACCTTCAACGCGTTCGTCAAGGGCAAACACATTTTTTTCAATGTTGCCCAATTTGCCTTCTAGAATGTTTTTCTGACCTTCCAAAACATTCTGTTGCGCCTCAAGTCTTTCGAGAATATTCTGTTGTTCCTTCTTTTGCTCATTTCGTTGCTCTTCCAGATTCTTTTGTTGTACTTCGAGTCTTTCGAGAACATTCTGCTGTTCCTTCTTTTGCTCATTTCGGTGCTCTTCCAGCTTCTTTTGTTGTACTTCGAGTCGTTCGAGAACATTCTGCTGTTCTTTCTTTTGCTCGTTTCGTTGTTCTAATAAAAGTTTCATCATACTAGAAAAATCTACATTTTCACTTACTTCCTCTTCTTCCACTTCTGTTTCAAAAACAAAAGTGCTTACGTCTTCCCCTTCCTGTTCCAAATAGTTACGCAAGCGCAGGACGAGCTCATTTTTCGATCCCGCTCTAGAAAGATTTCGCTTACCTAACTCACTTCTAAGCTCAATGCAAGTGAGCTCTTCTAACAACTTACCCATTTTCGCTGTATATAATTATTATTTTTCTTTTTTACTTTTTTTTTTTTTTTACACTTTACTAGTCAAATAAGTTTTATTTACACTTCTGACACCAATGTAACGTGCGCTTAGTTCGCAAAATAAAACTTCACTTTTTACTTTATTTCTACCACTTTATTCAGTATCTATACTTTATTCGAACTCAACTCGACTATTGGACTATCACTGGTTAACAACATTTCACTCTTAACTTTATCACTCTATAATCAAAACTGACTGCTCGTTGCGTCAGCGGTCCTATTTATATAGAACAACACTCACTAGAGCGTTCCAGTTTCTTCTCCATGGTTTCCACATTTGCTGTCAAGCATCTCTACACTCACACACACTGGCTTACAAGCAATGCCTGTCATTTTATACCATTCCATTATAGTGTTGCCAGTTGTGTTTTCGGTTAAACGTTTTCGATTAGGAAATTGGTATAAATGTTGGGTGTTCATTACAATATTATGCCAAGCTCAGGAAGCCTTCATTCATCTCTGTAGCACAATTATTAACAAAGCACCTACACTTTAGGTTTTAATTTTTTTTTTGTGTTAAGAAAAATTGAAAACTTAAAATGTTGGCACTTTGTTAATAATTGTGCTATTGAGATGAATGAAGGCTTTCTGAGAAAAACACATTATGGGCAAAAATTTCACATTTAAAGATTTTGATTGAGAAAATTTTTTCAAAAATTTTCTACCGTGCTTTTAATAAAAACAAAAAATCAATACTTAAAGTGTTGGCGCTTTGTTAGTAATTGTGCTACAGACATGAATGAAAGCTTTCTAAGCTTGGCATAATATTTACTAAATTGCCGCATTTCAATATTTTGACTGAGATAAGTTTTTCAAAAAATGTCTACATAGTTTGATATCCAACTTTTGGTATTAATAAAAAGTTAAGACAAATAACCGCGCACCTTCTTCGCGAATCACAATATAATGAGTCCCAATAAAATCGGTATAGTTGCATGTTTAAGAGTTTTCACATCTTGCCCAGCTTTACAAAAAAAAAATAGAGTTTCAATAACTTTGGTGTTGTTCAAACCCTGCCCTTAAGAATTTTTCAGAAGTGTGCTATAAACTACATTTCAGGTTATGTTTTAAGGCCGTGTGTGAATTGCGTCAAAATTTGCGTTAAAACTTCTACCAAGATTAAAATTTGACGTCTTGTTTGAAATGGGATCAAATTTAGCCATTTGCTGTGTGAATTGCGTTAAAACAATTATTTTAACCAAGATTTCTGCGTAGGTTAAAAAAATTTCTCTCGATAATTTAAGAAATTTCCATGAACAAAGATTGGTTTTCTTTTCACGGAAGAATAATTTCTCTTACAAACCATATTTTTAAGAAAACAGGGTTAATAAAAAGTCTTTGAAACTGAAAAAAATCTTTTTTATTATCGTTCTCGATCCAAATGTCGTATTTTAAAACAACAATAAATAATATTCAAACAAAATTCAAATTTTGATTCATTGATTTATTGGGTGTAGTAACACTGAAAATTAGTTTTCATGGCTGATATCTTTCATACATTTCAAAAGAAACAAAACAATAAATCCGTATTTGGTTTAGAAAAATGACAAATTTAAAGTATTTTGTATTAATTCTCGTTTTTTTCATCCAGACTTATCCTAATTTCAATTAGTCTTATTTTTTTTTTTTTCGTGAAACCCTAGAAAACAACAAAAGCATTAAATTTATATAAATTAATTAATTTCAAACTAATATTTAATGTATGGTTTTCCAGCCTGCCTTCGTTTTTTTTCTTGATTCATATTTCGTTGTTTGAATTGAATGCAAAAGCAAGAGCAAATTTCTCTATCACTAGAAACGTCAAATTTTAACACACTTTAACTTGCTCCACAGCTCAATAAATTTTAACCCATTTTATTCACCTCATTAGTGTCAAATTTTAACGCGGGTTAAATTTTAACACACATTTTAACGCAATTCACACACGGCCTAAATTGCCAATCGTCAAATGAAAATAAACTCACCATCTCAAATTTTAACGCGGGTTAAATTTTGACACACATTTTAACGCAATTCACACACGGCCTAAATTGCCAATCGTCGAATGAAATGAACTACCACAACTTTTTCGCGCCTTTTTGCTGCAGCTCACACGTATTCACAGATGGATGCTGCGATTACAAAAACAACAATTTAAACAAATGGAAGTTGCGGGCAAGAGGCGTAATGGTTTTCCCTCTTGTTCTTTTTCCTCCAAGGTCACTATCATCTGTATTGACAGAGATATCGAATTTAACACAGGTCAGGGTACACCAAAGTTAGCCTTTTCTCAAATTGTCAAAAAGTGATGTCAAAGTTGAGAAACAATTTTTTTCTTGGAATATGACCAAAAATCACATCCCAAAGTATAATACACGCATTACGGAACACCCTGTAGATAGATAGATATATAGATAAATTCTTTATTTCATCAGAGTCTATAAATAGAAAACTTAAGATTAGGGACATGGCAATTTAGCCGTCTACCTGATATGACATATCATGATGACTTAGATAAATTTTTGTGTTAAAGTATTAGTATTGTAAACTGACAATTTTAATGATTTGAAACATAAAAAAGTAAATATAAAAGTAAGGGCTTACAATTCAAAATTTAAGCTTATTAATAATATTATTAGAAATTATAATTTGACTTTTTTATCTTCGTAAAAAATACCTAATATAAAAATTGATTTGACACAAGAAAATTAATTAAATTAAATTGCAATAACTGATTAGTTTAAGGAAAACTATTGCGATAAGAGAGCGCGTGCTGGCAATACTGATAGAGACTAAGCCAACCTGCTGCCACATTGAGTACCTCATATAGATGTTGTAACGTGAGATTATTTTGTTGGAAATAAAGTCGCCGAACCTCTTGCAAAATAGGGCATATCGCAATGAAGTGATAGACATTTTCCGGTTCCATTCTATTACATGAGTCGCAGATTTGTGGCAGGTCTTCTCTGTGTGGCATGTAGTTCAAATTTAAGACTTCGACTCTTGCTCGGAAAATAACACTGATGACTTCGACGGAAAAATCTCTTCTGAAGTAGTTTTCATCAGACCTCAACTGGTAATTTAAGTTCTTGTATACACTTCTGGATAAAGACGAAGCTGCTCTATCCAAACATTGCATATACATCTTTTCATCCACATTGGCGATCACGTCTGCGAAATTATTCTGCCAAACATCTGTATTGGTTTCATTCAACGAAAGTACGGCATCATGCAATCTTTGAATGGCTTAGAATTTGTATGAAGAAGTCGAAACAAAATAGTCTTGTGAAGACTCTCATCACCTCGGTACATAACTTTAGAAATATAGTCTGCATTTGCTTTGAGGGTTTGAATGTAAACAGGCGGTATTCCTGACGCGACATATATCGCATAGCTCGGAGTTGAGTTCGGCAATCGAAATAAACGTTTGAAAAAAAGCCTTTGAATCGGCCCAAAAGCATCAAGAGGTGTATATCCGAACACCTGAGCTCCATAGCAAAATCATGTATTGACTGTTGCATGAAAAACCCGGTACTTGGAGGCCACATCAATATTCCGGTTGTCAAAGAATTTTGGCCACATCGTATTTAAAGCAAGCACAACTTCGTTGCTCTTAATTTGGGCGTGCTTAATCATATTGAGGTTGTGAGTAAGCAAAACACCTAGATATTTAAATTCTCGAACAACTTCAATACGGATGTTGTTTAAAAACCAGCTCTCTTTGGGTCGGCTGTTTCTCTGACGTGGTACAAAAATAAGTATTTCTTTTTTTGGCCGTTTATTTGTAGGCCCCAAGTCTCGCAGAAAGTGTTAAGTTTATTAATTTGTAACTGCAACGTTAAAGGGTTATCCGCCATCAGCACCAGGTCATCTGCATATAGTAAGACTTTTACTAAAACACTTCCAAATATTACTCCACCAGAAAAGGATGTTTTGGATTTCATTAATAAATAGTGCAAATAGAATCGGGCTCAGGATACAACCTTGAGGCACACCACCTGTTGTTTCATACCATTCTGAGAACTCGCCTCTATGCGACTTAAGGAGTCATAATTACCCAGTAATGGTAATTGAAATCGTGCCAAAGATGCAGAAATCACAAACAGCCTACTAAGCACGTTCCGAGATCATATTGCACCTATCCAGAATCCAGAAGAGATCGTCGCCAACATATGGTTTCATAGTTTAAGCTAAGCAATTAGTCATAAGTAAGAACAAAGGAAATCTTTGTATAAATAGTGCTCTCCAGAGTATTAAGACTCCATGTGCAAATTGTGTGTCATTGGGAGTGTAACTTGTGTAACTTGGAACATTATTAAATAAAATCTTTTTTAAAAACTACTCCGCGTAGTAAAGAATATAATTGGCGACCGTGACAGGACGATCAGTTTTTTTGTGAAACCTGAAAAGATCAAGTAAGGGAAAAAACTATCGTCTTCGTGAGTGACAAAGTGGTGTGTTGCTACGAACCTTAAACAAATAAGTACCTTTCAAGAAAAGGGAAAGAAAGTTAATATAAAAAAGTATCCTTAATTAAAGAGGAGAAAACCCAAAAAAAGTATCCTTAATTAAAGAGGAGAAAACCCAAAAAAAGTATCCTTATTCAAAAGGAGAAAAGTGAAGAAGTGAAAGAAATTAAAAGTGGAAAAGTGAAGAAAAAATAGTAAAATTTTCCATGTATTAAAAAATAATAATTATAAATGGAAAAATTACCCAGTGATGAGAAAATAAAAGAACTCATAGTAAGGATAAATAAAATAAAGAAAGTATTCAAGGAATACAAAGAAGACGTTGAAAACAACAACGTCTAGTGGAAAATAAAAATAAAAATATTTAAAAAATAAACAGCAACGTTTAGTGAAAAAATTAAACAACAAAAATAAAAATAAAATAACGTTTGGTGAAAAATAAATTAAAAAACTGAGTGAAAAACTGAGAGTTAATAAAAATAATAAAAATAAAAACATTTTGTTAATAAAAAACTAACAACAAAAAATAAAAAAAAACAAACAAACAAAAGTGCAAAGTGAAATATATTCAGGCCTAAGTGAGTCAGATCATCAGAATAACCCGGGAAGCAGCGCAACACAGCTGTTGTGACAACAAATGCAAACGACCGAATTCTACACTACAAACCAAGTAAACAACAGCAGGTGAATGACCAACAGGTTAACGAACGTCACCACCAGTTGGCGAATAAATATGACACCTCCTGCAACTATCAGCGTTCTCGTGCTCGGAGCCGTTGCAGTGCATTGCATTGTATTGCTTGCATTGCATTTCTTTCCATTTCAATTATGTATATATTGTTTGTCTGTATCTCGAATTATTTATTGCCTAGTTAGCAGTTAAGTTGTATAAATATCTTGAATAGGAAATAAATAATTCACTTGCTAGTAAACCTGCGAGCCAAAAGACATTTAAGTTTTCTCTTCATTGACTTCCTCCCACCAGCGGCAAGGAGTTAATTAACAACTTATTCTGTCAACTAGTCATGGTCCTTCGAGGAAATGAACAAAAAAGCGTAACCAGGGCTCAAACATTGGTTAGTGAAAAGCGTAGCCAGGGCTTCAAACATTGGCTAGTAAAAAGTGAGCGAATAAGCGTAACCAGGGCTTAGACATTGGTTAGTGAAAAGCGTAGCCAAGGCTTCAAACATTGGCTAGTGAAAAGTGAGCAAATAAGCGTAACCAGGGCTTAGACATTGGTTAGTGAAAAGCGTAGCCAGGGCTTCAAACATTGGCTAGTGAAAAGTAAAGTTACAAAAACAACGCAATCAAAGTACGAAAAAACTACTGTCGCTATCTATAAGATTATCTACAATATAGAACAAGACAATTCAAACAAAAAACTGAGATGTTGGACGAAACAGATGTGTTTATTATAAGCTCGAAGCAAAAGGCCTTGAGAGAAGAAATCGAAAAGCAATGTCGAAACTTCGGCAAGGATAGTGCCTCCAGAAAAACACAGAAATACAAAGAAGAAAGGCTAGAACGCCTCGAAAAATGTTGGTCTGAATTTCACGCAAACCATATTCAAATAGTTCCCTTTGTAAAATTTGATACACCCTACATACAAAGGGATACGTACAACAGAGTAAAATCATTGTACGAAAGTTTCAAACGAGAATTGGAAAATATAGATCCAAGTGTCGCACAAGCTTCGAAGGAAATGGAAAAGCCTGAAGTCCCTCACGATGCTCCCACTGCAGAAACTTCAAAGAACATCGCACAAGCTTCGAAGGAAATGGAAAGGCCTGAAGTCCCTCAAGATGCTCCCACTGCAGAAACTTCAAAGAACATCGCACAAGCTTCGAAGGAAATGGAAAGGCCTAAAGTCCCTCAAGATGCTACCACTGCAGAAACTTCAAAGAAAATTGAAAAGACATCTAATGCTTCTGCCTACAAAGCCGACACCGCAAAGCCGGACAAGAATTCAACTACCGTACAAGGTCAACGGTTGACAAAGTTAAAGCTGAGGATAACGGCCATTATCGAGAACATAGAAGAATTTGAAAAAACATTCGATGAATATTCCAAGGACATTTACGACTTTCAACAAAAAATACTGCTGGAGCAGTTGCGAACATTCACTGAATTACATGAAGACTTCATCTGCAATTCATCTGAAGAAGACCTTGAGAAACCTTATGTAACGAATAAGGAATATAAAAATGTCAAACAAGAGGTCAACAGATTTCTCAATACAATGGCATCAAAACTCTCCAGTAGTAACAACAAGCCGAAGGAACATAAGACTGAATCAATGCTTCCAAGACTTAAAATACCGACATTTAAGGGTAATTATTTGGAGTGGCAGCAGTTTTATGACCTGTTCCTCAATATAATACACGCCAAGGCCAATTTAACAACGACTGAAAAATGAAGTATTTAAAAACTCATTTGGAAGGAGAGCCCCTGCAACTCATAAAGCATCTAACGTTTTCAAGTGAAAACTATAATAGCGCTTGGGAGATCTTAAAAAGTAGATACAACAATGAGCGAAAAATAGTGTCTATGCATATAGAGAAGATGCTCAAATCTGGACACAATAGCGCTCCAACAGCGTCTCCATTAAAAACAGCTTGGATGCCATTAAAGAGGGACTAGCGGCACTAAAAAATTTGGGCTACGACACTTCTTCATGGGGTCCTATGATTGTTCATATGACTACAAAGTCACTTGACACAGAATCAAGAAATTTGTTTGAACAAGGTTTAGAGGAGCCAAATAAAATGCCGAAAATGAAGACTCTCCTCGACTTTCTGGAAAGACGTTACCAAGCTCTTGAAGTAATGTCAACAAACAAAAAACAAAAGAACTCATTTGAGGAACCAAGATCTGGAGTACGTAACTTCATCATAGATGCAAAAGTTATTCAGTGTCCAATATGCAAAGGAGACCATAAAATATACGCATGTCAAAAGTTTTTAAAATTATCGCCAAAAGAAAGATGGACACAGTGCAAGCAGGCAAAGCTTTGCCTGAACTGTTTGAGGCATAACAAACAGATCCAATGTTTTAGCAAGAAAAATTGCCAACATTGCAACAAGAAACATCATTCACTTCTTCACATGGAATGGACTGATAAGCCAAAACAAACAGAATTGATAGAAGCTGCAAGATCATCCGCACAAATAAATCATAGCGAACAGAACCAGAATGTTTTAATCGCAACGGCAATTCTAAAAGTTAATAATGACAAGGGACAGTACGTTACAGTCAGAGCACTTATCGATCCTGGATCCCAAGCCTCGCTAATCACCGAGTCGGTTGTACAGACACTGAAACTTAAGAGACAGGACGTTTGTGTTGAAGTCAGCGGACTAGGAGCAACAAAAGCAGGAATTGCCACCAATAAGGTAGATGTGACCATAATGCCACATTTTGCTTCGAGTTTTAAGCTAAAAATAGAAGCTCTGGTGCTGTCAAAATTGACAAGGCAGTTACCTTCGAAGCAAACAAACACTAAACAAGTTGAAAAGTTCGATCGTCTAGAGCTTGCTGATCCAACATTCAATATTCCTGGGCCAATTGATATGATAATTGGAGCTGATACATATGGCGACATCATGTTAAGTGGTATTAAACGAGTCGCTGCTAGATCACTAATCGCTCAAAGATCACAGTTAGGTTGGCTGATCTCTGGACGAACATCAAACGACATTCCCGACACATACAGGGTTACTGGACTAGTAGCACTTACATCAATTGATCAACAACTAGAAAAATTTTGGGAGATAGAAGAGGTTAATCAACCAAAATTCCAAAAGCCGGAAGATAAACGGTGCGAACAAATCTATAAGGATACACACTACCGAAAGGGCAATGGGAGATATGTTGTGAAGATCCCATTCGACGAAGAATTAATCCAAACAAATCCACTTGGTGAATCAAGAAATAAAGCTACTAAGGATAAACCTGATTGCAGTGGAAGACATTCGAATTCCAAGGTGGATAAACTCCACAAAGGTTCAAGAATTTGAGCTTCACGGATTTTGTGATGCTTCAGAGGAAGCATATGCAGCAGTAGTTTATGCCAGGATAGCTCTACCAACGGGTTTCTTTGCTACAACAATTGTAGCTGCAAAAACAAAGGTGGCCCCAATCCGAAAAAAAATATCTCTTCCGAAATTGGAACTATGTGGTGCTCACCTGTTATCAAAGCTGCTGGCAGAAACAATGAAGACATTTGGGTGCCAAGTTAAAAACATATTTGCTTGGACAGATTCGAGAATAACGTTGGCCTGGCTACAAAAATGTCCGTCGACCTGGAAAACATTTGTTGCGAACCGAGTCTCAGAAATACAAGAGGCAGTAAACGTTAGCTGCTGGAGACATGTTCGGTCAACTGATAATCCAGCTGATGATGGTTCAAGAGGATGCCTTCCAGAACAGATGGCAACCAATGATTTATGGTGGAATGGACCTTATTGGCTGAAATTCGATTCTGAACAATGGCCGTTAAATAACCAACAGCCAATCGCAGTGATCGATATACCCGAAGAAAAAAGGGTTTTAACAATTAGAGTTGAAGAAATTGACGACCTGACTAAGAGATTTTCTTCATATACAAAACTAATAAGAGTCGCTGCTTATTGCAGACGATTCATATCGAACTGCAAAAACAAACTAAAGAAGAAACCATCGGAAACGGGTAACCTAACAACAAGGGAATTGAGCGATGGAAGTAAAGGAATCATACGGTATCTACAAGAGAAGGTGTATTCCAAGGAACTAGAATCTTTACGAGATGGGAAGGCGATCAACAAAAAGAGTAAGGTACTATCTCTGAACCCGTTTCTGAACAACGAGAACATCCTTGTTGTGGGCGGGCGGCTACAAAACGCGGATCTGTCTAGCTCAGAGAAACATCCTATCATTTTACCACATCAAGAGTGGTTCACAAAACTATTAGTAGAAGATGCCCATGAACGCACACTGCATGGTGGTATTCGACTGACAATGGCTAAATTGAGACAACGCTACTGGATTATACAAGCAAAAAGATGTGTCCGACAAGTAATAAATAAATGTATAAGATGCTTTAGATTTGCTGCTCAACCAAATACTCAACAAATGGGGCTACTTCCAGCAGCAAGAGTGACACAATCAAGACCCTTTACACATACGGGTGTTGACTATGCTGGACCAATTCAAATACTGATCTCAAAAGGACGAGGAAACCGGTCAACTAAGGGCTACATCGCTATATTTGTCTGCTTTGCTACAAAAGCAGTTCACATCGAGCTTGTGAGTGACCTCACTTCAGCAGCATTCATAGCAGCATTGAAGCGGTTCACATCAAGAAGAGGGATATGTTCACATTTCTACAGTGACAATGGAACTACATTCATTGGAGCTAACATGGAAATCCAACAACAAGTGAGAGCAGCCATTAAGTACGGTGTAGTAGACGCATCATCAATGCTTACGAAACATGAAATGCAATGGCATTTCATACCACCAGCAGCACCGCACTTTGGCGGTTTGTGGGAGTCAAGCGTTAAATCCACAAAATTTCACCTAAAACGAATAATTGGAGACACCATGTTAACATTTGAGGAACTTTCGACATTGTTGACTCAAATAGAAGCATGCCTAAACTCCCGACCACTTACGGCAATCGAAAACGATATTGACAACACTACGATACTTACTCCGGGACATTTTCTAATCGGAAGTTCTCTGAATGCTGTACCCGAACAACCCATTGATGAAAAGAAAACGTTCCGCTCACGCTGGCAACTAATACAAAAAATGACTCAAGACTTTTGGAAAATCTGGTCATCAGAATATTTGTCACAGCTTCAACAATTGCCTAAATGGAAACAAAAAGAAGACAACATTCAAACTGGCGATATAGTTCTTATCAAGGAAGACCGGCTACCACCGACCACCTGGATGATGGGAAGGATATCAGAAGTTCATCCTGGGAGTGACAACGGTGTTCGGGCTGCAACTGTATTTAGTAACAATAAACAGTTCAAGCGACCCATAACAAAGTTATGTAAATTACCAATAGAAAATGATGAGGAAGATAGGGAAGTGAGACAAGTCAATACATCCACAAATCGCTCACATAAAATTCTTTCTTTATGCACTTTGTTTGCCTTTCTCAACATAGTCGGCTCCACCCCAGTCCCCTACGATGTCGAGATAGTTCCATTTCAAACACACCCTGGAATATACTTCGAAGATGTGGGACAGGCAAATTTGATTTCAAGCTCATGGAAGACAATTGTTTTCTTCAATTTGACGAACTATTGGCAGGAATACGAAGCATACAAGGAAATTGTTTCAAAAATGGAGAGAGTATGTTCGTCATCGGGAATGGAGGAACTTGATTCTATTAAGTGCGAAGGAATACTGAACCAATTTGAATATCAACTTCAACAAATAGAGCTCAACAATGAAATTCTCTTACACGCAAACGACGATTCATTAAAAAGGCAAAGACGATCACCATTTGACTTTATTGGAACAGTCACTAATGAATTGTTCGGAATACTTGATCAAAGATTTGCTGAGAAATATGAGCAAACAATAGAAGCTGTTCAAGAAAATGAAAAACACTTGCTACAACTCATGAAAAATCAAACAACTATTGTTGATTCCACGGTCAATATTTTCAAGAAAGAACAATCGAAAAATTTGAATCAAATTATGTTACTAAGTTCTATTGTCACGAATTTGGAAAACGAAACAAGTAAATTCGAGTACATGGAGAGATTTTCAGCAACTGCTCTTAACGGGATACTTATTATGATCAATTATAAAGCAACCCAGAGCATATTGCTTGATATTCTGCTATCAACGCATGCTGGAAGAATACACCCTCTTATCCTTTCAGTCCGACAATTCAAAAATGAGTTGACTAAGATTCATGAGAATATCCCTAAGTCTTTAATGATTCCTGGCGAAAGACATCACGAATCCATACTGCAGCTGTATAAAATTGTAAGCCCAAGAGCTAGAGTGACGAACAACAATATCATAATTGAGATCAGTCTCCCGTTGTTGTATAATGAAGAATTCAAGCTATACAAAGTATTGTCAGTTCCAACAAATCACAATGAACGCTTTACACGAATTGTTCCATCATCGGACTATTTAATGGTAAACTTACAAGGCAACCATGTTTATCCAATCAACAAAGATGAATTCCTACTTTGTAAAATAAGGCCTTCCGACATCTTCTGGTGCCCACTTCAGCATCCTCTGTATACAACCGGAGCGTCAACTAGTGTTTGTGAAACAAACATTATACAACACAAGAAAATTATGGACTCATGCACGATTGAGGACATATCACCAAGGCTGTACTGGATTGAGATGCATCAACCAAACGCATGGATATACAGCACTCCAAATTCAACCACAGTTAATATTAACTGTGATTACAATACTGAGCCCTTTACACTGCGAGGGAGTGGGCTGATTAAGCTACCAGCAAAATGTATAATTCATGACCAAACCACGACAATTGTTGGAAAGCAAACAATGTCAAGCCGACTAAAATCATCATTTCTACCGTCATTCAATCTTTCTGAGACGTTAACTTCGTTTAACTTCAAAAGAGAGAAACAGTCGATGCTGCCATCAAACACTTCGATAGAGTTTGCTACATTGGAAAATGCAATAAACCTTCAAAAAAATCAGGAATATATATTGAATGAATTCAGTACCCATCGAGTTCACCAATATTCACTGTTTGGAGTCACTGGCTGTCTTACTATAATAGTTATCGTAGCTGTTATCATCTTCATCATCTTTCGAAAAAGAGATCAGCCACTTGCACCACCAACCATCACCACTATTCCAATGCGAAGTCTCAACAAGACGAAGTCTCAACAACGACGTAACACACAAACATCCTTTGACGACATCGACTTCTGTGTATCTTCATTTTGAGGGGCCCAGCAGTAAGATATATTTGTTTAGAATTTAATTAAATTATGAATCACTAAATTATTAAGTTGTAAAGTAACATTTTTATAAGAGTCATTTGTAAACGCATTTTAAAAGAAGAAAACTGGACGATTTATTAAGAGAATTCTATAATTTAAATATAAGACAAAGACAATTAGAAGACGAAGAAGACAACATGCCTGGAACACAGGAAGTGCAAGATTTAGTGTCTCGGCTGTTACCCGAACAAACAGTTTCCCTACGTACGGAAATTAATCAACTTAAAACAACTTTAGAAGCCGTGACAAGTTCAAGTTTAGTAACAGAGTACGAAAAACAGACTATTACAGATGGAATAGAGTGTAACGAGACACTCGACGTAATTAGATCTTTGCCAGAGTTTTCAGGGCAAAACTTGAATTCTTATGTGAGTTGGCGGGAAGCCGCACACAACTCTATTTCACTATACAATAAAGGAAGTAGGAAATATTTCGCTGCATTAACCATTTTTAGAAATAAAATTACACATAACGCTAACGACATCCTGACAAACCATGGTACAGTATTAAATTTCGACGCGGTTATATCACGTCTCGATTTTGCTTATGCAGATAAGAGACCAGCTCACGTTATAGAGCAAGAATTAAGTGTATTACGACAAGGTAATACAAGTCTGATAGATTACTACAATCTTGTAAACGTTAAATTAACACTACTTATTAATAAAACCATTATGTCCCATGGTAACGACTCGTCCTTAACAAAGGAATTAAATGACACACATCGTCGAAATGCTCTCCGAGTATTTATAACGGGATTAAATCCTCCCTTATCCAACATATTATTTTCTCTCTCTCCCGATGATCTACCTTGCGCTTTAGCGAAAGCACAAGAGCTAGAATCCAACAACGTACGAACCCAATTTGCTCTACAGTTTAGCAGAGCTCATGTTCATTCTCATTCAACTGACCATAAGGCTCAGAACACTTTAAGATTTCCTCCACGGAATCAAAATAATAATAATCAGCATAGGAAACCGGAACCTATGGAGTTAGGCAGTTCTGCCCATAGACCAATAACTTGGCACGATCAACGTAGATTTGAGAATCAAAAACATAATTATAATCCTTTTAACCAAAATAATAATAGTAACTTCCAAAATAAAAACAACCAGCCTCAATGGCAAAAACCAACGTTTAATACGTTCAACAACCCCCAAAGACCATTATTTAAACGCGAACGTAACGACAGTCTGCAACAAAGTTTGCAAAAACCTCCACAAAAGATGAAACGGATAAACAATCTAAATGAGGAAAAGGACACTTTTTTAGGTCAGCACACGGACTACCCCATATACGACGAATAATTAAAAATAAACGAATTAAAATTCTAATAGATAACGGAGCTAGTTGCAATTACTGTAAAGCAGGTATCCTTGATCATAAACAAAAATTAATAATAAAAAAGAAAGCAATAACGGTCGACTCCGAAATAATAATAGAATATTTTTACGAAGCCAGAATTTTCGACCAAATAATAAGAATATACGAAATAAAAGACTTTGAATACGACATTCTAATAGGTAGTAAGACTTTGAGACAGGTTGGAGCAAATATAGATTACGCTAATGATTTACTCGTAATAAATAATAAAAGGGAAAAACTCTTTTATGAAGACTTTCCCAATTTGCATAATATTACAAATTTAAATATAGAAGATTTGAGATCAAAGGTTATCTCATACATACAGAGGGAACATAAGAACATAAATACAAATTTACCATTTAGAACAGATGGAGTTGCTGAAATAAGAACTACAACGGATAAAGCGATATGGTCAAAACAATACCCATATCCTCTCAGTGTGAATAATTTTGTCAATAAAGAAATTGAGAAATTATTGAAGAATGGAATAATTCGCCCAAGTAAATCGCCATATAACAGTCCAGTTTGGGTCGTTCCCAAAAAAGGATTTAATGAAGATGGTACGCCGAAACATAGAATGGTGATTGACTTTAAAAAATTAAATGAAAATACTACATCTGACAAGTATCCAATTCCAGATACGAATGTCATATTGAGTAATTTAGGTAAAGCCAAATATTTTAGTTCTATTGATTTAGAATCAGGGTTTCATCAAATAAAGATGCAAACTCAAGACATAGAAAAAACTAGTTTCAGTATAAATAATGGTAAATACGAATATTTAAGATTACCATTTGGTTTGAAGAATGCACCAAGTATTTTTCAGAGAGCTATGGATGACATACTACGTCCATATATAGGAAAGTTCTGCCATGTGTATATAGATGACATCATCATATTTTCGAATACATTACAGGAACATACCAAACACATATTTACGGTAATTAATACGCTCAAAGAAGCACATATGAAAATATCTTTAGAGAAAAGCACATTTTATAACGATCAAATTGAGTTTTTAGGTTATGTGGTAGCACATAATATCATTAAAACAAATCCCGGAAAGGTACAAACGATTAAGGAATATCCACTACCAACTACTTTAAGACAGTTACGAAGTTTCTTAGGAATGATTGGATACTATAGAAAGTTTATAAGAAATTACGCTCAGATTTCAAAGCCGTTAACAAAGTATTTGTCAAGTGAAAACGGTCAAGTTTCCACGCACGTTGCAAAGAAAACGGCAGTAAATCTAGATGAGAGTGCAATTCAAGCTTTCAAAACATTGAAGGAACATCTTCAATCCCAAGTTGAGCTTAACCAACCAGATTATACAAAAAAATTTGTTCTGACAACAGATGCGTCTGATGATGCAGTAGGAGCGGTATTATCACAAGATAATAAACCAATAACTTTCATTAGTAAAACAAAAAAATTTGTTCTGACAACAGATGCGTCTGATGATGCAGTAGGAGCGGTATTATCACAAGATAATAAACCAATAACTTTCATTAGTAAAACATTAGATAAAACGGAACGATCATATGCAGCAAATGAAAAAGAACTATATGCCATAGTTTATGCTTTAAAGAATTTAAGAAATTACCTATACGGTGTGACAAATTTAGAGATCCATACAGATCATCAACCCCTAACGTTTTCGGTTTCAAAACGAAATCCTAATACTAAAATGAAGCGATGGCACCATTTTGTAGAAGAATATGCCCCTAAAATAATTTACAAGCCAGGAGCTACAAATGTAGTAGCAGATGCTCTTTCAAGACAAAATTTAAATCACCTAACGGATAGTTCTTCATCCGGTGCTACCCAGCATTCCGCTGAAAGCAGTGATAACGAAGAGATAAAAGAAACAACAAAGCCATTAAACCAGTTTAAACAGCAAATTTTACTAAGCAGAAACCGTTTTACAATACATGAACAAGTACGAAACTTTGGTAGAACAAGACACATTATTGAATACGATAAGTTGGACAATTTAAAGACAATATTAAAAGAATTTATTCAACCAGGAGTAGTAGCGATCTACTGCACACCGGAAGACTTATACGAAATAAAGAGAATGTTAAAAGAAACATTTAATAATACATTTTTGTACACAAAAATATTCCCTAACGACATAGTAAATAAAGACGATCAAGCAATAATAATCGAGCAAACCCATACCAGAGCTCACAGAAATCATAAAGAAAATGTTAAACAAATCTATAGTTCATATTATTGGCCACAAATGAAAAAAGAATTTAAGGAATTCGTACGAAATTGCGAGATATGCAATAAAAATAAATACGACAGACACCCACAAAAAATACAAATTGGAGAGGCTCCAATTCCAAAGAAGGAGGGGGAACATGTACACCTCGACATATTTTTTGCCCAAAATTTAAAATTTATGACTTGTATCGATTCATATTCAAAATTTTTATGTATTAAAAATATCGAAGATAAAACAAAACTAGACGAAAAAGTTTTAGAGATACTTCAAGCTTTCCCTGAAGCAAAGCATATCACAGTAGACAATGAACCAGGTTTTTCCACCCCCCAATTCAAAACTCTAATGCAAAGATTAGGGATAATTATTTACTATTGCGATCCCCATCATAGTTCCACGAATGGACAAGTTGAAAGAGTTCATTCAACTTTAATCGAAATAGCTAGATGTCTAAAACAAGAATTAAGTTTAATAAGTGACTTAGAGTCAATTTTTAGAGCAGCCCACCAATATAATAAAACGATACATTCAGTGACAAACGAAAAACCCTACGAAATACTATATAAAAAGAAAACACATGACAATATACCAAATAGACTTTCGGAAGCACAGAAAAAAATGCTTCAGACACATAATAAAAAGAGAAATACCAAAGAGTATAGACCAAACCAAATAGTTTATGAGAAAGTTGCAGGTTGTAGGAATAAGCTGTTACCTAGATTTAAGAAACAAAAAGTTAAAGAAGACTTAGGAAGGAATATAGTTATTCACAAGAATAATAGAATTATACATAAGGATAATATTAAAACTTAATTTTCATTTCAGAAAATGAATATCTTAATGGTATTAACGACAATTATCGCTATTGCATCATGTGAAATCATTGATTACACTAGGGAAGACTACGTGTTAATAGAGAACGGAGACGCGGTCATATACGAAAATTACGGAGACATTTTTCATGTTATTAATTTAACATACTACTAAACAATGCTAGAAACTAACAGAAACATATTAAACGAAAAATCAGGTCACAAAACAATTAACTCTAATAATTCGTCTGTTTACATAAAAATGAATGAAGATGTAGATATTGATCATATTGAAATATTATTAAGCCAGTTAGAAATTAAAAATATAAGGAAAAGAAGAGATATCAATGAATTAGGAACCTTATGGAAGTGGATTGCTGGAACACCAGACCACGATGATCATTTATTAGTTACAAATAAACTTTCAGAATTAATAGAAAACAATAATAAGCAATTTATGATAAACTCAGAAATATTTAAGGCAATTGACGAACTAAAGCAGATAGCTGCAACGACTAAAAGTGATTCAAAATCAAGAATTGCTAAACAAATTAATAAATATATGATAACTGAACTACAGAATACAATTCAGACAATTACATTAGCTGAAGCTAAAATTTTAAATACAGCCATTTTAAATATTAAAGACATACAACAACTAATAAATCGCGAACACGAAACTATAACATTGACTGACCTTATGGACATATCAAAATTCAAAATACTACAAAATAAAGATGCGATAGTTATATATATAAAATACCCAATAGTCCAGAAAAATTGTAAACTTTATGAAACTAGAGCTATTAGTAAGAAGGATGGAAAATTAGAAATCAATAAAGAAATAATCAAATGTAAAAATATGTTTCTAAATGTTGAAAATTGTAAAATGGAATTAAGAAATACATTTTGTAAATTAAGTTGGAAAAAATCATGTTTGTCTAAAATCTTAAATAAAAAAAATGGAAATTGTACTAAAATTAAAGAAAAGAATAGAAGTATAGAAATAATTAAAGACGGTGCCATTTTGCTGTCAGGTAACCATACTGTAGATAACAATTCTATAGAAAGAGTTTATTTAATAATTTTTGAAGATAAAACTGTTATAGATAACATAACATATGAAAATCCAACTTCAAAAATTTGGAATTACATAAGAACAACTCATGTTAACAATTACATAATTACAAAATATATGGATTCAGACAATAAAGATCTGAAATTTGAAAATATAAATTTAATGTCAAAATTAGCAAAACATATTGAGAACCATCCATTTTCCATATTTCTATTAGTCATAATTATTGTCACAACATGCGTTATTTTAAATAAGTATATTAAATTACTATATCTAAGAAAACTTAGTAAAAAAAGAAACCAAGATGAGATCATGTTCGACAATATAAACAAACGAGTCATACTTCTAACGAAACATCTTGAAGAAGAAGCGGGACGTTCTTCCTAAAGAAAGAGGGGAGTTAAGGAGTCATAATTACCCAGTAATGGTAATTGAAATCGTGCCAAAGATGCAGAAATCACAAACAGCCTACTAAACACGTTCCGAGATCATATTGCACCTATCCAGAATCCAGAAGAGATCGTCGTCAACATATGGTTTCATAGTTTAAGCTAAGCAATTAGTCATAAGTAAGAACAAAGGAAATCTTTGTATAAATAGTGCTCTCCAGAGTATTAAGACTCCATGTGCAAATTGTGTGTCATTGGGAGTGTAACTTGTGTAACTTGGAACATTATTAAATAAAATCTTTTTTAAAATCTACTCCGCGTAGTAAAGAATATAATTTGCGTTGCCGTAGATGATGAAAGAAAACTGAGGTACGTTAAAAGAAATTTTCGGGATATTCCTAGGCAAGAAAGTTTGTATGTAAGCGCCTGTCTGCTTATTTTGTCAAATGCAGCTTTGAAATCCACGAAACAAACGTACATCTTCTTCTTTTGTTCGATAAATTTCCTGGCTATGCTGGTTATCGCAAACACATGATCTATCGTAGAAAATCCAGAACGAAAGCCTGCTAGAAACTTACTGAGGCGATTAGTTTCCCCGATCCATTCTATCAGTCGTTCGTACAAAATTTAAGAAAAAATCTTTCTCAAAGAAATTAGGATTGAAATTCTTCTATAATTTTCTGCGGCATTGGCATCACCTTTCTTAAAAATAGCTAAAATTACCGCTTTTTTGAAACAACTGGGAATACCTGCATCACTGTATACTTTGTTGAAAAATTTAACAAGGTAGTTTTTGAGCTTCATAGTGCTATTTTTGAAAAATTCGACTGGAACACTGTCTATACCTGGTGCCTTGTTGTTCTTCATCTTTTTAAGGGTTATCTCCAGCTTCAAAACTGTTATGGGCAAATCCAAACTATCCACGGTCGTGTTTGGCAATGCCTAATCAAAAGTTTGACAATTTTCATCGGACACCAGAAGATTTTTAAAGTGGGTTGCAAGGACATCAGCTTCCAGACTATTTTTACAATCTTGCTTACGGCTTCTTAGCTCGTAGACGTTTTTCCAAAATTGCTTAGAGTTTTTGCAGTTTTCTAAATTTTTCGCTACATTTTTGAGGTAATTCGTTTTTTTTTAAGCAAACATAATTGTTTGAACTCTATTGATTCTGATGTAAGTATTTTTAAAAATCATCGAATTTGTTTTTCTAAAAAGTTTGAAGTAGACAAACGACAATTTACGAAGATTTTCGCATTTTTTATCAAACCACTTATACCAGTTGAAAACCTGGAGCTGTTGTTCATAGCAAAAGGACCAGATGCTTTTATTACCTGTATAATATTTTTGCTAAATTCTTCGGCGCTACAAGATGACTGCGGAGGTAAAGAATTGCAATTTCGATCTAATAGTAATTTATAAAGCGGAGCTTTACTCTCCACCCATTTAAGATTCTCTAATTTACGAGAGAAAGATTGTTGCACTCTATTGGTAGAATAAATGAGCTTTTACTATTATTGGAAGGTGTCCCGAGTAATTAGCCACGGCGACCTCAAAGTCTGCAATTGAATTCCACGAGTGTCCTACTAATGCACAATAATCAATTACGAACTGTCCTTGTCCGCTATTGAAAGTGAGTTCACCAAGTGTATCTCCAACTGTTGTTCCATTCAGAACTGAAAAACCATAGTTGTTAGCTGGACATTGTCCAATGTCTTGTGTAAATATGTGTACACCATAATGTAATTTCACTCTAAAGATCAAACGTAAGAAAACTTCTTTACCAACTTTCAATATCGAAAAACTGACGTTTATGTAACTAAGCTTTCATGCCAAAAACCTATATATATATCGCACATTGTCTTTGACTTCCCTTTTTTGCTAAAAACGTGCTCCACACTTAAACTAAAACCTAACTTAAACTTAACCTTATAATCTTAACCTAATAATTGATCGACAAACTTATATAGATACTTAAAAATTACTGAATTGCCTAAAGGAAACTAATGTAAGCTAAATAAAAATGAATTCTTAAAGACTTTGTATACTATTAAACTATTATATTTTAATAAAGAAATTTGTAACTCATATCAACTTTAAAAAACCGTGTTTGAGTTCACAAAAAGTTTCTGCTGCCGCCAAACTGCGACAACAATTTACAAATTCATTATAGTAATTTGTATTCCCACTAAAGATGTCATCAAAAGGTTCTGAGCAAGCAGCTTTCTCCAAATCCGGACTAATATCCAGAACACCACCGGCTTCCGAAGAAAACAACCCGCCACATGAAGAATTCAACTGTCTGTCCTGCAAAGACCCAGACTCTAAAGAGAACATGGTTGAGTGCGAGATATGTAAAGGCTGGAATCACTATTCATGTGCTGGAGTAGAAAGTTTCATCGCAGAAGAACAGTTCATCTGTAAAACATGTTGCACAGGTAAGAATATTTCCTATCCTTTCTTTTCAAAAGTGTCATCTGCACCTGCTGCTAAGCTTGCCAATACCACTACTGAACAAATAATTGCTACCACAAGTGCCTTATCTTCAACCAACGTGTACCCCAATGAGACTACGGCACCTATTTCATTTGTAACCACAACTGCATATTTGACAGCTTCAAAATTTAACTTTCCACTAGTAAATGCTAGCACAACTGTGGCCGCTGTTGAAACTCCAACTTACATGTTAGCAACTGCTCGTCCCACGGTATCATCTTTTTCTAATCCAACTAATAAAAAAACTACGATACCAATCCCGGATAGGCACCACAAGGGCTCCAACGTCTCCATCAGCTCCAAAATATCAAAAGCTCGTTCCACTAAACATTTACAAATCGAATTACAAAGATTAGAAGAGGAAAAGCTGCTCGCAGAAAAGCGCATCAACGAAATACGAGAACTCCGACAAAAAGAAGACAGTGACTACTTGTCAAAGAAATACCAACTTCTGTCTCAAATAGCAGATAACTCTTCCGAGGACGAAGAAACAGACTCCATTACATCGAAGGCAAGAGTCAACAACTGGCTAACAAAAAATCCAACTCAGAGCTGCCTTCAATCGACGACGATGAAAAAGCAACTGAATCCAGCCGATCCTATGCCCCAAAACACAAGTTCCCTAAATGCACCACTCAATACCACATGGACTCAAACTCGTGGCCAGCCACAACCATTACCTCAGCAACAACAGCAAAGCGCAATATTGTATGCTCCACAGCCTCTGCCGAATTATTTACCACCGCGCCAACAACCAGCACCAAATACTAATATTTTTCATGAGCCTTTTTGTTCTGACTTATTAAACTTACAAGGTGGTAACCCAGGTAATGAAGTCAATAATGCAAATTCAATTCTATCTAGAAGCCATATCGCAGCTCGGCATGTGATGTCTAGAGATCTTCAGAGCTTTTCAGGAAATCCAGAAGAATGGCCCATTTTTATTTCCAATTATAATCGGACAACCAAATTATGTGGATTTAGCGATGAAGAAAACATGATGCGTCTACAAAAAACACTGAAAGGACGGACACTTGATGCTGTTAAAAGTTTATTGACTCAACCTCACTGTGTGTCTCGTGTCATATCTACACTTAATGCACTGTATGGTAAGCCCGTTATGATTATTCAGGCGGTCCAAAAGAGGATTCAAATGACTCCAGCTCCAAAGGCAGACAAATTCGATACTATTGTAAGCTTCGCTCTTGAAGTTCAGAACTACTGTGCAACTATAGAGGCTTCTGGCTTGGTTGCTTATATAAATAATCCAACTCTTCTCCAGGAGCTCGAAAACAAACTTCCACATGAACTTCGTCTGAATTGGGCAATTTATAAACAAACGCTTCCAGATTGTACACTTTCTTGCTTTAGTGAGTGGATGTTTAGAATTGCCGATGCTGTCAATGGTCTTACAGCCCCTATACCGTGCACTTCAACTGACCCGAACAAACGCAATGCAAAAGGTTCAAAAGACAGGGCATACCTCAACATACATTATGAGAGCGAAGTAGACAACAAACTCTCTCTCTGCAATTCCAAGTGCTGTATCTGCAATGGTAACTGTAAATCTGTTGCTGATTGCTCAAAGTTTCAAAAACTTAATCGAAATGCTAAATGGTCAGCTGTAAGAGAAAACAAGCTGTGCCGACAATGCTTACTTAAGCATGAGTACAACAAATGCACTTCAAGATCAGTTTGTGGTGTAAACAACTGTATGTTTAAGCACCATAAACTGCTTCATAATCACGGACACAACCAAGAGAATATTACTGCACAACATCACTCAAACATTCATCGCCATAATCTCAGCTCTACTCTGTTTCGTATTGTTCCCGTCACTCTCTATGGAAATGAAACTGAACTACAAATCTTTGCACTCTTAGATGATGGTTCGTCTATTACACTGCTCGATCAGGAAATAGCAAATCAACTCAACGTGAAGGGAAAGGCAGAACCATTATGTTTAAAATGGACTGGAAATACAAGACGTTATGAAAATGCATCTGAAGTGTTTTCACTGAAGATTTCTAGTACTACGCCTAACTCTGAAAAATTCACACTGACTGATGTACATACAGTTGATAATCTTCAACTTCCACATCAAACAATTAATCCAGAATCATTAAAAAAAAGGTTTCCTCATCTAAGAGAGCTCGATATAAAAGGATATACAAATGCATCTCCTCGTTTGCTTATAGGCTTAAACAATACTCAACTTGGCTTACCTTTAAGGAGCAAAGAAGGTAGTTTATTGGAACCAGTAGTAACCAAAACGCGACTTGGCTGGATCGTGCATGGTAATTGTTTTGATGTTTCTTCAAATGCAAATGTTGTTGCTCATCATAGCTCCCACATTTGCGAATGCAACGACACAGAGCTTCAACAATTATTAAAAGTATTCATCGATACAGACAATTTTGGAGCTTCGAATTCCAACAGTGTCACTTTATCAAATGATGACAAACGAGCTTTGGACATTTTGGAAACACATACAGTCCGCAAAAATGGACACTTTGAAACGGGTTTGCTTTGGAAGTTTGAAGATTTCCAACTCCCAAACAGCTTCACTATGGCTAAGAATCGCTTGATATGTCTCCAAAAGCGAATGTTGAGAGAACCAGATTTACGTGAGAAAATTAATGCCATGATTAACGAGTATGTACTCAAAGGCTATGCGCGCAAACTTTCAGAAAAGGAAATATCTGAACGACAAAAAAAATCTTGGTATTTGCCTATATTCCCCGTGCGAAATCCCAACAAACCTGGCAAGTTAAGAATTGTTTGGGATGCGGCTGCCAAGGTTCAAGGAGTTTCTCTAAATTCAGTTTTACTAAAAGGCCCAGACCAACTTACGTCACTCATATCCGTAATTTATAAATTTAGAGAAAATCTTGTAGCTATTTGTGGAGATATCCAGGAGATGTTCCACCAAATACACATCCGTGAAGACGACCAACATTTCCAAAGGTTTCTTTGGAGCGACAAGGATGATGTAAATCCAGACGTCTACGTTATGACCGTCATGACCTTCGGCGCCACATGCTCTCCTTGTTGTGCGCAATACATTAAAAATAGAAACGCAGATGAGTTTGCCCAAAAATACCCAAGAGCCGCACGTTCCATTCGCGAAAATCATTATGTCGATGATCTGATGGACAGTGTTGAGACAGAAGATGAAGCTATTCAACTTGCAAATGAGATTCGGCATATTCATCGAGAAGGAGGTTTTCATATTAGAAACTGGATCTCTAATTCTTCTCGTGTATTGAATGCTTTGAGTTCCGAGCCTATCGAACACATAAATTTGAACATGAATATAGAACTGGGAACCGAGAAAGTTTTAGGTATGTGGTGGAATACCTCTACAGACTGCTTGATTTTTAAGTAGTAGTAGTATTATTTAGTAGTAGTAGTAGTATTATTTATTTTTCACTATTATCAGTTACAAGAAAAACATTGGCTTCATATACAGTAAGATTTCAAAAAATAACATTAAATTAGATAAAAGCTAGAAGTGTTGTTCATTCAAAATCAATAATAATGAAAAATAATTTTAGGTACATTCTTTAGTTAAAAACTAGTAGCGAATGCACCGGATTAGAGTATTTAATAAATTCAAAATATATTCCAAGAGAGTTTAAGTATGTTGGGTAAGTTTAGAATTGCCACGTCATTAAGATTCTCACAACCAATCTAAGAATGTTGTTAGCTTGATCAAAATCAAAATTAAACAGCCACTTTTTGATTTCTCGTAAAAAGTAAAAAGAATTTTGGATATTTCGAATATTTGAAGGTAACTTGTTAAAAAGCCTAGGTGCTACTGAAGTGAAGAAGTTTAGGAACTTGTGAGTATTGTAATTAGGAATAATAGCCAGACGTCTTTCATTACTACGAAGGCTGTAAATTGACGAGCCCTGATTCAACAGATTACCACTCCTAGAAAAAAATACTTTTAAAACTTTGAAAAAGTAAAGATGCTTTACGGGAAGTATATTTGAAGCGAAGAAAATTGGAAAACTATGCTCTCGTCTTCTCTTTTTATAGATAATTCGTAAGATATGTTTTTGGGACACAAGCAAAGGTTGAATGTTACAGTTAAATGTGCCACCCCAACAAACTATTCCATACTGCAGTTTGGATTGAACAAGACCATAATAAAATATATTTAAAAGGTTTTCAGTACAAAATTTTCTGAGATGGTAGAACATATAAGTAGATTTTAACATATAATTTTTAAGAATTTTCGTATGTGAATACCAATTCATTTTACTATCAATTAAAAGGCCAAGATATTTGAATTCATCGACAACTTGAATAACAAAGTATTTTGTGGAACAACTTGAATTTTCATTGAAAGACGTACTGCATAGTCTTGAATGGCATGTTCTCGAGCTTATAAATATGCTATTACATTCACAACTATGAAATATAAGCTTTGGTAAGTGAAGATTAAGATGGTTGAAGGTCATAATTTTAGTCTTTTCACTGAGCACAAGTTTATGAGTAACAAACCAGTGTCTTAAGATTTCCAAATCATGATTGATATCAGCTATTAAATCTAACAAGGATGAAGCGGAGTAAACGCAAGCTGTGTCATCTGCAAAACCAATAGTACAACCTTTTAGAGGTTGAGAAAAAAGGGAGTTGATGTAAATTAAAAATAAAAGCGGCCCAAGGACAGAGCCTTGAGGCACACCAGTGTCTATGTCAAGCCATTCACTAAAAACACCTTCGACTCTTACTCGTTGTTTTCTATTTTCAAGATATGAACCAAACCACTTAAGCATGAAACCCCTGAAACCAACTTTTTTTAACTTCAATAGTAGAATACTGTGATTAACAGTATCGAAAGCCTTCGTTACATCAACGAACAGAGAAGCAGTAAATTTCTTTTTATTAAGACTATCAAAGACTTCAGAACAAAAGCTCAGAAGAGCATCCTCTGTAGATTTATTAGCCCTGAAGCCATATTGACTTCCACTGAAGAAGGAATATTTATCCAGAAAACAAATTATTCTTTTTTTCAATAGCTTTTCAAAGATTTTGGAAAAGACGGATAGCAAAGAGATAGGTCTATAATTATTCAACTCTTTCCGATCACCTTTCTTAAATATGGGAATGACCTCTGCCATTTTAAGACAGTCAGGAAAAACTCCTTTGAAAATGCTTTTGTTGAAGATATGAGCCAGAACGAAAGAAATATTATTAGCAATTTGTTTTAAAAAGTAATTTGATAAACTGTTGCTGGTAGACGAGTTTGAATTGTCTAATGCCATAATTTGCTGAAAAAGTTCAAAGGATGAAATCGGATCATAAAAGTTCAGTTCTAATCTCAAGCAAACTGAGATTCTAAGAGGCACTAGCCGTCCTACCAAACGCGAAGTTTTAAGGATCCTCATGACCATATTTGACCCTATTGGCCTTTTGGCACAATTTCTCATTTATATAAAAATCCTTCTCCAAGACATTTGGCGCTCTAAAATAGAATGGGACACACAGATAAAAGATGCAGAATACGTTAAATGGCTGAAATGGATACGTTATCTCCCAGAGGTTGAAACTCTTAAGATTCCCAGATGCTACATGAGTCCGAAGGCTGCTTCCAAGAACAGTGAGAGGCAACTTCATGTCTTCGTAGACGCGAGCGAGAATGGTTTTGCGGCTGTTGCCTATGTGAGAACCACGAATGCCAGCGTTGTTGAGTGTGTTCTAATTGGTTCCAAAACAAGAGTAGCCCCTCTCAAGAATCTCTCAATTCCCAGACTAGAACTGCAAGCCGCGGTTCTTGGAGCAAGGTTGGCAAAGTTTATAACAGAATCGCATTCTCTGAAATTTTCCAAACAATATTTTTGGTCAGATTCCAAAAATGTTCTGAGCTGGCTTCGTTCAGATCACAGAAAATATAGGCAGTTTGTCGCCTTTCGGGTAAGTGAGATTCAAGATCTCACCAATGTTCCGGAATGGCGTTGGATCCCAACAAAACTTAACCCAGCCGATGATGGAACTAAGTGGCAAAAATCACCAGATTTCAGTATTCACAGTCGATGGTATAGAGGTCCTGATTTTCTTAAACTTACTCAAGACGAATGGCCACAGGAAACACATAACGAACAGTCAACTATGGAAGAAATGAAGACACAGTTCATTAATATTCATATTGTGCAAACTCCGAAGAATGTTTTTCGTTTTGATGAAAATTCCCGTTGGAGATTATTGGTGAGGAGTTCAGCCTATGCTCTCCGATTCATCCATAACATAAAGTTGAAACAGCGGAATGAGAAAAGAGTTGTTGGATTTTTAAAGCAAGAAGAGCTCCAGAAAGCTGAAATTGCATTGATAAGAGAAGCTCAAACTTATGCTTACGAAGAGGAAATTGCAGATCTTTCATCTAATCGTCCTGTTGAGAAATCTAGTTCAATTTTCAGCCTATGTCCTTATTTGGATGATAAACTCATTCTTCGAGCCAACGGAAGGATTAACTTTTCCACTGATGTTGACGACAATACGAAGCGACCTACAATACTTCCCAGAACTCATCGAATCACCTTTCTCATCATCATGGATTTTCATCGCCGATACAATCACCAAAATCATGAGACAGTGGTCAATGAACTTCGACAGAGGTTTTATATTCTACGAATGCGAGCCCTTTTCCGTTCTGTGAGACTATCCTGTCAGGAATGTAAGAACAATCGTGTTCAGCCACAGGTCCCAATAATGGCTCAACTTCCTCCAGCTAGGTTAGCTTCATTCTCTCGACCATTTTCCTTTGTAGGAGTTGATTATTTCGGCCCCATGAAAGTAAACGTACATAGAAGAACTGAAAAACGTTGGGGAGTTCTACTGACTTGCCTGACAACCAGGGCTGTCTACATTGAGATAGCATACACTCTTTCTTCAGACTTTTGTATAGTAGCCCTTCGAAATTTTATCGCAAGACGTGGAACACCACAAGAGTTTTTCAGTGACAACGGCACAAATTTTGTTGGAGCTGAACGAGAACTCAGAGAAGCTCTACAAACTTTAAATAAGGAAACACTCGTAGTAGCATTTACATCATCAATAACAAAGTGGACCTTTATACCACCAGGATCACCACACATGGGTGGTAGCTGGGAGCGGCTGGTCCGTTCCATTAAAACAATTTTATACAAAATAATGCCTACACGTAACCCTTCCGATGAGCTGCTACGAGGTATGTTACTTGAAGTTGAAAACATTGTTAATTCGCGTCCGTTAACTTACATTCCTCTGGATACTGAAAGGGGTGAAGCTCTAACACCCAACCACTTTCTTCTTGGCTCTTCGAGTGGTATAAAGCAAATCGCCATATTTGATGATAGTGCAATAGTGGTTAAAAAGAATTGGCTTGCTTCGCAGCAGTATGCGGATCACTTTTGGAGACGGTGGATAGGTGAATATCTACCTACGTTGACTAGGCGCACAAAATGGTTTCAGCCCGTCAAACCTATTGAAGTGGGCGATATTGTCCTAATAGTTGACCCAGACAGTCCAAGAAATTACTGGGCTAAAGGAAAGGTCATTCAAACAAAGCCTTCAAAGGACGGCCAAGTACGAAGTGCATTCGTTCAGATACAGACTGGCGTGTATAAAAAACCTGTTCTTAAATTAGCAGTGCTAGATGTCCTCTCTAAGTAACTTTAAACTAGAGCGAAATTACAAGGAGGGAGTGTTAGCTGGACATTGTCCAATGTCTTGTGTAAATATGTGTACACCATAATGTAATTTCACTCTAAAGATCAAACGTAAGAAAACTTCTTTACCAACTTTCAATATCGAAAAACTGACGTTTATGTAACTAAGCTTTCATGCCAAAAACCTATATATATATCGCACATTGTCTTTGACTTCCCTTTTTTGCTAAAAACGTGCTCCACACTTAAACTAAAACCTAACTTAAACTTAACCTTATAATCTTAACCTAATAATTGATCGACAAACTTATATAGATACTTAAAAATTACTGAATTGCCTAAAGGAAACTAATGTAAGCTAAATAAAAATGAATTCTTAAAGACTTTGTATACTATTAAACTATTATATTTTAATAAAGAAATTTGTAACTCATATCAACTTTAAAAAACCGTGTTTGAGTTCACAAAAAGTTTCTGCTGCCGCCAAACTGCGACAACAATAGTTTTCAAAAAATCTGTTACCATTTTTCCGTTGCGGTTTAACACTTCATCCTTTGACAGTTGAAATGTCATGAACCATGGAACACCCTGATCGGGAATATGATCGACTCTGGAAACTCCTTTGGAGTAATAGCATTTGCTCCCGAAGCTTCATACATCCCAGCACTATTTCTATTTCACCTGGAGTGACTTCTGAGTCCAAATATTATTCTCAAAACCAGGAAATGCATAATGCCAATTTTAACTACTTTGTGCTGGATTTAACAAAAATATGAAATGGTCCTTGAGAATATTTTTATCCAGCATTTTGCTTATGGTAAAGTGTTTACCATTTAGCTTCCACGTGTTATGGATGGTGGTACATATTGGCTATTGGGGAAAAAATGCATTGAAGTACTGCACACAAAAAATGTAAACAAACTTACCTCGGATTTGTCGATCCTACGTCGACTGGATTCTCCTGGCAAATGCTGGGAAACATAGCTAGAGTTCCTAAAAAAGTAAAAAAAAAAGAAAAATTAGACAAAAGAATCAATAAATTACAAAACAAAAATAAATGGAATGAAAATTAAAATAACTAGCTACCAGCCGCGGTTTAGAGTTTGGAGAAGTAAACAAGCGTCACTTGTCATAAAGAAGCAGATAAGAGAAACCGAACATTGGGTATTGAGAGTATCTCTATGGCAAGTGGAACTTGTCTCTGCAACCACCGCCAGAGGTAGTTGCTGTCGTGGGTAGGAGTTTTTTGTGGAAAACAGATTATTTTTATATTATGTATTTATTTGTTATATTTATGTATTTAGTATTTTTTTATATATATTTATATTGAGTGTTATTTATTTTAGTTATTTATTTATATGTTATGTTCTATTGTATCGTTATGTATTTCTGGTGTGCGCATCTATTTAGGTATTGTATATGTATAGGCAGTTTATGTCAAGTTAAGTATTGTATGTATTTATGTAAGTATTTATTATTGTAGGGTAAGTTTATATGCGTACATTATGTATTGTTTTGTAATTATTTTAGATAAAAATAAAAATAAGAAAAGGAACGCCACCACATCATTCACACTAGCAATGCCACGCCACTGTGAGTCGTCCGGGCACACTTTTAAAGAGGCTGGTGATAGTAAAAGATGTGGATGGAGAAGGTACCGTTCGTCTTTGAACATGGACAACAAAGTCATGTTCAAACGATGAATTAAAGTCCATGGACGAGTGAAAAAAAGTCAAGTTGAATGTTTTAATTTTAATCACATTATTTTTGGTGTAAGTTAGTTTATTTTTGTAGATTTTAGTGCTTAATTTATTTAAATATAAAAAAAATTGTTTAGTGCAGTGGGGTAGCAGAAAAAAATAAGAGAGATAAAAAACGTACTGACGGCCAAATTGTGCAGCACATTATATGTACCTACATACTTACATATTAACAAACCACGGGTGAGTTTGAATTTAAATTTCTTAGTGCGAGTATAAAGTAGACTTTTTTTGTTAGTTCTGAGGGTCTAGCCTAGTTGGCAAAATCTAAAATCGCAAAGGGAAAACTGGCTGGAAAAAAGAAAAAAACCCAAAGATTGTGGAACAAAAAGTCCATACGAGCCTGTGGGTACCCAGGCCATCAAGTAGCCCTAAAATTATATCCCAGAGCCGTGGTTATTTTTTTTGCACCATTGTGTTGATATCTTTTTTTTTGGCTCGAAGTAAAATTTTATTTACATTTATTTACGAAATTAAATCAATTTGTGCAAAAAAAAACAATGTATGTATGTTTGTCATAAGACAACAACGATATCAAAGAACAAAAACATTGAATACATTGCACCAGTGGCCAAGTATAAAGGCAAGGCCAGGGCCGGCCTGAAGTGAAAAGCGCCCGAAGGCCCCCAACATAGATTTAATTCCTGTTTGCTGTTAATTTTGTTTCGGCGTTATTTTTTTTGTTGTCATTTATTTATTTATTTATTTTCTTTTATTATTTTTAGCATTTATTTTACATTTTTTTTTTTTTTATACCATTTTATTAATTTTTTTCAACATTTTTTTCTGATATTTTCCATTTTTTGTGTGTCAATTTTGTGGGTTTTTGTGAATTTTCTTTTGTGTTGAGTCGGCGATCATCATCCTTATCTGTTCTTAGGCTACTTTGAATATTAGTACGAGGCAACTTTGCGGCCATATATCCGCTACAGGGAGCTCCTTTTAGGCAGGATTGAAAGTAGGTGGGTGAAAGCAATCCCAGTGTAGCCAAGGGGATAAAGAGATCGGTAGCAAGGCAGAAAAAGAGACCAAGAAAGAAAAGAAAGAGCATAGAAAACTAGTCAAAAACAAAAACAATTAAACTACAAAAAGAGAAATATAAAAACACAAGAAAAATATAAAAGTTATAAAATTACCATAAATTATAGAATTATAAAAATACTTAAAATCATAAAAATACATACAAAAAAATATAAAAACATAAAAACACTTACAAAAAAAAAAAACAAAAAAAACATAAAAATACAAAAAAAAACTTAAAAACATAGAAAAACATAAAAATATAAAGTAATATTAAGAATTAGTTTTAGGATCTTTGTTATTTATTATTTTTCTGTTAATTTATTATTTTCTGGTTAGTGCTTAGAGTTTTGATTTATTTTTGTTTAAATTTTGGTTTCATTTTAGTTTCATTTGAGTTGTTTATTTTTCGTTTGAGTTTAGGTTTTCATTTTCTGTTTGTTAGATTTTTGTTTAAATAAATATGTGCATCACGCCGATAGGTTGAAGCAGAGGTCTTTCTTTTTGTTCTGCGATAACGATGATGGCGTGCTAAGCACGATTTCAGGGGGATGAGGAGCTTGGCGATGCATCGGTGGTAATTGGTTTCACCTGGTAGCAGTGATCGTCTTCGGGGAACTCGAGACATTATCCTTCTTTATACCGGTTTCACACTGCGCCGAAATCCGGATTTCGAGCGAAAAAAGTAATAAAAAGCCGAAATCTCCAAAAAATCGACTAGTTTCTCCATACAAAATTTACATTTTTTCTAGTCTATTTTTTCGGATTTCCACAAAATCTCCTCCAAAAAGTAGTAAAACTGAAAAATGGTGAAATGGAACGAACCTCAGAACAGCGAACGAAAATGAACTCTCAGAAAAAACAACAACAATGCTTAAGAAACCTGACACTTGTCATCGAAAATTTGCATTTTGTATAGTAATCGAACACTTCAAATGACGACATGTGGCAGTGTCACAGAAGTACATTTGTTTTTAGAAAAATATTTCTCTTGTAAGTTTTGTTGCTCGGTTTTTATATAATTAATTGTGTTGATGATGTTTCTTAAAGAATCTTTGAATTGTTTCAAAATATGCGTACATAATGCGGGTTATTTTTGGTGTAAAACAGGCCACAATTGTGTTTTCTCCGTTTTCTGATGTAAGTTGCTGTTCTGTTCATAGAAGTCTTGGTCGCAACATTTCTGTTGTCACTCACTGCGGCAAGGTCATTGGTGCCCATCTGTTCTCATTTTTGTTAATTATTTTAATGCCAACCGTGCAAACAGTGTATGAGAGCATTGTTTATTGGATTCAACTGGTAAAGCAACTGCAACTGAAGAAAACCTTCACCAAAAGATCCATTGAATTCTTCAAAGTCGGATTTTATCAATGCCTAGCATGTAAATTTGGCTTTTGAACCAAAACCAAATCTCCGAGAATGGATGATGAAAGTTTCAATGTAAATTTAGAAACCAAATTGAGCAAACAGTTGCATGCTAGTGTCAGGACAAGCAATCTTGAGACGTCTCTTCATTTGTTAGTGCAAGGAGCTGATCCTGAGGTAAATGCCAACTTTCTTCTGTAATAACGTTTTTGAAAAACCAACGAAAATGTATGCATTTCTAGTTCGATAGGAAAAAATCAAATGCGCTGCATGTATCTGCGACATTTGGACAAGCTTCGCTGATTGAGTTGCTTATACCTAATTTACGGAGCCGATCTGAACGCAATAGATTCAAGTGGCAGTCAAAAGTGAATTGATTATCAAATCATGGAACTTTACAGCAGATTTTGTATAAATAGTAAGCAATCTCCTAAAATGTATAGAACCGCTATTTGAAACTTTTTTTTTTTTGTTTAGTTCCGAAAGAACCGAATTCTAGAAATAAGTTTGTCCAAGAACTGAGAGAACAGAAACCGATTAGGGACTTCTGCGGTCTACAAGAAATGATTCCTTCCAGCACGTCTACAAATCAGTTTCCCAATATATCAAAACTATCATTGAAACGACCACCACAGAAAATAGCTCCGATTTTTAATAAGGAAAATTTTCAACGAGAACATGTCACAGGAGAATCAAACCGCATGGAGGAGGTATTGAATACCTTCTAATTTTCTCTCCAAGGAATAATTAAGACAACATTTGCGATAACATTGAATAAATCATTGATATTTATTTTTCATAAATAAGTTTAAATAAATGGTTACAACTAATCCTAACAAAGTGTGCTGATCAGCAGATAGTTTTCCTTTTCTTTTTGCTTTAAAGGAATTCCTACTAGTGAGTTAACAGTGCAGTTTGTATTGGTTTATTTGAATTTTAATGCAAGTTATTTTTCTGATGTGACTTCTTTTTGCAAGTGCGTATAGCAAGTCTGTTATATAAAACAACCGCTTGGCCATTTGATCTTCCGTTTGTATATCGTATTGTTGTGCGTTTCTTGGCAGCCGCGAATTCGCTTTCAACATTTTCCGGCGTGCGCTTTCTGATGATGGAGCATTTTGGCTGGCCACTATTTCTTTTTTGCAATCGCTTTTTAGGACTTCGTTAGGTGTTGTTGCTGGTGAATTTGTGGTTGTTGTTGTTGCTGCTGCTGCTGTTGTTGTTGTTGCTGATGGGCAGAATTGATGAGTACCATCATCTTCAGAATTAAACTGCTCCAGAGTTTCGCCTCAGGGTTATAACTCGTTGTCATATTTGGAGACATTTTCCTGAAATGTGCAAGAAGTGAAGAGCACAACTCGTCAATTCTTAGGCATTCAAACGTCTCATACCTAGTCAACCACATGCTTATAGTCGATGTTTCTCATGAGTTCATCCTCACTCACAGAATTTGTGTTGATTCGCTTCTTTACTCCTACGGCACTCTTATAGTTAAACGGCGTAAAAATCACTCGGTCTGTGTTAGTCTTGATGAAACCCAAATCAGTTGTTGTTGACTCTTGTTGAATGTTGATTAACTGAAGTTTTCATGCAGTGTTGGCGGTGTTGTTGATTCCAGTTGCTTACAGTTCGTTTTGATAATTTTGAACCAGATGGAGATACTTGAACAGCACAATGTATGAACATCCTTTGCAGCCTCTTCAACCGACGTGACTTTTACATGATTGTCCCAATGTTTAGTTGCGTCCAATAGACGACCAATTTTAAATAAAAAATACACAGACATATTTTTTCAGTAGCTTTCTTTGAATAAATGTCTGTCAAACAAAATCTACTCTAGTATTTTCGGCGGTGTGAACGGGCTGAATCTAGTACCACCCAAATCAAAATCAAAATCCGGATTTCCGTGCGGTGTGAAAAGGGTATTAAACTACATCTTGTTTGGTAGACGGCTTTAGTACAAAAATCTATAACTTATACTACTTAAGCCGGCACTGGTCTCAGGCAGTGTGTTGTTTCCACAGATGGGAAATTAATTAGATTCCCAACTCTACACACACATTGATATCGCCTGCAAGCTGATTTACGCATACAATTACCGAAATTGACCTTTACTACTTTAAGTACAGCTTCCACCATACTGGGTAACCATGGTTTGAAAGTGAATAAAAGTGTTGAGGAATTGCTCTTGAATTTTTTTTAAATAAAATTAGTTTAATTCACTATTATAAAAGTTTACATTTTGATCAATACATTTTTACGTTAAAAGTTGTTAACCGCAATAAAAAACCAATTAAAATATAACAGGTAACGCAACAAAAATACATTAAAAAAAAAAAAAACCCCCCGTCCGTCATCATCGCACATGACTGAGAACAAAAGGAAGAGCCACCAAATTTCCATCGAGGACCTTTCCGATTCAGAATTTGATACTGACAGATCAACCAAAATTTATAGGCCACATGCAATCATGTCACTGTCGACGGCCTACTTTCAGAAAATTAAGGCAATTATCGACGACTCAATCCACACAGAGCTGGTCAAGGTGACCGCCAAGTTAGCCACAAAAGATGACGTCACTATGCTAAATGCCGAAATAAGCTCTTTACGTAAACAAAATGAAGAACTCTCGATGAAAGTCCAGCGGTTTGAAGAAAGTAGCAATGTTTTAGAAGATGAAATTTAATTGCAAAGTAGAGAACTCAAAGGCAGAAATTTAATAGTCTCTATACCAAAGGAAAGGACTGATCCACAGGAAAGAGTACGTAGTGTAACTCAACTACTTCTTGGCGGTTCGGGTGCACACGATATGCCAGATGCAATTAAGCTTAACGAAAATAACAATGTTATTAAATGGCAAACAAGATGTTGTTGAACTGCTCAAAATTAAAAAGCACAGGTATTTACGTCCAGCGAGATCTGACAGAACAGAACAGCAACTAAAACGCCGAATTTTACAAGGTTACCGCCGAGTAATCATATCACATAAACCAAGTAATGAAAAGGTGCAATTAAAAAACAACAATCTTGATAGGTAATAAATTATTTTATTTAAACTATGATAACATTCTAAAAGTAAATCAAAACGATGGAGAACAAGAACTACAGCGATTGTTTGGCAAAATAAGCTTTGAAGCTGTCAAAAAAACCATACTGTCAACAACAACTTCTGGACGTCAAAGTGAATGTACTAGATTAAGCAATTCTGTGCCACCAGGGGTGTCACCTAAACCAAATTGTAGTACTCTAGTACGAAACTGAGATACAGAAGCCGTCAGCACAAATAGTTTTAGTTCTAAAATATTATCGTATAACATATCAGGTCTCAATAACAAAATACTTTTTCCTGATTTCTTTAATTATATCAAAACATTTGCAGCCGTATTTATAAAGAACTTTTTATCATTGATTAGATTTAATTGCCCTTTAAGTAACACTTTAGTAACGAATCCGTATCGATAATCAAATTTCACATTTAAGTAACCTTGCTAAGAGCCCTCTTAACTTAAATGCCAATAATGACGTTTAAAGGTCTCTTAAATCCAAATTAAAATTTCATTCTGACGTTTCGGGAAAATCGGTGTCAATAAAATTAAATATTTTAAATATTTTAAAGTAATCTCGGTTTATGTGCACAATTCCTAACCTCTGCTATTAACGATATGTCTTTCCTGTCTTTTATTTCTCCGGCAACTCTTACACATCGTTATTCCAGCTTTAGATCATCCAACCCTGTTGCTGATATCTCAGAATACCTCGAAGTCGAGGTCATTAAAAATCCTCCTGAATGGAAATTTGTAGAGCGACTACTGCAAAGTCCAATCGTTCCAAAGCCTATCGCAAAAGCTGAGTACCCATCTGGATGGAAACCACTACAGCCGGCAGCGAAATTAAAACACGATTATTTTGTTGCACGCACCAAAAACTATATGGTTTGGTTCCAAACCAAACACCGCGGTCTTCGTCGTTTGACAATCATCAGATACATTCAGGGTGATATTTGGGCGCTTGAAAAAGAATTACATAAGGTTGTGGAAGCCTCTAGAGGAAGGACTGTTGCTAGCCGTGTAAACGAGCTCAGTGGACAAATACACTTTCATGGAGATCATGTTAAGGTAGTCACAGACTGGCTACTTGAAAAAGGTTTCTAGACTACCAAATAAGAGCAGGCTGTTTCATTGACAAAAAACTACCATTGCCTTTTTATTATCCTTAGTTTGCACTCTTTTCACAATAAAACTCTACCTATTAAAAAATTATCAAAATGTATCACCAAGTTTTGTTGGTAATCCAAGTAAGAAGACATCTCGAGAACTCGCCATTAAGTCACCATCACGTTGATGTAGTGGTTCTTTTAAGTGACTTCCGAGTAGCCTTCCAGTCTTCGATTATGTCCTCTTCTTGTAGCATATAAACAATATATGGACCGGTGACTGTAACTGCTTTTATGCGTCCCGGGCCTCGGACTTTACTTGTTCTCTTATCAGTTCCCCAATCTGCCCATGAGATGATATCCACATTGTGTCGGCCTTCTTCTAGTCGACGTTTTTTCCATCAGTTCTTCGAACATTTGATCCATGGCCAGTTGTTTTTCACTCTGCAAAACTCACGTTAGTAGGTTGTTTTTGTTAATTTTTTTTGTATGACCTTGGCTTACCGCATAATTTTGTCGAGCAGCTTGTTCTTCCGAAAGAAACTTGTGCTCAATGTTATCAAGTCTGTAGCGCTTCAGGACGTCGGCCACTTCAAAAAGGCACCACATACTGTGAGCGTCAAAAGAAAGTGTACAGCATTGAATTTTATTTTTACAACCCTGTTAAAGCAAGGGGATTAGATCTTTTAGTAAAATACTAATGCTATTTTTTAAAGTAGTTTATTTTCAATGAATGAATGAATAAAACTTAGCAAAAACACAATGAAGTAAGAATACAATAAAAAAAGAAAGAAAAATTCTTCAGTTTTATAGCGTCAAAAAAAAGTGTACAACTTGCCGCACATACTGTGTAACTATCCGCTTATCGGGAAAACAACCGTTAAATTTATTTTGTTTTCTTTGCAACACATAACTAATTGATTAAAAGTGTTATTGAGTTCATTTCCATCGAAAGTTGCTTGTTGCTTGAACTATTTTTTTAAATTATTTTAAAATGGGTAAACAAAGTGCAGTAGAAACACGGGAACTTATTATAAAGTTAAGACAGGAAGGAAAATCTTACCGCGACATAGCCAAAACAGTGGGCAGATGCCATAACACAGTGAAGGACAAGTTTCAAAAGTTCAAGGACGTAAGAGATCGACCTCGTTCCGGAAGACCAAAAAGGCTGTCCGTAAGTGATGAACGTGCTATTGTCAGGGAAGTGCGAAAAAATCCCGCGTCTAGTGCAGTAAAGATTGCTGAAAGTATTTCCCAATCTTCTGGAGTCAACGTTAGCTCGAGCACTATTCGGCGGACCCTCCATAGTAGCGGGCTACATGGAAGAGTTCCTCGCAAAAAGCCATACATTTCTGAAAAAAATCAGAAACGAAGACTTCTTTTTGCCAAGAAGTATCAAAAAGAAAGTTCTTCATTCTGGGGAAATGTCCTCTTCAGTGACGAGAGCAAATTTGAGATTTTCGGTTCCAGAAAACCACCAAAAATATGGAGAAGAAAAAACACTGAATTTGAACAAAAAAATTTAAATTCAACAATAAAGCACGGAGGCGGTTCGGTAATGGTCTGGGGATGTATGGCGTCATCTGGAGTTGGGAACCTTGTCTTTATCGACAGTACCATGAGAACAGAAGATTATCTTTGTATTTTAAGAGACAATTTGCCAAGTAGTGTTGCGAAACTGGGCTTAAGTGATTCATGGATCTTCCAACAAGACAACGATCCCAAGCACACATCGAAACTTGTCAAGGAATGGTTACTTTACCGCACACCTAAGCAACTGGATCACCCTCCGCAATCCCCAGACTTAAACCCCATCGAGCATTTGTGGGAGTATCTGGATAAGCAAATCCGAAAGAGAAATATTTTTAACAGAGAGTCACTAAAGTCAATTCTAGTTGAAGAGTGGCAAAAATCCCAGCCGAATTGACAAGGAAACTTGTAGAGTCAATGCCCAGACGCATCGATGCTGTTTTAAAGGCAAAAGGGAAGCAGACAAAGTACTAGCTTTGAGTTTTTTACTTTAATTGAATAATGTACACTTTTTTTTGACGCTATAAAACTGAAGAATTTTTCTTTCTTTTTTTATTGTATTCTTACTTCATTGTGTTTTTGCTAAGTTTTATTCATTCATTCATTGAAAATAAACTACTTTAAAAAATAGCATTAGTATTTTACTAAAAGATCTAATCCCCTTGCTTTAACAGGGTTGTAAAAATAAAATTCAATGCTGTACACTTTCTTTTGACGCTCACGGTACCTACATTGCTTCATCTAAAGAATTTGAAAATCAACTCATTAATCTCAAAAATGATTTTGCCTCTTCATTTTTGAAATTAATTCAGTTTTAACAAACAGATTTCAATCAAATAATCAAATAAGTAAGCTACTTAAATACACGATTTTTTTTGTTTTGATTTTCTGTATTTGTTCACAATCGAATGGTTGTCAAAACGCAGTTTAAATTGGACTAGATTTCTGTTTTTACTACTGTTTTGACGAGCCACAAATCAAATTTTAAACCATAAGCTAATTGGTATAAAGTTCAAATTTCCCGCCCTTCCGGCCATATTTAATATTTAATTATTTTGTTCATGAAAATAAGAAGAAGAAGAAGAACAACAACAATGAAATAAAACACACTTCGTTTTTGATATTTGAACCGTTCGGTCTTTCATTTCGCCTTTTTCGTTTTCGCTTTTTTCTCGAAGTTTTTAAACTTATCTTTTTCGTTTATTTAAGCTCGAAATAAGAGCTAACTTGTAAAAACTCTTACAATTTTTCATGGCGTCCGAGCAGGGACAAATTTAAACTAATAATTTGTTAAAGAAAGACAATAACTAAAACTAATCAGTTACTAAAACTATCAGTTAATTATAAAACGTACATACATATATACGCGCCGCGAAACTATAAGAATTCGTGTCTATTGATTAAAAATCAATCTTAATAAACATATTGAATATCTTACGTCGCGTAATTGTACAATTAGTGAAATCAGTTGTGCAAAAATCAAAGACAATTGAAATATCAGCAACCACCATCAGCCAGAGCCATTGCCAAAGGAGTACCTTCCAAACCTACCCCAACACATCAAATAACATCTTTGCGAGAAGTGTCCCAGGACAGGAGGAAAGTTAAAGAATTCAAAACAAAAAAGACAGGTATTCACAAAAACTGAAAGTGTCTGTAAAATAATTGCCTGTTTATTGCGGCTTTTGACGTTCAGTTTTTGTCCTTTGCATTTACATATATATTGATGGTGAAACAAATAAACAAGTGCGTGGTTGATTTAAAAGTTTAATAAAATTTATTTCAATTGTTTCATTCGACATATAAAGCTTAAATTTAATTGTTCAAACACATAGCACATAATAAGCACATACAATAAATTACTTAGTGTTAAACTACCGCGTTCTTTGTCACCGCGCCGCCGCCGTCATCGTCACATTTCGCATTCGCATACACACACTCAAGCTTATTTCACGATTCGTTTTCAAACAATAATAAATCGATTGTTTTAATATTAAATTAGAATTTAATCAATTAAATTGTAAAAAAGCCGATTAATTGAATGCAATTGACATTTGTTTACATTTATTTGACATTTCAAATTTAATTTTTTTGACAGTTCACGCACTCGCTGAATTTTCGCTGAGTTTCCAGCTGTCAAGAGTGATCGTATTCAGTGATCAAAAATTGATTTGAAATTTTTTGTTCGAAGAGTGTGTTCAGCGATCAAATTTTGATTAATAAATTTTTTTTTGTTTATTTTTTAAACTTATTTCGCTTTACGAATAACTAAAAACTTTCAACAGTTCTGAACCAGTTTATTGAAATTAATTTTCGTTTTCGTGGAATTTTCGTATGAAAATAAATTAATTTTTCAACGACTTCCAAATATTTAATTCATAAACTGTGGTAAATCGAACAACTTCCAGATAAATTAATTCTTGGAAAGAAATTTATTTCGAAAGTTTTTAAGCGAAGTTAACAAAAAGTTCATCAAAATGACGAGCAAGAAACGGCAGGCTTCACCTAAACAAAACGCAGAATTAGAACAATTAAGACATCAGCGACAAGTTCTTAAAAATAATATTGTGCGAATTAGAACGGCTTTAGAGGAAAAAACGATGTCACTTAATCCAATAGAATTGGAATGTCGGTTAGATATTTTGAATTCATACGTCGATCAGATCATGGTTTGTCAAACTGAGATTGAATCAGCTGATCATAGCGACGTATTCCGCGGAGAGTTAGAAGACATTTGCGTCAGTGCAAAAGCTTTACTTGAATCTAAAGTAAATAAGGGTCGTAAGCCAAGTGGAATTGAATATTCTTTTAGCAATCCACATCACTCGCGCCTTCCAAAAATGTCTCTCCCGAAATTCAGTGGGAAATATTCTGAATATAAAAATTTTATTAGCCTTTTTGAGAGTCTAGTAGACAATGATCCAATGCTTCCGGATATTGAAAAGTTCAATCATTTAATATCTTGTTTATCGGGTGAAGCTTTAGGAACAGTTAAAGCGTTCCAAATAACGGAACAAAATTATCCAAAAGCTTTAGCAAGTTTAAAAAAGGTTTATGACAATAATTGTCTTATATTTTTCGACAATGTGTCTACTCTGTTTGAACTAAAAGAAATTCAAAAGCCATCAGCTTCTGCATTGCGCAGCATGATAGACACTGTTTCCGCAATTTATGATTCGCTTCTTTCACTTGGTGATGAAAAGAATATCACAAACGCGATCATAATTCATTTAGTAATGTCAAAGGTTGATTCGATGACAAGATCAAAGTGGGAAGAGCAACTAGATTTCAGTACACTTCCTTTATGGAGTGACTGTGAAGCCGCGCTGAATAAGCGATATCAGCATCTTTCTGCTGAAGAAGCCTCGTCTTCAAAGAATAAAATTTCTGAAAGGTCATCAAAACCAAAACATGAGATGAACCATAACAGAAACCAAAGGGCTTCGTTTGCTTGTGTAAACCAACAAGCAAATAAATCGAAATGCTTATACTGCAATTCAAGTGATCATTTTATAACGACATGCCAAACCTATGCTTCAATACCTGTGATGCAACGATTTGAGTTTGCGAAAAGTGTGCCTGTTTGCATCAACTGCCTTCGAAAAGGACACACAGTTTCAAAATGCAAATTAACTCGGTGCAGTGTTTGCAATAAATCGCATCACACATTATTGCACCAATATCAAACTACGTTTAATAGCACACCGTCACAAGGAGCTTCGAGCTTTCAAGCTATGCATGCCTCAGTTTCAAAAGATCAAGTTATTCTCGCTACTGCTATTGTTCAAATTAAAGGCAGCAGTGGTGAATATACGCTAGCTCGAGCGTTACTTGATTCAGGCTCGCAAATCAATTTTGTAACTGAAGAGCTTGCACAAAAATTGAAGCTGCGAAAGGAACAAAAAACCTTAAATCTTGTCGGCATCGGTAGAGCTAGTACTATAGTTAACAAAAAGGTACATGCAGAAGTAAAATCAAGATTTAACGATCATTCGTTTTCTGCTGACTATTGGGTAATGAACTCAATATCGTCATATCAGCCGGATCAAGCAATAAATATTACGAATTGGAACATACCTTCCAACATTCAATTAGCTGATCCTTACTTCAATAAGCCTCAAAAAATTGACTTACTAATAGGAGCGGAAACATTTTTCGAATTATTGTCGGTCGGTCAAATTAAACAAGGCCCTGAATATCCCACTATTCAAAAAACACTTTTGGGTTGGATTATATCCGGAAAATATCCCAAAGGTACAAATTCAAATACCAAACAATGTAATTTGGTATGTCAGTCTGAAGAGCTACCAGACTTAGACAAAATTGTGCAAAAATTTTGGTTACTGGAAGAAATTCCTGGAGAAACGAAAAAGTTTCTAACGCCAGAACAACAGTTGTGCGAAAAACACTTTGTTGATAATACAAAACTTTTGCCTTCCAGTCGTTTCGAGGTTAAACTACCGTTTAAATCATCTCCAAACTCGCTTGGATCATCGTTTGAAACTGCCAAACGAAGGTTTCTCGCACTAGAGCGAAAACTATCCAAAGATAGCGAGTTAAATGCTATGTATATGGATTTCATGAAAGAATATCTTTTGTTAGGACATATGTCACCGACAAATAATGAAATCCCGAAAAGCCCGCACTATTTCATTCCACATCAGTGTGTTTTGCGCCCGCAAAGCACAAGTACTAAGCTGCGAGTTGTTTTCGACGCTTCAAGTCGAACTTCATCTCAATTATCTTTGAATGACATCTTAATGGTTGGGCCAACCATTCAAGAGGAGCTATTTTCGACGTTGCTCCGTTTTCGAATACACAAATACGCCATTACGGCTGATATTACGAAAATGTACCGGCAAGTATGCATTGCTGAAGAGCACTCGATTTATCAGCTCATAGTGTGGAGGCAGCATCCGTCCCAACCACTACAACATTTTCGACTAAACACTGTAACATATGGCACGTCTCCAGCGCCATTTTTAGCAATACGGTGTTTAAAGATGTTGGGCGATGCTAATGAGAAAATATACCCTACTGGTTCAAATATAGTTCTAAGAGATTTCTATGTAGATGATCTCTTAACCGGTGCCAATGATCTTGAAACTCTAAAAATAATAAAGTTTGAAATTCAAGAAGTCCTTAAAAAAGGCGGGTTTCAATTGGCTAAATGGTTCTCAAACCATCCAGAGTTTTATAACACTGCGAGTACTGAAAAATCTATCAAATTTAATGATTCAGACTCGACCAAAACTCTAGGAACTTGTTGGCATCCAAAAGAAGATACTTTCAGCTTCAATTTGGAAAATAATTTTCATGATCTACGAGCTACCAAGCGAAACATATTATCAGTTTCCGCTCGTCTTTTCGATCCTCTTGGTTTGTTATGCCCCATAGTCACCAAAGCAAAAATCTTACTGCAAGAGCTTTGGATTGAAAAAATTGATTGGGATGAGTCGATTCCATTGCGCCTTGATACCAGTTGGCAAAATTTCAAAACCAATTTATCTCAACTTGGCGAGATAAAAATTCCAAGGTTTGTCGAAACTCATTCGAACGCAAAAATACAAGTTCATGGGTTTGCCGATGCTTCGATAAGAGCTTATGGCTGTTGCATTTACATTCGCAGCCAAAGCTCAGACGGTATCAAGTCGACGCTCCTAACAGCAAAGTCTAAGGTGGCCCCTTTGAAAACAAAATCGCTTCCGCGATTAGAACTTTGCGCAGCGCATATTCTTGCCAAATTATGGACAAGAGTAAAGGCGATGTTGAATCTTGACGTTGAAGAAGTTATTTTCTGGACGGATTCCGAAATAACACTACATTGGATAAAAACACATCCAACTGCCCTTGCAACCTTTGTTGCAAATCGAGTGTCCGACATCCAAGAGTTGACCCAAAAAGTATCATGGAAACATGTACCAACAAAACAAAATCCAGCAGACATTGTGTCAAGAGGCTGTAATGTGGATGAACTAAATGCGTCCATTTGGTTTAACGGTCCAAAGTTCTTATTGCAAGAACCATCATCGTGGCCGGTCAATACGCATTTTGAGTTGTCTCCAGAGCATAAAGCCCTTGAAAAACGGAAAACAAACATAGCTCTACTAGCAGTAGAAAAACCTCGAACCAAACTTTTAGAAGTTATTGAAGAAGAATCTTCATATATCGACTTGGTAAATACATTTGCGTATGCAATGCGATTCTTAAAAAGATTAAAAAACAAAACAGAAGTTCTCGAAGAATCGCTAACGGCAAAAGAGTTAAATCTGGCGTTTCTTAAAATAGTCGAAACTATCCAAAATTATGAATTTTCAGATGAAATTCAAAAACTTAGGAAGAAAGTTTCATTACAACCCAGTATTCAAAAATTAACTCCATTCATTCACAATTATAGTGAAGAGAATTTTTCGTTTTCGTTAATTCGAGTTGGCGGTCGTTTGTTAAACGCACCAATTGAATATGATGCCAAATTCCCACTTTTGCTGACCAAAAATTCGCCGTTTGCAAAAACATACTTAACGTATCTCCATCGAAAGAATTACCACGCTGGTTCTCAGCGATGGTGGCATTGCTTCGAGAAAAGATTTGGCTAATAAACGCCAAAGAAGCTTGTCAAAAGGTTGTACGACAGTGCATACATTGTTTTAAGTACAAACCAAAACTTTTGACCCAAATAATGGGCAATTTACCAGCGGATCGATTGCGAGCACAACGACCGTTCTTAACATGTGGAGTAGATTTCTGTGGTCCGGTATATACCACGCTAAAAATTCGTGGCCGGCCACCGAACAAAACGTATATAGTTGTTTTTGTTTGTTTCGCATCAAAAGCAGTCCACTTTGAATTAGCTACTAACCTGTCTTCTGATTGTTTCATTCTCGCCCTTAAAAGGTTCATATGTCGCCGAGGACTTCCAAGGACGCTGTACTGCGACAACGGGACGAACTTCGTGGGAGCCCAACGGATTCTGAAGGAAGTCCAGGAAGAGGTCGAGCGAGGGAGAGAACAAGTCCAACAGTTTGCAGCAGAGGAAGGCTTCAGCTTCGCCTTGATACCGCCCAGGGCACCGCATTTCGGAGGCCTGTGGGAAGCGGCGGTGAAGGCGGCGAAAACGCTGTTACAGCGTACCGTGGGCAACGCTCTGCTCACAACCGAAGAGCTACTCACGGTCCTCATCGAGGTCGAGGCCATCCTAAATTCAAGGCCAATCGGACCGTTAAGCGCCGATCCCAGCGACGGCGAAGCGCTAACTCCAGCGCACCTATTGATCGGCAGCAGTTTACGGTTGCTGCCCCCAGAACCAGTGCCGGAACAGCAAACGGGTTGCTTGAAAAGATGGCAGCATCTATGCTGGCTCAAGCAGCAGTTCTGGCAGAAGTGGTCCAAGGAGTATCTGCTTGGCCTTCAAGCCAGATCCAAATGGGTGCTGGACCAACCCAACCTCACCGTGGGCAAGCTGGTTATTATCCACGAGGACAATACGCCTCCCCAGCAGTGGAAAACCGGACGAGTCGTGGCGGTCGTCGAAGGGCAGGACGGCAAGGTCAGGGTCGCCGACGTCAGAACATCCAGAGGGATCCTGAGACGTCCAATTGTAAAACTGGCCGTACTCCCAATTGAAGACGATTGAAGCCTTGGAGCCTTTCAACGTGGCCGGTGTTTTGACGAGCCACAAATCAAATTTTAAACCATAAGCTAATTGGTATAAAGTTCAAATTTCCCGCCCTTCCGGCCATATTTAATATTTAATTATTTTGTTCATGAAAATAAGAAGAAGAAGAAGAACAACAACAATGAAATAAAACACACTTCGTTTTTGATATTTGAACCGTTCGGTCTTTCATTTCGCCTTTTTCGTTTTCGCTTTTTTCTCGAAGTTTTTAAACTTATCTTTTTCGTTTATTTAAGCTCGAAATAAGAGCTAACTTGTAAAAACTCTTACAATTTTTCAACTACTTTATTTTGACACAACAATCAATTAGTTTAGCATCAGCGCAGAATCGATTATCGATAAGAATTTAATCAACCTCTCTTAAGTTCCAATTAAATTTTAATTGAAACTTAACTAATCAACGTCTAATAGACGTCTTAAGAAAATCTAATAAATACGGCTCTTGATGTATTTTTCCTATTCGAATCACATATTGTTTCTGAAAATTCTTCTAAATTTAAAAGTCTCTTTAACGGATTCGAACTTTTCGGGAACGCAGCAATTAAGGCATCAACTAGAGGACGTGCAAGTGGAGGAAGCATTTTTGGAATAAAGACGGCACTACTTAATATTTATGATTTTGTAGAACTAGAAGGCACTACCGTAATAAAACTCTTACAAAGAAATAATTATGTTTATTGTTCCGGTCTACATCAATTGCGACAAGTGGAAAGAAGATTTTTAAAAATTTAACAACATTATGAATCACATGGCCAGTAAAAGTGTTATTTGAATTGGGGACTTCAATGCCAGAATAAATAGTATGCAAATACACACCGCACAACCTGTAAACAATACTCTTATCTCAACAACCACTTGTCGGTCTAAAGAAGATATCTACAATCAAAATGGTCTAGATCTTTTAGAAATGCTGCAGATGTATGAAAGTATCGTTTTAAATGGTTGCGCTTTTGGAGACGCGGATTGGCACTTCACTTTTGTTGGAGGACAAGGGAAATCTGTTATCGACTATTGCACATCGAATAATGATTGGATTAACTTGGTTTCAAAATTAGTAGTTGAGTATAAAACCTATTCTGACCACGTATTTGAATGGAAGAGTGAAAATACATTTCAACATCAAAACCTAAAGCCACTACTAAGACTTAAATGGAAAATTGAAAACCTGTATACCTACCAAAATAATCTGAATTTGCATATCTCTGAGACTTTTTCAGTTGATGAATCTGTCGAGTTGTTTTCAAAGGAAATAATATTGCTTATAAGAAAATCTTCACCAGCCCAACCTTCTGGATATTTTACAAAAATAAAAAAAAAAAATGTTTCGATAAAAAATGTATGAATGCCCGAAGAAAATCATTGGCTCTTTTAAAAGCACTACGAAACTATTATACTGAGGAACTTAGAAAATGGTACGTTGACTCAAACTCCAAGTACAAGCATTTATGTCGCACAAAAAAAGCTGAATTTGAAAATATTCAAGCAAGATCTCTAAGTCTGGCCAGTAATTCAAAAGACTTTTGGAACCTAGCTAAAGAAATAAATGGATCCAACTTTGTAATTGGTACAAATATATCCGCAGAATATCTTTCATACCACTTCAAAAACCTGCTCTCCAATAAGTCTGATTTGTCCTTTTCTTATGCAGAACCACTGGTTATAGAGGAAACTTTGGACTCTGAAATAGACGAAAATGAAATAAAAATGGTACTTCAAAAAGCGAAACATGGAAAAGCACCAGGCGAAGACGGAGTTCCATATGAATACTTCAAAAATGCAACACCAGCTTTCATTAACAAGCTAAAGCAGCTTTTCAACAACATTTTTTCAACCGGTTTCATTCCCTCTTCGTTCAAAAAATCTGTTATTTTCCCTATTCATAAGAAAGGTGATATAAACAACGTCGAGAATTATAGGGGAATATCATTTATGAACGTTATGGCCAAAATATTTTGCGGTGTTCTCATGAACAGAATAGAAATGTGGGCTAATAACAATAGCATTTTGACAGATTTCCAAGCAGGTTTCAGGAAAAACTATTGTACTGTAGATCAAATATTTGTATTAACGTCAATTGTTAAAGCATTCCAAGCCAGAAATAAGAAGATTTACGCTTTCTTTGTTGATTTTAAGGCAGCTTTCGACCTTGTGAATAGAAATGCACTTATGTTATTATAAACTCTATCAACTCGGAATCTCTACAAAGCTCTTAAATGTATTAAAGAACATGTATACTGGTACAGAATATGGGATGGATCTACGTTCTCACAATATTTTGATACTAACGCTGGTGTCAAACAAGGATGCCCTCTGAGAACTTTGTTGTTTGCGTTGTATATTAACGATATTGGCACTGCAATCAATGTTCTTCTGTATGCAGAGATAGGCGGATACACGGGGGGGGGGAGGGGGGGGGGTTTGAATGGTACATCAGCGCAGTGCCTTTCAGAGCGTGCTCTGTAAGCTTTCACTTTTGCCTTAAAGGTGCCTTTTCTCGGATCGCGTCACATATAAACATTTTTACATGTAAATTTTTGATCGAAAGATACTAACCAGTAAAGCATCAAGCGCATTTTGGATGTTCTGGCCGTGGATTCGTTGTCTCCACATTTTGACTTCTGACAGAAAATTTTCTTTCGAGCAATCCGATATATCTTCGTAAAATGTGTAGAGATCAGCGAATTAAAACTGTCTTGAATCGTTAAACTTTTTAAAAAAAGAATTATTTTATTTTATTCTAATTAAAAATATACCGAGATCTCTTATGAGATCTTTCTCGTTTGGTATCTCACTTAAGGTTAATTTTACAAAATGATCTTGTCTGTCGGATGTTTATGTTTATGTTAAATCTTATGGAGGTTTCGTATGTCAAAGAAATGTGATGAGTCTGCATATCGTTAACTCCCCTCTCACCTTGGAAGTGATCGTCCCGATCGCTCTTCTATTGCTTTCCTGGTTTCTTGTAAACATTTCAATGATGTCATTTCAAATATTTTTTGGTTTTTTTTTTCCTGTCTCAACTTGTAGATTTTCAACAATTTAATAACAATATAAATGTTAAGTACTAGAACAATATTCAAAGTTATACCATACAATATTGGATGTTCTTTCATATCTTTAATAATAAGGTCTTATGAGGTCAATGTTGGTAAATTTAAGCTTTTCGTCACTTGATTCTAAATATTTCAAAATGTTTAATTCAATTGGTGAATTTAATTTCATGTGTTTTAGAATTTCTGTTCTCTTATTTACATATCTTTTAGAATTAATAGTTACATTATTCTTAAAATGAATAAGATATATACCTATGTATACTTTTTCATTTATTGTGGTTTTTCCACTTACAAAAACAATACCGTCCTTAATTATTTTGACCTCTGGATTATTTTCCATTACTTTGAGACAATCGGCTTTCTTATTATTTAACAAATTCGTTAGGCAATTAGTTTCATTATTCACTTTACAATATATGTCATTTAATTCTTTAATGCAACTTGCCATTTTATATTTTTCTTTATATAACACAACTTGATTGGGTAATGATAGTTTTCCATCACCGACATTCATACTTTTAACAATATATTTTTTATTTATTTCCTTAACTAGTGGGTATTCAATATAACATAAAATTAAATCTTTATTCTGAATTATCTTAAAGTCGGATGTATCTAACACATCAGCTATCGAAATTGGTAAAGTTTCAGTATTGATTATTTTATTCAAATCATTCATATTTAAAATTACAGTACTCAAAATTTCATTCTTACTCAGATTAATGGCATTTATTACTTAAGTCCTCTATTATCAGTCGTAATACTAAATCGTCCTCTTTGTCTATTTCGTTATCTTCTGCTGCTAGTTTCTCTATAGCCTTAAATATCTGTGAGTTGGTCTGGTATTGTTTATTATTTGATTCTATTAACTCTTGCAACTTTGTTTCAATTCTAACTTTGTCGTCGTGATCTGGACTTCCGAATATCCATTTCCATAATGTGCCAATTTCATTAATACCTCTTTTGGATCTATTTCTTATCGTTAATTGCTCTAGCAATCTGTCTGCTGTTTCTAGATTTCTAAGTTCTAATTTGGTCAGTCGAGTATTTTTTCCTTTTATGTTATTCAAAATGTCCCTGTAATATGTTAAGTTAATTACATGATACAATTCTCCTGTATCTTCGTATAATGCAGCAGGTCCGTCCTCTATTAGAATGTATTCCTCTGAACTATAATTAGTTATCTGCACTTGTGCAGATGCTGTGGCTAGTAATGCCAAAAATCTCAAAACTGTACTTAAATACATCTGAAATTTAATACAAATAACATTTTATTTCTTTATGTTGTCTTTATGTATAATCCTGTCTTTACTGTCAACTACAACCCTTCCTCTATCCTCTTTAACAATTCGCTTTTTAAATAAAGGTTTAACTTTACTTTTTCTACGTGTTGATTTTTCGTGTATCTTTTGTCCTGGCCTAAACTCAATTTCAGTTCTATTTTTATTGAAATAAGAAAGATCTTTATCTTGTTTTGTTTTCAATACATCTGTAAGAGATTTAAACTTTTCAAAGTTATGGAAGACCTCTAATTGTTGTTGATTCGTTACTGAGTGAATAGACTCATTATATTTCTTTACTACAAACGGCATAATAAATTTTGTGTCTGCATGAATTTCTGTTTTCGTAATGCGTATTAGTTCTGTTAGTGTGCTATGTACTCTTTCAATCATTCCGTTGGTTTTACTATGATTCGGAGCTACCTTTTCCTGTTTGACTCCAAATTTTTCTAATTCTAATTCTGCCGTCGGAGTTTATTTATTTATTTATTTATTTACAAGCTGAGCCACCCGGCGCTGCTCGGGTCTGTAGTTTTAAGGTTCCCGTTCTCGTTTTTTTTTTATGAAAAATAATCGTTTTAACTTTGGAATTATGTGGCATCCCAATGACGAAAGAATTTTTGAAATCTGTCCAGTAGTTTCTAGTTTTCCGTTTCCAGCCCCGTTCCTGTGGGAATCTTTCGTTACCGTGGAAATATGTGAAATATAAGGCGATAATCGTAGAGTTGAAAAATTTCTTGAAATCGGTCAAGTAACTTTAAGGTTCCCGTTCTCGTTCTCGTTTCTGATTCCGTGGGATTATAGGGATGAAATATAATCTAAATTACTAATTGAGGGGGATAATGTAGCAATCTTAATGCAGGAAGGGGAAGGGTTATAGAAATCTGACCAGTAGTTTCTAGGTTTTCTTTCCCAAACCCGTTCCTGTCGGAATATCCCCGCAATATTTTAAATTCCGTTCCTGTGGGAGTATGGGGAACAAACCTTGACAGGAACCATTTATATGTCTATGTCACTGAGGGATAATGTAACATCCTAGAGTTGAAAAATTTTTGAAATCGGTAACTTTAAGGTTTCGGTTCTCGTTCCCGTCTCTGTTCCTGTGGGATTATAGGGATGAAATATAATTTAAATTACTAATGAAGGGGTATAATGTAGCAATCCTAATGCAGGAAGGGTTTTAGAAATCTGTCCAGTAGTTTCCAAGTTTCCATTCCCGAACCCGTTCCTGTCGGAATATGGGGATCAAACCTTGACAGGAATCATTCATTAGTCTATGTCACTGAGGGATGAATGAAACATCCAAGAGTTGAAAGAATTTTTTAAATCGGTCAAGTAACTTTAAGGTTTCGGTTATCGTTCCCGTTTCTGTTCCCGTGGGATTATAGGGATGAAATAAAATCTTAATTACTGATGGAGGGGATAATGTAGCACCCCTAATGCTGGAATCGATTTAGAAACCTGTCTAATAGTTTCTAAGTTTCCATTCCCAAACCCGTTCCTGTGGGAATATCAGCTTTTAAATTTTTTATGTCATAAGAACCTTCTCCTGACAATAACAAACACAACAAAAAAAGAATTGGCCAAATTGGTCCAGGCGTTGTTGAGTTATGCGCTTACCAACACATTTTGCGATTCATTTTTATATATAAGATTAGTAAAGCTACTTTGCTTAATTTCACAAATTATTTTTTTAAATGTAATAGGCGACGCGTTTCGGACTCTGTCCATCATCGGCCGCAAGCTTCGTATGTTGTCGGTGTTGTTTTTCTTTTTTCGGGTGGCTGATCTTTGTGGCTTCTTTCGTTGAGTTGTTGTTGGTTTTTATCTGTGATTAATTTTAGTTAGTGGCTCTTACTATTGTTGTCTTCTTTTATCTATATATTTCTTAATAGCGGTGTCATATAGTGGGTTTGTTTTTATTAATATTATTTTTATTATTATTAGTTTGTCGTTTAAAATGTTGTCTTTATCTATCTTGTTCGCTTTATATATTTCGTATTCTTCGGTGGCGTCTAGTATTTTCCCTTTTTTGCGTATGTGTAATGGTTTTAGATTATTTGTGATATTTGTGTAATTATGGTTCTGATCTATTAGGTGTTGTGCATATGTTGATCTAGTGTTTATTTTTGGTTTATGTTCTTTGAACCTTTCCTTGAATGTTCTTCCTGTTTGTCCTATATAGTATTTGTTACAGTCGTTGCATGTTAATTTGTATACTCCTGAACAATTGTCAGTTTCTGTATTAGGTTGTTGTTTTAAGATTTTTTGGATATTGTTGTTTGTTTTAAATGCTATGTGTATATTTTGTTTTTTAAATTCATATTGGAGTGTTTGTGGAAATATGTTAGTGTAGTTTATCGATGTGAATTTCTTTTCGTTGTTTTTTATAGTGTTTATTTTGCTGTTTTTCTTTCTTATACTTTTGTAATGTAGGTTGTCTATTATTTTTGTGTAGTAGCCATTAGCTATAGCGATTTGTTTTATAGTGTTTAGTTCATTGTCATAATCTTTTTTGTTCATAGGGATATTAATCAATCTATTGATGAATGCATTATATGCTGACATTTTTTGTGAATGCGGGTGGTGGGAGTTTTTGTGTATTGTTGTGTTTGTTGTGGTGGGTTTCCTGTAGATTTTATATGTGAGTTTGTTGTTGGTTTTTGTAATGCTGATATCCAGGAAGTTTATTGTGTTGTTGTTTTCGATTTCGTTTGTTATTTTAATATTAAAATTTATGTTATTGGTGTAATTAGTTAGGATGTCTATTTGTCTATGTGTTCCATCAAAAATAATGAAAGTGTAGTCTACGTATCTTGAGTATGATATTATTTTATTTTTTTGTGGATTTTTATTTGATAATATATATTTGTTTTCATAATGATTTAAGTAAATATCAGCAATTAGTCCGCTTAAGGGGGATCCCATGGCTAGTCCTTCTGTTTGATTGTAAAATTTATTGTTGAATGTAAAGTAGTTTTGTTTTAATATAATTTCTAATAGTAAAATAAGTTCGTCTATTTGTTGTTTGTTTAATGTTGCATTTCTGGTTAAGTGGTTTTTTATTAATTCAATAGTTTCTTCGATGGGAATGTTGGTATACATGTTGGTGATGTCAAATGATATTAGTTTATGGTTTGTATTAATATTAATGTTTTCTAATTTTTTGGTTAGTTCTATATTGTTTTTAATATTGTGGTTATCTTGTATTTGTATGTTATTTTTTATTATTTTTTGTAATGTTTTGGCAACTTTGTAGCTTGGAGCTGTAGTGTAGTTTATGAGTGGTCGTATTGGTGTTCTTTGTTTGTGTATTTTTGGTAGACCGGTGAGTTGAGGAGCAGTTGGGTTCATTTGTTTAATGTTATAATTATTGTTATTAAATAGGTTTTTGCATTTATTTATGGCTTTGTTTATTTCTTTGGTGTAGGCTGGTGTTGGATCTGTGCTTAGAGGTGTTATGTTGTTGTTGTTGAAAAATTCGTTAGTTTTGTCTATGTATTCTTGTTCGTCCATTATAACGATGGTATTACCTTTGTCTGCTTTTGTTACTATTGCATTGTTGTCGCTTATTTTTTGTATTATGTTTTTCAAATTTATTTGGTCTTCTTTATATTTCTTATGTAATTTATCGTTTATTTTGTCGTTTTTTATGAGTTTTTTGAGTTTTTTATTTATAACTAGCTGAGCCACCCGGCGTTGCTCGGGTTTGTAGCTTTAAGGTTCCCGTTCTCGTTTTTCCGCTTATGTGGGAACTTGGGGAAGAAAAGTAATGGTTTTTACTTTGGGATTATGTAGCATCCCAATGACGAAAGAATTTTTGAAATCTGTCCAGTAGTTTCTACGTTTCTGTTCCCAACCCCATTCCTGTGGGAATCTTCCGTTACCGTGGAAATATGTGAAATATAAGTCTAGTCACTGAGGGACAATGTAACATCCTAGAGTTGAAAGAATTTTTGAAATCGGTCAAGTAACTTTAAGGTTTCGGTTCTCGGGGATGAAATATAATCTAAATTACTAATTGAGGGGGATAATGTAGCAATCCTAATGCAGGAAGGGTTATAGAAATCTGTCCAGTAGTTTCTAAGTTTCCTTTGCCAAACCCGTTCCTGTCGGAATATCCGCGCTTTTTTTTATTTCCGTTCCTGTGGGAATATGTGGAACAAACCATGACAGGAACCATTTATAAGTCATTGGCACTGAGGGATAATGTAACATCCTGGAGTTGAAAGAATTTTGGAAATCGTTCAAGTAACGTTAAGCTTTCGGTTCTCGTTCCCGTGGGATTATAAGGATAAAATATAGTCTAGGTTACTAATGGAGGGGGATGATGTAGCAATCCTAATGGCGAAAGAATTTTAGAAATCTGTCCAGTAGTTTCTAAGTTTCCGTTCCCAACTCCGTTCCTGTGATTATATGATCAAACCTTGACAGGAACCATTTATAAGTCATTGTCACTGAGGGATAATGTAACATCCTAGAGTTGAAAGAATTTTTGATATCGGTCAAGTAACTTTAAGGTTTCGGTTCTCGTTGCCGTTTCTGTTCCCGTCGGATTATAGGGATGAAATATAATCTAGGTTACTGATAGAGGGGGATAATGTAGCACTCCTAATGCCGAAAGAGTTTTAGAAATCTGTCCAGTAGTTTCTAAGTTTCCGTTCCCAAACCCGTTTCTGTAGGAATATAGGGATCAAACCATGACAGGAATAATTCATAAGTCTATGTCACTAAGGGATGAATGTAACATCCAAGAATTGAAAGAATTTTTGAAATCGGTCAAGCAACTTTAAGGTTTCGGTTCTCGTTCCCGTTTCTGTTCCCGTTCGATAATAGGGATGAAATATAATCTAAATTCCTGATGGAGGGGGATAATGTAGCACCCCTAATGCTGTAATCGTCTTAGAAACCTTTCTAGTAATTTCTAAGTTTCCGTTCCCAAACCCGTTCCTGTGGGAATATCAATTTTAAAATTTTATATGTCATAAAAACCTTCTCCTGACAATAACAAACACAACAAAAAAAAAAGAATTGGCCTAATTGGTCCAGGCGTTGTTGAGTTATGCGCTTACCAACACATTTTGCGATTCATTTTTATATATAAGATTTCTCATCAAGTAGAGCACAAAGACTCTTATAGACTACTAATAACAATAATTGGATAGTAATTATAATAAAATACCTAGCCACCATTGTTCAATAAAAACAATAATTTTTTCTTAAAACAGTCTCTACTTGAGTACATGTTAAAATCAAGAACTCCACATACTGAATTTGCCTGTCTTAAACAGCGAGTTATAGGCTCATTATAGCCATAGTTTACTCTATGAAAGGATAATTGAAACATTCGACTTTGTGGGAGTTCATGACTGGGAACAAATAAACTCAACATGGATAGTAAATAGGGGCAATTGATTTTATAATTTATAACATCTCTCACGAACATTACCTCGAAATATTTACGTCGAGTTTCCAAAGTTTGGATGCCTAGTAATAAACACCTTGAATTATAAGAGGGCATATCGATATTCCAATGTAAGATTCTGATAGCCATTCTCGTGAAACGTCTTTGTATTCTTTCGATTCTCACTGAATAAACCGCATATATTGGGTTCCAAATAGTACAACAATATTCTAATACAGTTCTGACATATGAGAAGTAAAGTGATCTAAGAGTAAACGGATCTGAAAAGTCCTTGGCATTTCTGTAAATAAACCCCAGCATTGAGCTCGCCTTAGACACAATATAGTCGACATGACTAGAAAAACTGAACTTAACATCAAATATAACACCAAGATCTTTTTTTACATTTAATTTAGATAGGGAAGTTCCACTCATAATATACTCAAAAGTAATTGGTGAAGCACTTCTTGAAAAAGTAATACTGTTACACTTTGAAACATTTAGGTGAAGATCGTTGTTACTACACCAAACAGATAAATTCGATAAATCTTTCTGTAGATTAATGCAATCACGGATAGATTTCATGCTTAAAAACAATTTTAGATCGTCGGCGTACATCAAGCAACGACAATTCTTTAAAAATCTTGGAATATCATTTACAAAAATTAAAAAGAGAAGAGGTCCTAAGTGACTACCTTGGGGGACGCCGGAGGTCACATTTATGGGACTCGAAAGAACGTTATTTATTCGAACGTACTGAACTCTGTCAGTAAGGTACGATTCAAGCCATTTTAACAAATTAGAGTGAAAACCTAACTTATTCAACTTAGAAACCAAAATTTTATGATCAACTCTGTCAAATGCCTTTGAGAAATCGGTATAGATAGCATCACATTGGAAACCTTGCTCAAGGGAACATAGCACGTAATTGCTAAATATAGTTAAGTTAGTTGTCGTTGATCTTCCACTAATGAAACCATTTTGCAATGGAGAAATAACTTCTTTCAAAAGAAAAGCAAGTTTATTATATACAATTTTTTCAAAAAGTTTTGAAATCGCAGATATCTTGCAAATAGGACGGTAGTTTGTAACCTGTTTTTTTGACCCCGACTTAAAAATAGGGGTTACAAACGAACTTTTCCATACGGTCAGGAAAACACCTTCTTGGAGAGAGCGATTAAAAATCACTTCAAGTGGAACTGCAAGCACATTTTTTTAATACAATTGGTGCAAGACCATCAAACCCTGCCTGTGTGTCTTCCTTCAACTTTTTCAATCCTTCTTCGATTTTACTTTTATTGATACGCAAGTCCCCAATGTTGACTAGCTCAGGTGAAACATCTATAACTGATGTGGTCTCAGTACATAGAGGCTTAAAAACTGATTGAAAAAAATTTGCAAAGAAATTACACATTTTTAACGGTTCACTAGAGGTTTCGCCCAGATAATTAACCGAATTTGGAATACCAGTAGATCTTTTTTTATTCTTTATAAACATCCAAAAACATTTACTATTAGTTTTAAGTTTTGTTTCCATACTTAAAACATATTGCTTGTAAAGAAATTTGTTTAGAAAATCGAATTCCCTCTGTAATCGAAGGTATCTATTATAGATAATAGTATCGTTGTTCGATTCCCGAACTAATTTATAAGCTTTGTTTTTTTTATTATTAATATTTATTAGTCTCTTGTTAAACCAATGGGGTTTTGAAGATGATTTCTGGATAAGCTTCGGAGTATATAAATCAATTGCCTCATTTACTGAGTTGGTAAAAAACTCATAAGCAACTTCAATTCTTGAACTATTTAAAGCAGGTATCAATATAGATGTATCAATAAATTTTGATATTTCATTAAATTTAAATTTTTTAAAATTATATTTATATTTTTGTTCAGAGGTTTCTTTCAGATATTTGTAGAATCTTAAAACCAAACAAAGCACTACATGATTATCAGTGTTTGGCAAAGGAGGTGGGATCACGGTTGCCACTTGCCAAAAAAATATGTGTCCAAAAATGAAAATAAATATGACCAAACGTATCTTGAAATGACCAAAACTATGACTGATTCCGATGAACAAAGAAAGGAAGGACACCAAGTTCTCGAACGGAAAAAGCAGCATAAGAAGCGCTTGTGTAAGGTAATATAGAAATTTCATGAAAGTATGAGCTTCAAAGTTTCCACACGAAAAGTTAAAAAATCATGCCAGGGTGGAAAACTAAGAACCAAGCCCGTAAAGACCACCAAGCAAACATAGCTGTAGAACCGTATTCGTCTCTGAGGATCTTGAAAAGTTAATTATGCAGACTCAACTTAGACGATTATACAGAATGCCATACTCTTGATCAGAAGAAGTTAGGGTTGTAAACTCGTATGTTAGCTTAAATCAAATAAAACTGGATTTCCAGACGGTCTCGACGTCGATATTTTCAAGTAAGCTAGTGATTAGCTTAAAAGAATAGTGCACCAGCTGCATGATTTAGTCGGGAGAAAGCATGTTCAATGAATGAAAAATCATATAATCGCACCAATTATATAGGAATACTCCTCCTTAACGTCAGATGTGATATCTTGTCTTTGTGAAAGTCTGAAAACCCCCCACATCAACTAATTCGTACAGCACACGGAAGATCATGGAAAAAATATGCATATGACAGTATTGACAGAAACAAGCTGTGCAGCATCTTGTCCAGTTGCAAAAAACCTTGGTTTTCAGTTCGTAAGACAGATTTGATCACGAAGTCACCACACATGACGGTCATTTGAAGGAAGCACGTGTCATTTGATATCAGTGTTTGCTACCTGAATTCTCCCCGACATAATCCTAGTTTCACTTCAAAGCGAGCAGAACTCAAAAAACACCAAGCTTGGTATTAAGGGAAAACTGTTTTTCAAAAGAACTCATTGCGGCTACCTCAGAGCAATCGTTGGGCTTGAACGAACGAACTTATTGATGCACTTTTTACATAATTCGGTTAGAACACTGGCTTACGTATGCATTTCAATTTTAAGGACCTATAAACTGAAGTGTTTTCCTTATTTCATTTCGTTGAAAAAATTACCAAATGGAATAAAAAGTGACCATGTGACCAAGTGAAAATATAATGACCAGATTTGGACATAAATGACCAAACTGGCAACCGTGGGTGGAATAGGACTATCAATACCTAAACTAATCTCTTTATCAATGAAAACTAGATCTAAATAACGATTTAATTTATTAGGATAATTATTTATCTGACTAAGACCAAATTCGGAAAAGGTGTCAACAACAATGCTTTCACACTCACTATTAATATCAAAAGGAATCAAACAATTACAGTCATCTGGATCTTGTAGCCAATTTATATATGGCAAATTAAAATCTCCTAAAATAATACTATGCTGGTTCTCTTTTAGATTTTTTAAAACTGGTATACAATTATCTACATGAATTTTATATAATTCAAATGAACTTCTAGGTGGAATATAACTCAATATAAAATACACATCATGAACCTTATCTATGCTGACACGTACTATCAGCTGGTCGATATCAAATTGTGTTTGCAAAGCGGCGGACGATGACGGCAAATCCAATTGATAGCACACAAATGATGAACGAATGGCTAGCATAAAGGCCTCAACCCATAGAATCCGTTGCGTCCGTTCGCTCTCGGATTCACCTGACAGCTCGATTAAATACACACGATCTTATGAGAGGTGACCCATAAGCATCGGATGCAACGGACGCAACGCAAAAAGTAGCCCAACTTTTAACTTTTTACGTCCGGCAGAAGAGAGACATGCGCAGTAAGAACCAATTTGAAATTTTCTCTCTGATGACATGCGCAGTAAGAACCAATTTGAAATTTTCTCTTCTGCTAACATGAGTGGTCTTGTTGAGTTGAGACACCGCAACGGATTCTATGGGTCACCCCAATCCGTTGTGTCCGGCAAAACTCACAGCTGTCAGGTGAATCCGGCAGCGAACGGACGCAACTTATTCTATGGGTCGGGGCCTTTACTTTTCCAGTTGTTAGTGGACATCGATCATTACGGAAAACATTAAACAGCATTAAACAGCTTATTTCGTTCATGAATACGATATCGAAAATTTTTACTGGTCTGTTGAATACTAGGCTTTCAAAATGGGTCAAAGAAAACAATAAGTTGAGCCAATTCCAAGCAGGTTTTAGGGAAGGTTTTTCTACAGTAGACCAAATCTTCAATCTAACAAGCATCGCCCAAAGCTACCTTAATCGGGACAAAAAACTGTATGCTTTCTTTATCGACTTTCGAGCGGCTTTTGATATGATCAGCAGAAACTGTCTATTTTACAAACTGTCACAAATCGGCGTATCAACAAAGTTCCTAAATAATATAATAAGTCTCTACAGTGGTAACAAATCAGCAATATGGAATGGAGAGGAGCTATCAGATTGGTTTGGAATAGACACAGGTGTAAGACAGGGATGTCTTCTAAGCCCTTTGTTATTTTCACTGTTTTTGGATGACATAGCAGACTTCCTACCTGCAGGAGTCATAGTGGAAGGAATCAAAGTAACAACTTTACTTTTTGCAGATGACCTGGTAGTTTTGGCAGAATCACCCAGCTCTTTACAGCTTATGATAAATAAGCTAGAAAAATACTGCAAATATAATTGTCTACAAATCAATACGACAAAGTCAAAAGTACTCGTGTTTAGAAAAGGATCAGGTCGCTTAGCAGGAAACGAAAAGTGGAAATATGGTGGGGAAGATTTGGAAGTTGTCAAATCATATAAGTACCTAGGTGTTTTGATAAATTATGATCTTTCATTCAAAAAGCACTTTAAAATGAAACTTTCCGATTCGAAAAAGGCGATAAATTCAACTTGGCGAAACTTGATGGCAAATGCAAGAGTTGGAATTCCATCGAAAATAAAAGTTTTTGAAGCGGTTATGCGGTCCGTAATGTGTTATGGAGCACAGGTTTGGGGAGGCAAATACTATGAAGATGTAGAGAAGCTTCTGCGGTTTTTTCTCAAAAAACTCTATCGGCTTCCATCAACCACCCCAAATTATATGGTTCAAATTGAAAGTGGAATGTCCCCCTTATTTGTATTTTCGCTTAAACTAAACATGAGCTACATAACAAAAATCCTAAATGGGGATGACAATACTCGCCTGACCAAGGCTCTTGCCAAAAAAGCTATAAGGACGAAAACCCTTTTCTTCAAAGACTGGGAAAATATTTCAGTAAAATATAACATTCATCTCGATTTGACTGAAAACAACATCCCAGAGTGGAAAACTATATCTGAAAAATTTATCCTGGATGTAGAACAGGCAATCAAAACAGAAAATGTAATTCAAGCGGAAAGTTCAAGAACACGGGTTGTCTACCGACAACTAGAACACCAACAAGTAAACTATGCTAACACTGGACTAAGTACAGCACAAATATCAATGGTAATTAGAGCGAGAGGAGAACTTCTTAAGCTAAACTATATGCCACATCGTGAGGATATTGCATTTCGGTGCACTCTATGCAATACTGGAGAAAACGAAGATGTGATACATTTTCTTGGTGTTTGCCCAATATTGAAGGAGATAAGGCGTAGTCATTATGGAACGGATCTTATGACCATCGAAGATGTCAAACGCGTACTTAACGAAAGCGAAAATTGGAATAAACTTGCCTCCTATTGCCACACTGCTCTCAAGTATAGATCAAGAATAATAGATGAAAATTTTTAAATGTTTGTAACGCTACTTTTACTATTAATTTTTTCCTTTTTGAAATGAATATTTATGAATAATAGTATTTACCTATAATAATTCTTTTTAAATTTGTTGTCATTTCTCGGCAGACGGCTAAAGCCATGCTTAAATGTACCAAATGAAAAACATGTAAATGAAAACCTATTAGTGATTAAATAAAGTACCATAATAATAATAATAATAAATTAAACAGCTGGTTATTGAACATTTCTGCATTAAAATGATTCTCAGAGAGCCATGTTTCAGTGAGTGCATATATGTCAAACTGTTGTGAAGAGGAGAAGAGAAGAATATTTTGCATTTTTGTTCTTAATCCACCAACATTGTGATAGAATATTTGATATTCGGAAATGTTATTCTTGTTACGTGAAGAGTGATGTAGTTGAGTGAGCGAAAGGGAATTTGCATTTATTATGTTATTATCGGCTGGTGGAGTTGGTTGTCAATGACTTTGTGGTGGCGGTGGTGGTGGCAGTGGTTGTGGCGGAGCTGGAGTTGGTGAGGGTGTGGTTGTGGGTGGTAGCTGTAGAGATGGAAGTGTAGTCGCTGTAGAGTTCTCTTTCTTATTAATAAACATTTTTATTTGAATGTAAGAATAAGAACCCCATGCTGAAGAGTTCATTACTTCAGACCACTTATGAGAAGGAACGCTTAGCTTGAAAGTAACAAATTTAAGAGTTGATAAATCGGCATCTCTCTTTGTTAGCATGAAACAGAAACAGTACTTTCTTAGCAAGTACAGAATGTTCTCTCATTGTCAGTTACCAAAACTTCTACTTTCCCAAACACTGGTAGTGTTTCAATCAGTTTTTCCTTAGCGTCTATTTTACTGTCGATATGTCTAAGTATTAAAAATTTCGAAAAAGAGTCTATCATAGTCAAATTGATCGGTGCAAATGTAGTATATGTCTGCATGTATGCGTTCCCCCCCCCCCCCTTTCTTTGGAATTGGAGCCTCTCCAATCTTATATCTAACAGGATGTCTGTCATATTTGTTTTCCTTACAAACAGAGCAGTCTTTCGCGTAATCGAGTAATTGTTTAAAACATTCGGGCCAGTAACATTTAGCTTTTAGCTCTATTATGTTCCTCTTTCATAATGGTTATTTGCATGTCTTTGTCTGTTATGTCTTCTACAAAATTTGAAACGTACGCAAACTGTGTTGTTGGGTATTCGTTTAGTAATTTGTCTTTAATCTCAAATAGAGTCTCTTCTGTTGAACATATTGCGTTTATTCCCTTCCTAATTATTTCTTTCAATTTAGTGAAAACGTCATCATCTTTGTATTTAATAGTAGGCAAATCTGTAATAGATTATTGCGCAGTAGATAATGACTGGGTAGATCTTTTAACCAAGTTTGAAATTCAATTAAAAACTTATTCCGATCATTTACCTATAGCTGTGGAATGGACCAATAATGTTATAGAAAACGGAAAAAAAACTTAAACTTGCTACCAAGAATGAACTGGGAAATTCAACAAAAAAGATCGTACCAGCAAGCCATAGATAACTTTCTTTCAAATACAGTTTTGAACACAGAATCGGTAGAAGAATACTCGTCGCAGGTAATAGCATGCATTAGAAGTTCTTCTGCAATTAGAATGTCAACTACAGTAAGACCATACAAGCAAAAGTGGTTTGACTCCGAATGTTTGAATTCCCGTAATAAATCTTTTGCTCTTTTACACGCTTGGAGAGAAACAGATTCTGAAAATCTAAGGCATTGGTACAATGAGGCCAACACCTCTTACAAAAATATGTGTCGTGCGAAGAAAATCAACTGGGAAAACAGTCAAGCTATTCAGCTATCAAATATTAAAAACTCAAAAGAATTCTGGAAAGTTACAAAGGAAATAAATGGTTCTGGATTTAAAATAGGCACTGGTGTTTCTGCAGAAAATCTATCACTATACTTTCAAACTCTACTTCGTGATCAAAAAAATATAATCTTTTGAAATGTCTCTGGTCGAAATTGAAAATGTTTTTAGAAGATCAAAAAATGGAAAGGCACCGGGAGAAGATGGAATCCCATACGAGTTTTTCAAAAATGCAACACCCGTATTTCTATTACACCTCAAAAAATTGTATGATAATATTTATTCCAGTTCCGTTATACCAAAATCTTTTAAGCGGTCTGTAATCTTCCCCATACACAAAAAAAGGGGAATTGGATAGACCTGAAAATTATCGTGGAATTTCCTTTATGAATACCATTGGCAAACTCTTTTGTGGAGTTCTTGTCGATAGACTAGAGAAATTGGTTGATGAAAATAAAACTATGACTGAACTACAGGCAGGGTTCCGGAAAAACTATTCTTCAATCGATCACATTTTTAGTTTAACAACAATAGTAAAAAGTTTTCAAGCCAGAAACAAAAAAGTGTACGCGCTCTTTGTAGATTTCAAGGCGGCTTTCGATCTCGTCAATAGAAATGCACTTTTGTACAAGTTATCGCAAATCGGGCTTTCTACTAAATTCATTCGGATCATCAGTGAAATGTATTGTGGAACTAATGCAGCTGTTTGGGATGGAAGCAACTAAAGAAGCTATCAAACAAGCAGTTAAAGTTTTTAATGATCCTAATTTATCAAGGAAATTAAATGTTTCAAATCCAATTTTACCTAGATTATATTCTCAGTTAAAATTACATAAACCAGGAAAACAACTAAGACCAATTACATCAACAACTGGATCAATATTATCAAAACTTGAATGTTGGTTATTAGAAAAACTAAATAATCTCCCAATAAAATTTGAAACAGCAGCTATAAAAAATGGAATTGAATTTGCAGAAAAAGTAAAGAACTTAAAAATAGCTAGCAATGAGATTCAAGTTTCATTCGATGTTGTTTCATTATATCCAAATGTTCCAATTGATGAAACTTTAGTTTTTCTGAGAAAATGGCTAGAAAGAAATACACTTAAACCAGAAGAAATAAATGAATTTGTAAAACTTACTAAACTGTGCATGGATGAAAATTGGTTCCAGTTTAATGAAAAGTTTTACAGACAAAAATTTGGTTGCAGTATGGGATCACATATGAGCCCGTTTTTAGCAAATTTATTTATGTCGCATATAGAAACTGAAATGAAAAATCAAGTAAATTTCCCAAGAATTTGGTTAAGATATGTAGATGATATATGGGCGATAATCAAAAAACATGAACTCCGTCAGCTCATTAACAAATTAAATAGAACTAAATACCCATCAATAAAATTTACATATGAAGAAGAAATTGAAGGGAAACTAAATTTTCTGGATTTAAGTATAACTCGGAATGGAGACAATTTCGAATTGGATATATACAGAAAACCAACGAATACTCTGAGATACATTACATCAGACTCGTTCCATTCCTTTGAACATAAGATGTCAGCTTTTCACTCAATGATTTTTAGAGCTCTAAATATTCCAATGACTATAGAAACAAAAATAAAAGAATTCCAAAAAATTAAAGACATAGCCAAAATTAATGGATATACTGAAGAATTGATTGAAGATTTAACAATTGCACATAGAAGAAAACAAGAATTGAGAAATTATACAACTTTAGATCTAATAAGGAATGAAGGAAATGACGAAAAGAAATATTCAAAATTTTATTTCTATCCAGAAATAACATCTAAGATAAAACCAATCTTTAATAAATATAATATCCGTATGAGTGAGTGCAGCGAAATAAAAATAAAAAATCTGATTGGAGGATCTAAGGATAAAATTGAACAACTTCAAAAGTCAGGAATTTATTCTATCGGATGTAATGATTGTGCAAAAGAATATATAGGACAGACAAGAAGACCTATTCTAAAAAGATTTAAAGAACATTTTGCACATCTTAAATATAATGAAAAAGAAAAGTCAAGTGTTGCAGAACATATGCTAGAAAATAGTCATAGCTTTAGTTTGCAAAATTTAAAACTAATAAGAAATGTAAATAGCAATTATGAATTAGATGCTTTTGAATCATTTTACATATTTAAAAACAAAAATAATCTAATGAATAGTGATGATGGACCAATCAAAGATTCAATATTCAAAAAATTTTTTAATAGATTCAAGTCAACTCAACTGTAATTTTTGTTTAGAAACATTTTTGTTTATTATTAGTTTTTTTTTTGACAAATAATTTAATTTAATTTAATTTTATAAATCTCACTGACGATGGAAGCATTGCTTCTGAAATGTACATCTGAGGAAATAAAATAAGTGTTTTAACTGTTAAAAACTTTACTAATCTTTTCATTTATTAACTTCTTTACCAAAATTTTAAATTGTTAAAATATTTATTGCCAACTGAGCTGACGGCATTGTCATTGCTTTTAATTCATTTCTTATTATGTTATTGTGTTTACTTTATAAAGTCAATAAATGGATTACTTACTTACTTACTTACTTACTTAGTATGCCTCCAATATCCCTTATGAATTTGTTCACTATTTATATTATTGGAATCTCCTTCTTCTATAATTAATTGATTTCTGAATCGATTGATTATTCCACCTAACCTTCTAATTTCTTCTCTTGGGCTGCTGTGAGTACTATGTACTGTAGCTTAATCTTCACTATTTTCCATTATATTTATTTCTTGACGACTTAATGCATCTGCTACCACATTTTCCTTACCTAGTTTATAATTTATTACTGGTGCATATTCTTCTATAAATGCTTTCCATCTCTTCAATTTCGTATTAGGGTTTTTATCAGATACAGCAAAGCTCAATGGTTGATGGTCCGTATATATGCGGATTCCAGTTTGACCATATAGATAATTTCTCAAATTTTTCAGACTCCATACTATTGCTAACAATTCCTTTTCATTGGTAGCATAATTTTGTTCACTTTCAGATAACGTCCTACTTACAAAGGTTATTGGTTTATTGTCTTGGCTTAGTACTGCACCTATGGCTGAGTTACTTGCATCAGTTGTTAAATCAAATGGTTTATCGAAATCCGGTTGATTTAACGCAACTTCTTCTGTAAGCTTATCCTTTAATACCTGAAACGCTTTTTTGCCTTCTGAATCTAATTCAATATTTATCCTCTTACTGTTTATTTTTTCGTTTCCCCGTAAATACTTTGTTAACCCTTTGCTTATCATTGCATAATTTCGGATAAATTTCCTATAGTAACCTGATAGTCCAAGAAAACTTCTCAAATTGACGTAAAGTCTGTGGTTCGGGATATTCCCTAATTGTTTTTACTTTATCTGGATGGATTTTTATATGGTTGTAGGATGCAACATATCCTAAGAAGTCCACCTGTTCCATGAAGTACTTACTCTTTTCACTGCTAATTCTCATGTTAGCTTCTGAAAGTGCTTTAATTATTATTTCAATGTGATGTAAGTGTTCATCATGTGTTCCTGAAAATATTATTACGTCATCTAGATAAACATGTCAGAATTTCCCGATGTATTCTCGGAGAATGTCATCCATAGCTCTTTGAAATATGGCTGGAGCGTTTTTAAGCCCAAATGGCATACGATTGAATTCGTATTTCCCATTATTGACTGAAAATGCAGTCTTTTTTCTATCTCTTTCATTAACAAGGATTTGATGAAATCCTGATTGTAAATCTAAAGTAGATAAAAATTTTGACTTGCCTAAATTAGATAAAATTACTGAGGTTTCTGCCATGGGATATTTATCAGACTTCGTAAAAGAACTTAATTTTTTGTAATCAATGACCATTCGTAGTTTCTTTGTGCCATCTTCATTGAAACCTTTTTTATCTACCACCCAAACTGGACTGTTATACGCGCTTCGACTTGGTTTTATAATATCATTTTCTAATAAATTTTGTATTTCCTTATTTATAAACGCGGAAGCAGATTGCGGATATGGGTATGCTCTTTGCCAAACTGGTTCTTCATTTACAGTTTTTATACTACATTTAACGTTTGTGTTTAATAACGAAACGAAAAAGATTTAATAATTTTCACTCTTGGTTTTTTCCCACGACGAAACAAACGGTGCACCAACCAGCATGCAGTACAACCAAGAAAAAAAAACAGTATTAAATATTGATCACAAATTTATTCGTGTGTTACCTCGGGTGGTCCAACAGCAAGTGACCGATCAAAATCAATTTACAAGCATAATCAGTAGAAGTGTATAACACTTTTAATATACGAAAAATAAGACATGAGAAAACGAAAGAATTTAATTTTACAGCTAGAGAGTAAGAACGCTGAGCGAATTACAGCTAGCTAACGACTACATCACATGACAATTAATTTACAGTAGACAAAATATAGAAAAACAATAGGGTAACGTATGTTAGGTTTGTCAAATGCGAACACCAAATAATAATTAAATTTAAATGCAAATAATTTGTATGCTGCTATATAAAATTAGATACGTTCTCAAACATTTCCCCGCCCCTGAACAACGTTTCAGCAGCTGGGTAGGATGGCTAACTTGTGAATTGGTCGAACAAGATTTCCATTAGCCGTTTTAAGTGTGACGACACGAACTATACCATCTTCGCCAGGATGGGTTTGAATGACTCTGCCCATAAACCATTTTCCAGGCAGTAGATTTGCTGTTTTGATGACGACGAGATCATCGACCTTGATGTTTGCTTCTTTCTTTTGCCATTTGGGACGATTCTGCAGTGATGTCAAGTATTCCGTTTGCCAGCGCTTCCAGTACCCTTGTATTTTCGCCTGTAGGGATTGCCAGCTGGATAGTCGATTGATTGGTATATCTAACAGTGACGGCTCTGGCATCGCAGCATATGACTCACCTAGAAAGAAATGAGCAGGCGTTAGTGGATCTAAGTCGGAATCAGAGATGGCGCATAAAGGTCGCGTATTGAGCACAGCTTCGATTTGCGTTAATAGCGTATAGAATTGCTCGAAGGTAAGAACATCTGATCCTAGTACCCGGTGAAGATGTCGCTTCATAGACTTAACGCCTGCCTCCCACAGACCGCCGAAGTGTGGTGCCGCAGGCGGGTTAAAATGCCACGATATGCCATCTCGGGCTAAAGATTCGGCGATTATCGAATTATGTGGCTCAGATAGAACGAGTTCATGCATTTGTGAAAGTAACCGAGCACCTCCCACGAAGTTTGTGCCATTGTCAGAATACATATGCGATGGTTTTCCACGGCGCGCGACGAAACGACGAACGGCAGCAAGGAACGCGTCGGTGGTTAAATCACTCACAAGTTCTAAATGTATAGCCTTTGTTACAAAACACACAAAGAGGGATATATAGCCCTTAGAAACGGTTGATTTTCGTCCTGATTTCACTTTTAAGGATATAGGCCCGGCATAATCACAACCACAGTGCGTAAATGGTCTACAAGGTCGAATTCTTTGAGGTGGAAGATTTCCCATAAGTTGCTTATTGGTTTGAGTTCTTTAAAAAAAACAGTCTACGCAATTATGAGTTATTTGTCTTATGACATTCCGGCAGCCAATAATCCAAAACTCTTGTCTCACTAGCGCGAATAGAGTAGAGACACCCGGGTGTACGAACCGAACGTGTGCGTCGCGAAGGATAAGTTTGGTGATAGCATGTTCCTTGGGTAGAATGATGGGATGCTTTACATTGAACGAAGTTACAGCGTTTTGAATTCTGCCTCCAACTCGAAGAATGTTGTCGCTATCTAGAAATGGAGTAAGATTGATTAATTTGCAGTTGTTCGGAAAAAACCCACGGCGTTTGTAGGACTTGATGTCATCACCAAAGAATTTATCCTGTAGCCATCTGATGATCCGATTTTTGGCTTCAAACATCTCATCTGGTTTGAACAGAATTGAGGAATGTTTCTTTCCCTTGCAAATTGCGATAGCGCGATTTATTTGGACAACAGTTCTCACCAAAACGTTCCATGACGAGATTCGGCTGGAGAGTATTTCGAATGGATGTTCCTCACTAACAGTGTGTAACGAGTTTGTAGGTTGGATTTTGGCTTCGGTCATGTACCTAGGATCGTCGTCAAACTCGACAACAATCGGCCACTTCTCACGTTCGTCTCGAAGCCATTGGGGACCTGTCCACCAAAGCGGGTGCTGCAACAGCTGTGCAGGTAAAATGCCACGTGAAGCGCAATCGGCTGGATTGCTCGCAGATCGAACATGAAACCATCTGGACATTGGAATGGCCTGTAAAATTTCAGCTGTGCGATTACCGACGAAAATGTTCCACTTACGCGCAGGAGCGGACAACCACGAAAGGACGACCCTTGAATCACACCACGCGTATACCTCAGCGAATGTTACGTTTAAGGCCTGTTGTACTGCAACGAGTAGTCTGGCCAACAGAAGAGCGCCGCAGAGCTCTAAGCGGGGAATGCTCAGTTGTTTTAAAGGGGCAACACGAGATTTAGCCGCAATTATGTTGGTTTCAAAGCTACCATCGACCCGACGAAAGTGTGAATAAATCACCGCGGCGTAAGCAGCACTCGATGCATCCGAAAACCCATGTATTTGGAACGAATCGCGTGATAACCCGATGGGTCTTGGTATTTCAATGTTGGTCAAATTCGATAGTTCACTTCGATACCGATTCCATTGCATAGCGATTGCATTTGGGACTTGTTGGTCCCACTCCAAATTCCGATGCCAAAGTTCTTGGAGGAGAATTTTCAATAAAACGACCGAAGGACAAAGAAACCCGAGTGGATCGAAAATACGTGCAACGTCACGAAGGATTTGTCTTTTTGTGACCGATTCGGTAGGCACACAGTTTAACCGAAAGCTAAAGACATCGCACTTTGAGTTCCAATAGAGCCCGAGCACTTTTATCCACGAATCCGCGTCGGTATCGATTAGCACATTGGATTCACCGCTAATGTCGCTATTTGGGATAAGTTTTACCGAATTGCTTTGCCACTTGCTTAATTGCATACCGCCTTTTGACACAAGGTCGATTAAGTTGGACTGTTTATACAACGCTTCATCCAAGGTGTCACCGCCCGAAACCACGTCATCAACGTAGAAATCATTTAGCACTATTTCCGAAGCGACAGGAAACTCATTTTCATAGTCTCTAGCAAGCTGCTCAAGAACCCGAACCGAAAGAAAAGGTGCACAGGACGTTCCGTAGGTCACAGTGCGCAAACGAAAGTGTTCTAAAGGTTCCGACGGAGACTCTCGCCAAACGATACGTTGAAAATCGGAATCCTTATCCGACACCCAAATTTGGCGAAACATTTTAACGATGTCCGCGGTAAAAACGAATTGATGTCGTCGAAAACGAAGACAAACAGCTAAAAGATTCCTCTGAATGGGTGGACCTATCATCAAAGAGTCATTAAGGCACTGACCGTACGAGTCCTTGGACGACCCATCAAAAACGACCCGAAGTTTAGTGCTGATACTGTCCGGTTTCAACACAGCATGGTGAGGCAGATAAAAAACATTTGGCTTGTTGATGTCCACACTGGAAACCTTTGTCATGTGACTTAATGCCAAATATTCTTTTAAAAAATTGGTGTAGCTTTCATAAAAGCTTTTGTCGTTGGGAAACTTCCTTTCCATGGATTAGAGTCTCGAAAAAGCTCCATTAAACGAATTCCCGAATTGGGTTTGAGATTTAAATGGAAGATCAACAATATACTTGCCATTAGCATCGCGGCGATGAGTACGTAAAAAATTTTCTTCAATCTCCTGGTCTTCTTTGGAGGTAATTAATTTTGGATCGACTTCTTCAATTGTCCAAAACGCTTGTAAAATGGCGTCCACATCTAGCTCCGCATGATGTGATACAATGCTAGCCTTCTTCAACGATGGTAACTGACCGGCCAACACCCAACCGAAGATTGTATTGTGTGCAATGGGGTGGCCTTGCTGGCTTTTTACAATTCCCTCGATTAAAACATTCCACGCTTTGTCAGCGCCTAACAAAATATCGACAGGATGTGATTTATTAAATGATGGATCAGCCAAGTTCAACTGGTGTAAGTGTTCCCAATCCTCAACGCTAAACGAGATCGTAGGTAACTTGGAAGTCACATTCGATAGGATGTAAGTATCAACTGGGATACTAAATTTATCACACCGTGACGTAATTACCAGTGATATTAGGCCTCTGGATTTACCCGCACTGGTAGATCCAATACCGCTAATGGGTATGCGAGCGTTTCTTCGTTTGAGTCCCAGGCGTTGGGCACATGACTCCGTAACGAAAGAAACCTGCGAGCCTGAGTCGATGAGGATTCGAACTTCCTGATACGCACCATGAGCGTCCTGTACCTTTCCTATGGCTGTTGGTAGCAAAGTGTGTGGAATTGGATGAGCTGTGTTTAACGAATGGTTGTTAAGTAAAAATGAATTTGAAGTCGATGCCGACGAAGTATTCTGAGGAACAAACTCCCGAATAGGTACTCGATTCAACGAACTGTTAAGAGTTATGTTGGCTGGCACATTTTCATTACGATTTATGAAAACCGAAGGGTCGTGCACCAAGGTATGGTGACGCGATTTGCATACCGAACACCGAAATTTGGACTGGCATCGATTCGACGAATGACCTGACCGCAAGCAGTTGAAACAATTTTTGTTGGATTTAACGAAATCCCTTCGAGCAGTAACCGTCATCCCCAAGAAGTCTGGGCACTGGGGTAGCAGATGCGAAGCGTTGCATTTGGCACACGATGAAGCCGATGTGGTGTGCATGCTCTTTACTCCCGAACTCTTTGGCCTAACAGTTTCACGCGAACTAGAATGTGCACTCTCGAGTGCATCACATCGACGTTCCAAAAAATCAAGAAATTCGTCAATAGTAGGACTATCTAACGTGTTACTGTCTTCGGACCATGCTTTCCGCGATTCGGGGTCTAGCTTGTTTAGCAACAGGTAAATGATCCACGGATCTCGACTGAGCGAATTCACCGCAGTCAAACCCCTCACGATTTCATCCGCACCGTTCGATAATTTACGTAACTGTTCGACGTTACACTGGTTAGAAGACGGTAATTCCATGAAACATTTTATAAAACCGTTTATAATGTGGCGTGGCCTATCATACCGTTTTACCAATCGAGCCCACGCGTCTTCGTACGTCGAATTTGTCAACGGTAAATGACTAAGGAGGCCTAACGCGGTGCTACGCAAGCACGATTTCAAGAAAAGAAATTTTTGAATCGGGGTCAGATTTTGCTTGCTATGAACCGCACTTTCGAACATGTCCCTAAACGATGGCCACTGGTGGTACTCCCCGGAAAACGGTTCGATGTGAATTTTAGGCAAAAAGAAGTCTGACCTTGAATCTGTGCACCGCGATTTATTTAAAGATTCGAGAATAAGTTTTTGCTGGTCAGCAAGAAGACCGACAACGTCTTGGCTTCGCTCGACTTTTTCCCGCTCTTTTATAGCCGCCAATAAGGTAGAGTGTACCACTAAAAATTTGCCCTCAAATTCCTCGTATTCTGGAAGCGGGTCCGTATAGCCTTCCACACCGTCAAGCTCATAAATTTGTTTTTGAGTTATATTGAACTCATCCCAAGCACTAATTGCTTTGCTCAACCTCACTTCAAGGTCGCAAATTGATGTCCTGCCATCAATTGACTCTATGAACGACGAAAGTCTCGTCAAAGAGCCTTTAAGATGGCCACGTGTTGCGCGAAGAGCCGCGAGTGAAAGCGATTGAGCCATTTTAAATGAAGTTCTTAAAACTCGACGAAATATTAGAATTAAAAGTCCTAAATTTGTTGCCGCGATTAGCCAAAAAATCTAAGCTACCGAAAACTGTAATTTGGGGTGCTCCTAGGACCACTATGACTGCGATATTGACGCTGACTGCTTACACTCTTATGTCGAAAAAGATATTAAAAGCCGAGTAATTATTGTTTCGATTTAATAATTCTAATGATGGACTGTATTTTCTGTCGAATGGATCCGGCGAGACACGGACCAAAAAATGTTTAATAACGAAACGAAAAAGATTTAATAATTTTCACTCTTGGTTTTTTCCCACGACGAAACAAACGGTGCACCAACCAGCATGCAGTACAACCAAGAAAAAAAAACAGTATTAAATATTGATCACAAATTTATTCGTGTGTTACCTCGGGTGGTCCAACAGCAAGTGACCGATCAAAATCAATTTACAAGCATAATCAATAGAAGTGTATAACACTTTTAATATACGAAAAATAAGACATGAGAAAACGAAAGAATTTAATTTTACAGCTAGAGAGTAAGAACGCTGAGCGAATTACAGCTAGCTAACGACTACATCATATGACAATTAATTTACAGTAGACAAAATATAGAAAAACAATAGGGTAACGTATGTTAGGTTTGTCAAATGCGAACACCAAATAATAATTAAATTTAAATGCAAATAATTTGTATGCTGCTATATAAAATTAGATACGTTCTCAAACAGTTTGTATTATACGGTAAGTAGTTTGGTCTTTCCGTAAAAATTCCCTGATATTTCCTTAAAGTTCCCTTCAGTCTTTCCTGGTATTCCGCCTGCATATGGCTGTTTATTTGAAGACTGTTAACTAATTTATCATTATATATTAGAGGTACTTTGCCTCCGTTGAATTCCAAAAAACTGTCTGCTATATTTATTTTACAATTAGATTGTCTTAACGTATTTTTGCCTATTATAGCATCATAGTTCATAGTTTTTTAATTCTTCTAGCTCATAAGAAATTTCCCACTTTCCAAATATGTTTATATCCTGGTACGTATCTATGATACTACTACCATGAACACTTTTTACTTTATTACTTGTTTTCAATTTCTTACACTTATTTATATCTGGTCTAACATCATTATGTGTGGCACCCGTATCTATTAATATTTTATATACTTCATCTGTCGTTTTATTTGTTCGTATAATTGTAGGCAGGTCGTACCTCATTCTAAAAAAGAATCCCGTTCATTAAGATGATTTATTCTTGGTGTTTTTGCTAAAGGCTGCTGATTGCTATTGCCTATCTCGTTTAAACGGATTGTTATTATTGCGAATCTCATTATTGAATCTCTGGTCCCTATATTGATTTAAAGGTATGTTTCTCTGAAATCCCAAATGCTCTAGCTAGAGCACAAGAAATTGAAATGAACCAAACTACGTGATTTATGAATCAACACGTACAAAACAGACCTCTTGGTATTTTACCACCAAGACCAACGAATTTCCAGCATTTTCAAAAACCATTTCCGAGTTCATCACAGAGACACCATGTAGCTCCACAACAAATAACGGACAGCAACAGAGGATAGATCAGGGAAGCGGTAATTTCAGACCGGAGAGAAATAAATATTTCAGCAACAGAGGATAGATCAGGGAAGCGGTAATTTCAGACCGGAGAGAAATAAATATTTCTCTCCGGTCTGAAATTACCGCTTCCCTGATCTATCCTCTGTTGCTGTCCGTTATTCCAGCAGCAACAGAGGATAGATCAGGGAAGCGGTAATTTCAGACCGGAGAGAAATAAATATTTCTCTCCGGTCTGAAATTACCGCTTCCCTGATCTATCCTCTGTTGCTGTCCGTTATTCCAAGTTCTTTGTTGTGGAGCTACATGGTGTCTCTGTGATGAACTCGGAAATGGTTTTTGAAAATGCTGGAAATTCGTTGGTCTTGGTGGTAAAATACCAAGAGGTCTGTTTTGTACGTGTTGATTCATAAATCACGTAGTTTGGTTCATTTCAATTTCTTGTGCTCTAGCTAGAGCATTTGGGATATCCCCTGGGTTCAATGCAAACACCAAGTTACTCATTGGCTGATTGAGTCCAGTTATGAAAACTCTTAGTGCATTTTGTCTTGCCACATCAAGTAAAACTTTTGTCTCTGCCGTTTTTGGCCCATAACTCATCATTGTCTTATTAGTTATCAAAGTTAATAGTCTGTTAACCTGATCACAAAATTCCTCTAAAGTCTGTCTTCCCTGTCTTGCGTTAGTAAGTTCTGTCTGTAACATGTGAATCGGTCTCTTGTCCTCGTATGTTACATCTAATCTTGCTATTATTGCACTGGGATGAAGTGGAGTCCCGTGTGATGTTAATACATCGTTTGCTTTTCCTACAATTTTGTTTCTTAGAATATTCACCGCTGTGAAATAACTTGTACTACCTATGCAGTGTTCGTATGCCTGCATGCAATGCACTGCGGATGTGCGCCAACTAATGTAATTGTCGCCATCGAATTTTTGTAGGCTTTTAACTAGATCTAATCCTTCCTTTGTATCATTTGACGGATCTATTTCTATATCCTTATATGGAATTATGTTGTCTGTGGGTAACAGTCTACCTAAAGCTGCTGTTAACTCTGTTATTCTAATCTGTAAATCCCTTGTCTGTTCGGTGACTGCCATCGCAATCATTCCCCCTACCTGTTCTACCGTTAATGTCATTTTTATCTTGTTATTATTAAAATTTATTTTTAAAATATTAAATTTGATTAATTTAGGTATGCACGTATATATATTTCCTGATATAAAAATACACTAATGAAAAAAAAACAAAGTTACTTGTGTTACTTTTGTTGCTCTCCGTCTCTCGTTCTAGTTGTTGTTTGACACTATCCTCTGCACGGCTTCTAGTAGTTTTTTTCTTCAGCTTAGTTTTTTTTTTATTTTTCAACACTTTTTATCTAGTTTCGGCTAGATAGCAACCTTTCGCAATATTTGTTAAGAATTTTTTTTTCAGTTTATTTTTTTTATTTTTAAACACTTTTTTTTATTATTTTGTTTTGGATTTTCCGCTAATAATTTTTTTTCACTCTTTCTTTTGTTTTGCAATTAATTATTTAATTCACTCAAACACATTTTTTCTTTCTTCTTTTCTTTTTGTTTTGGATTTTCCGCTAGTAATTTTTTTTTTTAATTTCACTCTTTCTTTTGTTTTGCAATTAATTATTTAATTCACTCAAACACATTTTTTCTTTCTTCTTTTTTTTTGTTTTGGATTTTCCGCTAGTAAATTTTTTTTTTAATTTCACTCTTTCTTTTGTTTTACAAATAATTATTTAATTCACTTCAACACATTTTTTCTTTCTTCTTTTCTTTTTTTTTGCTGGATTTTCCGCTTCTTATGATCGTATGTCTCCTGATCTTTGACTTATTATTACATAAATTCTTTTCACTTGCCTCCCAGTTTTTGTATTGGGTAGGTCTACTGTCACGGTTTTTCTTTTCTTTTTTGAAAGTGGCACAGGTTGTTTTAAGCTTATGGCCTTGTGCACTTTTTAATAAAAACTGGTTCACTTGCGATATATAACTTTTCCGCGAAAACAAGTGTCCCTACTGTTCGGGCGCCAATTAAAACTGTCTTAAATCGTTAAGCTTTTTAAAAAAAGAATTATTTTATTTTATTCTAATTAAAAATATACCGAGATTTCTTATGAGATCTTTCTCGTTTGGTATCTCACTTAAGATTAATTTTACAAAATGATCTTAATACTAGCTCGTCTCCAATTCAGTATGGTATGTGTGTATCTACAATGATCGCGAGACAATAGGTGTGTTTCTTTACTGAAAATTCGCACGAAATGCACCGTAATTCGGCGAAAGTCAGTCTAATGCCGTTCCAGCACAGCGATTTTTCGTAGCAGTGCACAAAAGAGAGTGCTCACGAGAGAGTAAAATATTTCCCCACCCTGCGAATTTCTGCCACCTAAATTTCTGTGGGCAGAAATCGTGCACAGCCAAAACAAATACAACAACTGTCAAACAGACGTTTTTCCAAGCGTTGCTGCGAATGTTTGTTCAAGACCGTTTCTTTACTTTTGAGACAATTACGCTCTTTCAGAGAGTTTGTGAGAGAGTTTTACCCCCACTCCTTAAAAAGTGACAGATTGTGAATTTCTGTGCACAAAGTAAAGAAACACACCTAATATCGATCTTGTCTGTCGGATGTTTATGTTTATGTTAAATCTTATGGAGGTCTCGTATGTCAAAGAAATGTGATGAGTCTGCATATCGTTAACTCAGCGCATTTCTTTTCGTTAAATTCTTGAAACAGTTGCCCGAAGCTTTGGAAAATGGATTTGTGTTCCGAGAACTGACTTTTGAGTTGAGAAATGAACGTATCAAGAAACGGAATGTAGAAAGAAATTCTGTAGTACCTAGTCTTCAATACTTTGTGCTTGAGCGTTGCAACGATTTTTTTGTTGATTGCAACGGCGGCAGCGGCCGGCGCGGCCGGCGCGGCGCGCGTGGCAATTTCATTGTGATTTCGTACTTAGAACAAATAAATAACGTGGAAAGTAGAATCTACGTTTTCGCGTTTTGTACGTCAATTCATTCAAAGCGTCATCTGCCAGCTTAGTTGCCTCACCCAGATCTTGGTTTTTAGAATGCAATTCCAGACTCAAAGGCAAAACAATCGAATTAACTAATTCCATAATGTGACAGGCGATTTGGAATTCAACCGTCGCATTCGCTGTCAAAGGATGCAAAGCATTTTGTGAAGTATCTCGATCTTTCCACGTTTTGATTTCTTCCAATGATTTAATAACAGCCTGTTGCAATTCAACGTACGTTCCAACTACTTCATGAGACTGAGCCCCCTTGGTAGGACAAACAGACTTTTGTATTTTTTTCTAACTTTTGTTTGTCATTTTTGAAATTTCTTTGTGTAGAACGTCTTGTCTTTTAGGCCAGTGAAAAAATACTTCAATCGCTCCGATAGTTCCTTATTCAGAGTCTACCTTCTTCTTCAAAAAGCTGACGTTATATGTGTTGCCATCTTTTTCATTTATTTTCCCAACAAAAGCCAACATTTTGTTAATTTTTTTTATTGGAACATTCAACCAAAATAAAATCGCCTGGATTTAAATTTTCGTATCTCAGTTCAGGACACAAGTTTTCTTCTTGCTCTGCATCAATGGATGAGTCATCAAAAATTTGTTTCGTTATTTTCAGTTAAGACTTCAACAACATCTTGCGCAGTTTCAATTTCTATGAAGATTGGATTGCTCTCAACAGGAACTCCAGAGTCCTCCGTCAATATACGATTAGTGACTTCCGCACATTCAAAATCTTCCTGAACAAACACAGTTCCAGAAAATAGATAAATGCCCGGCTTTGCAAACCCAGAAACGATATTTTTCGGTGTAAATGCAGCAATATATGCCCTGTTGGCTATGCCCGGAACATCGTGTATCCTTATGGTTTTACCAGGATTATTTAAAAGCCAGTCATTCTGCGCTACTGACAGCTTCTGTTTAAACGGTTCTAGAACTGCGACATCAAGAGGCTGAAGACGATGCGTAAAGTGAGGGGGAAATGTAACCAAGACTATACCATTCTCTCGGCAGAAGTTTACAGCATCTATTGTACAATGGCTTTCATGGTTATCCAGGAGAAGTAAAATCATGTAATTTTTTGTGCATCTTGTTTGTTTTTGAATATGTTCAAGAACTTTAATAAACAGAACTCCCGTCATCCAACAACTTGTGGGACTATTAGCATAACCTATGCTACCAGCTGGCGCTCCAAAAATCATGCTGTCATGATATCTAGCCTGTGGAAATATAAAAACGGGAGGAATTGTGTTCCCAACTGCAGTTACAATCGCGCACATAGTTATAAACTGGCCTCTTTCAGCAGAAACACACTGGCCTACCTGTTTCTGTCCTTTTCGAGCAATAACGTTTGGCGCTTGCACAACTGTAGTCACACCCGTTTCATCTAAGTTTAATATACGGTCAGGGGTAAAGTCGAACTTACCGAGAGCTCTCTGGTAATTGGTATGGAATTCTTCAAGATTGTGCTTGTTGAAGCTTGTTGATCTTGATAAGCTTGTGTTTTCAGACTTACGTAACGAAAGATTAGTGTGCCTTTTCATTAAAATTTTCATCCAATCTATTCCAGCCTTTTTATTTTCAATCCAAGAACTAGGACATTTTTGAAGTTTAGTGGCATATTCAAAAGCCAAAGTTCGACCTTGAAGGTATGTCAAACCATAGTTCATTCTTGAGCTTCGGAGAAAATATTCCTCAAGCATATTTTCTTCAGTCGTGGTAAAAATTGCATTGTTGAATATTTGGTGGAATGAACTTGAATCTGGGCAGTTTTGTTATTTTTATGGTTCTTTACTCTATAAAATAAAGTATTCGGCAGGATACCGTAGGCACTGGCAGCCCTTCTAAGGGTCATTGTTTTGTTCATAGCTACCATGATAGCGCATTTCCTGTCATCTTCGTTAAGTTCCGAAGATCTTTTTTTTTTTGTAGTTACGCACCATTGTATTTACCTGAAAATTTAACGAAACTTAATGTAAATATCACCTAATTATGTTCATACCTATACTTAATATAAACATTAAAAAAAAGTTTCACATGTGAACGCAACTGAAACAAAATGGATGGGGTAGCTTCGAACATGTTCAAACCTGCCCCGACTGAATTGTTAAAACGTGCCCCGACATTCTTACTTACACAAAATATATCATAAATAATTTTGTATTACAAATTTATCGAAAAACTCACCTTAATACAATTCTTGATAAACCTGCAACTTCAAAATATATTTTCCACAGCTATAAATGCACACCAAAAATTTTTAAAATCTTACGACGAAAAAAAAGAAAAATTACAATTATCACATAAAAACCTCCTTACTGGACTACTTCCGCGCGACTATTGAGAGGGCCACCGAAAGCCATTGACTTTAAAAGAAGACAGTATTGCCATGTTTAAAATTTGGTTTAGACTCGGACATATTATTTTTTTTTTGATTTTATTAGCAGTGTTCAAAGCTACCCCGCGTTCAAAGGTGAACCCCTCTCCCCTATCAATAAATTGGAAAAAACCTAATCAATACAATTGAACAACGACTTTTACTTACGTACAAATATTTACATTTAACCCCCCCCCCCCCCCCCCCCCATTTTCATTTAAATTTTATTTATAAATTAAAAAATTGTTTTATATACTTTGCCAACTGAGCTGACGGCTATATCAAAGCTTTAAAATTCATTATGTCTCTGTCAAATTCCTGTTCGTGTTTCGCATGTGACGTAGGAGACTTACAATTTGTCAGGCAACTGGCTTTCAATCAACATGTCTTTATATATTTTCAAGATGGCACCAACGAAAATTTGAAATTTAAAGTTTTTTCCAGGCACTTTTTTCTCTTTTTGAGGGTATTTGACGAAGCTGTCAATTTCATGGCTACTGAAACTGCTTCTCTGGTTCAATATTCCATACCAGTTGGGTTTCAATTTCGAAAAGTTTGGTAGTGTATGTGAAAAAGTTTAAATGTATTGTAAATGGCTTACCATATCTTGATCGTGTAGCCCCGGGGTAAGACCACGTCCGGCTGACTTTTTGGACTTTGAAAGCGTTTTGCAATCTTTAAAACTTTTTGTGAAAAAATTTGTTTTCATTTTCGCATTTCCGTTTTTCAATTTTCTTTTCGTTTAATATGTCAGATCAACAAATGTTCGTTTGATAATAGTAGATTTAGTAAGAATAGGGGAGTTTTGTCTAGCACTGTAGTTATCATAAGTTTTTATTGTATTTTATTTCAAACAAACTATTTGTTAGAAACAGTAAATTTTATTAATAATTTTCGATTACAACTTTGTCAAAAAGGTATGCTTAAGCTAATATAAGAGTTATTAATTACTATTGTAATGCACACCCAACATTTAATACTAATTTCCTGATCGAAAACGTTCAACCGAAAACACAAGCGGCAACACTATATTGTACATCTAATAGAAGGAGTTGCTTGCATGTCAGTGTGTGTGTGTAGAAATATACCAGGAGGGGAAATGCTTGACAGCAAAATACTGGAAGGCTCGCAATGTTACTGGAAAAGCTCGAGATGTATTGTTATTCTATATAAATAGGCCGCTGACGCAACCAGAGGGTCTGTTCTTATTATAGAGTGATAATGTTAAGATTGAGATTTTGTTAACAAGTGAAAGTGCAAAGATTGAGTTGAAATCGAATAAAGTATGAATGGAATAAAAGCGGTAGAATTGAACTGACAGGAAAAGCTTTATTATTGCGAACTAAGCACACGATACATTGGTGTCAGAAAAGTAAATGAAACTTGTTTTATAAAAAAAAAATAGTTTGTGTAAAGTGCAAAACAAAAAAAAAAACAAAAGCAAAACAAATACAGTGAAAATGAGTAAGTTGTTGGAAGAGCTCAACTACATTGAGCTTCAAAACGAGTCAGGTAAGCGAAATCTTTCTAGACCGGGATCAAAAAATAAGCTCGTCCTGCGCATGCGAAACTATTTGGAACAGCAAGGGGAATACCTAAACACTTGTTTTCGAAACAGAAGTGTAGGAAGAGGAGGTAAATGAAAGTGTAAATTTTTGTAATATGATGAAGCTTTTGTTAGAACAACGAAGTGAGCAAAAGAAGGAACAGCAGAATGTTCTCGAACAACGTGAAGCACAACGAAACGAGCAAAAGATCAACAAACTTTCCCAGATGCTCGCACTGTGAACAAAAGAAAGAACAACAGAATATTCTCAAAAGACTTGACGCGCAACACAACGTTTTGGATGGCCAGAAAAACATTCTAAAAGGCAAATTGGGTAACATTGAGAAAAATGTATGTGCCCTAGACGAACACGTTAAAGGTATGGAAAAACAGCTTTTTGTTGTAGAGAATCGTTTCGAATTCAAAGAAAGCCGATGTGATAAACAGTTCTCTGTTCTGACCAAGGAATTAAACCAGATTCGGGAAATCAAAATTCGAGAATCTGCTGCAGAGTTTGAAAAGAAAAAGGAGATGAGACTGCCAACATTTGATGGACAGTCTTCGTGGCCAGTCTACAAGAGACAATTTAAAAAATTTAAATTTCTTTTTTAAACAAAGGAGTTTTACTAACATCTTAAAATAAAATATTATCTCCAAATTCTTGAAAACCATATCTCTACTTTGGGAATTTAAACTTTTATTTTTCTTAGTTCTCAGAAGCAAAATCTTATTCCGCTTTCTATTGTTTTTTTTTTCTAATTTTATTCAATCTTTTTCTGTTTGAGGAAAACAAAAGAAAGCAGAATGATTTTGTTTCACTTTTTTCTTTTTCCTTTCCTTGCTACAATAAAATTTTTCTACAGTTTTTTGCTTATGAATTCGAAGTGCGAGCGGCGGTATTCTAACAACCTTTGGTTTTCTAACTATAAGACATTACGCTGACTCCTTGACATATGGTAGCCCTGCCTAGTAATTAGCAAAGAAAAAACCCGTTAAACACGTTTTTAATGTAGTCCAAATTTCTTTTGAATGCCACTTTTTTGGAAAAGTTTCATCTCGCCAAAGGTATTGTATTTGCATCAAACAAAACATGTAAAATGGGACATACGTCCAAACATTTCTTTTATGGACTTATGCCCCACCGCTGTGGGACATTGGTCCATAATCCAGTTTTGGACTAATGTCCCACTAAAGTGGGACACAAGTCCATAATGGACTTATGTCCCGAGGAGTTATGTCCCTGCGCCGAATACACATCCATATTGAACCAAAATATGGATCTAATGAGCATGAAATTGCGAAAGAGACGACTTCATCATTTGAAACAATTTAAAGTAGTATGGCCTTAAGCCCACCCTAAATTATCTTTAACAAGGTATAGAATGGTTGGAGCAATAAGTCTTCATCCCCTTATCCTTAAATCTGAAAAAGGGTCCACCAGTATCAGGTTAGGGTTCGCGATGCAAAAGATTTCCTCCTCCTATAGGTTTCCTCAAAAGAAGTAGCTAGCTATTCAGAAAAAATATTAATTTGATCTTTAGTCTTCCTTCACTTTTCACGCGTAGTAGAGTAACTGAGAAAATGCTCAGATTCAACTTGTTTTCAATTAAGTAAATTTCGATGTTTTCTCAAAAAGGTTTTGATATAGGGTTTAAGGTGGTCTGGACTCACCCTGAAAGTTCGGTAAGTGTTGGATAACACCAACCACTTGTCGAACTTTCGAACTTGGTGATTAGCAAGAGATCGGCAAGTTTTGGACAACACCAACAACTTGTCGAACTCTGTGAATGTATGTGTACACATTTTTTTTGTATTCGAAAGTGATGGCACAGCACACCAACGGTGGCTGATGTCGAGACACTGAATCCACAAAAGTGATTGGATGAGCGTATGAATGTATGCGTGCATGAGAGCAGGGTTGAGGCCAGGCAAGAAGCTAGGCTTGAAATGGGAGACACTTCAGAGCAATTCAGAGGTTTTGAATATTGAGCGAGAAATATCAGAAAGTGAAAAAAATCGAAAACAAGTTTTTTTATTCTTTTGTTTTTTTGAGCAATTTTTTTTTTTGATAAATTCTTTTGAAATTTTTGGAAGGAAAAGTGAGCTTAGGAAGAAGAAAGGAGCAATATTAACAGAATCGTCAGGACGGGACGATAATTTGGAAAAAAAAAATACGAGGAAAAAGACAGGAGGAGGACATTTTGAAAAGCTAAGTATAGTGACTTACAAATACGTAAATCTTGAGTGCGCAGCTTAGAAATAGTTTTCTTAAACATTTTTCTGTGTGGACCTTTTTTTTACTTCGAATTTACCAGAAGATTGTCTGGCACGCGCCTCCTTTAATTTCAACTCCATTTTGGAGTTTTTCGGGACCGAATTTTAACTGTTAACCTTTTGTACCTTTGTTCTTTCGTGCTTTGAAAGACATTTGAAGGTCTTCTTAACTTTTTTATACATATATAATAGCTATTTATTTCTATTTACTTTTTCTAAATCTGTAAAACCAACTATATTTTCTTTAAAAGATTTGGGTTTTTAATCCTGGCTCGTCAAGGTTTTCCCAAAAATAAAATTATTAAACTCATCTTTCCTTCTTTTCATTTCACATTCCTTTTTACTAAACATTTATCAGTCAAGGTTTGGAAATTCCTTCTTTCTAAAAATTTCGCGATCGTTGTTTAACCATTGCGAACCTAGCCCAGCTGAATAGCCGTGGAGTAGCCGCAAATTACATTTTTATTGCAGCTTATTTCACTTTTTTGCTTGCTCAATCGAGTTTGACAGTTGTCATTGCTCGCATTCACAGCAGTTTCGAATCTTCGAAGTTCAATCTGTCAGTTCATGAATGCAATTTAAGCTCTGTGTCAGATATAAAATGGTACTGTGATTCACATTTCGGTTCTACGTAGTTAGTGGTAAAAGCAATTAGAAAATATATAGATTTTTCCGCTTTGAAATTAAGGAATTCGATTTCTAAGTATTTGTGTAAGGTAGTATGCAAACTAAATTCACTTCAATCAATTTTGAAAAAAAAATTAAAATCATATGTCCTCAAAATCATATTTTCGTTGCTGATTAGTTCACTTTCAATATCAATTTACAAAACAGAATATCCGAACATCAATAATAATTAATTTCAATTCAACAAGTAAGCGAAAACTAGCAAAACAAAAACCTAACTCAAGAATACCGAGTAAAGTCCGATTGTCATGTACGTTGTTTTCCTTGTTTTGACAGCAAGAACTTTTTTTACGAATTTTCAGACTATTTTTTCCATCTGAAAATCTATGTTCTAACATCTGAAAAATCTAACTGTCAGCTAAATGTCAGCTGAAGCTTCTGACACTTTTGACCAATCAGAGCGACGAAAACTGACAGTAGTTTTCGAAGTCCCGGTGCGTTGAATGCGAGGATTCTTGACTTTAATTTTCGCGGCACCGGCTGTGCATTTGTTTTAATTAACTTTATTTTGCAAAATTGGATTCATAAATCCCATAATTCCGCGGTTTATTAGTTCGTTTAATAATAAATAATATTTTCATTAGAAAAATATGTGTAGTAAGGTAACAACATTACCAGCGTTGCCTATCAATCCGTTTCCCATCAGGGAAACGAGTAAGAACCAACTTCGAGGGGCAGAGACTTGTTTCTTGTTTCTAGGGCCCAGAACCCAGGTCTCTCAGACCAAACGAGACAACAAAAGTCTGACTGTGGAGACAACTATTAACGGGAACAAACATGGGGCTACCATCGACACCAGTGCCACAGCCTCCATAGTACGTCGAGACCTGGTAAAGACGACGTGGCAACGCAACGGGAGAAGCAGCAAGAGTATATGGAGAAGTGTATCTCAATATCCGACTGGCCGATTTAGTGTTTATTCATCAATTCCTGGTGACAGATATATGTGAGGAGTGCATCACTGGAATCGACTTTATGAAACAGCACGAAATTCGAATAAAAATACGTCATCACTGTGGATTGTCATCACGGAAGATCTGATTTTGCCTCCTTCTTCTGAAGTGTCCGTTTGGACAAAACTGGAATGTGAGTTTGGAAGCCTTCGATACCTCATGGTGGAACCAGGCCCAGTGTGCTCCTCCCAAAGCGTCATCATTGGGAAAACATTGGTAGCACCGAAAAACAAAATGGTCCCCGTACGATTACTAAACACCAGACCGTACGATGGTGGATGGGCGATGTACTATTCGGGTAGGCTCTGATTGGTGCCAACTTGGCGGCGTGGCGCCCAGATGCTGCAACTTATAGTACTCGTCAATTGTGCTTACTATACCTCCAATCCAAGCGGTATCCACTGGGACCTGGGATGCTCCGTCCAGAGCTGTCCTGCTAAACTAGTAAGTGCGAGTGTTGACAAAGGAATCCGGAACAAAAGAATTGTGATCGATCAAGACTATAATTGCTCTGCGAACAATGACTGACTGCACGAATCTCAGTAGTCTACGAGAGCTTTCGCGTAAATGTCCCAGCGGATGAATTCAAATGACAGAATTAACGGTGGACTTCAGCAGTCAAAAAAGCAGAAACCCCTGAAGGAGCTACTCCAACATATTTGGTTTAAAGGTCTTTCGGGGGCTTTCAATACTAGGACAGGGTATTGAAGTAGAGATGGTGGCGGATGAGCTCCTGGTGAGCCAACTGCAGCACTCACACCCCTGCAGCAGGGTACTGACACTGGATATTCCAGCCCTTTATGTCCGAAGGGATCCAAAAGGATCTGGCCCTCCAGGTTGGGGGTTGCGCGTAGGGTTAACTACCCAACCACTTAAAAAAATATTAGTTCCGAAACAACTAATAGCCTCGGATAACGATAATGATTTTAAAGTTGACGACCCAAGCAAACGAAAAAAGGACAATGACCTCCGGATCTGCACGTGGAACGTAAGATCTCTTAACAGACTAGGTGCAGCTGGAGAATTAACCGACGCCCTGGACCGCTGCAAAGCAGACATAACCGCCATCCAAGAAGTGCGATGGAGTGGACCGGGCATAAAGAAGATGAAAAACTGTGACATCTACTATGGCGACTGCTACATGCAACAGAAACAGCGCTTATTTGGGTGCGGATTTGTCATTAGAGGAAGACTCAGGGATAAGGTGATCAGCCAAAATCCAGTCAATGAGCGTATAATGACCATCCGCATCAGGGCTAAATTCGCTAACATTAGCCTTATATGCGCCCACGCCCCCACAGAAGAGGAAGATGACGATTCCAAAGACTGTTTTTACGAGCTCCTCGAAGAAACGTATGAGCAGTGCCCCAGACACGACGTGAAAATTGTTCTTGGCGATTTTAAGGCAAAGCTAGGGAAGGAGTACATCTTTGGAAACACAATCGGTAAGCATAGCCTTCACGACAAAACCTCCGAAAACGGACTGAGGCTAATCGATTTTGCTGCTGAGCTAAATCTTTTTGTAAGTAGTACACGCTTCCCGCATCTCAAAATTCATAAAGGTACATGGCGATCTCCAGATCAATTAACCGTCAACCAAATTGACCATGTTGCGATCGACGCAAGGCACTCTTCCAGTGTGCTAGATGTCCTAACCTTCCGAAGGGCCAACTTTGACTCGGACCACTACCTTGTTGTAGCCAAGGTACGAATGAGGATATCTTGTTCACAAACAGCACGAACTAACGCTGTGAAGAGATATGACGTCGGAAAGCGCAAGAGATTGCCAATGTCATTTCCAATCGAGTGTCCCTTCAATTATCCTTGAATCCCATGCCGCCAGCATTAAGCATTGAAGACCAGTGGCAGCAATGCCAAGAAGCCATCAGAACCACTGCCTCTGAGGTTCTGGGTTTCACTCGGCCACCAAAACGAAAGCCATGGTTCGATGAAGAATGCAGGCAGGCAAATGCAGCCAAACAAAAAGCACGACAAATGCTGATGCAAAAACGAAAAAGGGCTCCTTACGATCAGTATAACGAGATCTTCAAGGAGAAAAGAAGGGAAGAACACCGACTTCTCAAAAGGAAAAAGAAGCAACATGAGAAGCGTTCGAGGAAATAGAGAGGTGCCATGACAGGAACGAGATTCGGAAGTTTTACGAAAAGGTAAAAAGATCCTGCCATTGTTGGCAAGCTCCGAACTCAAGCCTGTAAAGAATAGCAGGGAAACATAGTTATATAGTCACAGTCGCTACTGAGGATCTGGAAGGATCATTTCTGCAGACTGCTTAACGGCGATGAGGACACAAATTCCGCTGTCAGGCAGATTGCCCCATTCAGCTTGGACGATGATCAAGAATGCCGTCCTCCCGACCTAGAGGAAGTTAAGCTTGCCATATGCAAACTTAAATCAAACAAGACTGCAGGTGCAGACGGCCTTGATGCCGAACTCTTCAAGGCAGCTGGAGAACAGTTGGAAAGGAGCATGCACCAGCTGATCTTTATGATATGGTCGGAAGAAAGCATGCCCGATGAATGGAACCTCAGTATCGTATGCCCGATCCTAAAGAAGGGAGACCCTCACAATTGCGCTAATTACAGAGGGATAAGCCTCCTTAACGTCGCTTATAAGATCTTGTCTGCTGTAATATGTGAACGTCTGAAACCCCACGTCAACAACTTGATAGGTCCTTATCAATGTGATTTTAGACCAGAGAAGTCCACAATAGGCCAAATGTTCACATTATGGCAGATCTTGGAAAAAACCCGAGAACATAATATCGATATTCGCCACCTCTTTATCGATTTCAAGGCCGCGTATGACAGTATTTACAGAGACGAGCTGTACAGAGCCATGTCTAGTTTCGGCATCCCTGCAAAACTCGTACGACTATGCAGGATGACTTTGGAAAATTCACGCTGCTCCATCAAGGTCGGTAAAGAACTCACCGAGACCTTTGATGTCGAAAAAGGCTTTAGGCAAGGCGACAAACTGTCATGCGATTTCTTCAACATCATACTTGATAAGATTGTAAGAAACTCAAACGTCAACACCAGAGGAACAATCTTTCAAAAGTCTGTACAATTACTCGCCTATGCAGACGATATTGACGTAATGGGAAGAAAAAAAGCGTGATGTCATAGGTGCTTTTGCGAGTATTGAAACAGAAGCGGCAAAAATGGGTTTGATGGTTAATGAGGGCAAAACGAAGTATATGCTGTCATCAAACAGGGACACAGAACATCGACGAATTGGACAAAACGTCACAATAGACAGACATAACTTCGAGGTAGTACAGGACTTCGTCTACCTAGGATCCGCTGTAGACACGGACAATAACATCAGTGCGGAGATCAAACGGAGAATAACTCTTTCTCTTGCCAACCGTTGCTTCTTTGGATTAAGAAGGCAATTGAGAAACAAAACCCTCTCCAGAAAAACCAAGGTGACCTTGTTTAAGACCTTGATCATCCCAGTACGGCGCGGAAGCATGGACTTTATCGAAAGCGGATGAGGAAACCCTTGGTGGTTTCGAAAGAAAAATTCTCCGAATGATCTTTGGTCCCGTATGCGAAAACAATGTGTGGAGAAGATACAACAACGAGCTGTATGAGCTGTACCGCGAAATGGGCATAGCCAGAAGAGTACGCATCGTGAGGCTACGATGGTTGGGCCATGTAGAGCGGATGGACCCAAACGCTCCGGCTCGTCGGGTGTTCGAAAGCATATTGCAGGGAAATCGCGGAAGGGAAAGACCTCGTCTTAGGTGGCGCAATCAAGTGGATGAAGACCTCAACCGACTTGGAGTGCGAAACTAGAGAGAGCTCGCCCGAGATCGAAATCGTTATAGAAGGATGTTGGTTGAGGCCCAGGCTAACCCCGAACTGTAATGCCCACCTAAGTAAGTAAGTAAGACCGAACGATGAAAGGTTGATGAAAGGAGAATTCGCTGGACGCTGCGAATCCGCTGCAGCAATTGCGAAGATCACTGATGAAGCCCCGAGAAAAACTATAACTCCGGAGGAGCTCAAAACCATCAAGGCTTAAATACTGAATTCATCCAACCTTGATCACCAACAAACAAGGATGGCTGAAAATCTCCTACAAGAGAACACTGACATCTTCGCATCGCCAAAGGGGCAATATGGTAGGACACAATTGGTGCAGTATCGCATCAACACAGGAGATGCAAGACCGATTCGTCAACCCGCAAGACGCCTTCCACTTGCCAAACAAGGTGAGGTTGAGGAAATGATAACTACAATGAAGACAGACGGTCTTATTGAAAATTCCAAAAGTCCTTGGGCGTCACCAGTGGAGCTAGTGAAAAAGAAAGACGGAAGCACTCGTTTTTGTGTGGACTACCGAAGGCTGAATGATGTGTCTAAGAAGGACAGTGATACCTTGGATGCCATGGAGGGAGTCCAGTGGTTCTCGACGCTGGACTTGAAGAGTGGTTATTGGCAAGTTGATATCTACCCTGATGATGGGGAAAAGACGGCGTTTTCTACACGTAATGGGCTCTGGCAGTTCAAAGCTATGCCGTTTGGGCTATGCAACGCTCCAACAACATTCTAGCGTTTGATGGAGTGCGTTCTTCAAGGACTGACGTGGAAAGCTTGCCTAGTCTACTTGGACGACGTCATTGTTTACGGGAAAACATTTGACCAACATTGCGAGAACCTAAAAGCCGTGTTTCAGAGACTTCGAGAGGCTTACCTTAGACTGAATCTGGAAAAATGTGCACTTTTCAAAACCGAAGTTAAGTATTTGGGTCACATTATATCTTCCTAAGGAGTGAAGACTGATCCTGAAAAAGTTGACTCCGTCAAAAATTGGCCAACACCACAGGACAAACATCAACTCCGAAGCTTTCTTGGTCTTGCCACGTATTACCGACGTTTTGTAAAGAACTTTGCTGAAGTTGCAAAGAGTTTGCATCAGCTCACCGAAAAATGAAAGTAGTTTAAATGGTCAGGTGAGTGTGAGAAATCTATCCAGGAATTCAAATACCTCCTCTGTAATTCTCCATTGCTGGCACATCCAACACCTGGCAAAACATTCATCATCGACGCAGATGCAAGCAACGTTGGAATCGGGGCGGTACTATCCCAAGTGCATGATGGCGAAGAGAAAATGGTGGCATACTATAGCAAGGTCCTCTCGAAACCCGAAAGAAACTACTGCGTGACCAGAAGGGAACTGCTTGCTCTTATCTAGATAACAAAGCACTTCCATAAGTATATCTATGAACAGAAAATCCTTCTGCGGACAGACCATGAAGCTCTGAACTGGCTGTTGAACTTCAAAACTCCAGAAGGTCAAGTCGCAAGTTGGATAGAAAGACTGCAGACTTATGACTACCAGATTCAACTCCGCAGAGGAAAACTGCACTCAAACGCCGACGCATTGTCCCGAAGACCTGGCAAAGTGGATCGCAAGCATTGTAGGCGGCAAGAAGACAAAGAAAATATTTCCGCTCAGCGACTAAGAGCTGACTCCATATGCGGATGGAGCAATGAGGAAGTGAGGACTGCTCAACAGGAGGATCCAGATATAAAACCCATTCTCGCATGGAAAGAAAATGAAGAGAAACCTGAATGATGAGACATTTCTGAAAGGAGTCCAGTTCCTAAAGCCTATTGGGCACAGTGGGACTCACTATATGTGCAAGAAGGTGTCCTCAGGCGAAGATGGGAATCCGTTGATGGTTAATCATATGTGATGCTGCTGATCGTATCGTTCGTGAAGTTCTTCGGGAAATTTTTGTTTTGTGTTTTGTTCACATGGGAGCTAACAAAACACTGGAGAAAGTGCGACATTGGATCTACAGGTTGCATGTTAGAGATGACGTGGAGAAGTGGTGCCGAACATGTGACAAGAGTGCTGCAACCAAAGGACCTGGTAGAAAGATTCAAGGTAAGATGCATCAGTACAACGTTGGATCGCCTTTTGAGGGGATTGCAGTAGATGTGGCTGGGCCTTTTCCAGAAACCAACGCTGGAAACAAGTAAATTCTGGTTGTAATGGGCTACTTTAGCAAGTGGCCTGAGGCGTATGCCATCCCAAATCAAGAAGCCAAAACGGTGGTCGACCAGATTGTGTTTAACTGGGTGAGCAGGTTTCTTCACTCCATTCCGACCAAGGGAGGAATTTCGAGTCAAGTGCGGTACATAGCTTGACAGTACAAACACCATCTGAAATCCTGTTCGGGAAAACTATACGGCTGCCCAGAGAACTTAAATTTGGATGCCCCACAGAGGAACCACAGGACACAAACGAGTATGTGGACGACCTCAAAGAGAGACTCGTTGACATCCAGAAAAGAACAAGGGGACGGATGAAAGCCTATAGCGACCGGGTGAAGACACGGTACGACACAAAAGCGACAACGGAAGGATTCCAAGCAGGAGATCGTGTGTGGCTTCATAATCGTCAGTGTCAAAAAGGATTGGCACCGAAACTTCAGCAAAAGTGTGAAGGTCATTATACTGTTGTCACGAGGATTTACGTCGTGGCTTACCACATCCAAACAGGATTAAGAAGCAAGCTAAAAGCAGTTCATTGTGACCGGCTGCATCGATATAGTGGTGAGGCTGCAGATGGAATTATTCGGGACGAACTATCTTATGGAGGGGGCAGTATAATGTACACCCAACATTTAATACTAGTTTTCTAATCGAAAACGTTCAACCGAAAACACAAAGAAAATATTTCCGTTCAGCGACTAAGAGCTGACTCCATATGCGGATGGAGCAATGAGGAAGTGAGGACTGCTCAACAGGAGGATCCAGATATAAAACCCATTCTCGCATGGAAAGAAAATGAAGAGAAACCTGAATGATGAGACATTTCTGAAAGGAGTCCAGTTCCTAAAGCCTATTGGGCACAGTGGGACTCACTATATGTGCAAGAAGGTGTCCTCAGGCGAAGATGGGAATCCGCTGACGGTTAATCATATGTGATGCTGCTGATCGTATCGTTCGTGAAGTTCTTCGGGAAATTTTTGTTTTGTGTTTTGTTCACATGGGAGCTAACAAAACACTGGAGAAAGTGCGACATTAGATCTACAGGTTGCATGCTAGAGATGACGTGGAAAAGTGGTGCCGAACATGTGACAAGAGTGCTGCAACCAAAGGACCTGGTAGAAAGATTCAAGGTAAGATGCATCAGTACAACGTTGGATCGCCTTTTGAGTGGATTGAAGTTGATGTGGCTGGGCCTTTTCCAGAAACCAACGCTGGAAACAAGTACATTCTGTGCCCTATTTCACCAACTCACAAATTTGTAATTACAAGTGCTTTTTAACAAAGTTTGTGAGTTTTTGTAAAAATGTTGCTTCACCAAACTTTGTTAATTACCATATTGCAGTTGTATTTTACAAAAGGAAATTTGTGGAAAAATTTCCTTTTCGGTTTCACCAATACAAAATTAAAGTTGTACTTTACAAGTAACAAACTTGTTAATATAACACTATTTTGTGAGTTTTCATTTCACCCAAGAAAATAGACTTACAAAATTTGTAAGGTTTGTAGGAATATTCTACAGGTGAACTTAGACGTGTAATTTTTGTAACAAATTTGTAATTCTTGTAATTCTATAATGTCTTTACGACAAAGCCATAGCAGCAGCGATAGTAGGCAAAGTGATGATAGTAAAAAAAGATTTATCGCCCGCGTGTTAGTTATGATATATTTGAGTTATTTCATTTTAATGAAAAATTTCGTCTCTGTCGATGCAAGGCAGAGGAAATAATTTTAATTATTGGACCCTAAATAGCTCACTCGAGTGAAAAAACTGTGCTTTTTCACTAAGTCAGCAGTTTCTAACAGCTTTGCGTTGGCTAGGGAATAGAGGACAATACCATGGAATTGCCGATATGCACGGGATTTCTAAGTCAACCGTTTTCGGATGCGTACATAGAGTTTGCACCGCAGTCGTCAGTTTAATGTTCGAAAACGTAATATGCTGGACTAACGAACATCAAAATTTCTAGTCTTTATTGATGAGAAGCGCTTGAGACTGCAAAAAATTAAGAATGTTTTCCCATTCTCTTACTTTGTCTGAATGTATCAAGTAATCGCAAAACTTTCCGAACAATATATCTTTTTTGTCTCTTATCAAAGAGGCTAAAAATATTATATTTTCCTTGTTCACTTTGATGTCTATGCAGCACATTGTTCAACAATATTGTGAAAAAACAGTTATAATTAACAAGTTATTTTTGATGCCGGTGCAACAGGAATTTTGAACGCTTGTGGCCTACAAATCTTTTTCCTACAATATTATTAGGATCGATCACAAGTTTGTGAACTAAAATCTTGCAATTGGTGAAACAAAAAACGGGTTTACAAATTTGTAATTGTGAACTACAATTACAAATTTGTGGTTGTAACTTTCATTTTGGTGAAATAGGCCACTGGTTGTAATGGGCTACTTTAGCAAGTGGCCTGAGGCGTATGCCATCCCAAATCAAGAAGCCAAAACGGTGGTCGACCAGATTGTGTTTAACTGGGTGAGCAGGTTTCTTCACTCCATTCCGACCAAGGGAGGAATTTCGAGTCAAGTGCGGTACATAGCTCGACAGGAAAAACACCATCTGAAATCCTGTTCGGGAAAACTATACGGCTGCCCAGAGAACTTAAATTTGGATGCCCCACAGAGGAACCACAGGACACAAACGAGTATGTGGACGACCTCAAGGAGAGACTCGTTGACATCCAGAAAAGAACAAGGGGACGGATGAAAGCCTATAGCGACCGGGTGAAGACACGGTACGACACAAAAGCGACAACGGAAGGATTCCAAGGAGGAGATCGTGTGTGGCTTCATAATCGTCAGTGTCAAAAGGGATTGGCACCGAAACTTCAGCAAAAGTGTGAAGGTCATTATAATGTTGTCACGAGGATTTACGTCGTGGTTTACCGCATCCAAACAGGACAAAGAGGCATGCTATAAGCAATTCATTGTGACCAGCTGCATCGATATAGTGGTGAGGCTGCAGATGGAATTATTCGGGACGAACAATCTTATGGAGGGGGCAGTATAATGTCCACCCAACATTTAATACTAGTTTTCTAATCGAAAACGTTCAACCGAAAACACAAGCGGCAACACTATAATGTACATCTAATAAAAGGAGTTGCTTGAGAGTCAGTGTGTGTGTGCAGAAATGAAACAGGAGGGGAAATGTTTGACAGCAAAATACTGGAAAGCTCTCGATGTTACTGGAAAGCTCGAGATGTAATTTTATTGTTACAGATTTCTTAAGCAAATGAAAAGAAAAAAAAGAAATTGATTAATTTTTATTTTAATTATAAAGAGTTAGAAGATTCTATCAAAAAGCAGTATCTCTTGTTAAAAATGGCGGACTAGTCGACGAACTTGGAGCCAAAAGAATTCAATCAATTCAATTCAATCAATCGTCCAAAACGTGTTCTTCTTTCTGACAATTCTTATGGTTGACAGTTGACAGCCGTCTAGTTGACTGTTGACGTGTCTTTCCAGCCGTCTAGACGTGTCTTTCCTGTTGCTTAAGGTGGAAACATTATCTTTTAGTTGAGGTCGTAACACTGCTCCCCATGAAGAAAAGACGACTGTCCTCAGTCGTGGTAGTCAGGCGCCACAGCGATTCCTCGAAACCATTAAGCAGAGAGTTTACACAACGCTAATCGATCTCTGTGGACCACAACTTTCTTGCTTCCGGTTTGTTTAATCATTCGATACAAGACATCTCCCAGCTTTTCTAAGATTGTATATGGACCTTGCCAGTCACATTGCAGCTTAGGACACCGGCTCTTTTTCCGTTAAGGAGCTTAAAGCCAAACTTTGTCGCCTGCACCAAATGGAGCAGCCTTCGCCTTGATGTCGTATCTATCCTTCATTCGCCGGCTATAGGTTGCTAGTTGTTGTCGATTGAAGTTATACGCTGTTTCTAAACTACCAGCTAACGATTCTATGTAATTTGAAATGCTTACGGGTCTATCTAGAGGGGGTCCAGTTATAAATTCGTTCGGCGATCGAAGTTCGCGGCCAATGGTCAAAAATGCGGGCGTCTGTTTGGTGGCTTCATGAACTGCCGTGCGATATGCGAGCAACAAAAACGGAAAATGGCTGTCCCAATCCCTTTGTTTTCCTCAACATATTTGGCGAGATAGTTTAGCAGAGTCCTGCTTAAACGTTCCACCATATCGTCCGATTGTGGGTGTTAGGCCGTTGTTCGAGTTTTGTCGATTCCCATCTTTTCGAGAACGCTCCGTTTCAGCCGTTTGGTCTGGAAGAGGAATCGCCTCGGGCCGTTTCGTAAAATAGTCGCAGAAGACCAGAACGTGTTTGTTGCCGAGAGATGAAACTGGTAGTGGTCCAAGGATGTCAACTGCAACACGTTCAAACGGCGCGCCAACATGAACTGGTTGGAGTTTTGCACTATTTCTTGTTGATGGGCCTTTACGTTGTTGACAGCGAGGACAAGCCTTGCAATATTGTTCGACATCTTGGGAACAGCCCCCAATAGTACCTCTTTTTGACTTTTCCTTGGGTTTTTTGAATGCCAAAATGACCGCTAGTAGAGCTGTTGTGCATTGCCTTAAGAATGGTGTCCTGCAAGTCAAAAGGTACAATTAGTTGGAAGTTTGTACTGACTATTCTTCGATATAATTTTTCTACGGAGTACTTCGTTCCGGTACCCGAGGTTTTCAAACATTCCTCAGTAGGTTTTTATACGAGGGTGCAGCATTCGAATTTCTTCAAAAGAAGGCCGTTCTCCATTATTTATCCACTCTCGAACAATTGACAGATGCTCATCTCGTTTTTGATGATCCGCGATATCCATACTGACAATAAAAAAAAAAGTTTTGTTTTTCTTCCACACGAGTGCAGTATCGACAATGTTGATCTTCGCACGGCTTACGAGATAAAGCATCGGCATTCAGATATTTTTTTCCAGGACGATACTGAACGGTGAAATCGAACTGCTGAAGTCGTTCCAACCAGCGGGCCATCTGTCCTTCAGGGTCGCGGAAATTCATGAGCCAGCAGAGTGAACTGTGATCCGTCTTTAACGTGAAATGCCGTCCTAGGAGATATGGTTGGAAATGAGCCAAGGCCTTAACTATTGCCAAAAGTTCTCTGCGGGTGACGCAATAGTTTCGTTTTGGTCTTGAAAACATCTTACTGTGGTATTCGATTAGTTTTTCTTCTCCGTTTTGAAGCTTCGAAAGAACTGATCCGCAAGCGGTGAGGCTGGCATCGGTGTCAAGAATACAGAAATCATCTTCAGTTGGCTGAGATAGTACAGGAGTTGAAGTCAACTTTTCCTTTAACTCCACAAATCCACGTTCGCATTCGGTCGTCCAAATAAAAGGCTTTCTTTTCTCAGTTAGTCCCGTCAAGGGACTTGCAATGGATGAAAAATTGAAGATAAAACAGCGATAATATGCGCAAAGCCATAGAAACGATTGCAGTTCAGTTTTATTTTTTGGTTGGGGCCATGTTAACGCCCCATCCTACTATTTATTTGTTATATACTAGTTCAGTTGTGTTTTAACCGCGAACCGGTACAGGTCGAATAAATGTTCTAACTAAACCGCGGTTGTCTTTTCATTTCAATAAAAAGTACCTGAATTTTAAGATCAGTATTTTACAGGTCATTTTGTAGCCGCCGAGACCTTATCGATATCCGGTGATATGCCCGAACCCGACACAACATGTCCCAAAAAACGGACTTCTTTTTTAGCCAGACAACATTTCTTCGGTGATAGCGCCAAGCCCGCTTCTTTCAAGCGGTTGAACACATTTTCTAAATTTCGAAGAAGATCATTGAAAGTTATCCCATGGACGATGATGTCGTCGAGATAAACTAGACATGAAGTATGTAACAGTCCATTCTGAACTGCATCCATTAACCGCTGGAATGTGGCGGGTGCATTGGTCAAACCAAAAGGCATGGCATTAAGCTCGTATAATCCTGTGCCGATAGAGAACGCTGTTTTTTCGTTGTCATCGGCATCCATCTCCACTTGCCAGTATCCCGATTGTAGATCAAGGGGGCAAACCATGTGGAACCGCCGAGGGATTCAAGTGTCAAATCGATTCGTGGTAGGGGATACGAGTTTTTCTTCGTAACGTTGCTTAACTTTCGGTAGTCGTAGCAAAACCGGAGACCCGTCCTTCTTCCTACCAGTACGACCAGCGAGCACCAAGGGCCATTGGATGGCTGAACGATATTCTTATCCTTCATGTCGTCTAGGATTTTTCGAGTTTCGTTACGACAAGCTAAGGGAAGCTTTCGTGGAGGTTGTTTTATAGGATGTGCTGTTCCCGTATCTATAGAATGCTTGGTAACTGATGTTCGTCCACGATTAGTACCATCACCTGCAAAGATGTTACGGTTATTAGAAACAAGAAATTTTAACCTGCAACGTTGTTCTTCAGTCGTAGATGGAATGGTTGTCGCAATCATGTCTGCTAGTTCAGGGGACAACTCGGTGTAGTCTATTCCAGCGTCAACACGTCGGCATTGAAATACATCCACGTTGAAATCTAGGTGATCTGTGGGTATTTCGTGGGTTATACATGGTGATTTGCATAAGGTGTGACAAAAAAAAAGGGTGTGCAGGTTGGACCTAGACAAGCAAAAAATCGTATGGGAGGGGGGGGGGTCCATTTTCCCCCGTTTAGGCGGCAGGGTTTTGGTTTTCTCAAAAACCACAGGTTATTTTGGCATCCGGGTTTTTGTGTTTGATCAAAAATAAATAAAAGCATTGAAAAAAAGCCAGAAAAATATTACTTAAATTCGTAAAATTTTGAACAAAAAGGTTTGAAGAAAAAAAATTATGTTTTTTTTTCAAATTTTGACTTTGAAAATTAATATTTCAAAAACTATTTATTTGAACAACCTTTTTTTAAATTTTAATTAATGTACAGGTTTTTGGCTTTTCAAAATGCTATAGCACGACTCTGTAGGTATTACCGTTTTTTTTTTAATAATATTTTTTCCATTTTCAGTAATTTTTTTCTTAAATTGCCCCTCCCTCCTAAACGGGGGAAAATGGACCCCCCCCCTCCTATACGATTTTTTGCTTGTCTAGGTCCAACTTCACACCCTATCTTTTTGTCACACCTTATGCAAATCATCCTGTATATATGTAGTGTTACTTGCCAACACTACTGTTTTTTAGTGCATTTGAATATGCAAGGTAATGCTCATATTATCATCTCTCAATATCATTAATCTTCTCTTACTTATTATCTTTTATCATAGTCTTTAGTATGTAAGCATGCACCTAGTCAGTATACGTAGTATAAGAATAAAGTCAGTCTTCAACTGAACGTAGTTGTGTTTCATTTATCCCCACTCCTTATACAATCGCACATACGAAATTGGCGACGAGGATAACTGGAATTTTTTTTTTTTTGTTTGAAGACAAGAAGTTTTTTTTCGGTATTAGTGCCAAGTGATGAAGAACAAAGTAAAGTCATACTTGAAGAAAAAAATAAAACCGAAATTTTAAACGGCACAGTTAGAATGTCGAGTTTCATTGGACGCATTGAATACTTCAATGCAGGTGATGATTTCAATAGCTATATTGAGCGGTTAAACCATTTAGGTGAAGACAAGGTATCTTTTTTGATTGGAGTTGGAGGTGGAGATTTATACAGTATCTCCAAAACATAGGTTGCGCCGAAAAGTCCAGATGAGCTGAAATATTCGGAGTTGGTGGCAAAGCTGAAAGTACATTTTCAAACCAAAAGAAATACGACTGCAGAACGATTTAAGTTTTTAAACCGTAATCAGAATATGGACGAAAATGTGACAGATTACATTGTGGCGACAAAGCAGTTGGCAGATAATTGCAAAAATGGGGAGTTTTTAGAAGATGCTCTTAAGGACAGGTTGCTAATGGGAAAATAAGAATTAAGAAACAAAAAGATACAATCCAAACATATCGACATTGGGGATTTAACTTTCGAGAAGACGTGTGAATCTGCATTAAATATGGAGATGATTGAACTTGAAACGGTTCACTTGGGTGGAACATCAGCACCGGGGGCTTTGAATTCCATGAAAGCTAGATATTCAAATGATGCAGCATCAGGAGCGCGTTCGAAGAGTCAGGAGAATTTAAGGAAACAAGGTCAGAGTGGAGGTCATGTTGTTCCGGTAAAATTTCCCGGAACAAAACTTACTCTTGCTGTTGCTTTATTTTCATTCTTTTTATCCTCTCTTTTCCACTTAACCTTCCCACCTTTTTTTGACTTCACCATTACTCCGTTGATTGCTCTTAGCAGTGTGAAGGTAACATCGCTTTGAGCAAAAAAATAACAAAAACAGGTTGCCCAAATCAGCGAATGAGCTAATACATTGATCGGTATATCGAGCTAGAAGGACTCTGGAAAGTCACATACAAAACCGATAACACAAAAGCGTCAACATATAATACACCATACACACACCACACAAAAATTCACTTTACACAACATCACACAGAGTACACATCATACATGATCTAATGAGCTCGAAATTGCGAAGGAGACAACTTCATCATTTAAAACAATTTGAAGTAGTATGGCCTTAAGCCCACCCTAAATTATCTATAACAAGGTATTAAAAGGCTGGAACGATAAGTGTTCATCCCCTCATCCTTAAACCTGCAAAAGGGTCCACCAGTATCAGGTTAGGGTTCACGATATAAAAGATTTCCTCCTCCTATAGGTTTCCTCAAAAGAATTTGTTGTTCAGAAAAAATAGTAAATTGATCTTTAGTCTTCTTAGATTCACTTTTCACGCGTAGTAGAGTAACTGAGAAAATGCTCAGATTCAACTTGTTTTCAATTTATCAAATTTCGATGGTTTCTCAAAAAGATTTTGATATAGGGTTCTAGGTGGTCTGGACTCACCCATCAAGTTTGGCAAGTGTTGGATGACACCAACCACTTGTCGAACTTTCGAACTTTCGAACTTGGTGATTGGCAAGAGAGCGGCAAATTTTGGACGAAACCAACAACCTGTCGAAATCTGTGAATGTGTGTGTATACTTTTGTTGGTATTCGACAGCGATGGCACAGCACGCCAACGGTGGCTGATGTCGAGACACTGAATCCACAAAAATGATTGGATGAGCGTATGAATGTATGCGTGAATGAGAACGGGGTTGAGACCAGGCAAGAAGCTAGACTTGAAGTGGGAAACACTTCTTGGCTAGCTGACAAGCGAATTAGAGGTTTTTGATATTGAGTGAGAAAAATCTGAAAGTGGAAAAAAAGTTGAAAACAAGTTTTTATATTCTTTGAGTTTTTTAGCGAGTTTTTTTAACAAGTTCTTTTTAGAATCTTTGAAAAGTGAGTTTAGGAAGGAAAAAGGATCAAGGTTAACAAAATCGTCAGAACGGGACGATAATTTGGAAAATACGAGGGAAACGACAGGAGGAAGACATTTTGAAAAGCTAAGTAGAGTGTGTTACATAGAAATACATAATTCTTAGTGCATAGTTTAAATATTGCTTTTTAAAACATTTTTTTGCGTGGACTCTTTTTTATTTCGAATTTATCAGAAGATTGCCTGGCACGCGCCCCTTTAATTTCATTCCTATTTTGGAGTTTTTCCGGACCGAATTTTAACGGTCCAACCTTTTGTACCTTCGTTCTTTTGTTCTCTGAAAGACATTTGAAGGTCTTCTAGACTTCTCTATTCATATTTACTATCACTGTTAATTTGACTTTACTTTCTTTTCTAATTCTGCAAAAGCAAATATATTTTCTTTAAAAGATTTGGGTTTTTAATCCAAGTTTACTAAGGTTTTCCCAACAATAAAATCATTAAAATCATCTTTCTTTCTTTTCATTTCCTATTCCTTTTTATTTAACATCTTTCAGTCAAGGTTTGGAAATTCCTTCTTTCTAAAAATTTCCTGGCGCCCATTTAAATTTAGGACACCCTGTTCTGATTTACATTCAATCAATAAAATAATTCAATCATTTTTTTTAACCATCTACTTATCTACATATACTTTTTTATACGCGATCGTTTTTTAACCATTGCGAACCCAGCCCAGCTGAGTAGCCGTGGAGTAGCCGCAAATTACTTTTTTATTGCAGCTTATTGCACTTTTTTTGCTTGCACAGTCGAGTTTGACAGTTGTCATTGCTCGCATTCACAGCAGAATGCAATTTAAGCTCTGTGTCAGATATAAAATGGTACTGTGATTCACCTTTCGGTTATACGTAGTTAGTGGTAAAAGCAATTGGAAAATATATAGATTTTCCCACTTTGAAATTAAGGAATTCGATTTCTAAGTATTTGTGTAAGGTAGTATGCAAACTAAATTCACTTCAATCAATTTTGAAAAAAAAATTAAAATCATATGTCCTCAAAATCATATTTTCGTTGCTGATTAGTTCACTTTCAATATCAATTTACAAAACAGAATATCCGAACATCAATAATAATTAATTTCAATTCAACAAGTAAGCGAAAACTAGCAAAACAAAAACCTAACTCAAGAATACCGAGTAAAGTCCGATTGTCATGTACGTTGTTTTCCTTGTTTTGACAGCAAGAACTTTTGTTACGAATTTTCAGACTATTTTTTCCATCTGAAAATCTATGTTCTAACATCTGAAAAATCTAACTGTCAGCTAAATGTCAGCTGAAGCTTCTGACACTTTTGACCAATCAGAGCGACGAAAACTGACAGTAGTTTTCGAAGTCCCGGTGCGTTGAATGCGAGGATTCTCGACTTTAATTTTCGTGGCACCGGCTGTGCATTTGTTTTAATTAACTTTATTTTGCAAAACTGGACTCATAAATCCAATAATTCCGCGGTTTATTAGTTCGTTTAATAATAAATAATATTTTCATTAGAAAAAATGTGTAATAAGGGAACAATATTACCAGCGTTGCCTATCACTCCGTTTCCCATCAGGGAAACGAGTAAGAACCAACTTCGAGGGGCAGAGACTTGTTTCTTGTTTCTAGGGCCCAGAACCCAGGTCTCTCAGACCAAACGAGACAACGAAAGTCTGACTGTGGAGACAACTATTAACGGGAACAAAGATGGGGCTACCATCGACACCAGTGCCACAGCCTCCATAGTACGTCGAGACCTGGTAAAGATGACGTGGCTTCATAACACCAATAGCTACCGTCCAAGAACCGCTGTAAAGTTCTCTTGGTTTCCAAACTACCAAATCGCCAAGCATTCACTGCTGTAGGCTCAAACCTCTTTCGCACTAACTGCAAAGTCGAGGGATGGTAGTGGGAACAACTTGGAACTTACCCAGGAATTGTCTTCGGCTCAATGCCTTATTTCAACAAAAACCAGAGAGTATGTTCGATCGAGTCCACGATCACTAATGACATTTTATTAGTAAATTCATTCCCTATTTATACAAATTTATTAAGCTCCATTTCTGGCTATCGAACAATCGACTACATTTCGATATCCGATTAAAATGCTTCATCATCACATTCTTTTGGGTGAGCGCCAATGACCTATATCATAAACAAATGCTCATACCCAAAGACTATTGCTGTGACATAAACAGCGCGCATGCAGTCAAAGCAATATGATCCCTTATTACTTCTGTCGGCTGGCAGTGGCCTGCCGTTGGGAATCATATTGTTCCGAGTACAATGCACTCTATGAATACACAAGCAAGTCAAATGTTATGCATTTCTATGCAATGTAGCCGAATGTGAGAGGATCGGATATCGAGGCACAGCCGAAGGTTGACAACCTGTTAATAGTTGTAGAGCATTTAATTACGAGGTCGTTGGCTGTGACTCCTTCACACCACCCTTCCTGGGGAAAAAGAAGAAATCAAGACAAGAGTGTTGATTTCTACTTTTTCACGACTCTTTTACAAATACGGGAGTATGAAACCAAAAAAAAAATTTTTCTTTTATCATATTGGATTGAACATTGTGGCTATTTCTGGATGTTTACTTTTAGTTAATATTTGTGATATTTACATTAGTTATTATATTTTGCTTAGTCTCTTTCTCATTACATATTAGTCAGTGTTTGATATCATTTGGGATATTTACATTTTCATTGCTTGTTATTCAGTATTTGGTACATATATTCGTTTGTTTCTATTTTATTTAATATGTCTTACAATATATTTTTTTTTTTTTTTTTTTTAAATTTAATGTATTTCTAAACCTAAACTAAATATAGTACCCTTAGATCAATGGGTACTATATTTAGTTTAGAATTTATGTTATATCAACGGGTACTATATCTAGATCAATGGGTACTATATTTAGTTTAGAATTTATGTTATATCAACGGGTACTATATCTAGATCAATGGGTACTATATTTAGTTTAGAATTTATGTTATATCAACGGGTACTATATCTAGATCAATGGGTACTATATTTAGATCAATGGGTACTATATTTAGATCAATGGCCATTGATTTTCTTATAATTAGTGATATTTTCTTATAGGTGATATTAATTCTATTCTTAGAATTACTTTTCAATTACTTTTATATCAGAACATTCGGTCTGACAATATGTATATATTTCTCTCTCTTCTTTTTTTTTTTTTAATTTACAATACTAGTATATATGCCTTAAGTGGTTTTAACCTATTTATCAATTCACATTTATTTCACAAATTATACAATAACATACATTCAATCAATTTCTTATTTTTACTTTTTTTCACAATTTCACAAATAACACAATAACATCCATTAAATCAATTTCTTATTTCTACATTTTCTTTCACAATTTCACAAATTATACAATAATATTCGTACATAAAATCGTTTTTATCTGTTTTTGTTAACAATCAATTCTTATCTTCAAATCTTCTTTCTGAACTTCGCAAATGTATAAGTTTACAAATTATAATAGTAACATATATATATAAAATGGTTTCAATCTGTTCTTGTGAACAATTACTTTCTTATTTTCACATTTAATTTCGCAATTTACTCCTTCCTGTAATAAGACTTCATATGGTCCTATATATATTGGATCTAACTTCTTTCTGTTTTCGTTTCTTAACAAAACTAAGCTACCTACGTTGTAATCATGAGTTTTTGCTTTTCTATCAGAATCGTACCTATCTTTCCTAGAAATTTTCTTTTGTATTAAAGTATCCCTAGCATCCTTATGAGCAATTTGTAGTCTGTGTTTTAAGTCTATCACATAGTCTTCGTAGTTGTACACTGGTTCAACTTTCTTTGTAAGATTTGAAGGCAAGTTACATTGTCTTCCAAATACTAATTCAAATGGGGTGAATCCTGTTTCTGAATGTACTGAAGTGTTGTAACAGAAAACATAGTATGGCAACCAGTTGTTCCAATCTGTATGTTTTTCTTCTACATAACTCCTAAGGTATGCTCCTAAAACTTTATGAGAATTTTCTAGTGCTCCAATGCTTTCATGGTGATAAGCGGTGGATTGCAATTGTTCTATCTTTAATAACTTACATAGATCTTTGAAAACTCTATTTATAAATTCTGTACCTTGGTCAGATGCTATGGTAGCAGGGACTCCATACTTTAGGATAAAGCCTTCTACAAGTCCTTTAGCTACCATATTAGCTTCTTTATTTGGTAAAGCAATGGCTTCTGTAAACTTCGTAAGTTCGTCTTGTAGTGTTAATATATATTTTGACCCATCTTCCGTCTCGTCAAGAGGTCCAACTAGATCAAGATATATTTTGTCGAAGCATGTTTCTGCTGTTGTAGTAATAGTCATCGGTTGATTTTTTGGTTGTATGTGTTTGTTTCGCTGACACATTGGGCAGTGCTTAACGTATGTCGTCACATCGTTTTGCATTCCTGTCCAAAAATATTTTTTCTTAATATTCCGCAACATGCGATTTATTCCGGCATGTCCACTTGTCGGTAACATGTGGTAATCATTGAGTATAAGTTTTTGTTTTCCAGGGTCCGTTACTTTTATTTTATCTTCAATTATGTGCACTTTTATTTTATTTCATTTGAATAATTCTTCTATCTTTTTCTTTAATATATATAATTTCTCTTTACGACGGCCGTCTGAGAGTTTACCTTACTCTTCTTTAGTTATATAAATATCTTTAATTGATAGAGGTCCGCAAATTGAACGCACGTCCCTTAGCAACATTTTGTCAAATGATGCCGATCGAGCAATAGTGCTATTCTTGGATTCCTCTACATTATTTAATAATGGTTCACCGTTATTTTGCACGTCCCTCAACAACATTTTGTCAAATGATGCCGATCGGGCAGTAGTGCTTTTTCTGGATTCCCTTTTACTATTTAAAAATGGTTCTTTGATAGTTTGCACGTCCCTCAACAACATTTTGTCAAATGATGCTGATCGGGTAATAGTGCTTATCTTTGACCTATTTAATATCAAACAATTATTCCCTGGAATGTATCCTACAATGAGGTTTGGACTTATAACTCTGGTACCTTTTAATATACTGTAATCTTTGTCTTCATCTTTGAAGCTATTTAATATTTTCAACTCGACTATTTTTAGCCCCTTTTCTGGCGGTTTAAGAAGTTCACATATGATTTTTTCTTTCTCTAATTTACTTGTTGTTGGGTTTTCTTCTTCTAAATTTGAGTTTCTAGCTTGTGCTCTTGTTGTGACACACACAAATAAATTCTGTAAGTCCTCTGACTTAAGTTGTATTCTACTTAGTGCATCCGCAGTGCAGTTGTCTTTGCCTGGTGAATACTCCACAGTAAAGTTATATTCCTCTAATATTAGCCTAAATTTCGTTAATCTACTTGAAGGTTCTTTTAGTGAGAACAGATATACTAGTGGTCTATGGTCCGTTAGTATTTTGAAACGTCTTCCGAAAAGATAAGGTCTGAAATGTTTTACTGCCCATACTATAGCGAGCAATTCTTTTTCTATAGTGCTGTAATTCTTTTCGGCTTTATTTAATGATTTACTTGCGTATGCGATGGGTTTATCATCAAAATTTGATATAACAGCACCTAAGGCAAATCCAGAGGCGTCTGTTCGGAGTATAAATTCTTTTTCAAAATTTGGAAACTGTAAAATATTTGGGCTTATTAGGAATTCTTTTAGCAAATTAAATGAGGTATTGCAATCTTCGGAAAATTTAAATTCTACGTTCTTTCTTAATAAACGGTTTAAAGGAATTGCTAGTGTTGCAAAATTTGGTATGAACTTTCTATAGTAGTTAGCAAATGCTACAAATCTCCTTACTTCGTCTGCATTTTGTGGGATTGGATAATTTTTCATTACTATGGATTTTGATGGATCTGGTATAATACCTTTGTCTGATATTATGTGACCTAGATATAAGACTTCTTTTCTAAGGAAAGCACATTTACTTGGATGTAGTTTGAGATTTACTTCTCTCAATCTTTCGAATACTTCAATTAAATTTTTATTGTGGTGTTCTAAATTTTTACTTTTTTGAATACTATAAGATCGTCAAGATACACAAAGCATTTTGAATAAGTTAGACCCGATATTGATAGAAACCTTGAAAACGTACTGTGTGACAATATATCTGTTGTATATATGTAATAGGTAATGGAAATTTTTCATCTTTGATAATTTTGCAATGTTTCTTGTGTTTTTCTTTTCGTTAACATAAAAAAAAAAATATACTATTTTCTAAAATAACTAGTTTTAAATGTAGTAGTAGTAGTACTGCGATATATAATTTAATCAATTTGGAGACAAATCCGCTTTTTCCTGTGGAACTCTTTGCGATGGAAGCAATGTAGTGTTCGGTAAAAATTCAGAACGTTGTTTGTGCAGCTTGTTTTGATCGCCCTCATGATGTTGTTTGGTTTTTGTAATTTGTGTTTAACTGTAGTCATCTTTGTTGGTGTGTTTTTATGTTTATGTACGTGCCTTCTGTACTCTTGTATGTACAGAGGACACGGGCCAATAGTTTTGTCGTTTGCAGGACTCGCTAATTTCGCCTTTAGTAGAAGTTGCGCCTCTGCGAGGTGCTCTGCGGCCGCTATTAGGTCGCTCCGTGTGGTCATTAAAAGGTTTGTTTTGATTTTACAGTACCGACAGCGCGGCGAGAGAGAGAGAAAAAAAACTTCTTTGAACAGGAAACTAGAAAAAAAAAGTCTTTAACTTTGTCTTGTCCTACTACTTTTTTACTTGTAGGAAAAAAAAAGACTTTATTTCTTCACACCGCAACGGGAGAAGCAGCAAGAGTATATGGAGAAGTGTATCTCAAGATCCGACTGGCCGATTTAGTGTTTATTCATCAATTCCTGGTGACAGATAAATGTGACGAGTGCATCACTGGAATCGACTTCATGAAACAGCACGGAGTTATTTTGGACATCTGTTATCAGGTTTTGAAATACCAAAATAAAGAAATTCCAAAGATCTATTCGAATGAAAATACGTCATCACTGAGGACTGTCATCACGGAAGATCTGATTCTGCCTCCTTCCTCTGAAGTGTCCGTTTGGACAAAACTGGAAGGTGAGTTTGGAAACCTTCGATACTTCATGGTGGAACCAGGCCCAGTGTGCTCCTCCCAAAGCGTCATCATTGGAAAAACACTGGTAGCACCGAAAAACAAAATGGTCCCCGTACGATTACTAAACACCAGACCGTACGATGAAAAGGTGATGAAAGGAGAAGTCGCTGGACGTTGTGAATCCGTTGCAGCAATTGCGAAGATCACTGATGAAGCCCCGAGAAAAACTATAACTCCGGAGGAGCTCAAAACCATCAAAGCTTAAATACTGAATTCATCCAACCTTGATCACCAACAAACAAGGATGACTGAAAATCTCCTACAAGAGAACACTGACATCTTCGCATCGCCAAAGGGGCAATATGGTAGGACACAATTGGTGCAGTATCGCATCAACACAGGAGATGCAAGACCGATTCGTCAACCCGCAAGACGCCTTCCACTTGCCAAACAAGGTGAGGTTGAAGAAATAAGAACTACAATGAAGATGGACGGTCTTATTGAAAATTCCAAAAGTCCTTGGGCGTCACCAGTGGCGCTAGTGAAAAAGAAAGACGGAAGCACTCGTTTTTGTGTGGACTACCGAAGGCTGAATGATGTGACTAAGAAGGACAGTGATACCCTGGACGCCACGGAGGGAGTCCAGTGGTTCTCGACGCTGGCTTGAAAAGTGGTTATTGGCAAGTTGACACCCACCTTGATGATCGGGAAAAGACGGCGTTTTCTACAGGTAATGGGCTCTGGCAGTTCAAAGCTATGCCGTTTGGGCTATGCAACGCTCCAACAACATTCTAGCGTTTGATGGAGTGCGTTCTTCAAGGACTGACGTGGAAAGCTTGCCTAGTCTACTTGGACGACGTCATTGTTTACTGGAAAACATTTGACCAACATTGCGAGAACCTAAAAGCCGTGTTTCAGAGACTTCGAGAGGTATACCTTAAACTGAATCCGGAAAAATGTGCACTTTTCAAAACCGAAGTTAAGTATTTAGGACACATCATCTCTTCCCAAGGAGTGAAAACTGATCCTGAAAAAGTTGACTCCGTCAAAAATTGGCCAACACCACAGGACAAACATCAACTCCGAAGCTTTCTTGGTCTTGCCACGTATTACCGACGTTTTGTAAAGATCTTTGCTGGAATTGCAAAGAGTTTGCATCAGCTCACCGAAAAAGAAAAGTAGTTTAAATGGTCAGGTGAGTGTGAGAAATCTATCCAGGAACTCAAATACCTCCTCTGTAATTCTCCATTGCTGGCACATCCAACACCTGGCAAAACATTCATCATCGACGCAGATGCAAGCAACGTTGGAATTGGGGGCGGTACTGTCCCAAGTGCATGATGTCGAAGAGAAAATGGTGGCATACTATAGCAAGGTCCTCTCGAAACCCGAAAGAAACTACTGCGTGACCAGAAGGGAACTTTTAGCTCTTATATAGCCAACAAAGCATTTCCATAAGTACATCTATGAACAGAAAATCCTTCTGCGGACAAACCATGGAGCTCTGAACTGGCTCTTGAACTTCAAAACTCCAGAAGGTCAAGTCGCAAGTTGGATAGAAAGACTGCAGACTTATGACTACCAGATTCAACACCGCAGAGGAAAACTGCACACAAACGCCGACGCATTGTCCCGAAGACCTTGCAAAGTGGATCGCAAGCATTGTAGGCGGCAAGACGACAAAGAAAATATTTCCGCTCAGCTACTAAGAGCTGACTCCATATGCGGATGGAGCAATGAGGAAGTGAGGACTGCTCAACAGGAGGATCCAGATATAAAACCCATTCTCGTTTGGAAAGAAAATGAAGAGAGACCTGAATGATGAGACATTTCTGAAAGGAGTCCAGTTCCTAAAGCCTATTGGGCGCAGTGGGACTCACTACATGTGCAAGAAGGTGTCCTCAGGCGAAGATGGGAATCCGCTGACGGTTAATCATATCAAAACTCCGGTGGAATATCGACGCAATTGCAATTTTTTCTGAAATTGAGTTAAGAACGACATAATGTCCCAAATTAAAAGTTTTATACGTGGTAAAATCGGCGTGATTGTATCTTTGCTAGGGCCCAAAAGAGGCAATTTTTTTTTTGACACCAAAGACAAATCTATAAAACTTTTTGGAGCAATAAAGTCGCAATAGTCGATTGCGCGCGTATCTATAAAACTTTTCGGAGCAATAAAGTCGCAATAGTCAATTGCGCGCGTAACGTACGAAAGGTCAGAAAAAAAGAGTGTATATCTTAGAACAACAATGACATAACTGCACTTTGCGTCGTTGTTGCAAGCAAACTTTAAACGTGATTCCTCAACATTTAAGAAAATTGCATTTACGTCGTTATTCCACCGGAGGTGCGATATGTGATGCTGCTGATCGTATCGTTAGTGAAGTTCTTCGGGAAATTTTTGTTTTGTGTTTTGTTCACATGGGAGCTAACAAAACACTGGAGAAAGTGCGACATCGGATCTACTGGTTGCATACTAGAGATGACGTGGAGAAGTGGTGCCGAACATGTGACAAGTGTGCTGCAACCAAAGGACCTGGTAGAAAGATTCAAGGTAAGATGCATCAGCACAACGTTGGATCGCCTTTTGAGAGGATGGCAGTAGATGTGATTGGGCCTTTTCCAGAAACCAATACTGGAAACAAGTACATTCTGGTTGTAATGGACTACTTTAGCAAGTGGCCTGAGGCGTATCCCATCCCAAATCAAGAAGCCAAAACGGTGGTCGACCAGATTGTGTTTAACTGGGTGAGCAGGTTTCTTCACGCCATTCCGACCAAGGGCGGAACTTCGAGTCAAGTGCGGTACATAGCTCGACAGGACAAACACCATCTGAAATTCTGTTCGGGAAAACTATACGGCTGCCCAGAGAACTTAAATTAGGATACCCCACAGAGGAACCACAGGACACAGACGAGTATGTGGACGACCTCAAGGAGAGAATCGTTGACATCCAGAAAAGAACAAGGGCACGGATGAAAGCCTATAGCGACCGGGTGAAGACACGGTACGACACAAAAGCGACAACGGAAGGATTCCAAGCAGGGGATCGTGTGTGGCTTCATAATCGTCAGTGTCAAAAGGGATTGTCACCGAAACTTCAGCAAAAGTGTGAAAGTCATTATACTGTTGTCACGAGGATTTACGTCGTGGCTTACCGCATCAAAACAGGACTAAGAGGCAAGCTAAAAGTAGTTCATTGTGACCGGCTGTATCAATATAGTGCTGAGGCTAAATAAATAAATAGGGAGGTGCAACAGAGCGAGGAGCCCCCCGGCCTAGCGCATTTCTCACAACCATGCCTTGTGAGGGAATGGAGGGGACCTACAATTTTCTGCCGGTTCCGAACGGCTGATTCCTCGCGAAAGGCGATACCCGTAGAAAAAACATTTTCGCCTCTGTTGGGATTCGAAGTCGAAGCTCTGGATTAACAGGCGGACATGTTATCCATCACACCACGGGTACCACTAAGTGCCTAGGCTGCAGATGGAATTATTCGGGACGAACAATCTTATGGAGGGGGCAGTGTAATGTACACCCAACATTTAATACAAATTTTCTAATCGAAAACGTTCAACCGAAAACACAAGCGGCAACACTATAATGTACATCTAATAAAAGGAGTTGCTTGAGAGTCAGTGTGTGTGTAGAGAAATGTAACAGGAGGGGTCATGTTTGACAACAAAATACTGGAAGTCTCTCGATGTTACTGGAAAGCTCGAAATGTAATTTTATTGTTACAGATTTCTTAAGCAAATGAAAAGAAACAAAAGAAATTGATTAACTTTTATTTTAATTATAAAGAATTATAGGATTCTATCAAAAAGCAGTATCTTTTGTTAAAAATGGCGGACTAGTCGACGAACTTGGAGCCAAAAGAATTCAATCAATTCAATTCAATCAATCGTCCAAAACGTGTTCTTCTTTCTGACAATTCTTATGGTTGACAGTTGACAGCCGTCTAGTTGACTGTTGACGTGTCTTTCCAGTCGTCTAGTTGACGTGTCTTTCCAGTTGCTTAAGGTGGAAACATTATCATTTAGTTAAGGTCGTAACACTGCTCCCCATGAAGAAAAGACGACTGTCCTCAGTCGTGGTAGTCAGGTGCCACAGCGATTCCTCGAAACCATTAAGCAGAGAGTTTACACAACGCTAATCGATCTCTGTGGACCACAACTTTCTTGCTTCCGGTTTGTTTAATCATTCGATACAAGACATCTCCCAGCTTTTCTAAGATTGTATATGGACCTTGCCAGTCACATTGTAGCTTAGGACACCGGCCTTTTTTCCGTTAAGGAGCATAAAGCCAAACCTTGTCGCCTGCACCAAATGGAGCAGCCTTCGCCTTGATGTCGTATCGATCGTTCATTCACCGACTATAGGTCGCTAGTTGTTGTCGATTGAAGTTATACGCTGTTTCTAAACTACCAGCTAACGATTCTATGTAATTTGAAATACTTACGGGTCTATCTGGAGGGGGTCCAGTTATAAATTCGTTCGGCGATCGAGGTTCGCGGCCAAAGGTAAAAAATGCGGGCGTCTGTTTGGTGGCTTCATGAACTGCCGTGCGATATGCGAGCAACAAAAACTTAAGATGGCTGTCTCAATCCCTTTGGTTTCGTTCAACATATTTGGCGAGATAGTTTAGCAGGGTCCTGTTCAAACGTTCCACCATACCGTCCGATTGTGGGTGTTAGGCCGTTGTTCGAGTTTTGTCGATTCCCATCTTTTCGAGAACGCTCCGTTTCAGCCGTTTGTCAGAAGACTAGAACGTACTTGTTGCCTAGAGATGAAACTGGTAGTGGTCCAAAGATATCAACTGCAACACGTTCAAACGGCGCGCCAACATGAACTGGTTGGAGTTTTGCACTATTTCTTGTTGATGGGCCTTTACGTTGTTGACAGCGAGGACAAGCCTTGCAATATTGTTCGACATCTTGGGAACAGCTCACCCATCAGTACCTCTTTTCGACTTTTTTTTTTTTTTTTGCATTTCAGAGACTAAGTAGTACTGAGCTTAGAACAAGCTCATATGAACATACTTATATACGCTCTTCATCATGAATGCCAGTGTTAGTAACACCAACACCAGCACATAGAGAACGTAAGAATAGTAAAAACAAAAAAAAGAACATTATAACAAGAAATTTTAAATAAATATTACAAAATTAACTTAAATAAAGTACACTATAAAATAAACAAGACATACAAAATGTGATACAATTAACAAAAACATACAAAATGTGATACATAAACTAAAAATAATTGAAACATGCAGACATGCAAACATATAAACTAAACTTAAGAAAGTGGAGTACTGGTTTTTAACAAATTTTTTAAACTAGATTTACTTAAGTTAAAATCAATTAAACATGAGTTAAGATTAAATAGTCTACCCATACGAGTCAATGGTTCATTCATGCCATAATTCGTTCTATGGTAAGGGCAGTATATTAAAACTAAGTTGCGCAGGTGGTAAGATCCGCCTCGAAAGTTGAATTGAACACAAGAAAGTAACTCAGGTGTATCGATATGTCCGGCGATAAGTTGATGAAAAAACACCAGATCGTTAATGGTACGCCTTTGAGAAAGAAGTTGCATATGTAATAATTGTATTCTGTGCTCATATGGTGGTAAATCATAAGGGTTTACCCACGGAAGCCCTTTAAGAGCGAATCTTATGAATTTATGTTGTACTGATTCAATTCTTGAGTTGTATATTTCATAAAAAGGGGACCACACTTGAGAAGCATACTCTAGATGAGGCCGTACTAAACAATTGTATAGAGCAAGGGTAACATTATGGGTCTTGAAACTCTTTTGACCATCTTTTCATAAAACCAAGCATACTATTGGCCTTACTAACGATGTAGTTGACATGTTGAGTAAAGTCCATATTGAAACTAAAATACACGCCAAGATCCTTAAAACATTTCACTTGACTCAAAATATTATTGGAAATAGAATAACTTGGGTTGCTAGGTTCCTTCTTTTTAGAGAAAGCCATGCTTTGGCATTTATTGGGGTTTAGGTTGAGCCCGTTTTTAAAACACCAAACTGCAAAATGATTAACATCGGTTTGGAGATGAGAGCGATCAAGCGCACCAGTTATCTTTTTAAAAATGTTCATATCATCAGCAAAAATTAATATTTCACTGAAGGAAATGCAAGACGCAACATCATTGATAGCTAAAATAAATAGAAGAGGTCCTAAATGACTTCCCTGAGGTACACCTGAGCCAGCATTAAAAGGGTGGGAAAGGATATTACGGAACTTTACTTGGTATGATCTCATAGATAGATAAGAAAGTACCCAATCAGTGAACACAGGTGGGAAGCCCATTGCCTTTAGTTTGAACAGAATAATATTGTGTGAAAGTTGATCGAAAGCTTTAGAAAAATCCGTGTAGATGCAATCGAGCTCATTACCATTTTCTAGTGTTAAGGAACATTTTTGAAGAAAACATAGCAGGTTTGTGACAGTCGATCTATTTTTAACAAAACCGTGTTGTTGTGTGCAAATAACGTTTTTTACACTGAAATCCAGCTGGTCACATACTAGTTTTTCAAATAGTTTAGGAATGCTAGAAAGTTTGGCAATGGGTCTATAGTTTTTTATATCACATTTGTCCCCTTTCTTAAAAACTGGAGTGATAAATGATCTTTTCCAAAGTAGAGGGAATTTACTAGATTTCAAAGAAAGTAAGAACAAATATTGTAACGGGTATGCTAAGCATGACCTACATTTTTTTTAGTACAATGGGAGGAATGCCATCCGGCCCGGAAGAAAAATCGTCATTTAAGGTTTCAAGACTCCAAAAAAGTTTATCAATTTCAATAACAATGTTATTAAAGCTTACCATTGTATATAGAATCTATAGTACTATTACTTCGGCCTTACTAGCGCCATTTAAAGACGGTGAATCACGCTACTAAAATGGCTTAAGAGCAGGAAATCTCAAGAGAAATGATTTCCCTTGCCATTTCTCTTGCTATTATAAATTCGGAGGAGTAGTAGGTTGAAATGCTTAAGAATACAATTCTTCTTCTTCTTCTTCTTCTTCTTCTTCTTCTTCTTCTTTTAATTGTGTATAATGTCGAAATGCGAAATTTGTATTCAATGGAGTATGGCAGGTAGCGAAGCAAAAGAAGACAACTTATTGTTTTTTCTTATGGGTTTTCATTCCTTCATTCTCCACAGCATAGGTAAGCATTTATTTTGGCTATTGCATGGGACATGGGGTAAGACAACCGAGCATGTTAATATGCGTGTGTGCAATTGATATAGGTCATGAACTGATCTGATCATATGACAAATGACATGACTTGTGTGGATTACCTGTATGGTTGCAATGAGGTAGTGAAGGAGTAGAAGAAATTCGTTTGTAGGCTTTTTTGGTGTGCTTTTTGTGTGCGGTTGAATAAATGAGTTTGCAATGTATCATTGAATGTATATTATTTTTGGCAGTTACAACTTTTTGGCGCGTACATAAAAAACTCTCCAGTATAAATCGTAAGCTAAGAACATTATTCGTTGTGATTTCAATTGGATAAGTTCTAAGCTGATAAAATCATAACGAATTTTGCCAAAGCAATTAAAAATTGTTTAATAAAAAAAAAAAGAACAAGCGTTCGAAAAAACAGTGTTGTGTAGTGATAGTGCGTCAAAAACAATAACTTTCATCTGCATCAGCCATACCTTGAACAATCATAAAATCAACTTTGCAGAATAAAATAAGTTTATTCAAGTAAAAACAAATATTAAAAAAAAAATATTAAAATAGTGATCTGTTTTTGTGTTTTGTTGTTTTACTGTTGAAACAATTCATAAGTTTCAACGAGACAAAAATTTAAAGACGATAAAAACTGGAGAGTAAAAGTATTTAATCCATAATATTTCCTTTTCTTTTCAGCATTTCAATTTCAATTTCAATTTCAATAATTTATTTAAAATTTATATTTCGCGTTACGAATTCGAATTCGATATTGTTAGAGCAGGGATTTTCGTGAAATAATAGTCGATTTTGTTAGGTGTCTTATCGCGACTTGAGTGAAGTGATAGTGAAAAGTAATAAGTGGATCATAAGCTAGTGATATTTTGGTGATGTTTAGTGTGTATATTCACTATATTTGTAATACTCTGTGTACTTTGTTACTATTAAATTAATTAAATACCTCGAAATATACCTTTCACTTCTGAACAGATATGTCGAAGGGCGTTTTCAAAGGCTGTGGTCAGTTTAAGACCTATCCGAGCCGTATATCTTTCTTCCTTATACCAAAGGATTGTAGAAGGCCAATATGGTTGAAACATGGAAATGTTTCAACCATCAAGCCATTGCTAAAAACGGCAAGTATGTGCTCAAAGCACTTTCATGAAAAAGACTTAGCTGTTCAAGCGTTTCGATGTGTTCTGTCAAAGAAAGCACTTCCAATGTCTTCGCCAGCTATTTGCTGTTGCACGGATGTTGCTGTTGACCATTCATGTCAAAGAATTATGGATGCTGAAGCTCTTAAAGCTCAAACCATTAAAACAGCAATTTCTGCCCAAAAATCGGCAACAACTTCTGCACAGAAATCGGCTACGAGCTCTGTCGATACAAGTGCTTCTAATTCTAATGTTACTTTTGAAACCCCTTGCACCAGTTCAGGCCCGTCTACTTCATTTATTTCAAATGAGGCCTTAGATACAATTTTGGAGAATTTTCCTGATTCTTCTTTTAAAACTTCCCAAGCCCCAAAAATGCCGAAAAAACTTCAACCCACTACTTCCAGAACGTGTTTGAATACACAGTTCGAAAACATACCAGTAAGTCCAAATGTTCCTCTTCATAATTTGGCATCTACATCCACTAAGACTTACAGCTGGGACCACAACTTTCAAGATCTTCCGGAGGATACTCCGCTTTCACCCTCACAACTTCCGTCTCCCATTCATAGACGTTTTCACTGAAGTGTGAAGCCTGTTCCAACTTCATGATCAGCAGCTCGGTTGAAAGGAGAGATCAACTGCAACTTATAGAACTAAGGGCCTATGTCAGCACCGTTGCTACATCTGAATTCGGATCGCTAGCTGTTCCCTCAATCCAGCTGGAAAAATTGGCTGAGAAAGTGCAGAGGGTTTTTGAGGAAAACTTCAGAAGAAAACAGCATATAGAAGACCTCATGGAAAAATGGATGGAGACTGTACGTGATTCTAGAGATGCGAACCTGGAAATACCCTGCCCTAACACCGAACATAAAGAGACAATTGTCAGATTCCTTTTGCAAGGAATGATGTTGTTCTCTATTAAAAAGACAAACAAGGAGCTTCGCGGGACTAAAAAATATAAGAAAAAGTATGTTTAAGTATTCTAAGGTTACCTATTTAAAAAAAAAAATGTTTAAGTATTCTAAGATTATTTTTTAAGTGCAATGTAAATAATGCTTCTGAAATTAAAAATGTATATGGAAAACCTATTAATTTTTGTTGAAATCAATTTAACCTTTTTCCTTTAAAGGTACCTTAAAACTGAACCTGGACCTGACATGCCTAGTCATTTTATGGCTTTGTTTTACTTTTTTGTTGTTTTTTATATTGATTTTTGTTGTTATGTACATATATATTTTTTTGTAAATTCTAATTTATTTTACATTTTCTTCTTCTTTACCCTTAAATTTTCTTAGTTACATAAGTATTCTTTCTGCTTTTCTTTCACTTTTTTCCTATTTTTTATATGCAATATGAAGTGCAATTATTTTTCTCCATTTCTTTCGCTTTTTTATTTTTTATTAACTTTTTTTGAATGTGCAATATTCAATTCCCTTAGCTAGTCATTTTGTTATGTTATGCTTTTTTGTTGATTTTTTATAAGTTTATAAGAATTTGAATTCGTTTTATGTTATTTTGTATAGTTTTACGTTTTGTTTATTGATGATATCAATGACAATTCAAGCAAATCAAGCATGCAAAGTAGTTAGTGAGGCAGGCCTCCTGGGGAACCTCATTAAAAAAAATGAATCTTGTATTTTACCTCCTGGGTGATCCGGTAAAAATACACTTTTTTTGTAGTTGCCTATAGTTTTCCTTTTAAAATATCTATTTATCAAAATACTAACGTTTTCCACCCTCTTTCAGATTTGTTTTTATCTATCATAACCTTACATTTCCATACTTACTCAACTATAATTCCAACATTTCCGAAAAAATGTTCTTCAATATCATTTTTCACATATCAAATAATAAATTCAAAACAAAAAAAAAAAAATTTCTGCTCATTAATACAAATTTCAATTTTTCATGAATTTGAAATGAAATTTTTTTGCTTGCAACATAGCAATTTCATTTTATCCCTACAAATTGAAATTTCAGTTTCAATCACAACAGTATGATCAGAATGTTCAATTGTACGTAAAATCTTTCTTGACCTACTACCACCACTATACCCCACCCTAAAAGAAAGACAAAACAATTCATGTAATTATTTTTTCACACCTATTCTGCTTTGCTTAACCATAAGATTACTGATTCTCTATACTTTGTCTTGTGTTTTCGATTCTCCTCCCCACCTTAAATAATTTGCTTTGATTTTGGTTCTCTCAGCACTTTTTGAAATTTAAGCGCTTAATTCTCTCTTGTCTGTGTCTCTTTGCTTAAGCGATTTCAGCGCACCACTCGGTGAATAAAGGTCTTAGAAAAAGCTATCTGATGATAGTACTATAGATTATATATACAATGAGCTTACTTGATTACAGTTGCGAAGATAACTGAAGAAATCAGCATCAATGTCAACAGTAGTATCGGAAAATGAGCTGCGAAACTGGTCAGCAAATGCATTACAAATATCAGAGATGTTCTCATAAGAACAGTTCTCATAAACAAAACTAGCTGGATAACCATCTGATTTTTTCTTTGAGTTAACAAACTGCCAGAACGTTTTTGGATCCTTTTTAAAAGAGTATCCCATTCGGTCAATATAATTTGAATAAAGATTTTTAGAAAGTGTCTTAAATTCTTCAAAAAGAAAAACGTAAAACTCATAGTCGGAAACGGAATGAGTTTTAATATAAGTGTTCCAAGCTTTTTTCTTTTATTTCTTAAGATTTTCAACTCTTTAGTATACCATGGATGGTTGGAGTCAGAATTTTTAAACATTTTTTTAGGAATTGATGAATTGAATTGATTGATTGATCTATACATCTATAGAGAATCAAATAAAAGCTGCTAACAGCTTCGTCAATATTGGCAAAAACTGATATGTTTTCGATACCAGACATAATTAATTCACCACAGAGCAAATCGAAATCAGCTTTGCGGTAGTCAAACATATAGGAACAATCATGAGAGTTACTATTAGTGTGGATTTCACCACTCAAGTCAAGAAAAATATTCAGAGGTGGGTGGTAGTCATCTATGTTAGTTTCATGAAGGCTAGGATTAGTAATACCGAAACTAGATTCAATAACAACGGTACTAACAGAGTCTGAAGAGGAGACCAAATCGAGAATTCGATTTTTAGAGTTTTTGATACAGCATACTTGCCGTAAGTCGGTTGATGTTAAATTATCCAACAACATTAATTCCTGTTGAGGTGAAGTCAAAGATGGCTTAAAATAGGTTTCATCTAAAGATGGTAACCATTGAATGTAAGGTAAATTAAAGTCACCTAAGAACAATGCATAATTTTCAACGCACAGCAATTCATTAACATAATCTAAAACTAACGTTAATTCTTTATAAGATGAAGCAGAGCTCTTTGGTGGAATATATGTATTTATGATATAAACAATTTTTGATTTGATTGTAACTTTGACACATAATACATTTACAATTAAATCAAATGGAAAGGTTATAAGAGAGGACATATACTTGCTTCGAACAGCAGTAAGTACGCCACCTCCAACTTCCGAGGGTTTATTGTAGGTACGATCTCTTCTATACACTAAGTACTCATGGTCAAACAATTCAGTATCTAAAATGGCAGAGTTAAGCCAAGTTTCTGTCAGAGACTGACTATTTCAGTCGTGTTTGAATTAAAAGTCTCAATTGGATTAGGCTGAACTGAAGAGCTTAAGTTGAGTATTTCAGTCACATTTGAGTTAAGAGGTGTAGCTACATTACTTCGCAAACCACTTCGTTTCGTACCAACACCTACAGAGGACACGCTGTCCTGTTTTTTCTTCAAACCCTTACTAGATTTTAAAGATTGGTAGTAAGTAGAAGGAATAGGAGGAAGTTGAAAGTCTAAGTCGTCAGTAGAGGTAGAAATATCTACCGAGTACTGGGCGCTAGAGAATGAGTTGACATTAGCAACTGATATATTAAAACAGCTTGAAATTTCATTAATACCTTTTGATATTTTTGTTATATCATTTTTAAATGATTCTAACTTAAAGGCTAATTGAGAAAGAGAAATTTTTCTACAGTTGCTGCAGTACCAAAAAGCAATTTTCGATGCAGTAACTTTTTCAATAAATGCACTAGTAGAACCAACGCATTTTGCATGGAAGGCCTTGCCACATGGGCCAAAGCAGGCAAAAAGTGGGTTGTTGTTGGAGCTATCAATGCACTTGTCTGCTGCGCAAAAATTTTTGAACAAATCAAAATGAAAATAGCAGAAAAAAATAAAAAAAAAGAAAGTAAAAGTAAAAAAAAAATTTTTTTCAAGGGAAGTACCGGGATTGATCCTGAGTTAGAGAGATTCAAAGTCGAAGCTCCTAGCACCTGCGCTGAAGAATATCTTGAAATTGAACGTGTAAAATTATGATAAAAAAAATTAATATTTATTGAATAAAGGAGGTAAACCTGTAAATTGTGAACAAAAGATAAAATTAATAAAGAGAAAAACACTCAAGAGTAATTTTTTTTTTTTTTTTTTTTTAGTTAGTGGATAACACTCAGATTAGTGGTAAACTACGATCTAAGAGAGATTGGAGTAGGAAAATGTAGGTATGTAGGAAAGTCTATTTCACATGCAATGGCTTACCAAGAATAATTTAACAAATAACTTCACAAAAGCATAAATGCTAAATAGACACAACACTATACAATGAATTATGAGTAAGAATTAACAGAAAAAACTGATAAGGAACACAATTAAATAAAAGGTTAACTATCAAAAAAATGAAAAAATAATCAGAGCTAATTTACACGTAGGTAAACCAACACAGAAAAAACCAGTGATGCCACTTTTTCTAGGGTTTTTTGAATGCCAAAATGACCGCCAGTAGAGCTGTCGTGCATTGCCTTATGAATGGTGTCCTGCAAGTCAAAAGGTACAATTAGTTGGAGGTATGTACTCACCATTCTTCGATATAATTTTTCTACGGAGTACTTCGTTCCGGTACCCGAGGTTTTCAAACATTCCTCAGTAGGTTTTTATACGAGAGTGCAGCATTCGAATTTCTTCAAAAGAAGGCCGTTCTCCATTATTTATCCACTCTCGAACAATTGACAGATGCTCATGTCGTTTTTGATGATCCGCGATATCCATACTGACAATAGATGTGCGTATGAGAATGTTTTGTTTTTCTTCCACATGAGTGCAGTGTCGACAATGTTGATCTTCGCACGGCTTACGAGATAAAGCATCGGCATTCAGATGTTTTTTTCCAGGACGATACTGAACGGTGAAATCGAACTGCTGAAGTCGTTCCAACCAGCAGCGGGCCATCTGTCCTTCAGGGTCGCGGAAATTCATGAGCCAGCAGAGTGAACTGTGATCCGTCTTTAACGTGAAATGCCGTCCTAGGAGATATGGTTGAAAATGAGCCAGGGCCTTAACTATTGCCAAAAGTTCTCTGCGGGTGACGCAATAGTTTCGTTTTGGTCTTGAAAACATCTTACTGTGGTATTCGATTACTTTTTCTTCTCCGTTTTGAAGCTGCGAAAGAACTGATCCGCAAGCGGTGAGGCTGGCATCGGTGTCAAGAATAAAGAAATCATCTTCAGTTGGCTGAGATTGTACAGGAGGGGAAGTCAGCTTTTCCTTTAACTCCACAAATCCACGTTCGCATTCTCAGTAAGTCCCGTCAAGGGACTTGCAATGGATGAAAAATTTAAGATAAAACAGCGATAATATGCGCAAAGCCCTAGAAACGATTGCAGATTAGTTTTATTTTTTGGTTTAGGCCATTTTGTAGCCGCAGAGACCTTATCGATATCCGGTGCCCGAACCTGACACAACATGTCCCAAAAAACGGACTTCTTTTTTAGCCAGACAACATTTCTTCGTTGATAGCACCAAGCCCGCTTCTTTCAAGCGGTTGAACACATTTTCTAAATTTCGAAGAAGATCATCGAAAGTTATCCCATGGACGATGATGTCGTCGAGATAAACTAGACATGAAGTATGTAACAGTCCATTCTGAACTGCATCCATTAACCGCTGTAATGTGGCGGGTGCATTGGTCAAACCGAAAGGCATGACATTAAACTCGTATAATCCTGTGCCGATAAAGAACGCTGTTTTTTCGTTGTCATCGGCATCCATCTCCACTTGCCAGTATCCCGATTGAAGGTCAAGGGGGGCAAACCATGTGGAACGGCCTAGGGATTCAAGTGTCAAATCGATTCGTGGTAGGGGATACGAGTCTTTCTTCGTAACGTTGCTTAACTTTCGGTAGTCTTAGCAAAAGCGGAGAGACCCGTCCTTCTTCCTAACCAGTACGACCGGCTAGCACCAAGGGCCATTGGATGGCTGAACGATATTCTTATCCTTCATGTCGTCTAGGATTTTTCGAGTTTCGTTACGACAAGCTAAGGGAAGCTTTCGTGGAGGTTGTTTTATAGGATGTGCTGTTCCCGTATCTATAGAATGCTTGGTAACTGATGTTCGTCCACGATTAGTACCATCACCTGCAAAGATGTTACGGTTATTAGAAACAAGAAATTTTAACCTGCAACGTTGTTCTTCAGTCGTAGATGGAATGGTTGTCGCAATCATGTCTGCTAGTTCAGGGGACAACTCGGTGTAGTCTATTCCAGCGTCAACACGTCGGTATTAAAATACATCCACGTTGAAATCTAGGTGAACTGTGGGTATTTCGTGGGTTATACATGGTGATTTGCATAAGGTGTGACAAAAAAAAAAGGGTGTGCAGGTTGGACCTAGACAAGCAAAAAATCGTATGGGAGGGGGGGGGGGTCCATTTTCCCCCGTTTAGGCGGCAGGGTTTTGGTTTTCTCAAAAACCACAGGTTATTTTGGCATCCGGGTTTTTGTGTTTGATCAAAAATAAATAAAAGCATTGAAAAAAAGCCAGAAAAATATTACTTAAATTCGTAAAATTTTGAACAAAAAGGTTTGAAGAAAAAAAATTATGTTTTTTTTTCAAATTTTGACTTTGAAAATTAATATTTCAAAAACTATTTATTTGAACAACCTTTTTTTAAATTTTAATTAATGTACAGGTTTTTGGCTTTTCAAAATGCTATAGCACGACTCTGTAGGTATTACCGTTTTTTTTTAATAATATTTTTTCCATTTTTAGTAATTTTTTTCTTAAATTGCCCCTCCCTCCTAAACGGGGGAAAATGGACCCCCCCCCCCTCCTATACGATTTTTTGCTTGTCTAGGTCCAACTTCACACCCTATCTTTTTGTCACACCTTATGCAAATCATCCTGTATATATGTAGTGTTACTTGCCAACACTACTGTTTTTTAGTGCATTTGAATATGCAAGGTAATGCTCATATTATCATCTCTCAATATCATTAATCTTCTCTTACTTATTATCTTTTATCATAGTCTTTAGTATGTAAGCATGCACCTAGTCAGTATACGTAGTATAATAATAAAGTCAGTCTTCAACTGAACGTAGTTGTGTTTCATTTATCCCCACTCCTTATACAATCGCATATACGAAATTGGCGACGAAGATAACTGGAATTTTTTTTTTTTTTGAAGATAAGAAGTTTTTTTTCGGTATTAATGCCAAGTGATGAAGAACAAAGTAAAGTCATACTTGAAGAAAAAAATAAAACCGAAATTTTATGCGGCACAGTTAGAATGTCGAGTTTCATTGGACGCATTGAATACTTCAATGCAGGTGATGATTTCAATATCTATATTGAGCGGTTAAACCATTTAGGTGAAGACAAGGTATCTTTTTTGATTGGAGTTTGAGGTGGAGATTTATACAGTATCTCCAAGACAGGTTGCGCCGAAAAGTCCAGATGAGCTGAAGTATTCGGAGTTTGTGGCAAAGCTGAAAGTACATTTTCAAACCAAAAGAAATACGACTGCAGAACGATTTAAGTTTTTAAACCGTAATCAGAATATGAACGAAAATGTGACAGACTACATTGTGGCGACAAATCAGTTGGCAGATAATTCCAAAATGCAAAATGGGGAGTTTTTAGAAGATGCTCTTAAAGACAGGTTGCTAATGTTCATAAGAAACAAAAAGATATAATCTAAACCTATCGACAATGGGGATTTAACTTTCGAGAAGGCGTGTGAATCTGCATTAAATATGGAGATGATTGAACTTGAAACGGTTCACATGGGTGGAACATCAGCACCGGGGGCTTTGAATACCATGAAAGCTAGATATTCAAATGATGCAGCATCAGGAGCGCGTTCGAAGAGTCAGGAGAATTTAAGGAAACAAGGTCAGAGTGGAGGTCATGTTGTTACTGTAAAATTTCCCGGAGCAAAAACTACTCTTGCTGTTGCTTTATTTTCATTCTTTTTATCCTCTCTTTTCCACTTAACCTTCCCATCCTTTTTTTGACTTAACCATTACTCCGTTGTTTGTTCTTAGCAGTGTGCAGGTAACATCGCTTTGAGCAAATAACAAAAACAGGTACCCCAAATCAGCGAATGAGCTAATACATTGATCGGTATATCGAGCTAGAAGGACTCTGGAAAGTCACATACAAAACCGATAACACAAAAGCGTCAACATATAATACACCAAACACACACCACACAAAAATTCACTTTACACAACATCACACAGAGTACACATCATACATGATCTAATGAGCTCGAAATTGCGAAGGAGACAACTTCATCATTTAAAACAATTTGAAGTAGTATGGCCTTAAGCCCACCCTAAATTATCTATAACAAGGTATTAAAAGGCTGGAACGATAAGTGTTCATCCCCCCATCCTTAAACCTGCAAAAGGGTCCACCAGTATCAGGTTAGGGTTCACGATATAAAAGATTTCCTCCTCCTATAGGTTTCCTCAAAAGAATTTGTTATTCAGAAAAAATAGTAAATTGATCTTTAGTCTTCTTAGATTCACTTTTCACGCGTAGTAGAGTAACTGAGAAAATGCTCAGATTCAACTTGTTTTCAATTTATCAAATTTCGATGTTTTCTCAAAAAGGTTTTGATATAGGGTTTTAGGTGGTCTGGACTCACCCATCAAGTTTGACAAGTGTTGGATGACACCAACCACTTGTCGAACTTTCGAACTTGGTGATTGGCAAGAGAGCGGCAAGTTTTGGACGAAACCAACAACTTGTCGAACTCTGTGAATGTGTTTGTATACTTTTGTTGGTATTCGACAGCGATGGCTCAGCACGCCAACGGTGGCTGACGTCGAGAAACTGAATCCACAAAATTGATTGGATGAGCGTATGAATGTATGCGTGAATGAGAACGGAGTTGAGACCAGGCAAGAAGCTAGACTTGAAGTGGGAAACACTTCTTGGCTAGCTGACAAGCGAATTAGAGGTTTTTGATATTGAGTGAGAAAAATCTGAAAGTCGAAAAAAAGTTGAAAACAAGTTTTTATATTCTTTGAGTTCTTTAGCGAGTTTTTTTAACAAGTTCTTTTTAGAATCTTTGAAAAGTGAGTTTACTAAGGAAAAAGGAACAAGGTTAACAGAATCGTCAGAACGGGACGATAATTTGGAAAATACGAGGGAAAAGACAGTAGGAGGACATTTTGAAAAGCTAAGTAGAGTGTGTTACATAGAAATACATAATTCTTAGTGCATATTTTAAAGATTGCTTTTTTAAAACATTTTCTTGCGTGGACTCTTTTTTATCTCGAATTTATCAGAAGATTGCCTGGCACGCGCCCCTTTAATTTCAACCCCATTTTGGAGTTTTTCCGGACCGAATTTTAACGGTTCAACCTTTTGTACCTTCGTTCTTTTGTTCTCTGAAAGACATTTGAAGGTCTTCTAGACTTCTCTATTCATATTTACTATCACTGTTAATTTGACTTTACTTTCTTTTCTAATTCTGTAAAACCAAATATATTTTCTTTAAAAGATTTGGGTTTTTAATCCAAGTTTACTAAGGTTTTCCCAACAATAAAATCATTAAAATCATCTTTCTTTCTTTTCATTTCCTATTCCTTTTTATTTAACATCTTTCAGTCAAGGTTTGGAAATTCCTTCTTTCTAAAAATTTCCTGGCGCCCATTTAAATTTAGGACACCCTGTTCTGATTTACATTCAATCAATAAAATAATTCAATCATTTTTTTTAACCATCTACTTTTTACCACACATATACTTTTTTATACGCGATCGTTTTTTAACCATTGCGAACCCAGCCCAGCTGAGTAGCCGCAAATTACTTTTTTATTGCAGTGCAGCTTATTTCACTTTTTTTGCTTGCTCAATCGAGTTTGACAGTTGTCATTGCTCGCATTCACAGCAGTTTCGAATCTTCGAAGTTCAATCTGTCAGTTCATGAATGCAATTTAAGCTCTGTGTCAGATATAAAATGGTACTGTGATTCACCTTTCGGTTCTACGTAGTTAGTGGTAAAAGCAATTGGAAAATATATAGATTTTCCCACTTTGAAATTAAGGAATTCGATTTCTAAGGATTTGTGTAAGGTACTATGCAAATTAAATTCACTTCAATTAATTTTGATAAAAAAAAATTTAAATCATATGTCCTCAAAAACATATTTTCGTTGCTGATTAATTCACTTTCAATATCAATTTACAAAACAGAATATCCGAACATCAATAATAGCAAAACTAGCAAAACAAAAAACTAACCCAAGAATACCGAGTAAGGTCCGATTGTCATGTACGTTGTTTTCCTTGTTTTGACACAAGAACTTTTTTTACGAATTTTCAGAATATTTTTTCCATCTGAAAATCTATGTTCGAACATCTGAAAAATCTAACTGTCAGCTAAATGTCAGCTGAAACTTCTGACACTTTTGACCAATCAGAGCGACGAAAACTGACAGTAGTTTTCAAAGTCCCGGTGCGTTGAATGCGAGGATTCTCGACTCTAATTTTTGCGGCACCGGCTGTGCATTTGTTTTAATTAACTTTATTTTGCAAAATTGGATTCATAAATCCAATAATTCCGCGGTTTATTAGTTCGTTTAATAATAAATAATATTTTCATTAGAAAAAATGTGTAATAAGGTAACAACATTACCAGCGTTGCCTATCAATCCGTTTCCCATCAGGGAAACGGGTAAGAACCAACTTCGAGGGGCAGAGACTTGTTTCTTGTTTCTAGGGCCCAGAACCCAGGTCTCTCAGACCAAACGAGACAACGAAAGTCTGACTGTGGAGACAACTATTAACGGGAACAAAGATGGGGCTACCATCGACACCAGTGCCACAGCCTCCACAGTACGTCGAGACCTGGTAAAGATGACGTGGCTTCATAACACCAATAGCTACCGTCTAAGAACCGCAACGGGAGAAGCAGCAAGAGTATATGGAGAAGTGTATCTCAAGATCCGACTGGCCGATTTAGTGTTTATTCATCAATTCCTGGTGACAGATAAATGTGACGAGTGCATCACTGGAATCGACTTCATGAAACAGCACGGAGTTATTTTGGACATCTGTTATCAGGTTTTGAACTACCAAAATAAAGAAATTCCAAAGATCTATTCGAATGAAAATACGTCATCACTGAGGACTGTCATCACGGAAGATCTGATTCTGCCTCCTTCCTCTGAAGTGTCCGTTTGGACAAAACTGGAAGGTGAGTTTGGAAACCTTCGATACTTCATGGTGGAACCAGGCCCAGTGTGCTCCTCCCAAAGCGTCATCATTGGAAAAACACTGGTAGCACCGAAAAACAAAATGGTCCCCGTACGATTACTAAACACCAGACCGTACGATGAAAAGGTGATGAAAGGAGAAGTCGCTGGACGTTGTGAATCCGTTGCAGCAATTGCGAAGATCACTGATGAAGCCCCGAGAAAAACTATAACTCCGGAGGAGCTCAAAACCATCAAAGCTTAAATACTGAATTCATCCAACCTTGATCACCAACAAACAAGAATGGCTGAAAATGAAAAAAATACCTCCTCTGTAATTCTCCATTGCTGGCACATCCAACACCTGGCAAAACATTCATCATCGACGCCGATGCAAGCAACGTTGGAATCGGGGGCGGTACTATCCCAAGTGCATGATGGCGAAGAGAAAATGGTGGCATACTATAGCAAGGTCCTCTCGAAACCCGAAAGAAACTACTGCGTGACCAGAAGGGAACTGCTAGCTCTTATATAGCCAACAAAGCACTTCCATAAGTACATCTATGGACAGAAAATCCTTCTGCGGACAGACAATGGAGCTCTGAACTGGCTGTTGAACTTCAAAACTCCAGAAGGTCAAGTCGCAAGGTGGATAGAAAGACTGCAGACTTATGACCACCAGATTCAACACCGCAGAGAAAAACTGCACACAAACGCTGACGCATTGTCCTAAAGACCTTGCAAAGTGGATCGCAAGCATTGTAGGCGGCAAGAAGACAAAGAAAATATTTCCGCTCAGCGACTAAGAGCTGACCCCATATGCGGATGGAGCAATGAGGAAGTGAGGACTGCTCAACAGGAGGATCCAGATATCAAACCCATTCTCGTTTGGAAAGAAAATGAAGAGAAACCTGAATGATGAGACATTTCTGAAAGGAGTCCAGTTCCTTAAGCCTATTGGGCGCAGTGGGACTCACTATATGTGCAAGAAGGTGTCCTCAGGCCAAGATGGGAATCCGCTGACGGTTAATCATATCAAATCATGGGAGCTAACAAAACACTGGAGAAAGTGCGACATCGGATCTACTGGTTGCATACTAGAGATGACGTGGAGAAGTGGTGCCGAACATGTGACAAGTGTGCTGCAACCAAAGGACCTGGTAGAAAGATTCAAGGTAAGATGCATCAGCAAAACGTTGGATCGCCTTTTGAGAGGATTGCAGCAGATGTGGTTGGGCCTTTTCCAGAAACCAATACTGGAAACAAGTACATTCTGGTTGTAATGGACTACTTTAGCAAGTGGCCTGAGGCGTATCCCATCCCAAATCAAGAAGCCAAAACGGTGGTCGACCAGATTGTGTTTAACTGGGTGAGCAGGTTTCTTCACGCCATTCCGACCAAGGGCGGAACTTCGAGTCAAGTGCGGTACATAGCTCGACAGGACAAACACCATCTGAAATTCTGTTCGGGAAAACTATACGGCTGCCCAGAGAACTTAAATTTGGATGCCCCACAGAGGAACCACAGGACACAGACGAGTATGTGAACGACCTCAAGGAGGGACTCGTTGACATCCAGAAGAGAACAAGGGCACGGATGAAAGCCTATAGCGACAGGATGAAGACACGGTACGACACAAAAGCGACAACGGCAGGATTCCAAGCAGGAGATCGTGTGTGGTTTCATAATTGTCATTGTCGAAAGGGATTGTCACCGAAACTTCAGCAAAAGTGTGAAGGTTATTATACTGTTGTCACGAGCATTTACGTCGTGGTTTACCGCATCCAAACAGGGTTAAGAGGCAAGCTAAAAGTAGTTCATTGTGACCGGCTGCATCGATATAGTGACAGATGGAATAATTCGGGACGAACAATCTTATGGAGGGGGCAGTGTAATGTACACCCAACATTTAATACAAATTTTCTAATCGAAAACGTTCAACCGAAAACACAAGCGGCAACACTATAATGTACATCTAATAAAAGGAGTTGCTTGAGAGTCAGTGTGTGTGTAGAGAAATGTAACAGGAGGGGAAATGTTTGACAGCAAAATACTGGAAGGCTCTCGATGTTACTGGAAAGCTCGAGATGTAATGGTATTTTTACAGATTTCTTAAGCAAATGAAAAGAAAAAAAAGAAATTGATTAACTTTTATTTAAATTATAAAGAATAAGAGGATTCTATCAAAAAGCAGTATCTCTTGTTAAAAATGGCGGACTAGTCGACGAACTTGGAGCCAAAAGAATTCAATCAATTCAATTCAATCAATCGTCCAAAACGTGTTCTTCTTTCTGACAATTCTTATGGTTGACAGTTGACAGCCGTCTAGTTGACTGTTGACGTGTCTTTCCAGCCGTCTAGTTGACGTGTCTTTCCAGTTGCTTAAGGTGGAAACATTATCATTTAGTTAAGGTCGTAACACTGCTCCCTATGAAGAAAAGACTACTGTCCTCAGTCGTGGTAGTCAGGTGCCACAGCGATTCCTCGAAACCATTAAGCAGAGAGTTTACACAACGCTAATCGATCTCTGTGGACCACAACTTTCATGCTTCCGGTTTGTTTAATCATTCGATACAAGACATCTCCCAGCTTTTCTAAGATTGTATATGCACCTTGCCATTCACATTGTAGCTTAGGACACCGGCCTTTTTTCCGTTAAGGAGCATAAAGCCAAACCTTGTCGCCTGCACCAAATGGAGCAGCCTTCGCCTTGATGTCGTATCGATCGTTCATTCACCGGCTATAGGTCGCTAGTTGTTGTCGATTGAAGTTATACGCTGTTTCTAAACTACCAGTTAACGATTCTATGTAATTTGAAATGCTGATGGGTCTATCTGGAGGGGGTCCAGTTATAAATTTGTTCGGCGATCGAAGTTCGCGGCCAAAGGTCAAAAAACGGCGCGAGTTAAGTATCCATTAAAAGATAACATTATTTGTATTCAATGATATCTTTAGTCTCTAGTACAGTCTTGCACACAACGCTACACCGATCACATATGTAAAAGAGATAATATCGTTTGTATTATTATTATTATTATTATTATTATTATTATTATTATTATTATTCTTTATTTTTTCAATAAAATGTACAATATGACGTAAAGAATACGGACATGGCTAATTTGCCGTCTGCCGGAAATTACGTCATATTGTACATTTTATTGAAAAAATAAAGAATAATAATAATAATATCGTTTGTATACAATGTTGCAATATTATCTCTTCTTCATTATCAAGCAAGATGGTTGTACGCTTGGGTCTCCTTGTAGAGAGATAAGAAAATAATATAAACACGACTGTATGATGAGTTTATCAACAGTCTTATAGTAACTACATAGTAGCCTTAAGCTCCTTTTAAAATTAATAAAGTATTTCATTAATAAAGGACATAGTTCTTAAAAGAATATTGTTTAATTTTGAAAGTAAGAAACAAATGTTTTAATTGGCGATCCTGCCAGGAGGTTAAATATACTTTTTAACTTCAATCGAGCGGACCTCTGAAACAAGTAGTGAAATCTAGTATAAACAGAACACTCGCGTTACCGCTTACAAAAACTACCTAGCATAGCAGGTACAAATATAGCTTCTTCGTACGAAGCAGCAAAATAATTCAGTGAAAGTGTATATGTGGAGGAAAAAAGCACACCAGTTCGACGACAATAGACACGAGTTCAAAATGGAACAACTCGCAGTATTAACGGCAAGATTAGAAGCCTTAGAAATCAGGTGCAATACAGTAACACAAACCCTGGAGCACACACACACAGAGAATGCAAGGTTAGCAGCAATAATAACAATCCAAAATCAAATAAACACTAATTTAGAAACAAAACTGAAGGAAGTGAAGGCTGGATTAGTCATAGTACCAAACATACCTGTGCTAGAGGAAATAAGAACCACATATACAGATGGTAGTGAAATACATTTAGACGCATTTAAAAGCCTACCTATTTTCAACGGCAATCAATCAAATTATCGGTCGTGGCGCGAAGAAGCATCCAGATTAATGGACAGCATTAAAAACTTTAAAACACACAGTAAGTACGCAGAAGCATTGACTATAGTGAAAAGTAAAATACAGGGTGCAGCCACGAATGTGTTAACTAATTATAACACAATTTTTAATTTTGAGGCGATACGTAACAGATTAGATTATACGTACTCTAATCAAGAACCTCTATACGTGCTACAAGGCATGATGAAAGCGATCACGCAAAAAAGAAGCACACTGTCTGAATACCACGACGAGATAATTAAAAATCTCAATTTTCATAATATCAAAAATCACTATGTCAGGTGATCCGCCGAATATAATCGACAGACTAAATAAAAATGCCAAAGACGACGCAGTTCGTATATTCATTGATGGTATGAGTGACAACTTTACAAGAGGATCATTATATTCAGCTACAATAAATGATCTAGAACACGCATTCGCAATTGCTCCCAGAATAGAACATGATAATGTGCACAGGCATTTACAACTAACTCAAGATAGGCACCACAAAAATATGCCACATGAACGCAGAAACGAGAGGAGACCAAATTATTCGAACCAAACAACGAATTATCAACCCCAGAAGCAGTACGATAATATGCAGCAACACAATCAAGGACCACGCCTAAGCCCATTCAAGAGAAATGACGGACCACAGCCGATGGAGATAAACTCGAGACAAATTGTACATGCACAGCGACAAAATTGGAATCAGTACAAACCCGATGTACAGTAATTCCCGTTTATTTACCTCCTCGCTTTGATGCACAACCCGTTTATTTAAGCAATCTTTTTCTGCGCTTGTTATTTTGCTCGATATTGCTCACAAATTTACCCTGTTAAATGCCTATCGGATATTTACCCAACCCGCTTAATGCCCTCTATTTATCAACACGTTTATCTAAAAAGCACGCATTTTTTCGGACATTGCTTGTTTTGTTTCAAAATCAGCACAGGAGCACAACTGACTTCACAAAAATTGAAACGTCATCAATGTTTAACAAAAACACAAACAATACTTCATACTTCCTCGGTTACGAACGCTTTTAAGGTATATAAGCAGGCACGTAACAGGATTTGAATAACTAATTTTCCCGTTTAATTGCACATAAAAGATAGCAAAACCTAAGAAGTACTTATCCGGGGAGCACTGTATATAATCCACCAGTGAAACGTGAACACAGCGGGAGTTTCAACACACACAACAGACCGCAACGATCTTATCAGCAGAACTTCGAGCAGCAGAGAGTAAATAACTCCCGACAACAACGAGGAGACGATGTCAGCAGTACATATGCAGAAGCAGATGAAACGGAATGTATGGTATATAATAACATAAGAATAGATCATTTAAACTAGTAGACGGGTTGCCCTGCTTAAATTTAACTAGTCCTATTTCTAAGAAAATTTATAAAATTCTTATTGATACTGGTGCAACCCATAATTACATTAGTAAAAAATGCGACTCTAGCGAAAAAATTAAAATTAAACCTATAAAAATAAAAACAATGCACGGTTATTCTATGGTAGATACAAAGAAAGTAGTTAAGATATTAAAGAAAAATATAACATTTTTTGAATTAGAGGATATTCAGTCTTTTGATATGATATTAGGATATGAAGGACTTAAAGTTTTAAACGCGGAAATAAATTTCAGGAATATGACTCTAACCACCATAAGTAGTGTCGAATCTATTCAGAAAATTAATTACATAATTGGAGAAAATAATATTTATAAAGCAGACATAGATAGACTGATGAAGATTAATAACAGCATAGGACCGTTACCCTTTACAGATACTATAGAAGCAAGCATTAGGACGACCAATGATAATCCGGTTTATGTTAAACAATATCCATATCCCATAGCAGATAACGAATTCGTTAATAAAGAAATACAGAAACTCTTACATGACGATATAATAGAAAAAAGCCATAGTCCTTATAACAGTCCCATATGGACAGTACCTAAGAAAGGTTTGGACGAAAAAGGAAAACCAAAACGGCGCATGGTTGTTGATTTCGAAAAACTTAACGCTCACACTGTAACAGACAGATACCCCATTCCAGATGTCAACATGACTATTCAAAATTTAGGTAAAGCCAAGTACTTTACAACGTTAGATTTGGAGTCAGGTTTCCACCAAATTAAAATCAAAGCAGATGATAAAGAAAAAACAGCTTTTGCTATAAATGGCGCAAAATATCATTTGAAACGAATGCCTTTCGGGCTCAAAAATGCACCAAGCATATTTCAGAGATGCGTGGACGACATTTTGAGAGACTTTGTAGGTAAATTCGTACACGTTTACATTGATGACGTATTGATATATTCTTCATCTGAGGAAGAACATATACAGCACATAAGTCAAGTATTCGACGTACTCAATAAAGCCACATTAAAAATATCTGACGAGAAAAGTAAGTTTTTTCAAGAAGAAGTAGAATACTTGGGTCACATAATCAGACATGGTAGAATCACTACGAACCCTGAGAAAATAGCAGCTATAGAAAATTTTCCAGTCCCACAAACGGTAAAGGATTTGAGAGGATTTTTAGGTCTTACAGGTTACTATCGTAAGTTTATAAAAGGATACGCAAGCATAGCCAAGCCCCTGACATTATATTTACGAGGAGATAACGTTAAAGCAAACAAAAAACAAAGTAAAAATATTAAGGTAAATCTGAATGATTCAGCATTAGAAGCGATTACAATTTTAAAAAAATATTTGAAAGAACAAGTCGAACTTTTTCAACCGGATTATAGTAAACCATTCGAACTTACTACTGATGCATCCAACATAGCTATTGGAGCCGTACTAAGTCAGAATAAGCAACCTATACACTTCTTGTCAAGAACACTGAGTAAGACAGAAGAGAACTATAGCACAAACGAGAAAGAGCTATTAGCGATCATATGGTCCTTACAAAAACTCAGAAGCTACATATATGGTATAGCAGACTTAACCATATATACCGATCACCAAAGCCTTATATATTCTGTATCAGAAAAGAATCCCAACACAAAGCTGAAACGTTGGAAGGGAATCATTGAAGACTTTGGAGCAAAATTAGTTTATAAACCAGGAAACCTAAATCTTGTAGCTGATGCATTATCACGTCAACGCATAAATACTTCTACCATAGAAACAGCATTGCAACGCCAGCATCTAAGCCAACAGGTAAGCCAGCCAGTAGGCAAGTAGTTAGGCCAGCAGTTCGGCCAACCTTTAATAGGGAGTCAGGAATGTGCAGTTTATGCAATCTGCAACAGCATTCCATAAGGAAGTGTCAGAGGTTCCTGAACATGGACACAGCGGAAAGGAAGCAGACTGCTCGACGCCTGAGAGTTTGCGACAACTGCCTTTCTTCAGGACATTTTGCGCCGGATTGCCCCTCACATGGCTGCTGCTACTTCTGCCAACAGCGTCACCACACGCTTTTGCATGCTAACGTGGCCCAACATGCAGCTGCGCGTGCAAATAGCACGACACCGTCGAGGTTAACGACAACGTCAAGAGGTCAGAATGCAGTTCCTACATCTTTTAACGCTAATGCGCTGGAGTTTGAACCACGAGAAGTGCAACAAGCTTCTACAAGTGGTCAAGTTTTAAATTACCACACGTCGCATGGTAGCAGAACTCACCAGGTACTTTTAGCGATAGCAATTGTTAAGGTGCGAGCAGCCGATGGTCGTCAACACCATCTCCGAGCTTTGATCGACCCAGGATCGGAAGCATGCTTCATCACTGAAGATGCAGCACAACAATTGAAGCTGAAAAAGCGGCGTACCTTTGTCGAGGTGTCAGGGTTAGGGTTGGTCAGCAGTGGCACAACGCAAACATGCGTGGATATTGTCATGCAACTCAACTTATGGAGGCGCGGTGCGGGCACTGGTCTTCAAGTCGCTGACTGGCCATCTCCCAGCCCAACAAATGATGCCTGACAAATGGCAACACCTCAAAGGGTTAACGTTGGCAGATCCCAATCTCCACGTTCCTGGACCTATTAATTTACTTCTCGGCAGCGAAGTATATGCTGATATACTCCTTCCAGAAGTGAGAAGATCTGCAGATGGAGTCGGACCAACCGCTCAAAAGACGCAGTTAGGGTGGATTGTGTTAGGGAGAGTTCAAGCGGAACATCCCCGGCAAATACGCAGTTTTGTGCAGACTGCTGACCTGAATTCTCAGCTGCAGAGATTCTGGGAGATGGAAGAATTACCGTTCCAGACACATGAAACTGAGGAGAACATCGCATGCGACGCGCATTTCAATAAACACACGAGACGCCTTCCTGACGGGCGTTATGAAGTGAAGCTGCCGTTTAAGAGTGGATGTCTTCCGGCGATGGGATCCAGTAAGCAGAGCGCGGTCTGACGGTTCCTGCACTTGGAGAAGAGGCTGGAGGCAAACCCAACTCTTCGGGCAGATTATGCCAAATGTATACGAGAATATGCAACCCTAAAGCATATGGAAGAAATTTACGTCGGCGACTCGGTGTTGGCAACCCCATACCACTATTTTTTGCCTCACCATGCAGTTTTCAAGGAATCGAGTTTCACCACGAAACTGAGGGTCGTGTTCGACGCAACAGCGAAGACTTTGGATGGAAGTTCGCTCAATGATCGACTTTTGGTGGGTCCAAAATTACAGTCGAGCATTATTGATCTGGTTTTTCGATGGCGAACCCACAGAATCACGTTTACGGCTGACATCGAAAAGATGTACAGACAGGTGTTGGTGGATACACCGGACACATATTATCAGCTGATCCTGTGGAGAGACGATCATTCCTCTCCAATCAAGATGTTTCGGCTTAAAACGGTAACGTTTTGCACAGCAAGTGCACCATATATTGCCATAAAAATTCTGAAACGTGTATCCAAAGATGAAGAATCGAACTTGCCAGAGGGCGCGAAGGTTGTCAGAGAGGACATGTATGTGGACGATACTGTGGAAGAAGCACGAAGAAAACGCGACCAAGCGAATCAACTTCTGGCGTCCGCGGGTCTCAAATTGCGCAAGTGGACAAGCAACGTGAAAGAACTCGTCGAAGACATACCAGCAGCAGATCGAGAGTTAGACTTTGAGGTGCCGTTCAACATGTCAAATCATGTCAAAACCCTTGGCATCAAATGGTTTCCGATAGATGACTACTTTTCGTATCAGAATGTGCAGCAGTCATCAGAAGCCACAACAAAAAGGTCAATGTTGTCCACCATAGCCAAACTGTTCGACCCACTTGGCTGGATATCACCATGCGTCATCACGGCAAAATTAATGATGCAACGGCTTTGGGAACTTAGTTGTGATTGGGATGATCCGGTTCCAGCTACACTGAAAAAAGATTGGGATGCTTTTCATGGAGAACTGCCGATGATCGAGACGCTTCGAATACCACGTTGGACTCAGACAAGCAAAACCAACAAGGACATCGAATTACATGGATTCTGTGATGCGTCTATGAAGGCATGCGGTGCCGTAGTATACGTTCGTGTACTTGACAGCGATGGGAATATCCATGTTAACTTGCTCCTGGCAAAGACGAAGGTAGCTCCAAGTCAACGTACGATCACGCTTCCACGTTTGGAACTTTGCGGAGCAGTAGTTTTAGCGCAGTTGATGCAATATACTAAGGACGTTTTGGCTGTTCCCGACATCAAGATGTTTACTTGGACCGACTCAACCATCGCGTTCGCGTGGATACGAGCCACTCCCGTCAAATGGACTACTTTCGTGGCCAACAGAGTGTCCGAAATTCAGCGGTTAGTGGGGATCGATTGCTGGGGACATGTTGCAACGCTTCATAATCCAGCCGATCTGGCGTCTAGAGGTGTGTATCCAGCAGAACTAACATCACTGCAAACTTGGTGGATTGGTCCTGAATTTTTACGCAGTCAATGGGCTTTCGATGTTCCGCATCAACCTGTTGACATCGAAACTGACGAGGAACGACGTACGGTTAAGGCACTAAGTGCTCAAGTCAGTCAGGATGACCGCATACTTCAAACCATCTGCGACTGTTCGAGTTCGTTGAAGGTGATTCGAGTTGTCGCCACTTGTTGTCGTTTCGCAACAAAATGTCGACGAAAAGCAGTTTCTGATGGCCCGTTTAGTCCAAACGAATTGGAAGCAGCGCGTGTCATCGTCGTGAAGGCCGCACAGAACAAGATGTTCAAAGCAGAGTTTCAACAAATTTTGGAAACTTCGAAGATACCCAAGTCCCTCAAGACCTTGAACGCATTCGTTGATGCTAAAGGACTTTTGAGAGTTGGAGGACGCTTGGAGAATTCTCTCCTCCTCTATGACGCGCAACATCCGATATTACTTCGAAACAGTCACCATTTTACCAACCTGGTTGTCAGAGATGCCCATAAGAACACCTTGCATGGTGGCATCCAACAGATGATCAATTACATCCGTCAAAAATATTGGATTGGTCAGATACGAAGAAGCGTGAAATATCAGCTTCATAGATGCACTTCTTGCTACCGGCAAAAGGCATCGGAAATGCAGCAGTTGATGGGAAATCTACCTGCACCTAGAGTCCAGATGTCACGACCGTTCAGTCATACTGGAGTTGACTACGCAGGACCCATCGAAATAAAAAGCTGGAAAGCTCGAGGTGCTAAAATACTAAAGGGGTATTTTGCAGTATTTATCTGTTTGGCAACAAAGGCCATTCACTTGGAAGTCGTTTCGGACATGACCACCCAAGCTTTTTTAGCAGCATTTCGACGGTTTACGGCCAGAAGAGGTAGCTGCAAGCAAATCTACAGCGATTGTGGAACAAATTTCGTCGGAGCTAATAACGAACTAGCCAAAGTGTTGAAGGACGCGAAGCACGAATGGAAAGAAATTGCCGAAAACATTGCAAATCGTGGAACGAATTGGCACTTTATTCCCCCAGCTTCTCCACACTTCGGTGGATTATGGGAAGCGGGAGTGAAATCGGTGAAATACCATTTAAAGCGAGTTGTTGGAACCGAAAGGCTTACTTTTGAGGAGCTCACAAAGCTTCTAACTCATTTAGAAGCGTGCTTGAATTCGAGATCCTTATGCCCTCTCTCCGACAGCTTAGATGATTTGAATGCGCTAACACCTGCGCATTTTCTCGTAGGCGAATCTTTGCATGCTTTGCCACAAGGCGAACTCAACAACGACATCACGTATATCGACCGATGGAAAAAAGTACAAGCGCTGGCGGAAGGATTTTGGAAAAAGTGGAGTTCCGAATACCTTGCACGGTTGCAGCAACGTCCGAAATGGACTCAAGTTCAAGAAGCTCCCAAAATAGGAGACCTAGTGTTGCTCAAGAATGAGCGGCTTGCACCGACTTACTGGAGTCTTGCCCGAATCGAGAACACTCACGCGGGAGCGGATGGTCTTATACGAGTTGTCACGGTTAAAACACAAAACGGAAACTTGAAACGACCTATCGCGAAGATTTGTTCTTTGCCGTCAAACGAGCACCAGGAACAATTGGCATCAATATAAAATACAAATTCACTAAAACATCTGTTGTTCACTGAAACATTGGCTGACTAAGTAGTATGCTGTTTTCTCAAAAACACGAAAATTTAAATTATAAATCAAAATTTCATTCAACACAACATTCAATACAACAACCCATCTGTACAAAACAAAAGTTAAATCAAACACATCATTATTCAATATCCAAAACACAGCAATCAACACATCTGTACCAGGAACATTTAAATCTCATCTTTCAACACATCTTTAACAACTGGAAGCTGTTCAAACACATCTTTAAAAACACCTGAAAGCTGTTCAAAAGGGAAGGAAAATCAAACAAAAATTTTTTAAAATCATCTTTATTTAAGGATATAACAATTTACAAAACTGCACGAAATTCAATGGGTGCACTTCATCTTTAATGCTGTGCTGCTACAACGCACACACAAACTCAAACTTAAAATCTAAAGGGAACTAAAACAACTTATTCTAAAAAACTTAAGCTACGATATAAAATCAAATTCTTAAAACACATTATTTTTAAAATCTCTGCGAGGTGAACATCGAAAACAGAGAAACACCGCACGTCGAAGTCTAATTCCCGTCGGCAAAACAGCAAAAAAATCGTCGTCGACAAGACACATTTTTACTAAAATTACTTGTGCACTGCAACACCGCATACGCAATATTAATTAATAATAAAACGCTGAAGCAATGCACATATTTATTCAATAAACAAATTACTGGCAATAATGCAAAAAAAAAACACAAAATGCACTGCCATTTTTAAAAAACAAAAAAAAACACGATCCACATCACATAGAAAATGAAAAACGCGAAATGTCAAATGCCGTCGGCATATGCATTTGACCATTTTGCAACATTGATCTGATTAATTTTGAGATCAATATATGTATACAGTCCACTGAATTTAAACTGAATACAAATCACTTAATAATTTTCAATTAAATCAAAACACCTACAACTTAATCAAACTTATAAAATCCGCGAAACATTTCCGAACATTTCAGCTGAAAGTTCTTCAAATGATATAATAAAAACTGTGAATCAGCCTTTTAATGCATACGCTGCACAGTTCGAACTTATTGAAGATATAATAAATAGTATCGAAACACAAATCTATTTTAGTAACAAAATAAGACTCATAATAAAGTTTAAGGACAAAGACTCTTTACTAAGGCAGATGAAAGAAGTTATACAACCCCAAAAGATTTTAGCTTTGCATACGAAATTTGAAAACGTATACAAATATGGTGAAAACATAAAAAAAGAATTCCCACTAGTAAGATTTATATTCACACCAAGAAAACTTCAAGACGTGACAAATTTGGAAGAACAATTAAAACTTGTAAAGAACACTCACGAAAGAGCACATCGAGGGCTACGTAACAATATACAAGAAATCTCAGAGAAATATTATTGGCCCGATCTAAATAAACAAGCAAAGAGTTTCAACAAAAAATGCATAGCATGTCTATTTGGAAAATATGAAAGAAAACCTATCAGAGAACCTCTGAATAATTCAGAAATACCAACACATGTGGGAACACACATTCATATGGACATATACTTCAACGACAAGCATACTTTCCTTGTAACAGTAGATAAGTATTCTAAATATATAATCCTAAGGGAAATCGAAACTCGAAACAGACTGTACGACGTTATGGAAGAGGTCTTATCTAATTATTTCCCAAAATGTGAACGACTCATGACAGATAACGAGAAGGGCTTCAAAACAGAAATGGTTAACCAAATGTGTTTGAAATACAACATAACTAAAGTAGAAACTCCAGTACACAGATCGACAGCGACCGGTCAAGTAGAAAGTGTAAACGGTACAATAACTGAACTGTCTAGAATATTCACAATTCAGAATAAAACAAGACTTATGGAGGAAATATTTAAAACAGTGCGTGAATTAAATAATTCTATGCACTCAGTTACAGGTTTGAAACCTAGAGACATTTTCTTTAATCAAAATAAATATAGCAATAGTGAAATTATAATAAATAAACTAAACTCAGACTCCAAAAAAGTGATCGAACGTCTAAATAAAGGAACTCGACACAGAGAGTATAAAAAAGGAGATAAGATAATGGTAAGGATCACAGGTCTTAGAAAGAAATCTAACGCCAGATACATAACAAGAATAGTAGAAGAAGATAAAGGAGACACTGTAATCTCTAAAGAAGGAATAAAAATTCACAAGGATAACATAAAAAATTATTACTTTTCAGATGACGAAAATATTAATATTCCTAACATTACTAGGAATTGTTCAGAGTCAAGAAGGGCAAGGAAACGTTCAAATAACTGAGTTACTCAACAAAAAGTTTATACTTACGCAAACAGATGACGTGTATCTATTCAAAGAACAAACTTATTTGTTACATGCAACCAACCTGACTTCGATATTTCAACCTTACGTAAATATCGTAACTAGTAATTATCAACCTACACAAGAAGAAAAAATTCGGTTAAGTAAATTTAAGAATCTAGCAGACCAATTACAAGAACATACTAGGCATACTAGATCAATTAACTTTTTAGGAACAGCTTTCAAATATGTGTTTGGTAATCCTGACCATTATGACTTAGTTAACATAGAAACGAGTATAAATAATCTCGTAGAGAATAATAATAAACAAAAAACTATAAACTCTAGATTTGAACAAATTTTGCAACAATTTGAAGGTCAGAGCCTAAAAGAACATTTAGTAATAGAACAAGTGTACGAACAATTATTATTATTGACCAGAACAATTAATGCAGCAAAAAATAATGAATATTTATCAGAAAGCCTAGACTTAGATGACATTAAAAATATTATTCAACAATGATCTACTATTTATCCATCAGCTCATTGCTGGTTATATTGATGCTCCTTACTTGCTCTCGTCCATAGGTTTTAACTACCGCGGAGGATCTCACCACTTACGTAATTTAGAGTTAATTCACTGCCCCCATCACAGAACCAATTATGGCATGCATGAGCCGGTATCGCGCATGAGTAGATTATTTAATTCAAATCATTTACTTATTGATTTTAAAATTAGCAAAAATAGTTTGAAACAAAAGCTTAAAACCAGTGCTTCACATACTTGATTTTTTTTTCTATTATTTATCTCATTTGTAATCTGTATTAATTTTTATATTATCTAGTCTAGTCTTGTTTAATTTGTTTATGTTATGTAGTTATAAATTTTCTTTGTTTTTATTTGCTTTATACGCTCTCTTTGTGCTGGTGTAGGCGTTTTACTAACTTCTAACACTTGCATTTATGATGAAGAGCGTAAATAAGTACGTACAAATGGGCTTGCTCTAAGCCCAGTGCGACTTATGTCTCTGAGATGCAACATGAAATAATTCAAGTACCCATAATAAATATACTTGAGTACTCTAAAATATTATTAGCTAGAACTGATGAATTCTTCATCACAATATATAAATATCAAATTCTAATTAAATCATGTAAATTATATAAGGTAACACCTTTAAATTCAAAACACGGAAAAATCATTACAGATAAAACAATTGCCGTATGTAACCAAACTTATTTAAGAACAAAAAATTGTCAAAACCATCTAAGTAAAAACATTTGTGAAATTAACTTTGAAGAAGAAAATTGTCTTATTCCACTTTTAAAGAATATAACTTCAAAATGTAACATTAAACAAAAATACGATTACGACTTAGAAATTGAATCCGGTGTTATGTTATTAAACGGTAAGCATAAGTTAAATAATCAAACAATTAATGGTATAAACTAAGTTACTTATGAAAATACTATAAATCTAGACGATAGAATATACAAAAACATGCATAAGCAAATTAAATAGTTATATTAAGAAATCATAACTCAGAGTCTTACATCGACCAAATAATTAAAGAAGATACAATTTACAAATTCGATAACATAGATACTTTAAAAAAACTAATTATTCCTTTTGAAAAAAAAATATTATCAACTATTTACACAATTGTAACATTGATTGTTATTCTAGCATTTACGTACGTAATGATAAAAACTATACAACACAAACAAAAAAAGATTGACGCATATAACAAAACTTATGAAAGAGAAATATTAAAATTAGCGTCGAAAAATCGGGACGATTTCGTTGAACAAGGGGGGGAGTTAAGTATCCATTAAAAGATAACATTATTTGTATTCAATGATATCTTTAGTCTCTAGTACAGTCTTGCACACAACGCTACACCGATCACATATGTAAAAGAGATAATATCGTTTGTATACAATGTTGCAATATTATCTCTTCTTCATTATCAAGCAAGATGGTTGTACGCTTGGGTCTCCCTGTAGAGAGATAAGAAAATAATATAAATACGACTGTATGATGAGTTTATCAACAGTCTTATAGTAACTACATAGTAGCCTTAAGCTCCTTTTAAAATTAATAAAGTATTTCATTAATAAAGGACGTAGTTCCAAAAGAATATTGTTTAATTTTGAAAGTAAGAAACAAATGTTTTAATTCGCGCCAACATGAACTGGTTGGAGTTTTGCACTATTTCTTGTTGATGGGCCTTTACGTTGTTGACAGCGAGGACAATCCTTGTAATATTATTCGACTTCTTGGGAACAGCCCACCCAATAGTACCTCTTTTCGACTTTTTCTTGGGTTTTTTGAATGCCAAAATGACCGCCAGTAGAGCTGTCGTGAGTAGGTATTGGGACACTTTGGACTGGGAACTTTTTTTGTGGTTTTGTGGTAGGTCAGTATTTTTTGGCAGTGAGTGGTGTTGTTATTTTTAGATTTTAGTGTCGAAGAATGAAAAAATTCCTATGTGATGTTGAGGTCGTTCTATTTTAAGAACTGTGTGTGTGGAAAGAAATTAGTGGTAGGTGGTGTTTTTTGGGGTAGTGATAGATGAGAGTGGTGTTGTTTGTTTTGGAGTAGAAAATATTGTTTATTGTAGAAGTCAAGGTCATAGAAAAAATACTGTGGTTGCTGACTTGATGAATAAGGCTGATGTTGTTTTGTAGCATGGTTTGGTTGGCTGGGGGAAAAATATATTCATTTATTGTAGAAGTAGGTCACTGAAAAGTACTGAGGTTAATGACTTATTGTAAAAAGTAGGTCAGTGTTGTTTGCCGATGCGTAATAGATTTTTGAAGATAGGGATGATGTTGTTATGCTTTGTAGTTTCATTGAATGGAGAAAAACTACGAGACTGTAGAAAAATGTTTTATTATATTTGAAAAGAAAAACGTTGGATATTTCAATTGTTCGATTTTATTCAGAAAATATATAAATCAAAAACAAAAAGAATAAGATTATGGTCAATTAAACAATGATTGTCTTTTGAATCCATATGGAAGAGAGCTATGATCAGATAGAAAACGACGTTTTTCAGCTCGTGGTTTGTACGTTTTGATTTCTTCCGCTGTCACTACCATATGCTCATGCGTTCGTCGAATATTATTTGATCTTATAATAATGCTGTTATCATATTCATCTGAATAAGAGTTTAAAACTGCTTCTTTAATTGTATCAAAATTTATTTGCAGTGATGTCTGATAATTGAGAGAGATCCCCTTTATTTTACAAACTATGTGCTCTGTTTTATCATTTGTACTATATATTTTAAAAGAATAATTTTTCGGGCCTCTTGGGCATAGGGAGGTGTATGTATGTAGGTAGGTAGGTAGGTATGTTTATTTATAGATATGTACATACAATAGAATTTCATGTTTCGACATGTTTATTGAAACCTTTTCATGTGTGAGGGTGCTGGTAGCTAAAAATTTAGATGATTATAAGTCTGTTAGACTAGATTTTTAATATGTGTGTTGGTGTTTATGTGCAATACATGTACCTTTGTTAGTTTGTAATCGCTTAGAGTTACCAATACCAGGTGTTTTTAAGTGTTTTGTGAATGTTTAAAAAAGGAGTATCAAGCATTTAATACAATCTAGTATGCTTTTCCCTTAATAGTTCTATATCTATTCTACGCTATGCTACATTATGTACTATATAATACTACTTTTTTAGACTGTAACGCAATTTTTTTTTTTACTAATGTGGGTAACACTGATAATTAATTTTCTTATAAATACTTGATGCATGACGTCTTTCGAGTAGTTCTTTGTGAAATATTTATGGATCAATCGTGCAGTCTATTATATAATCATAAGAATGATTACTTATTATAAACAAAAACATAATTAAAAAACATTATTTCCCAGTTATTTAGTTCGCTAAAAGTGAAACTTTTCCAAGAATAGTGTTTAAATACCTACTATAGACATAACAAAAAATAAAAACACTATTCCCGAGTCCGTTAAAAGTGAATATTTTCCAAGAATAATAACGTTCAAGCAATAAAAACTTTCTACCAACATTCTCTTGTAAAATCTGTGTTAATCTCTAAACAAATATGTTTACTTGCGAACACTGTCAAGCCTCCTTTACTAGACGGGATAGTCTTGATCGTCATAGGCAGATGAATCATGAGAAAAAAATTTCAATTCTGTGTGATAAATGTGGTACGTTTTTCGATAACGCTGAGAATTATAGCTATCACATGAAGAAAAATCATTATGAATTCGTTTCACTCAACACAATATTGGAAAAACGGAAAAACTCTCAATCTGGTGTGCACAACAAACGAATTAAAATTGAAGGTGATTTGAGTGATTCGCATAAAACAAATGCTTGTAGTAAACATGATGGGTATGGAGGAAACGTTGAAGCTATATCTACGGCTTTTAAGGACCGCATAAAAAGTTATAGAGTTCGAGATTGCAATCGTCAAATTGGTTATAAGGACTTTATGAAGAAGCAAGAAACTATTATAATAGAACCTATAAAGAAAACAATGGAGGTCGAAAGTGTCATAAAAGTCGCTTTTGAAATGTTCGGACTATATGTAAAAGATAATGCTAATGAAATGATGCCTAACATTAAATCATTTAACACAAAATATAAGATCATAAACCAATCAAGTGATTTAAAAGAAATATATAATACGTTTACTGGAGACATCATAACCAAGAGTGAAGAATTCCAGGAGCGTGATAGTGGATGGGCCTTACAAGATGTACTTTACCTTGAAATCAACATAAATAAATACAACCCTATGCATGGATCATCCTATATCGAACTACCAATGAATATACAATCGAAAAAAGCTATCATCAATGTAAAAAATAATGATAATGCAACCTTTGCCTGGGCTATTGTATCAGCTCTACATCCCTCTAACCACAATGCTGATCGAGTTTCTTCATATCCTCCTTATTTTAGAGTTCTTAATTTAAGCGGTATGAAATTCCCGATGGATATAAAAATAAAAAAAAATTCCCCAATTTCAAAAACTTAATAATTTAAGTGTTAATGTGTATGGCTTAGAAAATAATAACCATAGAAAACCAAACCATTTCACAAATATTTGTCTATTATTTTTCTTTATGTTTTGGGAATATTTTTAATAAAACAACATCTGTATATAAAAAAAAAGACAATTTTTGTTAATCGCTTTGAGGTATAGATGTCCATGAATTGTGGTCAGATGGAAAACCAAGCCATTTCACAAATATTTGTTCCTTTTTGGTTTTAAGTACTTTTTCTATGAGGTAAGTATCTGGAAATTTTGATTTTTGTAGTTCAAGTTCATAAAATCCTCCTTTGACGGGATGTCCTTGATAGTCCTCTAACAAATATGTTACGGGATTTGTGTGTTGAACTTTTATTATTTTAAAGATTTCAGTTGTCCAATTGGGGGTGTAACCTTTCTCAAAAACATGCTTATATTTACTTATTCTTACAAAGTCACCAATGTAAAGCTTAGGTGTAATATGAATTTTTATATGATTATATGCTGTCGAAAGTATGTGTTTCAGTGAGTGTTTAGATAACCCTGACCTCTATTTCTGCCAAACGTGTAAATATTCATTAAATGTTCTAAGAGATGACAATGCAAATGAAAGTATTATTCATCGATTTATGAAGCATATCCTAAGCGCTCGAAAGGCTTTAAAGAAAGTCATTGTAGTGGCACACAATGGACAGGCATATGATCATCAATTCATTTTAAGATATATGTTAGAAAAAACAAATCTAACAATTGAATTAATTATGCGTGGTACTAAAATTATAATGATGAAAATCATGAATGTTAAATTTATTGATTCTTTCAACTACTTTCCTATGGCCTTATCAAAACTTCCTAAAGCCTTTCAATTAACATCTGTACTGAAAAAAGGAAATTTTCCGCATCTTTTCAACACAGAAGAGAACAAAAACTATAAAGGAAATTTACCTTGTAAAGACTATTATAGTCCTAATACAATGAAAGAAGAAGATCGTAAAGTATTTTTAAAATGGTTTGAAGAACATCAAAACGACAATTTCGAAATGCAACGAGATCTTGAGGAATACTGTAAAAGTGATGTGAAAATCTTAACAGAGGCGTGTTTAAAGTTTCGGAAACTTTTTCCCTGTGAAAATAATGTTGAACCATTTTTAGAAGCCGTTACAATAGCCTCGGCATGTAATTTAGTATTCAGACGCAATTTCCTACAACCGGAAACTATTGGCTAATACCACGGAATGGATATAGAATGGTAGATAATCAATCCAAAGAGGCTATTATGTGGTTGATCTGTGAAGAACAAAATCGTGCAGTGATTGGCCTAAAGTAGGTACATTTTCATTATCATCTACTGATAATATTAATAATGTAAAGCATGGTTTTGTGCACTTGAATGAAGACTATACACATATAATAAATGTTTAAAGAAAACGAGTTTGTGGTTGTATGATTTCTGATATGTCTTATGCATCATATTGCGGTTTTCTTAAAGAATATTTTCTTTCAAGGAAAAACACCTCTTTTATACTCTAGAACGGAAGACTTTCCAAAAATATGACATGTGTTTATTTACCACAAGAATTCATAGAATGTGTTTAGTCTAGTCTAAAGGCCTAATCTATTTTTTATTTTTATGTTTGATATCTTGTGGTTTTCTTAAAGAATATTTTCTTTCAAGGAAAAACACCTCTTTTATACTCTAGAACGATAGACTTTCCAAAAATATTACATGTGTTTATTTACCACAAGAATTCATAGAATGTATTTAGTCTAGTCTAAAGGCCTAATCTATTTTTTATTTTTTTTTTTGTTTGATATTTTGTGGTTTTCTTAAAGAATATTTTTTAGGTATAAATAAGCTCTTCACAGTGGAAAAATGAATAGTAACCTAAGCAATCTATAACAAAATGTTCGTCCAGGCTATCAATAAATTTTTGACATTGGTAGATGCGTCTTGCTGGGAGTATCCCGAGCTGATAGGCGTAATTCGAAACGAATTGGATAAAACGGATCATTCGCTACAAAGCTATCGGGTGATAGCTCACATCTCGATGGGGTTAATGGAGGAGCTCATCCGGAAAAACTGGAGTGTGGCCGATTAGGCGCCAAAGGAGCTAATGGCCTTTATCATAAAAATTAAGTAATTACAAATACAATTGTATTTTTAAAAGAAATAAAAAAAAAAATTATTTTGTTGTACTTGTGTTTTGTTTTATTTCATTGGTTGTTTCTTTTTTCTCTCGTTGAGCTTTGTTTAACCTAGCGATTCTTTTTGTCGAAGAAAAGAAAAATTATTATTTATGTAAAAAAGAAAACATCATTAGTTTTGATTTATTTATTTGAATTGGATTTTGAATTCAAATTTACAGAAGTATTTTCAACGTTTCTATGAATTATGTTTTGAAATAAATAGTTTTAAATTTTTTCAATTTCCGTTTGAATATATCGGTTAAGAATTTCAAGTTTTTCATCAACATATTCTACGAGTTCATTTGGATCATCCCAAAAGATATAGTCTTTCTTTTTTTTGAAAAATTAATTAATCCCATACCTTGAGGAAGGTTTGGAGTACTGCTGGTATCTTCAAATAATTTACTTATGATTTCTTTGTATTTATATCCTTTATGTCCAAGTATTTGTTTTCCTGATTCATGAGTGTCGTACATAATTGATTTATACATATCAAGATCTTTATTATCGAACAGTTCACGTTTTGGTCTTTTCTTGAATATTAGTTCAAATAATCCATGCGTACCTTTATATGCTTTATTATTTATTTCAATAGTATCTCCATGAATTTTGAAACCCTTATCACCCATTTTTAGCTTTCCATTATCAACGTGTATACCGTACACATCGTCTATAGCAGTCGAATTATTTATGTATAAATCCATATATTTCCTTGGAATTACATTGAAACTGTCTAGATCAATCTGATTTGCAAAGTCGCAAACAACTTGACGACGACGCCATCGCCCGCTTCTTGTTCTACTGCTTTTAGGTGTATCAGTGGTTTTTGGGGTAACATCATTATTGTTCGAGGTATGCTCAATATCTATGGTATTGTTAGGAGTAATAAACTCATCATTCTCAAAATCATGCTTTATTTTCTTTTTTACAGGATATTCAAATTCAGATTGCTGTTCTTTAATTATTTGCCTGGTGTTAGATTTTTCAACTAGTTTTTTCAGTGGTTTAGTGATAGGTTTAAATGTCTCTTCTAATTGAAATTCGTAAGCCTCTTTTCCATTTCTTAAGGCCTTGTATTTTTTTCTAAGAGCATTGGTAGTTTTAATAAGTTCTTTTGTTACTTCCTTATTTAAATGCATCATATTGATTTCTTTATTATAATTCAATCTGATGATCAACAGCTAACCAACTGCTTCAATCCGATTACTGTTCGCACCTGTTCCACTCTGTTGCGGCCTAACGATACGAATGCAGTAGATGAGTGTTGGTGGGTGGTTTTTATAGCATTATGAAGTCGTCAAAACCCCTTCTATAACGACCAATAGGGGTAAGTTTGGCACAAATAAAAACAATCAATATGATGATGACGACCCATGCTGAAGTAGTTTCGAACTACATTCTGCTTTTCACATGCAATATCATCAAAAATAAACACAGAGTCTTGTTTAGCTTCTTCAGGAGGTATAACATCACAATTATTTGAAAATGTGTAGAACCCCATAGACTTGATTGGTTTAATAGCCTGCCGTAGAAACTCATACTTGGGTTGATGCAGAGACATATAAATGTTTTCAAACTTTAAACCATTTGGTTGTAGTATTAGGCTCATCATGACATTGGTTTTCCCACAGTTCGATGGCCCAGTAATTAAACCTCTTATAATAGTAATAGTATCCCATGCTTCTTCCTCTTCGATTCCGTGCTTTTAACTAAGTCCATATTTTTTATTGGTAGAAGATGATGTTGTTTAATGAAACGCATGATAATAAAAACTAAATAAAAATACTATAAATGAGTAGATTATATATATGAAGTCTCATATGGTTATTAACGTTTGTTCAATTGAGATGAGAGAGAAATAATTGTTATAAAATGATTGATTTTTCAAAAAAGACCATTAGTCAACAAAGCCGTGTACATGGAAGAGGACTGTTAAACTCTGTAATCAATAAATTACCTTTCGAGTTACATTTGCCAGGGTATCAATATTGTGGCCCTGGAACTAGGTTGGATGTTCGCCTAGCCCGAGGAGACCCCGGAGTTAATTTACTCGATCAGGCTTGCAAACAACACGATATTTCGTATTCTAAACTCAAAAACACAGACGAACGACATATAGCGGATAAAATTTTATCTGAAAAAGCCTGGGAAAGAGCTGTTTCAAAAGACGCTAATATAGCAGAACGAGCAAATGCATTATTAGTTACTGGTCTTATGAAGTCTAAACTGAAATTAGGTATGGGTAGTTCACGAAGTAAAACAAATAAAAAAACAAAAAATAGAACAATTACACTTGGTACTGCTATTAAAGATGTAAGGAAACTCCTTCAAAGAAAAAAACCTCATAGCCTTGAAAAAGCTGTCAAAGTAGCACTATCTGCTGTCAATAAAACAATCAAGAAGAACAGGGATAACATAAAGACACCCAGAGTTATATCATTACCGAAAATTGGAGGTGTAATTCCATTTCTTGTTCCATTGTTTGCTGGACTGTCAGCTCTCGGAGCTCTGAGTGGAGGAGCTGCTAGTGTAGCAAAAGCTGTAAATGATATCAATATTGCCAGAAAAGATCTAGAAGAGAAAAAACGTCATAATCAGAGAATTGAAGCTGTTTCGATTGGCCATGGTCTACATCTTAAACCATATAGAAAGGGTCTAGGTCTATATTTAAGAACCATGCCAAAAAACCAGTAAGTTCGCTACCCAATAGAATTGGATTTGTGGAATTTTGCATCGAAATGGATTCCTCATTTTCGAGGTGTTTTTATGCGTGACAGTTTACCCAAAGGTAAACCATTCAAAAATGAGTGTGGAGTTGTCAATCTTGATTCTTCAAATGGTAATGGAACACATTGGGTAGCGTATTGCAAAAAGGGGTCTAAAATAGAATATTTCGATAGTTTTGGAAATCTTCAACCACCGGCTGAGATAATCAAATATTTGGGTGAAAAGATTAGCTATAATTATCTTCAGTATCAAAGTTATAATTCTGTAAATTGTGGTCACTTATGTTTAAGATTTTTGTACAACTGTCATTTCAATAAATAAAAGTTATTATACTATCACAGTCTCATTATTCGTTTTGACATCATGTCGTTTACACTTACGTTGAGTGGTAATACTTCTAATTTAAATGCTGAATATTTTCCTCCTTTACAACTAGAACAGAACTATGTTTGTGGATTGATTGATTTTCAAACATACAATTCGATACCTAATATTGATGAACATAATAACCTTTTTCATATTGGAGAACACACTATCGAAATTCCTGTAGGATCCTATGAAATAGATGATATAGCAACGTATATTACAGAAGAACTGCTATTACAGAATTCTAAGATATTTCTATCTATTGAAGCAAATAATAACACTTTACACTGTGAAATCACGAGCGATGTAAATATATATTTCAATTCGGACCGATCAATTGGAAAATTATTGGGTTTCAGTAAAAAGGTGTTGATTGGAGACATTTTCATATATCAGATTTACCAGTCGATATAAACAAAGTTAGTGTTATTCGAGTTGAGTGCAATATTATTACTGGTTCGTATCTGAATAATGCTCCTGTTCATACGTTGCATGAATTTTCACCAGAAGTGGGACCGGGGTATAAAATTATTGAAGTTCCGAGAAATGTGATCTATTTACCAGTGAATACCAATCGAATAACATCGCTAACGTTAAAACTACTGGATCAAGACGGAGACTATATAAACTTTAGAGGAGAAACAATAACCGTACGACTACATCTAACTCCTACCCCTTAGTAATGCTAATCTATAATAATATAAACACCTCTAATCACAGTCAGGTGATTAGTTCAACTAGTACTTCGAGAACGTTGAGACCTAGGCTTACTACTGCAAATAAGCTCTATTTAATTTCTCTAGGATTTACCTTAAAATAAAAATATGAGTGAAGTATTGAATATAAATCAAAGACCTATCTACGACAATAGTATATCTAAATACGAATATCATAGTTATTCTCCATTTCTTCAATCGTTCAATCCAAGTGATGAAATACGCATTCCTATACAACAACAAGATCTGAGTATTTTACCCAGTGAAAGCTTCATTTACATAGAAGGAGGATTTCAGAAGAGCACAGACAATGAAGTATCACCAAATGTAAAACTTTATAATAATTCTATGTCATTTCTTTTTGAGGAAATTCATTACGAGCAATGGAGTAACTATTGAAAGCAATAAAAATGTTGCCATAACTACAACTTTAAAAAATTATGTATCACTGAATAAGAATGAAAGCAGAGACCTAGAAAATGCATCATGGACGGGAAAAGAAGAATTATTAGTTGCATCGGGTTTTTTTAACTTTTGTGTTCCGTTAAAAAATCTTTTAGGTTTTGCTGAAGACTATAAAAAGATTTTAACAAATGCTAAACACGAATTGATTTTAATACGTACAAGATCTAATGACAACGTCAATTTTTTTAAAGAAGGCGAAGATGTAAAACTCTCAATTTTTAAGATACAATGGAGAGTACCACGCATTACGCTATCCGATTCGGATAAGCTTACACTGTTAAAACAAATACAAACAAATCCTATACAAATTCACTTTCGGAACTGGGAAATGCATGAGTACCCTAGTCTACCTATAGGTACTGATCATATATGGAGAGTTAAGACTTCAACACAACTAGAAAAACCTAGATTCATTATTATAGCACTTCAAACGGGTCGAAAAAATCATCGTAAAGATGCCAGCAAATTCGATCATTGTGATTTAACTAATTTAAAGGTACATCTTAATTCTGAAGAATACCCTCGCGAAGATTTAAAATTGAATTTTAAAACTGATCGTTATGCTATTCTGTATGATATGTACAGTAAATTTCAACAATCATACTATAAAAAGGAATAACAACCGCTCATGACTCGTCAAGAATTTAAAGACAACGCACCAGTTGTGATTATAGATTGCTCTCATCAAAACGAAACAATTCAAACCAGTCCTGTTGATGTTAAAATTGAAATTAAAACACAGACACCTGTACCTACATCAACAACCGCATACTGTTTGATTCTACATGCTCGAATAATCGAATATAATCCAATTACCAGTGAAGTTCGTAAGATTGCATAAAAATAACAACAATTAATTTTAATATATAATCATGAGCAGAAACTTTCCAGAATTCAGTCTATAATTGAAAAAGCCTTGATCAAGTCATTCACCATGTCTAATCTAAATACTTCATTAGTTTTAGATAAAATTTTGAAATTATTGAAAGCCGACCCCGATCGTAATATTATATTAAGTGAACATTATGAGTACTTATTGGATTGTATAATGTATATCCTTTCTAAGACGATTTGAAAACGTATCTACAACATCATCAAAACATGGATGTCATTATGCTAACTGCTCTTGGTCTTCCGACCTTTGTAAAGATGGTCCTGATACATGTGCATGCTATATGCTTGAAATTAGATTAATAAAAGTGGAAAATTTGTTATCATTATACAAAAGATTGAAATAAAATTTTTTAGAAAAAATAAACAACGTCTCTTCATATCCGAACTGTTATTTTAATTATATAAGGGTAAGTATGAGTTATGTTTCCAATCATTCTCACACAATATGAGTAAAAGAGACATTGTTGATGAACTACATAAGCCCACTCGTAAGAATTTGAATAGAAGACGTGTCATTATCAAAGGACTTGATGATCTATGGCAAGCAGATCTAGTAGAAATGATAATTTATTCGCCAGAGAATGATAACTATCGCTATCTTCTTACTGTGATCGATACATTTTCAAAATTTGCTTGGACATCTCCTATTAAAAATAAATCAGGTAAAGCTGTTACCGAAGCCATGAAAAATATACTAAGCGAACATAGGGTTCCAAACAATCTACAAACAGATGACGGGAAAGAATTTTTCAATTCTCATTTTCATCATTCAATGAAAACACATAAAATTAACCATTACTCTACTTATATTGTTCTAAAGGCATCAATATCGAAAGATTTAATCGTACCTTAAAATCGCTTATGTGGAAAAAATTCAGCGCTAATGGTTCTTATCGCTGGATCGATATAGTAGATACACTAACAAAAACATACAATAACTCAAAACATCGTACAATAAAAATGAAACCATCAGAAGTCAACATGTACAATGAGAAAGAGCTGCTTTCAACAGTATACAATCATATCAAAATTCATATTACACCCAAGTTCCATATTGGAGATTATGTTAGAATTAGCAAATATAAACATGTATTTGAAAAGGGTTATACACCTAATTGGACTACTGAAATTTTCAAGATAACGAAAGTTCAACATACAAACCCTGTGACATATATAATTGAGGACTTTCAAGGGCATCCAGTTAAAGGAGGATTTTATGAATATGAACTGCAAAAAACTAGGTTTCCCAATACATATCTTATTGAGAAAATACTTCAAAAGAAAAAAATCGTATATTTGTCAAATGGCTCGGTTTTCCTTCTGAGCACAACTCATGGATAGCTTCTTCATCGGTCAATTCAACATCTTAAGAAAAACAGCCAACAGTAATAAATGCAATAAAACAATATTCTTTATTATACAAAAATTTCATATGTTTTTTTACTTTTCTCGATTTAAGAAATATTCATTTTATATGTTTGTTTCATCGTTTTGAAATCCAATAAATCCACTTGAGATTTATAGTTGAGATCCTCTTTCATAAACACTTCAACTTCTCCATTGCTCAATACTCGTTCTGTTTCATATTCATGATATTCATAGCATTTAATAGAAAGCGTTTTAGAATTATAGTTACTATCATATGTACATCGTATTGTCAGAGCCTGATCTTCACTGAATATCATTTTGAAATGATGTATTATCCCCATTTGAGGCCTTTAATAAGGTTTTACCATCCGTAAATGTTAACAAACGAAATGATACACCAATTTGTACTGTATCATTGTTGGGTAAATTCAATGAAAAAGAAAGATTATTCACTTTATTAGCCTCTTGCAAGTTTATATCCATAGGAAGAGGAAATCCAGAAATTAAAAACGGAATGGCCAGTAGAAAAGAGAACAATGTTAAGCAAAACATTTTTACTTTCAGTTGAATAGACTACTAATAGCTCGACCAACTGAAATTGAACTAATAAATCAAAAAAGTCTAATTGAGTGGTATTTATACTAGTTTTTATTTTAGTAGTCATTTCTACTTTGACTAATATCAAAACAATGTTGATTCATGAATCATCTTAAACCGTTTCCACTTGTTCAGTTAGAGACTTAACAATATATGTTTTTGGATCTTGTTTATGCTGTTGATGATGATAATGCTGTCCTTCCTCTCTCGTTATCTTTTCAGGCCGATGATTTAAAATTTCCGCTTCATTAAAAAGACATAAGGCAGGATAATGACCTTCATTACGACTAATAACATTCGAACTAGGGAAAATTGATCCAATAAGAGTTATTTCACCACCCGTAACTCTTAACCGTACATGCTGTAAATGCTGAAATTGTAAACTATAATTCGTGATTGAGCATGATGACTCTCCATTTCTCAGACGAAAAAATTCTCTCCCATGTTGAGGTGTTATAAAAACCTGTAAGGCATTCGCAAAGAAGAGTGCATCAGAAAATCTTATCTCAGCCCATGCCGCTTCACAAATACAAAAAGTTTCCCCATGTTTCAATTTTTCACACCAAAACATTTCCAATTAATGATATAGAAAAAAGAAAATCACTACTTATATACATGTTGAGACATACATAATACCATCTATTCCCCCTTCACATTCGTAAGGTCATTGAACCATGAGTCAAACTCATTTATTTTCAATACACACGGTAACCATCCAATACTGTAATAAAAGTCGAGGAAAAAAAAAGCACACTGTAGGTACCTAAGCCTAAACACTTTTCAAAGAATTCTCTCTCTGATAAGAAGAAAAACATGATTTTTTACCAACGTTTTTCTTTTCAAATATAATAAAACATTTTTTCTACAGTCTCGTCATTTTTCTCCATTCAGCGAAACTACAAAACATAACCACATCAATCCTATCTAAAAACGTTATTCTTATCACGCATCGACAAACAACATTGACCTACTTTTTACAATAAGTCACTAACCTCAGTATTTTTTAATGACCTACTTCTACAATAAACAAACATATTTTCTACTCCAAACCAAACAACACCACTCTTATCTATCACTACCCCAAAAAACACCGACCTACCACAAATTTCTTTCCACACACAGTTCTTAAAATAGAACGACCTCAACATCACATAGGAAGCTGAAAAATGCCGTTTTCTATCTGATCATAGCTCTCTTCCATATGGATTCAAAAGACAATCATTGTTAAATTGACCATAATCTTCTTTTTTTTTTTTTTTATATATTTTCTGAATAAAACCGAATAATTGAAATATCCAACGTTTTTCTTTTCAAATATAGTAAAACATTTTTTTTTTCTACAGTCTCGTCATTTTTCTCCATTCAGCGAAACTACAAAACATAACAACATCAATCCTATCTAAAAACGTTATTCTTATAACGCATCGACAAACAACATTGACCTACTTTTTACAATAAGTCACAAACCTCAGTATTTTTTAATGACCTACTTCTACAATAAACAAACATATTTTCTACTCCAAAACAAACAACACCACTTGTAATTGTCTACGTTTGAAAATATATAACCTTAGAATTTTTCCGGGAGAAAGATATTCTAAAATAATTAAAACACACCAAAATTCACTTCTTAACCACTTTGCTTTGTATTTCCAATTTGTATTAAGTAATTTAGTCATATGACTTTGTATACAGTAGCAACATTAATTTTAGTATACAAGATTCTATGTTTTTGTTTACAATTCTTTTTGACGTATATGTTTGTGGACTGTATTTGCTCTGTTTATTTTAATGTTTATTTATGTAATTTTCAATATTCAGTTCGTTTCCGAACATTCTCCCGCCTCCGAAAGTTGTAAGTCTGCAGCATGTATGAAGCACCCTATTCGATGTTGAACTGCAATACCGACGGACGTTGTGTAGTGTTCGTCAATAGATGGCCTCTGACATTTACGATGATGATACAAATACCAATTACCAACTGATGAGTGGTTATCTTCTTCTTTCTCATTGTTTACATGGAAATAGATAGATGAATAATTAGTACATTACAAGAAACATAAAAGAACAATACGAGGGAATAGTACAACAGATACAACAAAAGACACCCAAAAATTTAGCCTTTCATTTTTACTCATACGGTATAGGTTGTATCGTATACATGCGTGAGTTGTTTTTACTATTTTCTCCCATTGACTTTGAGTCGCAGTGTTGTAGCTTGTAGGTATACGCTCGTTCTTCCGTTGTTTCCTTTTGTCTTGCGGCTTACGTAGTAAGAACGTAGATTATATGTATTGTTGTTCATTCTTCCTCTCATGTATAAATGTGTAATTCGTTTTCGGGTCGTGAGCAAGCATGGTGTCGACATGCTGTGCGAATAATTTAATCGCGAATTTTCAGGTTTTAATTGTACTAATTATTAATTTTAGATTAAATTTGTTTTTCTATTAATGAAGTGTTCACAATCACACTGTGTAAATGTGTATTAAATGGTTCCCGCACTGTGCGGACTAGAAAATGTTCCGAACTCCGATGGATGGATGGATGGATAATTGTTATTATATATGTGTGCCAACCCACATATGAATTGATGAGTGCCCTTTTGTTAATTTTTATTACTTTATTTTCGTTTATGTTCATAGATTTGATAGATTTGTATCGTTTATCATTCGGGAAACATTAATTTTTGATATATATGTTCATATTGTTGTTGTTGTTGTTGTGGGGGCTTTGTCGCGCATTTCCGGCGATTAATCGATTTTCGCGATCGCGGTTGTGTGTATGTGTGTGTATATGGAAAAATGTTTTTAAAAAGCGAAGTGAATTTGGTCTCTTTCTAGTCGGACATTTTTCGGTTCCGACTAGAACTTTGTTTACATTTTTGCGAGGTAAACAAACGCGTATTATTTCGTGAATTTTTGCGAAATAAATAAAAAGTGTAAGTTACGTGGTGTAAAATGCTTGTAGTGCAATTGCAAGTCATTTTATTGCAATAAAAAATATGATTGCATTATAAAAGTGGTTGTGAATTTGTGTTTTTTATTGAACCGATATGATTCAAATGCAGCTCGGCGCGTAGCACAATTATGTTGAATCATTTGTGTACATAATAAGTACATTGATCGTTTTTGATGGCGGTTTTATTAAATTCAGTGAATTTGATTAAATTATAGAATTTTGTGTTTTGTAAATTTTACAGATGAAATTGTGATTTGTAATTTGATTTTGATTGGTTTATAAGGCGATGTTTTTTGATTAGTTTCAATTTTGTTTTGCCGACGGCTTTTTGACGTTTGATGTGCTGTCGATGTTTTTTCTTAAGTTTGTGGAATGTGTCTAATTTCCATTTTAGACATTTTCTTTTTGTTAATTTTAATAAAGAATTGTTGATTAATAAAATTATTTAAATATTATATTCGTTTTGCATGCGTTGTGGCAGTGCTTTATTAAATTGAAAATTATAAGTTGAGTTGATAACTTGATGTGCATTGTCGCAGCGTATTCAAATGTTGTTTCAATTAGCTGTATTATGTATTGTGTTTGATATTAAATAAAGATGAATAAAAATTATAATTTTGTGTATTATTTCTTGAATGTTGAATGTTGTATGGTGTAGTATTAAAGATGAGTTGATTGAAGAATGTAATTCTTTGAATCAATTATGTTGTTCGATTTTCAGGAACGTGTAGATGATCGTGTTTATGAATTTTCAGGTATGTGTTTTCGAAGATCATGGTGATCCTTTTCTTTTTTGAAGAAATGATTCGTTGTAGCAACAAATAAAGATGGGTTGATTGTTGTTTTCAGCTTTGCGTTGGGCTTCAGAATTAAGCCTTACAAATAAAGATGGGTTGATTGTTGTTTTCAGCTTTGCGTTGGGCTTCAGAATTAAGCCTTATCCAGGGGTTTTGTATAAGTTTGGGGTTTTTGAATATCTTCAACCATCAGATAAAGTTGGTGTTGATTCTTTTGTTGAATCCAAGGGCGTTGTATTAGGTTCTTAATGATCTTCGAGGAAGATGTGTGATTCAGCAGGTAAAGTCGGTGTTGACTCGTTTGCTGAATCCAGGGGCGATGTGTTTGAAGTTTTCCAGGTATATCTTCGGAAAAGAAATTTAATTCAGCAGGTGTTGACTCGTACTGAGTCCAGGGGCGGTTTATTTTCAGGTTTAGATAAATCTTCGGGGAAGATATATATTTTCAGCAAGAATTGATTCGTACTGATGAATCCAGGGGCGGTAAATTTTCAGGGTTTAAGATAAATCTTCGGGGAAGAAATATGTTTCAGCAGACAGTGATTCGTACTGAATCCAGGGGCGATGTATAATGGGTTTTGGTTGTTAATCTTCAGGGAAGATGTTTTATTAAACGATGGCAGTATGTTCCTTGTGATCGTTGCAAGGAAGACGACAAATTTTTGCGATGGGCCGCTTTAGGGTTCCATTCTGCGTTTTGACGGTGACGACGCGTACAAGACCGTCTGATCCTGCATGGGTTCCTTCAATTCGGCCGAGATTCCAGTAGGTTGGTGGGAGTCGCTCATCCTTGAGCAGAACTAAGTCTCCTATTCTGGGCATCTCCTTGACTTGCGTCCATTTTGGTCGATGTTGTAGCCGTGCAAGATACTCTGAACTCCATCTTTTCCAGAACCCTTCCGCCAGCGCTTGAACTCGTTTCCATCGGTCGTGATGTGTGACGTTGTTGGTTAGTTCGCCTTGTGGTATGGCATGTAGTGACTCACCGACTAAAAAGTGCGCAGGGGTTAGCGCATTCAAATCGTCGAAGCTATCGGATAGAGGGCATAAGGGCCTCGAATTCAAACACGCTTCTATTTGTGTTAGAAGCGTTGCGAGCTCCTCGAATGTGAGCCTTTCAGTTCCGACAACTCTTTTTAAATGGTGCTTGACAGATTTCACACCTGCTTCCCATAAACCACCAAAGTGTGGAGAAGCGGGGGGAATAAAGTGCCAATGAGTACCGCGATTTGCAAGCTTTTCGGCTATCTCCTTCCAGTCATGCGTGGCTTCCTTAAACATTTTTGCTAATTCGTTGTTAGCACCGACGAAGTTGGTTCCACAGTCGCTGTAAACCTGTTGACAGCTTCCTCTTCTTGCAGTGAAATGATGAAATGCTGCCAAAAACGCTTGGGTTGTCAGATCTGACACGACTTCCAAGTGAATGGCTTTTGTTGCCAGACAGATGAACACTGCAAAGTATCCTTTAAGTATCTTAGCACCGCGTGCTTTCCAGCTTTTGATCTCGATGGGACCAGCATAGTCGACACCGGTGTGGCTGAAAGGTCGAGACATCTGAACTCTAGCAGCAGGTAAGTTTCCCATCAGCTGTTGCATTTCTGATGCCTTTTGCCGGTAGCAAGAAGTGCACCTATGCAGTTGATACTTCACACTCCTTCTTATCTGCCCAATCCAGTATCGTTGGCGGATATAACTGATCATCTGCTGGATGCCGCCATGCAGAGTGTTTTTGTGGGCGTCTCTAACAACCAGACTTGTAAAGTGGTGGTTGTTCTGCAGCAATATGGGGTGTTGCGCTTCATAAGCGAGGAGAGAGTTCTCTAAGCGTCCTCCAACTCTTAAAATCCCATTTGCATCAAGAAATGCGTTCAACGCACTAAGGGATTTTGGGATCTGGGATGAATCCGCGATTTGTTTGATCTCCGTCTTAAACATCTCCTTCTGCGCTGTCTTGACGACGACAATGCGCGCTGCTTCCAGTTCACTTGGGGTAAGTGGACCCACATTAGCTCCCAATTTACGCCGACATCTAGCCACAAAACGAAGACAGGTAGCGACGACTCGAACGAGCTTGAGAAGACTCGAACAGTCATATATGGTTTGCAATATGCTGTCGCTGTGGTTGACCCGAACGTTAAGTACCTTCACAGTACGTTGCTCCTCTTCCGTTTCATTGTCAACAGGTTGATGTGGGATATCGAAGACCCATTGATGACGCAAAAATTCTGGACCATTCCACCATGGCTCCAGTGACTTCAGTTCCGACGGAAAAACACCTCTGGACGCCAGATCGGCTGGGTTATGATGCGTTGCAACATGTCCCCAGCAATCGATCCCCACTAGCCGCTGGATCTCTGACACTCGGTTGGACACGAACGTAGTCCATCTAGCGGGAGTGGCCTTTATCCAGGCGAGCGCAATAGTTGAATCCGTCCAAGTATACGTTTTGACATCGGGGATGGCCAAAACTTCTTTGGTGTACTGTATCAATTGTGCCAAAACTACAGCACCACAAAGCTCCAAACGGGGAAGAGTAATCGTCCGTTGATTTGGTGCTACTTTCGTCTTTGACAAAAGCAGGTTGACATGGATGTTGTCATCGCTATCCAAGACACGAACGTACACCGCTGCTCCGAAAGCCTTCATCGACGCATCACAGAAACCGTGCAACTCTATCGCCTTGTTGTTTTGACTCATCTGGGTCCACCGTGGAATTCGAAGCTGTTCGATCTGAGGAAGTTCTCGATGAAAAGCTTCCCAGTCTTTCCTCAACGCCGGTGGAATTGGATCATCCCAATCACAGCCTATCTCCCAGAGTCGCTGCATCATTAGTTTTGCCGTGATGATACACGGCGATATCCATCCAAGTGGGTCGAACAGTTTGGCAATTGTCGACAACATAGCTCTTTTTGTTGTTGCTTCCTTTGATGGCTGCAGGTTCTGGTACGAGAAATAATCATCAACAGGAAACCACTTGATGCCGAGCGTCTTGACATGCTCTGAAGTGTTGAACGGCAGTTCAAAATCCAACTCACGGTCTTGAACCGGAACATCATCCACGAGTTCCTTGACGTTGCTCGTCCATTTTCGTAGGTGGAAGCCTGCAGAAGCCAAAAGTTGCCTTGCTTCGTCGCGTTTTATGCGCGCCTCTTCGACGGAGTCCGCTCCACTGATGAGGTCGTCGACGTACATGTCCTCACGGACAACCTTCGCCCCCTCCGGAAAATTTCCACTTTCGTCCTCAGCAACTCTCTTCAGGATCTTGATGGCAAGATATGGTGCACTGGCTGTCCCGAAAGTGACCGTATTCATCTTGAAGAATCGTAGTGGCGAAATCTTCTGCTCTCTCCACATTATCAGCTGGTAGTATCGGTCTGGGAAACTAACCAAAATTTGCCGATACATTTTCTCAATGTCGGCCGTGAATGTGACACGATGAGTCCGCCATTTTAGTACGAGATCTATGATACTCGACTGCAACTTTGGACCCACAAGAAGACGGTCGTTGAGGGATTTCCCATCCGAAGCCTTCGCCGCTGCGTCAAACACTACTCTCAGCTTCGTAGTGGAGCTCGCTTCCTTAAACACCGCATGATGCGGTAAGAAATAATGGAATGGAGTCTGCAAAACTGCATCATTCGCATCAATCTCTTCCATATGGTGGAGTTCTTCATACTCCCGTATACATTTAGTGTACTCCGCACGAAGTTTTGGATCTGCATCCAGCCGTTTCTCAAGGTGAAGAAAACGCCGGAAGGCGCTCTGTCGACTCGATCCCATCGCAGGAACGCCGTCCTCTTTGAAAGGCAGCTTTACCTCATATCGCCCATCAGGTAAGCGTTTGGTATATCGTTCAAAATGGTCGTCACAAGCGATGTTTTCTTCTGTTTCCAGGTTATGAAACGGGGTTTCCTCGATCTCCCAAAACTTCTCCAGTTGAGAATTCAAATCTGCAAACTGCACGAAGCTTCGAACTCGCTGGGGATCTTCTACTGCGACCTTGCCCAAAACAATCCATCCAAGCTCGGTGTTTTGTGCTATGGGACCGATACCATCCTGAGGTCGCCTTACGTCCGGCAAAAGGATTTGCGCACAAACATCACTTCCCAGCAGTAAATCGATGGGTGCAGGTTCGTAGAGATGGGGATCTGCTAACGAAAGACCCTTGAGGTGGTGCCATTTGCCGTGTATCACTCGTTGGGCCGGGAGAAGGCCAGTCAGCGACTTGAAAACCAAAGCCTGGACGGCCGTCTCAAACGTCGAGTGGCGGGAAGCAAAGCGCACTTCGACGGAGTGCTGCGTAGTGCCACTGCTGACCAACCCTAACCCAGATACTTCGGCAATGGTGCGCCGCTTTTCTAGCTTCAACAGTAGTGCGGCAGTTTCGGTGATAAACGACGTTTCTGAGCCTGTGTCGATCAGCGCTCGTAAGAGGTGCAATCGCCCGTCTGCTGCTCGTGCCTTTACTACTGCCGTTGCTAGAAGCACCTGGTGATGACCATCACCATGCGACGCGTGGTAATTAAAAGTTTGTCCATTTGATTGGAGCTGCTGCTGTTCTCCTGTTGGCTGGAACTCCGACGCGTTTCTATTCAGAGGAGCCTGGAAACCTCTGGATGCCATGTTTCTCGCCTGCGAACTCGTTGAAGGTTGTTGTTGTTGTCGCGGTTGTGACATGCCATTTTGTGCATTGTAATGCAGCAACGAGTGGTGCTTTTGTTGGCAAAAGTAGCACGAACTAACACTCTGGCAGTCACGGAGAAAGTGCCCGTAGGACAAGCAGTTCTCACAAACCTTCAACCTGCGAACAGCATCTTTACGCCCCATGTTGTCCATGTTCAAGAAGCGCTGGCACTTTCGCAACGTGTGTTTGCCTTGGTTGCACAACTTACATGCGAGCTGCTCGCCGGAATTCGTCCTCACTGGCTGCTCAACGAAACTCGTCCTTGCTGGTTTGAACGGCTGCTTATTGACTTGTTTACTGTGGTACACCTTCGGATTGCTGGCTGGAACTCGTGGCCCTTTGTTGGCGGTTGGCTCTTCTTTGCTCCTAGATGTTGCACCAAGCTCCTGCTGGCCTACAACCTCAAGTGTCCGGAACCTCGTCTCCAAAAATTCGGTGAACTCCTTAAAACTCGGTAAGTCTTTCCGGTTACCTAACTTTTCTTCCCACAGTTTTTGGCACGCACTGGGAAGTTTCTGGAGTAAGAACCAAATCAACACCGTATCCCATTCAGAAACTGGCACATCCATGTTCTCCAGCGCAAGAACACATTCACGGGTGGTGTACAACAAGTCACGAAGACCCGAAGCAGTTTCGCGACTCAAGGACGGCTGACCAAACAAATTCTGCATTTGGATGTGGACCAGAATGCGCTTATGGTCATACCTGTCCTTTAACAGCTCCCAAGCTTTGTCGTAAGACGCTGCTTCAACCGAAAGGTTTTGCAAAAAACGTTCTGCATCACCCACCAAACAAGATTGTAGAAAATGCAGCTTATCGATATCGTCTATCGATTTATTTTGATGCACCAGAACATGGAACTTGTCCTGGAAAGCTCTCCAGGTGGTGTACGACCCATCGAACTTAGGCAAATCTATCCTTGGAAGGCGAATACCCGAGTGAGACGTTGCACCAACAGCGGCAGTAACAGGGAGCGGAGCACCCGTATTTACTTGTGCTGCCTTCGCTGCAGCACACCTATCCAATGTATCCACCAACTCAGCACGGTATTCAAAATATAATTCGGTAATTTGTTCGTACACCACCATTAATTCTTCCTTTTTCAGATCGTCTTCCAGCATCCCGGCACCGAAAATCGCTTCGTGATACGATTTTGCAGACGCCAAATCTGCTTCCAGCATCGACAATCGACCTGAAGCATATGCTGTCACCTTGCGGTCCTTTGGCGACTTTTTGTAGTTTGTAAGGTCCTTGATGACTTTGTTCAGCAGCATTTTCTGCAGCTCCCCGTACTTAAAACTCTTATTTTGAGCCATATTTATAATTATCTTTCTTTATTTTACAGATATAAAATGTAACAAGTTTACAAGTACATGCAACAAGTAATAACTTACTGCCTTTTCTGGAACTGCTGCCGTCTATATGTATATGTATCTTATAAAGATGATCTTCGCTGGACGTTGTTGTATATACGTGAATACGTTTTAGCGTTAAAAATGTTTTTAATATCGATTTAGATATGCTACGCGAAGCTAATTTTATAAAAACACGATTTTTCGTAAAAATGTTCGCACTAGTTATATATATCAATTGTAAATTGTTCGCGCACACACACTTTATTTGCACACACTTTTATTGTTTTTAAAGTTCGTTAAAAAAATGGTTCAATTGTAGGCTGAAGGACCAAATGTAATTGTCTACGTTTGAAAATATATAACCTTAGAATTTTTCCGGGAGAAAGATATTCTAAAATAATTAAAACACACCAAAATTCACTTCTTAACCACTTTGCTTTGTATTTCCAATTTGTATTAAGTAATTTAGTCATATGACTTTGTATACAGTAGCAACATTAATTTTAGTATACAAGATTCTATGTTTTTGTTTACAATTCTTTTTGACGTATATGTTTGTGGACTGTATTTGCTCTGTTTATTTTAATGTTTATTTATGTAATTTTCAATATTCAGTTCGTTTCCGAACACCACTCTTATCTATCACTACCCCCAAAAAACACCACCTACCACTAATTTCTTTCCACACACACAGTTCTTAAAATAGAACGACCTCAACATCACATAGGAAGCTGAAAAACGCCGTTTTCTATCTGATCATAGCTGTCTTCCATATGGATTCAAAAGACAATCATTGTTAAATTTACCATAATCTTCTTTTTTTTTATATTTTCTGAATAAAACCGAATAATTGAAATATCCAACGTTTTTCTTTTCAAATATAGTAAAACATTTTTTTCTATAGTCTCGTCATTTTTCTCCATTCAGCGAAACTACAAAACATAACAACATCAATCCTATCTAAAAACGTTATTCTTATCACGCATCGACAAACAACATTGACCTACTTTTTACAATAAGTCACTAACCTCAGTATTTTTTAATGACCTACTTCTACAATAAACAAACATATTTTCTACTCCAAAACAAACAACACCACTCTTATCTATCACTACCCCAAAAAACACCACCTACCACTAATTTCTTTCCACACACACAGTTCTTAAAATAGAACGACCTCAACATCACATAGGAATTTTTTCATTCTTCGACACTAAAATCTAAAAATAACAACACCACTCACTGCCAAAAAATACTGACCTACCACAAAACCACAAAAAAAGTTCCCAGTCCAAAGTGTCCCAATACCTACTGTCGTGCATTGCCTTAAGAATGGTGTCCTGCAAGTCAAAAGGTACAATTAGTTGGAGGTATGTACTCACCATTCTTCGATTTAATTTTTCTACGGAGTACTTCGTTCCGGTACCCGAGGTTTTCAAACATTGCCCAGTAGGTTTTTATATGAGGGTGCAGCATTCGAATTTCTTCAAAAGAAGGCCGTTCTCCATTATTTATCCACTCTCGAACAATTGACAGATGCTCATCTCGTTTTTGATGATCCGCGATATCCATACTGACAATAAAAAAAAAGTTTTGTTTTTCTTCCACACGAGTGCAGTGTCGACAATGTTGATCTTCGCACGGCTTACGAGATAAAGCATCGGCATTCAGATGTTTTTTTCCAGGACGATACTGAACGGTGAAATCGAACTGCTGAAGTCGTTCCAACCAGCAGCGGGCCATCTGTCCTTCAGGGTCGCGGAAATTCATGAGCCAGCAGAGTGAACTGTGATCCGTCTTTAACGTGAAATGCCGTCCTAGGAGATATGGTTGGAAATGAGCCAAGGCCTTAACTATTGCCAAAAGTTCTCTGCGGGTGACGCAATAGTTTCGTTTTGGTCTTGAAAACATCTCACTGTGGTATTCGATTAGTTTTTCTTCTCCGTTTTGAAGCTGCGAAAGAACTGGTCCGCAAGCGGTGAGGCTGGCATCGGTGTCAAGAATAAAGAAATCATCTTCAGTTGGTAAATAATAGTTTAACTGATAGGAAAAAAAAAGTGTAATAAATTGGCGTCCAAAAAGTGGGACGACTCGTGGTAGTTTGTACATACAGACACACGTATATAAATTTCGTTTTTAATGAAACTAAGAGTTTTTATTTACTCAAAACTTATTTATTTAGTCTTGTAACGAGAGTACCTCGTAGACTGAAGACCTTCTTAATTCTGACTAACAATATTTTATCTAGGTGCTATTTATATCTACAGTTTCGTTATCTTTATTGTTACAGCTGCATGTGCTGTGTTATCTTTATTGTTACAGCTGCATGTGCTGTGTTATCTTTATTGTTACAGCTGCATGTGCTGTGTTATCTTCTATTTTGGCTTGTTGAACATGATGTCATTCTTATCATGTTGAAGATTTGCCTCTGTTGCTGGAGTGCATTTCGGAGCGTATATAACTCCTCCCCTCTTTGAATCGTCCATCTGATGAAACTCTACGGATGGTAGATTCACGGTATTATTGGTACTGAGGCTGTTATTTTTTCTTTTTAAGCAAATGAATATTACTATTACTAAGATTAAAACTATTGATACCAATGTTAAACTATAGCTTATTGTTTTGTGCCTAGATTCTATGTTGCTTAGCTCTTTTATATTTTGTACAAATTTATATTCAATTAAATCAATATCTTTATTGTCTGTTGCAAATTTGTAATCTAATATTGGGACTATTAAGTCTCCAAGATATTCTTTTCGGTTAAATTTTTTATTCTTTACTTGAAGTTTACAATTTCTTAATTTAATCAGATAATTTCCTTTAATAGTGTAGTTTAAGTCATTACAGTTTTGTTTAATAGGAGTTTGTTCAATATTCTTTATTACGATAAATTCTCCTTCTTCTTTTATTTCTGTGTGGTTAAAATTAATTCTTTTACAATCTTTAAGTGGTTTTTGAAATATTAAATCGTTAATACATTCGTCTTTTATTAGTTCTAATTTTTCTACTTTATTTTCTGGGAAATATGTTTTATTATTTTTCTCTAAAATTATGTTTGTGATTAAGTTCAAAGTTTTATTATTAACAGGAAAATTTTGGATATAATATTTGTTATAGCGTTCAATTGTGAATTGGGGAATAGAAATTATTATTAAGATATTAACTTTGTAAACTGCTAATTTTATCTTTAGGTGTTGTAATTTATCGAACGTTATGTTATTTTCTTGAATTTCTTCAAGAGTTAAAATGTCCTGAGTTAGCATACCTGTTCTACTTGTTAAAATAATATCCTCTATTTTTTCTAAAGCATTTTTTACTTCATTAATCTGATTAAAAAATTCTATTTCCGTTCTAAGGTCATTTACATCGCTTCTTTGGTTCTTTAGTTCGTTGATTAAAGTTGTCCCTCTGTTTACTGTATCTATTAGTCTTTCAAATTGTTCATTGAAATGGTCGTTAATCTTTATCTGTTGGTGTTGGAGTTTTTTCATATGGGAGTTTTAGTGGATTTCTTTCTATTTTAAGATTGCAAGTTTCACAATTATTGATTATTTTATTTATTTTTTCTCTAAGATTTGGTGTATAATAGGTTCTAATGATTTCTAAGTACGTCTTTTCTATACCGATGTGATTGTATTTTTTGTGAGTGTTATTAATTATTTCTTCAGTTTCTGGGGAATGTAAGTTCGTTAAGTTGGACATGGTTCTGTATAGTTTTTGTTTGTAATGGTGTTGCTTCCAGTATTCTTGGAATTTTAGAAATAACTCATCGTTTGGTTCGTATCTATTTAGTGGTAAGTCATCATTATCAAAAAATATTGCGTTAGGTTTTCCTATGTCGCATTCTAAAATTATTTGTTCAAAGTCTTTAGAGGTAAAATTCTTTCTTGTAATTACTATTTGTTTTTTTCCTACGTATGGGAATGTTATTTCTCGGGAATCTACCCTTGTTGTTTTAACAATTATTTGGCGTTCAAACATATTGAGGGGTTTATCTGTTATTGGGATAAGATTTGAACTGTCTGATTCATTGCTATGCTGGGTACTCACGAGATCTTCTTCAAATGCGTTTATCTGTTCAGTTTTAATTCTTGACAAAGCATCAGCGACTTTATTTTCCTTGCCTTGGATGTATTCGATATCGAAGTCGTATTCTTCGAGTTTAATCTTCCATCGTTGTAATTTTGAATTAGGTTCTTTTAAGTTTTGGAGCCAAACTAGAGGCCTATGGTCTGTTAATATTTTGAATTTTCTACCGTAAAGGTAATGTCTAAACTGTTTGGTGGCCCAAACGATAGCTTAAAGTTCCTTCTCTATGGTTGAGTAATTACACTCATGTTTATTCAAAGTGCGTGAAGCAAAAGATAATGGTCCGTGGGATTGACTTAGGACTGCACCGATAGCGAAGTTGCTAGCATCGGTTGTCAGTGTGAATTCTTTTGTAAAATCTGGGTGTCTGTTTATCAATGTATCTTGCAAAGCTATTTTTAAATTATTGAACGCGCCAATGTATTTTTCATTTTTTAAATCAATTTTAGAATCTTTCTTCAGGTACAAGGTCATAGGTTTTATTATCTTTGCATAGTCTTCTATGAACTTGCGATAGTAACCGGTAAGACCTAAAAATGATTGTATTTCTTTAATCGTAGTTGGAAGGGGAAAATCTTTAATTGTTTGAATTTTAGATGGGTTTGGTTTTATGCCTTCTGGTGTGACTATATGACCTAAAAATTCACTTTCTTTTTTAAGAAAATTGCATTTGTTTAGTGAAACTTTAAGATTAACTTTTCGTAATCTTTCAAATATTAATTTTAAGTGGTGTGTATGCTCTTGAAGGGAAGTTGAGAAAATAATAATGTCGTCTAGGTATACGTAGCATATTTTGCCAATGTAATCGCCTAAAACTTCATTCATCATCCGCTGAAATGTTGCGGGTGCATTTTTTAAACCGAATGGCATACGCATCCATTCGTAATGACCTGATAAAGTACTGAAGGCTGTTTTTTCTCGGTCTTCGGGATCAATTTCAATTTGGTAAAAACCTTTCGTAAGGTCTAGTGTGGAAAAATAGTTTGCTCGTCCCATCTTATCTAAAATATCATCTATGAGTGGGATCGGGAATTTATCTTCTTTTGTTATCTTGTTTAGTTTTCTATAGTCTATTACTATTCTCCATTCTTTATTTCCCATCTTATCTGCTTTCTTAGGTACAACCCAAATCGGAGCATTATAGGGAGAAGTTGAATGTTTAATGATACCTTGATCCAATAGTTCTTGAATCTGGTTGTTTACTTCATTTTTGTGTACTTCGGGATATCTATAGATTCTAGTAAAAATAGGAGAATTATCCTGTACTGGTATCTTATGCTTAACGTGTGATGTAAAAGAGAGATCATCGCCTTTGTGGAAGAATACGTTTGAATATTAGTTTAAAGTTTGAAATAGAATTTTTTTCTCTTCTGAATTCATGTGGTCTATATTTTTCTTTTCAAATTCGTCGAAAATAGTGTCGTGAGGCGTTAAGCCATTTAAGTGATTTATCTCCATGGAATAATCACGTTCATCTGTTTCATCAAAAAAGATTGGTGTTTTAGTTCCGTTTAGTTCTAATATCTTAGTTACATAGTAAATTTTTCCATTGTTTGGTATAAGAATGTTGTTGCCAATGATGCCGTTAAAGCTCTGACTGAAAGTCATTAACTGAAATAAACAGTCTTCAGTAACTTTCCAAATGAATTTTTCTTTTGGTAAGAGTACTTCTTTTTCAACTAAGATTGGGTTTCCTACGGTATTAATTTTTAATGGTTCTGTTCGTATTTTAATTAGATTTTGAGGAGCGTCTTTCTCGTTTAATATACTATTCGTCGCTCCTGTGTCGATTAGCATTCTTAATATCCTGCCTGCTTTTTCTATCCGAACAAAAGGCAATCCGAGGCTGGTATTTGAAAATTTTCTGTTTCATTATTTGTTTTTGGATATCCCGCAGGGTTATTATTAATATTAGTATTTGTTTCTACGTATCCCGCAGGATCAGTTTTTGGGCTTACATTTCTATTGTAGTTTACCTGCCTATTGTTTAGGTTAGGATTCCTCCTGAATTGGCTCAAGCCTGGATCGACTTCCATGGGCTCATTCCCTTGATTATTATAGTTTCTATTAGGGTTACGATTATTTTGAAATGGGGGTCTAAAGTTATTTTGATTACTGAAGTGATTGTAGGGTGGTCTAAAATTGTTCTGTCTAAAGTTGTTACTAAAATTATTCAGTCCTGAGTTATTCTGAGAATTATTCTGGGAGTTAGTCTGAAAATTACTCTGAGGTCTAAAAGAATTATTACTATACTGTTGTGGGATGTAAAGTTTAGGTTGAAAGTTTCTATTATTCATCTGACGTTTTTGTTGGCTCTCATCAATAGGATTTGTATTAACAAAACCAGCTTCAGATAGCTGATGTAAAGCTTCTTGTAAGCTGGTAGGCTTGAGAGCAAAAAGGATGGTACGCATATGTACTGGTAGTTTTTCTTTAAAAATATTTAAAGCCGTTAAATTATTATTATTTACTTCATGTGTTTTATCTTCTTGTACACTTTTTTGATTAAGATCGCAAAGTGTTTTTTGAATGTCATTATAAAATCTAAGGATATTTCCTCTAAAACATATCTGTCTAAGTTCTTCATACAACTGAATGCTATTTTTAAAGCCGCCAAAATTAGAGATCAACATCGCTTTGATGTCGGTCCATTTCTGTAGGTGAGGATGTATCTCAATGCAGAGTTTAGCTTTTCCTATGAACTTCGATTTAACGATATTAATGCACATGATTTGGCTCTGATTATCATACTCATTCAAGATTGGAATAATTCCGTCAACATTTGTAAGAAATGTGTATAAATCTTCTGTCCTCCCATCGAAAGGACTTAACTTCTCTATATATTTCAGAGGGTCGAGCGTTAAGCTCTTCTTGGCTGTAGCTAAGGACATTTTGTTAGTATTCTGGTAACTGATTTCTAATTTCAACTCACTTTTATTTTTATTTTCTGCTATAGTTTTTTCACCAAAATTATTTTCAATATTAATTTTTAATTTATTGTTTTCAAAATTTTCAAATTTATTATTTTCTAGCTTACAATTATTCTTACTGATGTGCTCAGGTATTTCCTGGTTTCTTATGTTGTTTAAATGTTGATCTGCTTCTTCTTAAGTCGGGGCTCGGATGCTGCCCTTTTCTTCTACTTTTATACTGGTCACTTTTTATTTTTCTACTCACACGATTTATTTTCGTATTTATTTTCTTCTTTATTTGCAATTTCTATTTTCACTTAATCTAATGTTTGTTTTGATTAGTTTTCCTCTATGGACTTTCTGACATACACCATATGCGTTGGTTGAGTCATGGACTAATCAGGATTCACTGAACAGATTTAAAATCTTTACTTTCGTTAAGGATTCTGTCTCTAGTTCACTGAATTGATTTAAATTATTTAAATGTTTTCCGTCAATGTTGGTACGGTTTTTCACTGAAATAATTAAGGATGTCGCGGTTCCGATTTTGTTATTAATTCAAATATTCGTTCAAACTTTTTCGCAGGAAAACTTTTATTTGAAAATTAAATTCACTGTACCGGAACGGATTGTAGATTTTTACAGGATAGAATCAATTTAACTCTATCCTACCGACTGCGCCAATTTTGTTTTTAATGAAACTAAGAGTTTTTATTTTCTCAAAACTTATTTATTTAGTCTTGTAACGAGAGTACCTCGTAGACTGAAGACCTTCTTAATTCTGACTAACAATATTTTATCTAGGTGCTATTTATATCTACAGTTTCGTTATCTTTATTGTTACAGCTGCATGTGCTGTGTTATCTTTATTGTTACAGCTGCATGTGCTGTGTTATCTTTATTGTTACAGCTGCATGTGCTGTGTTATCTTCTATTTTGGCTTGTTGAACATGATGTCATTCTTATCATGTTGAAGATTTGCCTCTGTTGCTGGAGTGCATTTCGGAGCGTATATAACTTATATATTTTGGCTTCAGGGAAGTGGAGTGAATATTCATAAATTATTTCTTTTATTTTCTCCTGTGTGAAAGATCGTTTTACTTTTTGATTTTTTTTCCCTAGGTGAAGTGTGTTGCAAATAAGTATCTAAATACAGTAGTTGACGGCGAAACCCCATCTGAATATTCCTTGGGCAACGGGGGAAACTCCAATATCGTTGTGGTATTAGATTAAGTCAGGCGGTAACCCTTTTATATCATTAAGTCCTCTGATTTTGCTCCCGATTTTCCATCGGTTTTCTCATAATAATACACATCTGTTTGCGTTTAAAGTCGTGTAATATATTTATGAATTGCTTAGGCACCGCAAAACATTAAAAGTGTACTGGATTTTTGTGCTAGTGTGGGATTTCAATAATACAACTTGAATCAAAGTGAATATTAAATACATCTCACTTGTACCGTAACTTTTATTTATTTCTGGTGCAAATATTCTTTTAAAGAACTTAGCATTTTATATTGCCAATTTGCACTGTTCATTGTAAGACTTATTTAAAGCTGCAAAAAAAGTGGTTATAGTTAACTGTGGGTCACATACATCCAAAGTTATTGTAATTTAAATAAAATTTGTAGTTTTTTGTTTATTGACAGCCCAAAGAAAAGGGTTGCCATTACATCTTTTTGAGTGAAAATTTAAGCCAAATTTAATTTTTTTTTTGTGTCGCTCACGTTAAACGCCCACCCATAATCTTTTTTGTGAAAATGTCTGAGCTGAATTGCTTAGTGTGTAATATATATTTGCCTAACCTCAAAAAGGTATGTCTAGGGAGAAGAAGAACCACACTGTTCTATGACGTTTAATAGAATGCTTTAATTTCCATCTTAAGTATGACGACTTATATATATAGTTAAGTCACAATTTCATAAATGGAAAGGTATATTATAGTTCACAATAATAATTCATTTCATAATAGTTCATTCATATGTAACAGTCTTCCCCACTACATAGTGCTTTGATAACGAGTAACTGGCCGACGAATTCGTTCTGATCTCCTTATCTCTGTTGTTTGTTCTTGTCTTTCATCACCTTTGTTGTTTACAGAAGCATCACAAACAGTCTTCCCTACGGTGTTTTTCGTTTCTCCTCCAAGGTTTACCGCTTTCTTTTCACTTGACAAGCTTTCATTCATTGTTGCTAAACAGTTGTCCTTGCCAAGTTCTCCCTGAATCGCCGCCGTCGTCGGTTGTTGCTCTAGCTCTCCTTGAATCGCCGCCGTCGGTTGTTGCTCTAAAGAAACGGATGAGGGTTTGTATGTTATATTACCTTCGACAAGTGTGGACCGCATCTGGTCAATGTGCCTCCGGTAACAAGTTCCGTCAACATCCACTAAATAGTGCAGAAGTCCCTCGCGTTTAGCTACTTTCCCAAACTTCCATTTCACCTCTTTATTTTGGTAGTAACGCACTTGAACCAGATCCCCAACGGTAAAACTTCGCTTACATTCAAAGCTCTTTTCGATCTCTCCCGAATGTGTTGCTGGTGCCTTCATCAAATCAAGTCTCGTTCGGAAATTAAATTTCAAAATCGATTCGGCCGGACTCTTCCCCGTTGTTGTCGATGGAGTTTTTCGGTACTGTAAAAGTAGTCGGTGTAACTTTGTGTGAAAATCTCCAGGGTCATTGACCGATGATCGCAGCCCATCCTTCAAAATACGTACAAAACGTTCCGCTTGTCCATTCGTGGCAGGATGAGCGGGAGAAGAAAGTTTGTGCTTAATACCATTTGATATTAAAAAATCGCGAAACTCTTTAGAAGTAAAGTTTGTGCCATTATCTGACACCAGTGTATTTGGTAAACCAAACCTTGCAAAAACCTCCCTCAGTGCGCGAATTGTGCAAAAGCTAGTTATGCTCTTCATTGGAAAAACCTCCAACCATTTTGTCTTCGCATCCACGATAACCAAGAAAAAATACTCCATGAATGGTCCAGCAAAATCGATATGCACGCGCTGCCAAGGTTGAGCAGGAATATCCCACGGATGATTCGTAGTTTTACTAGGTTCGGTAAGTACTTTCGCACAATCACGACAGCTTTTCACCATCTCCTCGATATCGCGATCTATCCCTGGCCAGTAGCAATAACTCCTTGCCATCGCTTTCATTTTAGTGATGCCTATATGTGCCGTGTGCAGTTCCTGTAGGACTTTCAGGCGTAGTGTTGATGGAATCAGAATTCTAATTCCTCTGAAAATGCAACCATCTTGCAACATAAACTCACTTTCCATAGCACTGTATGGCGAGTTCTTGAGGGAACCTCCAGTTTGTAGTTGGATGAACAATAAGGACAGTTCTTTGTCCTTTTTCATTTCCTTTAAAATTTCGGTTTTCGTTACGGGCAAAACCTCTTCCCAAAGCTGATAAATTTCTTTTGTTTGGTGCTCTGAAATTTGATTTTCTATTGGAAACCTGGAAAGACAATCAGCGTTAGTATGTTCTTTAGTATTTTTATATCTAATTGTGTAATTGAATCCACTTAAAAACAGCGCGTAATGCAGTAAACGCTGAGCTGTAAGGAGTGGTAAATTTTTCTCGGGGCTGAATATCGAAGTTAAGGGTTTGTTGTCCGTAATTAGGGTGAACTCTCTCCCATAGCAGTAATCGAAAAATTTGTGTAATCCCCAAAAGATGGCGGTTGCTTCTTTATCTAGTTGACTATAGTTGGTTTCGGCTTTTGACAGACTCCTCGAAGCAAAAGCGATTGGTTTCTCACCTTGTTCAGTTGAGTGAGATAGTATTGCCGACAGACCGACTGGTGACGCATCTGTAGCAAGAATGAGTGGCAAATTTTCGTCGAATGGAGCCAGCACATTCTCACTCATAATCTCCTTTTTTTTTTTTTTTTTTTTTTTTTTTTTTATTTTTAGATTAGATTTATTTTCAATGTTTAATGTTCATACATAAATATTACAAATATATAGCATATTTGCTCCGTTTTTATTTAAAAAGGATATTTCGATTACCACCGAACGCACCGAACTACATGTTAATACTAGAAACGGGAATCTCTCCATTGTTTATTAAAACACTGAAGCTGAATGTTGACTACATATGTAAGGTCCTTCAGATGGCAGATGAGCGTCTCCCGAAAATAGCAGCACTCCAGGTGATACAGAGAAAATCAGGTTGGTTCAGAGAGTGGCAAGAGCTAGCTGAAGAAGAAGGTATAAATCTGGCACCTGAAGAATATCTTACGTGGAAGCCCCTTATGTACCAAGTGATTGCTGCAGTAGACGATCGATATAGACTGAGGTGCACATATGAAGCAAAAGAATCCATCTATAGAATGTCGTACAGCAAGCTGGACTACAATCTTAATCAAAAGAATTACTTCAGAGATGACCTAACAACGGATCAAATATCTATGATATTTAGACTTAGAGGAGAACTGCTCAACCTAAATTTCATTCCCCATAGAGAAGATCTACCTGTGATGTGCGAATTATGCAATATGGGTGAAAGAGAAAATATTTTTCATTTCATGGGTAGATGTCCAGTGCTACGAGAAACAAGAAGACATGTCTTTGGAACCGATGTTTTATCCGAGGAGCTGATCACTCATCATCTTAATGAAGTAGATGCTCCACTGTTGTATAAATATTGTAAAATCGCATTAGAATATAGAAACAGAATTATTAATGAAAATTTTTAAAGATTGTAAAAGACATATACATTTGTTTATAGAAAAAAATTTGTCAACCAGGCAGACGGCAAACAGCCATGCTATATATTTGTAATATTTATGTATGAACATTAAACATTGAAAATAAATCTAATCTAAAAATAAAAAAAAAAAAAAAATAAAAAATAATCTCCTTTTTTAGAATTTCGAACGCATGCTGACACTCCGATGACCATTCATATCGTTGGTCCTTTCTAAGAAGCTTGTATAAGGGATGCAATTTTGATGACAAGTCCGGTATGAATTTGTGGTAATAATTAACCATGCCAAGAAACTGACGTAGCTGGGAAACATCTATCGGGGGCTTCATTTCAGAGATAGCATGCACTTTGTCGGGTGTTTTGTGTAGGCCATTTTTGTCTATTTTATGTCCAAGATAAATTACACTTCTTTCGAACATCTTGCATTTAGACCTATTTAAATGTAGGTTGAACTTATGTAGTTTTTCAAGAAGGCAGTTGCATCTTTTGAGAGTCTCGTCCACATTTCGTCCCATAACGATGATATCGTCGAAAAAACATGCTGTTCCCTCGAGATCATTTATTATATGTTGATCCATAAAGCGTTGCCAAATGTTGGGTGCAGTTTTAACTCCAAACATCAGCTTATTCACTCTGTATAGACCTTTTGTTGTGCTAACTGTCTGTAATAGAGCGCTCTCTTCTGTCATGCTAAGATGCAAATAGGCTTTGTAAATGTCGAAAGTGCAATAGTACTCACCGTACTTGAGCTTTTGATAGAGTTCCTCAATTTTTGGAATTGGGTATTTATCGTTTACAATAAGCTTATTTAATGTTACCTTAAAGTCTGCACATAAACGTATTGACTTGTCTGCTTTTATAACAGGCACGACCGGTGTTCCCCAATCTGAGTGTTCGACTTTCTCAATGATACCATCCATTTCCAGTCGAGTGATCTCATCTTCTATAAGAGGCCGTATAGCATACGGAACCTGTCGTGGCTTTACAAATATAGGCGATGATCCCTCCCGTAGTTTAAGTGTTCCTTTCACATTGGGTATTGTTCCAATTTTCGATTGGAAAACTTCAGAATGGTTTTCGAATATTTGTTTCTTTAGTTGCTCGATGTCTCTCTCTGTAAAGATATTTAGCGCATTAATTTGTAAAATATTAAGTGCTTGAACCCATTCTCTTCCGCAGAGTGTACCATATGGCTCCTTTACAATGTAAAGATTGCACATAGCCTTTCGTCCGTTGTACCCAACTTGTACGTGAGATTTTCCGTAAGCTGGAAATGTCGTATTGTTGTATGTTTTCAAAATTACTTTTGTAGGTATAATTTTGGCATTTGGCCAATAGGATATAAATGTACTGTAATTCATGACCGATATTGCGGCACCTGTATCGAATTCCATGGCCAGCGTTTTGTCGTTCACTTGTAAGGTTATGTAATACTTACCCCCACGAGTTTCAATTTTCGAAGTGAGGTTTTCTTTGCGATTCGATGCTAAACTAAGCACGTTTAATTCGTAAGGATCATCATCTAACTCTTCCTCAGAATCCTGATAAACTTGAAGCGTATTAGCGTCTCTGGATTGCGATTTCATACACACTGAGATCACATGGCCACTGCAGCGGCACTTTTTGCAAAATAAGTTTGTTGCACGACATTTGTTTGCAATGTGATCATGCTTCCCACACCTATAGCAAATAGTTTTTTTATCTATTTGATTAGGCTGAGCATGCTTTTTACTTAGATTCATTTTTGCATTTGGTCTTTCTCTCTGTACTGACGAATCCTTCGCATGCACTTGGTGAATATTAAGCATATTGCGGCTCTCTGTCTTTGAAGTCTCCATAGAGAGTGCATATTCAAAAGCCTTATCCATGGTCATTGTGGTCAATGTTTCTCTCAGGAGCCTTTCCTTTATGTCGGAGTCCCTTAGGCCTCGAATGAACTGTGAACGTAAGTGGGTTGAAAGAGTAGATTTTTGGCATGCCTCACATGTGAAGTTGCAGTAAGCGCTTAGCTTTTTTAACTCAGCCATATAATTAGAAATAGACTCTCCCTCGTGTTGGAGTCTGAGCAAAAATTTATGCTGTTCCGTTATTTCATTTGGTTTTGGACTAAGGTGATTTTTTAGAAGAACAACTAGTTGGTCGTAAGTTTTTGCATCCGGCTCCTCTGGGGCTGTTAAGTTTGAAAGCAGTTGGTAGTATTTAGCGCCAATACAATTTATGAGTACTTGCCGTTTCTTTGTAGGATCTGTGATATTTCGTAATGCTAGATAATTTTGAAGCCTTTTAATGTAGTTGTTGAAAGGTTCTTCATTTTCGTTAAATTGGTCGAAGTGTAAATTTGGTGAACTAGGACTAGCTTGTAAATTTTGAAGTGCAGCTGTTAGTTGCCGTATGATATCCTGCGCGGTTTCAGGCATCGCTAAGATTTTTCTTAACCTTTTAAAATCCTCGTCGCCACTAATATATATTTGCCTAACCTCAAAAAGGTATGTCTAGGGAGAAGAAGAACCACACTGTTCTATGACGTTTAATAGAATGCTTTAATTTCCATCTTAAGTATGACAACTTATATATATAGTTAAGTCACAATTTCATAAATGGAAAGGTATATTATAGTTCACAATAATAATTCATTTCATAATAGTTCATTCATATGTAACAGTGTGTAAAAAGGACTCCAGTGACTTATCGGTGTACTGTGCCATATGTCTGCAACAAGTACATGCAAAATGCATTGGTATAAAGGGGAAGGATGTTGATAAGTTCATTTCTGTTCCGGGTCTCAAGTTTTATTGTAAAGCCCATGAAAAAATTTCGGTAGATAAGATTTATTGGAAGATAGTGAAGTTGAAAAAGCTTTTCAATAGTGCTCAGGTGATTTTTGGCGACCTCAAAGATGTCTTTGATTTTGATGTCTCAAACATTGAAGTTATGATGAATTCTTTTAAAGTCATTGAACCTGATATTGTGTCTCCAAGTAAATTTGTTCAACAACCATTAATACTTTTGACTCCGGCACCCAAACCTACTGTCCAAAAACAACATCTTCAACATTCACAACAACAACAACAACAACAGGAACAACAGCATCAGCTGTATCAGCAGCAGCCACAACAACATCTATGGCCAAATCAACAGCTACAGTTACAGCAACAACAACAACAACAACAACAACAACAACAACAACAACAACAACAACAACAACAACAACAATCGCTGCAGGAGCAGCAACAACGACAACAACAACCGCTGCAGGAGCAGCAACAACAACAACAATCGATGCAGGAGCAGCAACAACAACAACACCAACACCAACAACAACAACAACAACAACAACAACAACAACAACAACAACAACAACAACAACAACAACAACAACAACAACAACAACAACAACAACAGGAGAAACAGCAACAGCGACAACAAGAGAAACAGCAACAGCGACAACAAGAGAAACAGCAACAGCAACAGCAACAGCAACAGCAACAGCAACAGCAACAGCAACAGCAACAGCAACAGCAACAGCAACAGCAACAGCAACAGCAACAGCAACAGCAACAGCAACAGCAACAGCAACAGCAACAGCAACAGCAACAGCAACAGCAACAGCAACAGCAACAGCAACAGCAACAGCAACAGCAACAGCAACAGCAACAGCAACAGCAACAGCAACAGCAACAGCAACAGCAACAGCAACAGCAACAGCAACAGCAACAGCAACAGCAACAGCAACAGCAACAGCAACAGCAACAGCATCAGCAACAGCAACAGAAACAGCAACAGCAACAGCAACAGAAACAGCAACAGCAACAGCAACAGAAACAGCAACAGCAACAGCATCATCAACAACAACAACACCAACCACAACAACAAATGCAAAAACAACGTCAACGAAAACAACAAACTACTTTTGAACCCAGAGTCCTAAGATCTGGAACGTCCAAAAGCTCTGTAGATAAACGCGTCGTAAGTGCCTCAACCCCGGAGTGTGATCTTTCCAGTGGATTAATTGCTAATGGACCACTAGATACCCCAACAGCTTCCATTGTGGATGAGGGGTTTTCTAACACGTTTGCAATACCACCCACTGATAATAATACAGCGTTGAACGTATCTTGCATGGAAGAACTCATTGCCTTGCCACCTGCCAAGAGCATTTTTATTTCTCGGCTTTCCCAAACCACTTCAGTAGATCTGATAAAAAATTATATTTCAAAAAAGCTTCCATCAACTGCAAATTTATCTAACATCAACATAAGGAAGTTTAACATGTCTCCTGATAAGGATTATTCCTCTTTCGAAATTAAAGTTGGAAGGGATCTCGATTTATATAATATGCTAAATAACAGCTCGCTTTGGCCCTTACATACGGTTGTCCACGATTTTTTTTCGTGGCAAGAAACGAAAACCCCACGTTAACTGAAGGGGAATCATACGATGCTCTACATGCGGATTCATTTAAACCGTCTACTCAAAATCTTCGCTTATCATCGTTAAAGATCATAACGCTAGTGGTCTCAGAACTAAAGTATCTGATCTTTTTAAAAATACGAGCAATATTTATTATGATATAATCTTCATAGTCGAGTCCTGGCTGTACAATGGAATCGCATCCACAGAACTTTTTGATTGTAGACTTTACAATATTTACCGTCGTGATCGTTGTCAATCAGCTAGTGTTAGAGGAGGTGGGATAATTGTTGCTGTGTGCTTGCATTTGTGCTGTACAGAAGTAACCTTGCCATCTGAAGACATTGAACAGGTTTGCATCTCGCTCAAAGTAAACATGCCACATAAGTCAAATCTATTCTTTATTGTAAGTTATGTGCCTCCAAGTAGCTCTATAGAACTGTATGAAAAACATATATCCAATATTGATTTTATCAACAGTATTTGCATTGACTCAGACAATATTTGTGTCTTAGGTGACTTTAACTTGTCTGAATTAAAGTGGAAATACTCAGAATCTGAGAATATGCTACTGCCGTTTAATATGAAACAAACTTTTGAAATTATTTTTATAGATTATCTATATTCTTTAAATTTGATGCAATTTAATCATATCCCCAATTCTTTAGGAAAGATATTGGATTTAGTGTTCATATGTTGTGAAGATCTAAGAGTTAAATTATATAATGTTCCTTTTTCCTTGCTGAATGATTCTATTCATCACACGGAATTGTTCTTCGAAATAGAGTTTTATACATATGTATCAAAAAATGTAAAACAGGATTTAAAATCGTATAATTTCTCTAAAGCTAATTTTACCGGTCTAAATGACTATTTCTGCAATATCGATTGGCGAACTGAATTTGTATGTCTTGATCTAGAAAATATGTATCATCGCTTCACTGAAGTCATGTTTTTGGGTTTTGATAACTATATACCGGTTTTTGCCAAAAAGAAGTCCTTGAATTCACCTTGGATTAATAAACAACTCAGCGATTTAAAAAAACAAAAACGAAAAGCATTAATAAAATATAGTAAATCTAAAAGTCAACCTGATTACGAACACTTTAGTAAGTTACGCAAAGATTTTGTGGTTCTTAGCAAGTTTCTTTATAGAGCTTATATTCTAAATATTGAAAGCAATATCAAAAACAATTCTAAATCATTCTGGTCTTTTATAAATTCCAAAAGAAAATCAGTAGGGTTTCCAAGTACTATGCATTACAGTGGCGTCGAATCCTCGGACTTAGATTCCACAGTCGAATTATTTGCTAACTTCTTTGAATCGGTTTATTCCGTATCTAGTTTTAATAAAAGTTCACTCACACAATTGAACAGTAGCATTAATATTGGATCCATTCAGTTCAGTTTCGAAGAAGTTAATACAGGACTTTTATCTCTTAAATCTAGTTTTAGCTCTGGCCCCGACGGCATTCCTGCCACAGTGCTTAAGGAATGTTGTAACTCTATTTGCACTCCCTTACTTATGATATTTAATAAGTCTCTTCAAGATGGAATCTTCATCGAAGAATGGAAACTTTCTTATTTAGTTCCGACCCATAAATCAGGCTCAAAAAGTGATATTCAAAATTATAGGGGTATTTGCAAACTCTCTGCAATTCCCAAATTGTTTGAAAGTATCCTGAAAAATAAACTAGATTTCTTCACAAGCGAACATTTATCGGAAGTACAGCATGGTTTTGTATCTGGTAGATCCACTATAACAAATCTGGCATATTTTACTTCTTTTGTAACTAATGCTATGGAAAGTGGTTTTCAAGTCGATGCGGTATACACGGATTTTAGTAAGGCGTTCGATTCTGTAAACCACCAAATACTCCTTGCTAAACTAGAGATATTTGGATTTCATTCCCAAATCCTTCGTTGGATATCCTCGTATCTTTCTTGTAGAAAACAACAGGTTAAAATTGAAAATTCTATTTCAAGGGAAATTCAGTGTACATCGGGTGTACCCCAAGGTAGCCACCTCGGTCCATTGTTCTTCATAATTTTTATCAATGACATTTTATCTGCATTCAAATATTGTAGGTGTTTGTTATATGCGGATGATCTCAAGCTATTCTTGACAGTTAACAGCTTAGGTGATTGTCAATTGATTCAATCTGACCTTGATTCTCTTACACACTGGTGTCACGAAAATTGCTTGAAACTTAATATAAAAAAGTGTAACATTATTTCATTTACTCGAAAATGTACCAGTATTCGGTTCAATTACACAATTGAATCTAATGTCTTAGATCGTGTCTCAAACATTACGGGCTTAGGTGTTATTCTTGATTCCTCATTAAATTTTAGGAACCACATTAATTTCTTAGTACCAAAAGCTAACTCGTTAGTTGGATTCATAAAACGTAATGGCAAAGATTTTCGAGATCCTTATGTTTTATTAACATTGTATACATCTCTTGTCAGATCGCGTTTGGAATACGCTGATGTAATCTGGAGTCCCGCGTTTAAAGTTAATTCTGACAGGGTAGAATCGGTTCAAAGAAGATTTACAAAATACATATTCAACAAAATGAGCTGGGGTTTCTGTCCTGATTACAAAGCTAGATGCCTATTGCTTGGAATAAAATCCTTAGAATCTAGAAGAAAAATTCATGGTGTATGCTTATAAGAGACTTACTATGCTACCACATAAAGTGTCCAACACTCCTTGCTCTATTACCTATACATGTACCAGCAAGGTCCACGAGAACAAGGATTTTCCTATTTCAAAAAATACATAGAACAGTTAACGGATGTAATGAAACGTTATCAAGATGCATAGCTGATTTCAATGAAGTGCCTTCAGAAATTGATTTTTCAATCCTTAGTAGAAGTAAATTTAAGACTGATTTATTGTACTTATTTATATTGTAATGAACACCCAACATTTATACCAATTTCCTAATCGAAAACGTTTAACCGAAAACACAACTGGCAACACTATAATGGAATGGTATAAAATGACAGGCATTGTTTGTAAGCCAGTGTGTGTGAGTGTAGAGATGCTTGACAGCAAATGTGGAAACCATGGAGAAGAAACTGGAACGCTCTAGATAAGTATTGTTCTATATAAATAGGCCGCTGACGCAACGAGCAGTCAGTTTTGATTATAGAGTGATAAAGTTAAGAGTGAAGTGTTGTTAACCAGTGATAGTCCAATAGTCGAGTTGAGTTCGAATAAAGTATAAATACTGAATAAAGTGGTAGAAATAAATAAAAAAAAAAAAAGTGAAGTTTTATTTTTGCGAACTAAGCGCACGTTACATTGGTGTCAGAAGTGTAAATAAAACTTATTTGACTAATAAAGTGTAAAAAAAAAAAAAAAAGTAAAAGTAAAAAGAAAAATAATAATTATATACAGTGAAAATGGGTAAGTTGTTAGAAGAGCTCAACTGCATTGAGCTTAAAAGTGAGTTAGGTAAGCGAAATCTTTCTAGAGCGGGATCGAAAAATGAGCTCGTCCTGCGTTTGCGTAACTATTTGGAATAGCAAGGGGAAGACGTAAACACTTTTGTTTTTGAAATAGAAGTGGAAGAAGAGGAAGTAAGTGAAAGTGTAGATTTTTCTAGTATGATGAAACTTTTGTTAGAACAGCGAAACGAGCAAAAGAAGGAACAGCAGAATGTTCTCGAACGACTCGAAGTACAACAAAAGAAGCTGATTGAAGAGCAACAGCAGAATATTCTCGGACGTCTGGAAGAGCAGAGAAACGATCAAAAGAAGGAACAGCAGAATGTTCTCGAACAACTGGAAGCACAACGAAACGAGCAAAAGAAGGAACAGCACAATGTTCTCGAACAACTTGAAACACAAAGAAACGAACAAAAGAAGCTGATTGAAGAACAACGAAACGAGCAAAAGGTGGAACAACAGAATATTCTCGAAAGACTTGAGGCGCAACAGAATGTTTTGGAAGGTCAGAAAAACATTCTAGAAGGCAAATTGGGTAACATTGAGAAAAATGTATGTGCCCTAGACGAACGCGTTGAAGGTGCGGAAAAACAGCTTTCTGTTGTAGAGAATCGTTTGGAAAGCCGATGCGATAAACAGTTCTCTGTTCTGACCAAGGAATTGGACCAGATTCAAAAATAAAAATTCGAGAGTCTGCTGGGGAGTTTACAAAGAAAAAGGAGATGAAACCCCCAACATTTGATGGACAGTCTTCTTGGCCAGTCTACAAGAGACAATTTGAGGCAGCCGCGACAACAAATGGCTGGGATGACGAAGACAAGTACATTGCACTGACTCTTGCTCTTAGAGGACCAGCAGCTGAATTACTTCGAACAGTTCCAGCTGGTAAGAGCGGCAATTTCAGTTCTCTCGTTGCAGCTATAGATAAACGCTTTGGAGATAGCCACTTGAAAGAAGTCTTCCGAGTCCAACTCAATAACAGAGTCCAGAAAAGGGGTGAAAGTCTACAGCAGCTCCAAGCAGACGTCGAAAGACTGGTTCACCTGGCATACCCGGATGCTGGAGAAGAAATCATCAACCAGCTTGCTGTTGAGTCCTTCGTTCGTGCCATTTCCGATATACATCTTCAGAGGTCTGTGCGAACTGCTAGAACACGTACTCTTTCCGAAACTTTAGCATTCGCATTGACAATTGAAGCAGCAGAACAGGCTTCTCAGGGAGTACATCGACTTAGAGAAGCCATAGTCGAAGAGTGCTCGTGCCATAGAGCTGAAATACAAAAGAACCAGCGGAGCGGACTAGCAAGATGTTGGAACTGCAACAAGACCGGGCACTTACAGCGTCAATACCGACTACCACCAAATAAAGCCGGTTGTCAACATTGTGGAAGCAAGAGATTCAACCCAGAACAAGGTAACAACAACACCAGCGTTACGTATCAGCCCGTTTCCCATCAGGGAAACGAGTAAGAACCAACTTCGAGGGGCAGAGGCTGGTTTCTTGTATCGATGGCCCCAGAACCACCATCCAGGTCTCTCAGACCAAACGAGACAACAAAAGTCTGACTGTGGAAACTACTATTAACGGGAACAAACATGTGGCTACCATCGACACCGGTGCCACAGCCTCCATAGTACGTCGAGACCTGGTAAAGACGACGTGGCTTCATAACACCAATAGCTACCGTCTAAGAACCGCAACGGGAGAAGCAGCAAGAGTATATGGAGAAGTGTGTCTTAAGATCCGACTGGCCGATCTAATGTTTACTCATCAATTCCTGGTGGCAGATATATGTGACGAGTGCATCATTGGAATCGACTTTATGAAACAGCACGGAGTTATTTTGGACATCGGTAACCAGGTTTTGAAGTACCAAAATAAGGAACTTCCAATGACCTATTCGAACGAAAGTACGTCGACACTGAGGACTGTCATCACGGAAGATCTGATTCTGCCTCCTTCTTCTGAAGTGTTCGTTTGGACAAAACTGGAAGGTGAGTTTGGAAGCCTTCGATACCTAATGGTGGAACCAGACCCAGAGTGTTCCTCCCAAAGCGTCATCATTGGGAAAACACTAGTAGCACCGAAAAACAAAATGGTCCCCGTACGATTACTAAACACCAGACCGTACGATGTAAGGTTGAAGAAAGGAGAAGTCGTTGGACGTTGCGAATCGGTTGCAGCAATTACGAAGATCACAGACGAAACCCCGAGAAAAACTATAACTCCGGAGGAGCTCAAAACCATCAGAGCTAAAATACTGAATTCATCCAACCTTGATCACCAACAAACAAGGATGGCTGAAAATCTCCTACAAGAGTACACTGACATCTTCGCATCGCAAAAGGGACAATATGGTAGGACACAGTTGGTGCAGCATCGCATCAACACAGGAGATGCAAGACCGATTCGTCAACCCGCAAGACGCCTTCCACTGGCCAAACAAGGCGAGGTTGAGGAAATGATAACAGCAATGAAGAAGGACGGTCTTATTGAAAATTCCAAAAGTCCTTGGGCTTCACCAGTGGTGCTAGTGAAAAAGAAAGACGGAAGCACTCGTTTTTGTGTGGACTACCGAAGGCTGAATGATGTGACTAAAAAGGACAGCTATCCCCTGCCGAGAATCAGTGATACCCTGGATGCTATGGAGGGAGCCCAGTGGTTTTCGACGCTGGACTTGAAGAGTGGATATTGGCAAGTTGACATCCACCCTGATGATCGGGAAAAGACGGCGTTTTCTACAGGTAATGGGCTCTGGCAGTTTAAAGTTATGCCGTTTGGGCTATGCAACGCTCCGGCGACATTCGAGCGTTTGATGGAGTGCGTTCTTCAAGGACTGACGTGGAAAGCGTGCCTTGTCTACTTGGACGATGTCATTGTTTACGGGAAAACATTTGACCAACATTGCAAGAATCTAAAAGCCGTGTTTCAGAGACTTCGAGAGGCTAACCTTAAACTGAATCCAGAAAAATGTGCACTTTTCAAAACCGAAGTTAAGTATTTGGGACACATCATCTCTTCCCAAGGAGTGAAGACTGATCCTGAAAAAGTTGACTCCGTCAAAAATTGGCCAACACCACAGGACAAACATCAACTCCGAAGCTTTCTTGGTCTTGCCACATATTACCGACGATTTGTTAAGAACTTTGCTGGAGTTGCAAAGAGTTTGCATCAGCTCACCGAGAAAGGGAAGCAGTTTAAATGGTCAGGTGAGTGTGAGAAATCTTTTCAGGAACTCAAATACCGCCTCTGTAACGCCCCAGTGCTGGCACATCCAACACCTGGGAGAACATTCATCATCGATGCTGATGCAAGCAACGTTGGAATCGGGGCGGTACTATCCCAAGTGCATGATGGCGAAGAGAAAGTGGTGGCATATTACAGCAAGGTCCTCTCGAAGCCCGAAAGAAACTACTGCGTGACCAGAAGGGAACTTCTAGCTCTTATCTTGGCAACAAAGCACTTCCATAAGTACATCTATGGACAGAAATTCCTTCTGCGGACAGACCATGGTGCTCTGAACTGGCTGTTGAACTTCAAAAATCCAGAAGGTCAAGTCGCAAGGTGGATAGAAAGACTGCAGACTTATGATTACCAGATTCAACACCGCAGAGGAAAGCTGCACTCAAACGCCGACGCATTGTCCCGAAGACCTTGCAAAGAGGATTGCAAGCATTGTAGGCGACAAGAAAACAAAGAAAATATTACCTGACCCCATATGCGGATAGAGCAATGAGGAAGTGAGGACCGCTCAACAGGAGGATCCAGATATCGAACCCATTCTCGCATGGAAAGAAAATGAAGAGAAACCTGAATGGGGAGACATTTCTGACAGGAGTCCAGTTCTCAAAGCCTATTGGGCACAGTGGGACTCACTATATGTGCAAGAAGGTGTCCTCAGGCGAAGATGGGAGTCCGCTGACGGTAAATCATATGTGATGCAGCTGATCGTACCGCAATCGAAAGTCAGTGAAGTTCTTCGGGAGATGCACGACGGGCCTTCTGGAGGTCACCTGGGAGTTAACAAAACACTGGAGAAGGTGCGACATCGGTTCTACTGGTTACATGCCAGAGACGACGTGGAGAAGTGGTGCCGAACATGTGACAAGTGTGCTGCAACCAAAGGACCTGGTAGGAAGATTCAAGGTAAGATGCATCAGTACAACGTTGGATCGCCTTTTGAGAGGATTGCAGTAGATGTGGCTGGGCCTTTTCCAGAGACCAATACTGGAAACAAGTACATTCTGGTTGTAATGGACTATTTTAGCAAATGGCCTGAGGCGTATGCCATCCCAAATCAAGAAGCCAAAACGGTGGTCGACCAGATTGTGTTTAACTGGGTAAGTAGGTTTGGCGTGCCTATGGAACTTCATTCCGACCAAGGGAGGAACTTCGAGTCAAACATCTTCCAAGGAGTGTGCGGACTACTTGGCATCAAGAAGACCAGAACCACACCGCTTCATCCACAATCTGATGGGATGGTTGAAAGATTCAACCGGACCTTGAAAGAACACCTCACCAAGGTCGTAGGCGACTACCAAAGAGACTGGGATAGGCACGTACCGCTATTCCTGATGGCCTATAGAAGTGCAGTACATAGCTCGACAGGACAAACACCATCTGACATCCTGTTCGGGAAAACCATGCGGCTGCCCAGCGAACTCAAATTTGGATGCCCCACAGAGGAGCCACAGGACACGAACGAGTATGTGGATGACCTCAAGGAGAGACTCGCTGACATCCATAAAAGAACAAGGGAACGGATGAAAACCTACAGCGACCGGATGAAGACACGGTACGACACAAAAGCGACAACGGCAGGATTCCAAGCAGGAGATCGTGTGTGGCTTTATAGTCCTCATCGTCAAAAGGGATTGTCACCGAAACTTCAGCAGAACTGGGAAGGTCCTTATACTGTTGTCACGAGGATTAACGACGTGGTTTACCGCATCCAAAGAGGATTAAGAGGCAAGTTAAAAGTAGTTCATTGTGACCGGCTGCATCGATATAGTGGCGAGGCTGCAGATGGAATTATTCGGGACGAACAATCTTAAGGAGGGGGCAGTGTAATGAACACCCAACATTTATACCAATTTCCTAATCGAAAACGTTTAACCGAAAACATAACTGGCAACACTATAATGGAATGGTATAAAATGACAGGCATTGTTTGTAAGCCAGTGTGTGTGAGTGTAGAGATGCTTGACAGCAAATGTGGAAACCATGGAGAAGAAACTGGAACGCTCTAGATAAGTATTGTTCTATATAAATAGGCCGCTGACGCAACGAGCAGTCAGTTTTGATTATAGAGTGATAAAGTTAAGAGTGAAGTGTTGTTAACCAGTGATAGTCCAATAGTCGAGTTGAGTTCGAATAAAGTATAAATACTGAATAAAGTGGTAGAAATAAATAAAAAAAAAAAGTGAAGTTTTATTTTTGCGAACTAAGCGCACGTTACAATATTTTAATATTTTATTCTTGGAGCACTATATCTGTTAGCTGTAAGACTGCTTGTAGATAAATGAAATAAATAAATAAATAGATTGGTCTGTATTGAACAGAACCAGTGCCAAGTAAGGTTTTTATTTTTTACTCTTTTGTTCTATTGTTTTTTTTTTTTTGAAGTGCATTTTGAAATATAAATTGGAATTTTGTTTACAAATTCATTATTCACGTAGGGTGGTTTGCATTACCACAGTGAACTTTGATAAGTTAAAGGCACCTGTATTGGTTGCCAAGTGGAAACTTTTTTTTTTGTTTTTTTTTTTTTGTTCGACGTTTTTTTTATCATTTTTTTTAATCGTTTACCTATTGAACTATTTCCTCACATACTATATTATACATAAATACATATATTTTATTTCGATATTTTTTTTGCTTTCGGTTTTTATTTTTTTTTTCACTCCGGTGAAGTTAAGTAGAATTTTTAAGGCTTAGGGTTAATAAATCTGTTGAGTTTTCCCTGGATCCTGGAATTTGATTCCTTGAAGTTGGTTTTTTGAATCGTTGTTTGAGATATCGGTTTGTGAGATTGATTCGTTTGTTTGGATTTTGAGATTAGTTTTTTTCTTTTATTCTATCACAAAGTCGGGAAGTCTAAGTATGGTTTTAAACTTCTTTCATTGTTTTTTTTTGAGTTTTTTCTGAATTGTTGGTTTCAAACGATACGGTGTGACTGTCTGTCTTCTTGGGTACTGGAACAATTCTTGCTGTTTTCCATGCTGCAGCAAAATAGCCGTTGCTTAGGCAGGAGTTGAAGATGACTTTCAACAGGAAGAGGACGATGTTCGGCAACATTTTCATAACAAAGTTGGACATGCCGTCCGGTCCAGTTGACTTTTTCGAGTTTGCTGCGCTGATGGTCTCACATATTTTTTCTGTATTCTTGAATACGTCGTCGTTGTTGGGGGCAGCTGAATTTCATTGGCTCAGCTTGCCGTATTTATCTGTGTATCGTGCTAACATGTGTGTTCTGCTCCACTGGTGGCGAAACATAAGGTTATTATACACTGCTGCACCCCTATTGGCAATGACGAGCCAATGTGTAGGGTGGGCTGCTCGTATAGTAGTCAGCAGGTGGTGTGCGGTTGGTGCCTCGGGTACTGTTTGGTGTGTAGTTCCTGCTACTAGATGGCGTGTGATGGTTGCGGTTTTAGCCCATGATTCGGATAAATGTGTTATGGGGTGGTGATGGCACGAGGATGTAGCAACGCATAAAATGCATCGTTACAGTATCAATTTGAAGTTTCTGAGTTTTTTTCCAAGATCTGCCGTGGTGTGAAGATTTGGTCTATGATGGACTTTCCTGGTCTAAAGCCGCACTGATAAGGACCTATCAGGTTGTTGACGAATGGCTTCAGACGCTCACACAATACGGTAGAGAGGATCTTGTATGCGATGTTTAGAAGATACCTCTGTAGTTGGCGTAGTTCAGAGGGTCTCCTTTCTTGAGGACCGGGAAAACAATTCCGAGGTTCCATTCATCGGGCATGCTTTCTTCCGACAATTTTTTGCTAATGAGCTGGTGCATACTCCTGACCAGGTCATCGCCTGCCGCTTTAATAGATTCGGCAGTGAGGCCATCAGCTCCAGCAGCTTTGTTGGGCTTTAGCTTGGATACTGCTGTCTTCACTTCGTTCAGGTCGAATGGTTCTATCTCTCTAACGGCGGCATTGGGTTCATCATCGCCGTTATAGAGCTTGGAGAAGTGGACTTTCCATATCTTCAGCATTGACTGCGGTTCCACCACGATGTTCCCTTGATCGTCTTTGCAGGCTTCGACTCGGAGCTAACAGCCCGAGGCTGTTCTTTTTACCTTTTGGTAAAACTTCCAAACCTCATTCCTGCTGTGGCACCCTTCTATCTCCTCGATCGCGCGCTTCTCATGCTCTCTCTTTTTTCATCAGTTCAAGTCTTTTTGTATAGCGCCGCTTTGTATGCTTCCTGTTTAGCTGCATGTGCTTGCCGGCATTCGTCGTCAAACCACGGGTTTTGTTGTGGTGGCCTTGTGAAACCCAGCACTTCAGAGGCGGCACCTCTTATGGCTGATTGGCAGTGCTGCCACTGGTTCCCTATACTTGATGCTGGTGGCATAGGACTTCTTAAGAGGTTGTAAGAGACTCGATCGGAAAAGGACTTGGCGATTTCTTGCGATTGTAGTCGACGAACGTCGAATTTTCTCACAGTATTTCCTTGTTTTGGCTTAGATCGGGATATCCGCAGTCGTACCTTGGCTACAACAAGGTAGTGGTCCGAGTCAATGTTGGCCCCTCGGAATGTTCGGACATCCTTTATAATGGAGAAGTGTCGTGCGTCGATCGCAATGGGGTCAATCTGGTTGACGGTTGATTGATCAGGAGATTTCCATGTCCATTTGTGGATATTAAGGTGCTGGAACCGCGTACAAGCTACCAGAACGTCTCGCCCCGATTATTCCACCAAAGATAACCTCTCTTTCTAGCTTGGCATTAATTAATGTCATAGCTAGGGCACTGCTCATATGTTTTGTCCAAGAGCTCGTAGAATACGTCTTTGGTGTCTTCATCCTTTTCCTCTGTGAGGGCATGTGCGCAAATGAGGCTTATGTTGACGGATTTAGCCTTGATTGTTGCTATGCGCTCGTTCACATAGTTGAAACTCAAGACTTTTTGCCTGAGTCTAGTTCCAACAACAAATCCACATCCAAACAGTCGCTGCTTTTGTTCACGGTAGCAATCGCCGTAGTAGATATCGCAGTCTTTTAATTTCCGTCTACCTGGCCCATCCCATCGCATTTCTTGGATAGCGGTAATATCTTCTATGTAGCAGTTTAGGGCTTCCGCTAATTGTTCGGCTGCACTTGGTCTATTAAGGGACCTAACATTCCATGTACAGATCCGAAGTTCGTTGTCCGTTTTTCGTTTGCCTGGTTCGTCATCAGTCATTTTTGCTTTGCACGACCCCCAACCTGGAAGACCAGATCCTTGTATAACTCCAAAGATGGGGAGCCGGATAAACCGCTCCTTATAGGCCTGAGCTCCAAATACGTTGTAGTAGCCCTTTAAGGTGTTCACTTAGTTGTTCAACCTGACTGGAACTGTAGACGCCACCGTTGAGGTGACTTAGTGGGAACACCTCTCCCCCCTCTCTCGTTTGCTGTCACCAACAACCTTCCACTAGGGTTGTGACCCAATCTCCAGTTGAGGTACTAGGCACCCGATGTTAACCACTTGGAGGTGAGAGTAGAAGTTGATAGACAGAGGTGGGTTTTAAGAAAAACCTATGGACGCTAGTGTCCTCTTGGGGGCACGTGTCTACCATTTGACCATCAAAAACCAAGATTGAGGAAATCAATTAGCAAATCCAAGGGGGACCCAGCTATTTAATTGGCTGGGACCTCACAGTATTGAGTGTAAAGTCGATCTGCTGGCTACTGACAGGCCTTCATATCCTCGAAGTGGCAAAGTATGGAGGAGGCAATCCGTAGAACAATGGACAGGACAATTCCTAAATATAGGCAACATGACTCTAGAAACGCGACAATATACGCATTCTACAAAAAAGGAGGTTTACTGACCGACTCGATTTGGAGATTAGAACTATGAGGTCACAGATCAAAAATCTCCAACCGCTTATTAAAGAAAACTATAAAATTATCATTTCATGTTTCTGGAACAATTAAATTCGGGCTGTACAGTCTAACAGCCCGAGTATGTTTCCGGAAATAACTGAAATCTTTAGAAGTAAAGATCAAAATGACCTACAGAGTATTAAACTCCAAAGGACGACATAGAACAAAAACTTATCCCGGTGACGCCATTTTGGATGATGATCCCTTTATAGTGGAAGATGCTTAAGAGACGGTAGGTGCTGTTTTCGACCAAGTAAATAAGGTGAATGAGTGCATTCGCCCGAATTTCGACCTTGAGAACAGAGCCTTCTTCAGACTCTTCTATCTAAGAGACGAGATCTCTCATTGGTGAGAATGCTGGGGCCAGATTTTATAAAAAGCGAAACGAAAGCGATCAAACGTTTCTCAAAAGCGAAATATATTGTTCGCAAAGCACAGTTTACATTCTGTATTACTTTTCGTTTTATTTACTACGATCGTCAGAGTGTCATTGCGAATGAAGTTTTGATTGCATATTTATAGGCCGTTGAATGTACTTAGTACAGGTAGAAATGAGAGATGACATCCAATCGATGTCCAAAACCAATTTTTTTTTGTTGGAGGTATTAAAAATACCAGCTGGAGCACTCAGACCTAAATACCGGTCCATTGTACTACCAGATAGCAACCTTTTATTTGTTATAGCTTTTCAAATGTTCGGAGAAAAGCCAAAAGACGCTGCCATGATAAGGACCCTAAGTTGCTAGCTCTCACCATGTCTGCGCCGAGTATCTGCAACCCCATACGAGAAAAAGCAGGACATTCACAGAGGAAGTGCTCTGTGGTGTCCTCATCTTCTCCACACGATTCACAGAGTGGTATCACTTAAGCTAACACGTTTTAATGCTTGGCAAAAGAGAAGTGCCTGCTGGCAACGCCAATAAGCTTTCTACAGTCTTTTCTGCTACGAGCTAGCAAAAATGTTGCAGTTTTCTTACTAACGTTGAGGAGCATACGTTTGGTCTATCTGCATCCAATGGAGGAATGCCATCTACGGTTGTGCTCTTCACAGATCCAATAATTGATTGAAGCCCTCCAAAACCAATTAAGAGTAATCGAACTTCACATGCATTTTGCCATTTAAAGCACAAAATGTGATAAAAATTTAAAAAAAGGTTATTCTATTATTCTATACACATTCATTTGAAATTTTGTGTGTCAATAAGATAAATTTAATCAAATTAAAAAAAAAAATGTATTGAATGTAGTTGAATTTCATGAAAAAAAAATAACCTCAAAAGCCTCATAAGTCATCACTATTCATTTGACATTTTGTTTGATTTGAATTTTGACACGTAGGCTAGATCATCGCTTCTCAAAATTTAAGTACATAATATACATCATTTTTATCTAAAAAGAATCATTATTTCTCTATTTTTGTATGAAGGACTTCTAGCACAACTCAATCACAAAAAGATATTTTGTTAAATTATATGAAGTAGTACCCATCGATGGCTACGAATGGTCCAGTTCCTCAGGCAGGGAAAATTTAGACTTTCAGAACATTAGTTTTCTTCTTCACTATCACTCAAAAACGAAATATATACACGTAACATAAGGTCCGTTCGTTGAACTTTCCCCAGGGTTGACCCAGGTTTTCTTGACAACCCTATGAGTTGTCAAAAAAACCTGGGTTTTCCTTTCAGTACTTAAAAAACGCTTCACCACAAATCACCACACATCCATGTCATTAAAAAAAATACATGCCATTTGACAGCTCTCAACTCTCCACAGCAAAAAGCTAGGGCGAGTTTATGGAAAACCAAGGTCAGTCTTAGGGCTCAGAAAACAATCAATTTGAATTTTTTGGTTTCTCAAAAAACGCTTTGTGGTAACCCCAGGGCGACCCTAGGGCTTCAACGAACAAACCTATATTAAAAATCAAGGATAAAATTGTATATTAATAAAACTTTTGTTACTCCGCACGAAAACAAAACGTCAAGTAATAAGCTGTCGTGTTGTTACTTTCGCAAACAAATTGTTCGCACACACGAATACGTTTGTTCGCTCTTTACATACAGAATGTCATGTGGACATATACACCACGTTGTTTAACAATGCGCTGAATAATGCATAATCGGCCCTAGCGAGGTATCCGTTCGGAGCGGAAAGTTGTCGGCAACGTCGGACGAAATCGGAAAAACTATTGCAATAAGCTGTCGGAAATTTCAAAAATAAAGCAATTACTGGCTGAACACAATGCAAAAAAAAAAGAAAAGTCAAGTGTTGCAGAACATATGCTAGAAAATAATCACAGTTTTAGTTTGCAAAATTTAAAATTAATAAGAAATGTAAATAGTAATTATGAATTAGATGCTTTTGAATCTTTTTACATATTTAAAAACAAAAATAATCTTATGAATAATGATGATGGACCAATCAAAGATTCAATATTCCAAAAATGTTTCAATAGATTCAACTCAACTCAACTGTAATTTGGTTTAGAAATATTTTTGTTTTTTGTTACTTTTTTGACAAATAATTTAATTTTATTTAATTTATAAATCTCACTGACGATGGAAGCATTGCTTCTGAAATGTGCATTTGAGGAAATATAATAAGTGTTTTTAACTGTTGAAAATTATATTCATCTTTTTATTTATTAGATTAAAAAACACGTGGAATATCTCTACTACAAAACTCATCTACTACAAAACTCATACTTCAAAGCAAAAACCTCCGAATCGTACAAATCGGAGATTTTTCCCCTTCGAACGGATACATCGATTACATTAGGGCAGATTATCTAGTGCGTTGGAAGACGGCAGTGGTCTATCCTTTCCTTAAAAAAGGGAATCAATTAGTCTTCTTCCAATTTTCAGCAAGGTATTCGAGAAAGTTCTCAATAGAGCTCTGTCAACATGGACTGAGGACAAAAATATTGTTCCAGAAAATAATTTCGGTTTTAGGGCGGGTCATGATACCATACATGCCGCGTCTGAACTAGTATCTGGTATTCAATGGAACAAAGCTAAAAAGCAGTGTACGGGTGCATGTCTGGTTGACTTGAAGAAGGCATTCGATACCGTTTGGTTAGACGGTCTTTTCTATAAAATGATCAGATATGGCATGAGTAAACCACTGCTTTATGTTCTGAATGACACGCTTCATGGTAGAACGTTTGTTGTTAAAAGTTGCAATACAACTTCTACCAGAACTTTTGAAATACAGAACGGTCTGCAACAGGGAGCGGTGGATTCGCCTATTTTGTTTAGCATTTTCACCGGCGATCTAATTATTTCTCTTCACCATGCTATAGCGTACGCCGACGATCTCATTGCGAATAGAACAGGTCCAAAGATCGAAGACATCAGAAGTCTCTTGCAAAGTGATTTTGATAAGGTTCAGCAATATTGCGATGACTGGAAGTCGAAAATAAACTTTCAGAAATCGGAAACAATTGTGTTAGAACCCCGTTGGCTCAGGTCTCATGGGATAAGAGAAAAAACTGGCGCAAGCTCGTGATCGTTGATCTGCATGGTAACCCACTGCCAAACAAAGTAGTAGTCAAGTACCTCGGCATCTATATCAGTATCTATATTTTAGCAAACATATGGATGCGTCTCTGGAGAGCTAGAGGAGCTTTTTGTCTGATAAGACGACTGTTTCACAGCAGACAACTTGATAGCAGAGTGAAAGTGATTTGCTACATGGCCTTCATAAGGCCGATGATTGTTTATGGTTGCAACGTGTGGTTCAACGTTACAGCGTCTCAATGGAAAAGATTCGGGTGTTTTAGAGACAGTGTCTGTGTTCATGCATTTGCGCATTTCTGCACTGGCAGGTACTTTAACCAAGTAATTTTGGTAGTAGAGTAAAAATCTATACTCCCAAAAGTCAGTATCAATGAACATAGGCCGCCACAACCAAACGAGGATTTTTGGCATCACTGCCACAAATCCTTCGTTCAGATTATGACAGCCGGTTTCTTCATAGACAAAATGACGGGACGAAGTCATTCTTCATTTTTCATTGCACAAGTTCGCCTCCATTTTTCGTTGCATAAATTAAAACTTAAAAACTAAGATTTGCACACTTAAACCTACGAATAAACCCTAAAAACTATCTTAAAATAAAAGAATAAAACTTGTCAATAAATAAAATAAAAGGATTTTTTATTAAAAGAATAAAGACAACATCGCTACATAGCGGAGATTACAGCCGCCCACCACGAGACAGAAAAAAGTAAGTTGATTTTGATTTCTGCGGAAACATTTGGTCCAGTCGAGCCAGGATTTGTGTTCCATCGCCTAAAAAACTTACTAGTGTGTCCATCTGTGAATGGTCGTACGCTCCTCGTGCAGCGAAAATTCGTCACGTGCACCAGCGTTGCACTGTGCAACAATATTTCATCGTAGGCCGACATAAATTTACATTTAATTTTGTCGTGTGCTACTCATCAATTGCTAAGCAAAAAAGCAATCTTTTTTCATCGTTGGCCGACATAAATTTACATTTAGTTTTGTCGTGTGCTACTCATCGAAATATATATTGACATATATATATCTGTATATACGTGCTCGCCCAGCAGCTCGACACGTTTTCGTCAGATTTCAACACCGCTCAAGGCTAAAATAGTTCTTGCAAGAATTAAAAAAAAGGTACACCATTGCCTCTGTTGTGTTGTATGGGAAACGCAATAAGAGTTTCATAAAAAACTCAAACAACACAATAAACCATAACCCACCTCAAACTGATTCAAAAATAAAGTATACGAATCAAGATCATCAAGCGGTTCGTTTGTAAACAAACAAACGAGCACGCTTGATAGACCATTAATAATTCACAAATGCCCGGTCATCGGTTTGTTGCCAAACCGAAACGGAAGGGTAAAAAGAATAATGAAAACCTAGTTGCTGGTTCATATGGCCACAAAATAAAGCAACAACAGGTCAAAGACCTAATGCTGACGAGTTGAATTGCACTCATGAAAGTCGGGCAGTGACGAAATTCGGTTTTGCAAAGAACAAATTCTTGCAAAACAGTTAAAGTAAATTCTTGACTTAGCAAAAAATGAATTGATGTCGATAACATCGATATCAATTCATTGACAATTAATTTTGTATAAATAGGCTTATGAAACTAGTAATAAGGTATCAGTATTCTTACAACGATCAGTATTCTTACAACAATCAGTATAGTTACAACCATCGTATCAGTAATTTTACAAACAGGCAATCAGTATTTTGTATTCATCAGAAAATAAAAGCGTAAGTTCTCTTAACCATTACAACATGTTTTAATCATTCCCATTACTTTCCCAGGTACATTCAGAGATACCAAATGGTATCTCTGTTAAGTAGGCCTCGTCGCCTCACATTTAAATTGGCCCCAGTGCGCCATTAACCGCTGACCATCCCTTTTTCCCTCTCCTTTTTTTAATTAATCTTGGATCCATGTATATGGATCCAAAAGTACATTGGTTTTCAGGTGCCCCCTGACCAGAATTAATGTTCTCGCCCTATACGGGTTAATACAAATAAAACAATTTCGTGTTGTTGTAGTAGAAATATTACAACAACATAACATTGGCGCAGCCGGTAGGATAATACGACCAGTTTGGAGAATAAACATGGTTAAATGAAACACCCTCCATGTTTCAACGTATTATCTTACGAACTTATTCACCTTTACCAAAGGTTTCGCTACTACGTTTCAGTTTTTTTTTCTAGTTTTTTTTTTTAAGAAAAAGAATGTTTAATTTTTTTTGTTTCTCCATTAGAGAATGGAGTACCAATCAATAACGGAAGCAATTAAGCAGCAGCCCCAAGCAGGACCAAAGCCCATAACCTTGGAGGAATATCGGCGTCGGCAACAAACCAAAGCCAACGAACCGACTTTGCCCAAACCAACCAGTGACCCTCCAAAAACCCCATTCGGAGGATACGAGGGAAAGAAGAAAAGAGGGGCCACCAAGTCTGGGTCCGGCAGGAGCTAGGAAGATTATATCGGTTGGCAGGCCTCTGCCGTGGCGAGGAGAAACGGCGATACCTAAAGGAAGCAAACCCCTTGAAGAAACAGGAGACCATATGGAAGGCCAAAAAGAGAATAATGGGACAACAACAACAACAACCACAAGCACAAATGAAAATTTAAAAAAAAAAAACAAAGAAAAAAAAAAGACAATTATATATTTTCTAAGAAACAGCAATAAAAATAACTTCTATTTTAAAAAAAAAAAATGTGTTTAGAATTTTGAGTTCCGAAAAGCTTTCTTTGCCTACAATTAATTCACTCTTGTCATTTTCTTGTTGCGCGTTTCCTTTGTTTGGAAAACTTTCTTTTCTTACTACGGCCACCGCCGTCAACCGCGGTGAGTAGTATCATTGATATGAGCTCATTGACTCATATCAACGATACTACTCATCTGTCAATGAATGCTGAATTAATATTTTACTCATTTAGTAAGTTTTCTTGTATCGATTAAGAGTTGTTTTCAACAATATACTATAATTTACTGTCAAATCTGGTATTTCATTGTGTTACCCTCAACGTATGATCATAGCATCAACAATATCGTCACAACAACAACTCTGGACCATTCCTAAGAGAAAACTTACCCAAAGTAATTTCCATAGCTTAGGCTTATAAACTTTGGGCTAAGCACTTTAACCGCGGTTGTTTAAAAAAAAAAAAGAACAGACTACTGTTTATGGATCCTAAACCTTCTGAAGTTGAGGCACTGCTCGAGGAAATCCAGCAGTTAAATAAGGTCAAGAGATTAAAAACTTCAATAATACCCTACTAGCAGAGTGGAAAGCTCTTGTGGGAAAAGAAGTTTTTAATCTTAAATACAATCAAATAAGCTTACAGTGGGGACAACTCACGAGGCTGGAAGCAACGGATGCTATACTCTTTAAGTATATAGAATCCGTCAAGTCCCTCGAATCGAAACTTGAAAAAGACATCCGAGACCTCAAGCTTGAGTTAAACAACCACCTAAGAGCTCGCAAAAAATTAGAGAAAAGTCAACAGGAAGCTGAAAATACGAACAGCCAGGCTGAAGAAATAATTTCAGACCTGTCCAAGCGTATAACTATCCTCGAGGCTAGAGAAGAGGAAGTCAAACGGAAGCAAGCTATTTTAAAAAATAAGGAGACAGAGATTCAAAGTGGGTTAGAAAAATTAAGAAGGCGCGAGGAAATTTTCGAATCTCAAATTCAATCATTGAATGACGAAGCTGTCGGTTTACGAAAAAATAAAACCATTCGTAAAACCATAGTCACTCAAACCTCAATACAAGCCGGCACACCCCCATTAGAAACACCTCCATTGGAAATTACCAAACCCAAAGACGCGAAAAGGGAAGTCAAAATGTCGTTAGGATTTGAGAAGCTCCATAAATTTTCGCACGGAATACCTGAATTTTCAGGAGGAACCGATGCTAGGGTAGCTCAAAAATTACAAACATTCTTGACATGCATTCGCCCAATAATAAATCACATACCTGCTGAGGACGAGAAGCTTTTCCTCCAAATTCTCGATACAAAGTTGCGAGAAGATGCGCTCGATCTCATCCAAACTACTAAGCCAGTAGATTTCAAAGAATTCGAGAATACACTCAACCGGGCCTACTTACCCATTGAGGACTATAACGACTTAGTAAATTGTTTAATAACTAGTCGCCAAAGCCAATTTGAGACTTTGAATACTTTTATAAGCAGGTTAAGGCATGCCCTATCACAATGCCACGAAGCTGCAGAAATTAAATATGGTGATAACTCTGAGATTGTGAAAACCCAGCTCTCAGATTTCGCAAAATGGGCTCTCGCATCCGGAAACAAACAGTTGGGTCAATACCTATTTACACTGGGAACACAAAATTTCGAAGAACTGGTCCGAACGACTCCCAGTATGGAGAAGCATGTTCAAAGTGTAGAAACTATACCATTTTCGCAAATGGCTTGTAACTCGACATATTCAACAAACGAGAAAAGTAATCCCATTTCTTACCAAAAACTTGAATCGGTACAGGAACAGAAAATAGAATTAAATTAAATATTACTTGTAATTTCTGTAAAAAGAAGGGACACACATATAGTGATTGCCTTAAAAGACAGAATACTCCGGTTTGTCAATTATGCAAACTGTACGGTCATGAAGCAACGACCTGCAGAACAAACACAAACAATGGAGCAAATACAAATCCCCGATTCAGTAGGAATGAAGCACCTAGGAGAGATAATTTAAATAATCTTAACGAACCTAGAACTTTCCCAAATCAAAGGGGTAGTAACCAAAACGGGTATTATAAAACTAACTACCCCCGACAATATAATGGAGTGAGTTCGGAAACAAATCGAATCAACCCATTTAGAACCAATAACCAAAATTTTCCAAATAATACAACAGTTCATACTAATAATAATGAACACAAAGTATACAATATGGGGGCACTATGCGAATGGTGTGGAAGGAACACCCATTCGACCGACCAATGTACATTTAGGACTAAGTGGCAATCAAACCACTCGGGAAACTCCCGTTAGTCGGGCGAAAATTTTCTCCCTCGACTATAAACAATGAAACAAAAAAATTATGGCAACCAAAAAAGAAAATTTCCCTACCCTCAATCGAAATCGAAATTGAGTTAGGAGAAAACAAACTGACCCGACTACTAATAGATACGGGCTCAGAGGTCAGTCTCCTCAAAAGAAGACTGATAGATAGTAAGACTTAAAATACTAATAAGATTGTAAATACCAATAAAAATCTTACCATCAACACACCTTGTGGTATCGGTTGTACTCTAGGAGAATGTACTGGTACTATACAAATTCCCTCGCTCCCCTCTTGCCAATTTCAAGTCGTAGAGAATGACCTAGCCATCCCTGGTGATGGAATTCTAGGGTATAATTTCTTAGGAAAATACTGTAACGTAGCAGGTCCTAATAGATTATTAACATTCTTAACAATTCTTGGACAAAATTCGAAGGAATATTGTGTACCACTGAGATATTCAAACATGACCGAAAATTATGAATTACCCATTTCGCACAATGGTAGCTGTTTCACGGGGAATCACTCGCATGTGAACAACTGGAATGAAATTAAACAGATAATTCACGACCAAAAGGTGAAGCCAAAACCAACCAAACTAAATTTTGCAAGCAATTCACCGGAAGAGCAATGTATTTTGCGGCGCTGTAACGCGACCGGCCTAGACATCGACTCTGAAGGCTTATCTTCAAAAAATTTAAATGTTTGGAACTCAACTTCCGCTTTGAAATCTCAAATTTCACCTCTCAAAGTGAAAACGAGAGAAGAAAAACAAAAAGGAAGAATGACTGAAATTGTGCAAAACGTATCTTCGCATGAGCAGAAAAAACACATTCTCAGACAAAGAGACGTGCCGGTTTTGAAACCTTCAAAACGAAGTAAATAGAATATTGACTATCGATATCTCCGATATCAACAAACCAAAAAATAAAAATAAAACTCTGTATACAACCGAAAGCAAAACAAATAATATGACACTGCACACTGCAGGCCCACAAATTAACTCCGAAAATGAATCACAGCAGCAAGACCTGCAATATATACAAACAAAAGAAAAATTGAACTTGCAAATGTTCAACCCAATAAAGCATATTTACTCTACTTTATAACTCTTATGATGATAATGCTCTCGGACATATTAAAAGAGATAGTTTGCAAAATACTAAATACAATTAATCAAAAAAGATTAGATTTAAATAATGTTGAAATAAATACAATAGGACAAGCATATAAACTTGTTAGGTCAAATTTAGATAATACAATTAAGATAGTGAAACACCCAATAAAAAATTAGGACAGCTTACAAGTCAAGAACTCGGAGGTAAACCCGATTCCCAATGGATAAATTATTACAGATTCAATTAGAAATACATGGAAAATAGGACCACTAATAGGTCTAGGAAGTTTTGGTCAAGTATACTCAGCATGTAAAGCCTCAAACTCACAAAAGAAAACAACTGACTATAAGTATGTCGCGAAGATTGAACCACACGATAGTGGGACACTCTTTGTGGAGATGCATTTCTATATGAATAATACTCATTCAGAGGACATTACACAGTTCAAAAAACTTCACGATATAAAATCTTTAGGAATACCCTATCTAGTAGGTACTGGATCACACTACTATGACAATGTTTTACATCGTTTTTTGGTCATGCCACGGTACGGAGATAATATCTGGAAACTTTTCTTTGAAAACGGAAGAAAAATTCCAGAACATACCATCTACCGTTTAGCGTTACAGATATTAGATGTGTACGAATACATTCACGGCAGAATCTATGCCCATACAGATTTAAAAGGAACAAACATCTTATTAGGTTCTGAAAAAGACAATATACACATTTCGGCTTAGCAAGCCGCTACACCCAAGAAAATTTCAAACCAAATCCTAAGAAAATGCACCACGGTACAATTGAGTACACCTCTAGAGATGCTCACCTAGGTGTAATCACCATGCGAGGAGATTTCGAGATCCTTGGATATAACCTTATCGAGTGGTCAGGAGTGATGTTGCCTTGGGAGCAAGAAAATCTTCTTAAAATTCTTTTAAGGGTCCAAAAGTCAAAAGAAACCTTTATGGGTGATGTTACTATAAGTTTGAAAAAACTATACCACAATCAAACACCAAATGCAATTCTGGAGTTCATAAAATATGCCGCTTCTTTGAAGTACAATGAGACACCAGACTATAATAAATGTCGACAAATATTCCAATCAGGACTAAAAACTCTTAAAGCTATTAACTCAGGTGATCTAGAGTTCAAATTAAGCCCAACACAAAAATTTATATCTTTACCAAGATGGGAGTCTGACCAAGAAAACAAAGACGAAAACAGTAGCATATTTGAAAAGAATAACTCTGAAATAAATTTAGTAATAAAAAACCAACCAAAAAGCAACAAAACAATTCAACTCAATCTAAAGGAAGGGTTGAAAATTCCCTCTAGATCGAGAATGACTGTAGAACTACCGTACAGAAGTGAAGAAGCCATGATCTGTCTATCCAAACAAATTGAGGACGGAGTGTTCTTGGGTAGCTGTTTGATAGGAGACAATAAAAGACACGTTGTAGTACCCATAATAAATACACAGCAACATGAAATCAAGATAACACATATCGAGCTGGAAATGGCCCCCTAAAAGATCTCGATGTAGTAGATATTAATACCCACAAAAATATTTTGGTACTGACGAGGTAGTATGTTATCATACAATAACTCAAAATAATATCGTAAGCAATAGAATACAATAGAATACAAGAATTAACAACCAAATTGAACAAAGATGATAGCCTAAACGAAGAAGAAAAAGAACCTATAGTAGACCTTTGTTCAAAATACAATGACATATTTTTCCTACCGGGTAACAGACTCACTCACACTACAACCATCCCAATTAACCAAGCCCAAGCCCCTATAAACACCAAAATGTATAGGCTCCCTGAGAAACAACGGGGAATAATAAATGAACAACTTGCTGAAATGTTAGAAAACGACATAGTCCAACCCAGCAAAAGTCCTTGGAACTCACCACTTTTAGTGGTACCCAAAAAGGCAGGACCCGACGAAGAGGTACGTTGGAGGGTAGTAGTCGGCTTCCGTAAGGTGAACGAATGCACGATAGGAGATGCTTTCCCGCTATCTCGTATCGAAGACATACTTGACCAACTTGGTCATGATAGATATTTCACAACACTGGATCTTGCCAGTGGTTACCATCAAGTTCTTGTCCATCCTGAAGATAGGGAAAAAACAGCTTTCAGTACGGCCTATGGCCACTACGAATTTAAGCGAATGCCTTTTGGACTGAAAGGAGCTCCAGCGACATTCCAAAGACTTATGAACTATATCCTTACTGGTCTACAAGGACTAGAATGCTTTGTCTATTTAGATGATATAGTCGTCTATGGAAAAAATCTGGTAGACCATAACAGAAAATTGGAGTTAATTTTCGAGAGAATGCGAGAACATAACTTAAAATTGAACGTAGAGAAATGTCAATTTCTCAGACGAGAAGTAGTATATTTAGGACACAAATGTTCCGCAGAAGGAGCACTTCCCGACCCAGGAAAAACTGGTTGTGTGCAAAACTTCCCTGTACCTCGCACGATGAAGCGAACACAATCCTTCCTTGGTTTGGCCAATTACTACCGGAAATTTATTCCAAACTTTTCGAAAATAGTTCGACCACTGACAAATCTTATTCGAAAGGACGTTAAATTCACTTGGATTAGCAATGAAGCGATAGGGGCAATTCTCTCGCAAGGAGAAGTAGGGAAAGACAAACCTATTGCATACGCTAGTCGTGCATTAAACAAAGCAGAAAGGAACTACTCCACTATAGAAAAAGAAATGTTAGCTGTTGTTTGGGCGACTAAAAATTTTAGATGTTACTTGTTAGGAAGAAAATTTATAGTGTACACAGATCACGAACCATTGACAGGTAATTTTAGAGTAAGAGACCCCACGTCAAGGTTAATAAGGTTCCACCAAAAACTATCCGAGTATGACTGTTGTTTAAAATATAAAGCAGGTAAAACTAACGTCAATGCAGATGCACTGAGTAGAATACCACTAATGGTATCTGATGAGGACAAGAACCAAGAACGTGAGAAAACTTGTTTAGTCGTAACAAGAGCTCAGAGAGCTTTACAATTACTAGATAAAGAAGACACTAATATTAAACGACACGACTCTGACGAATCTTGTAGTGACGTGAAAATTACCCAACAAAACACATCGACAATAAATGAAATCGAAGACTTCAAATATAACAGACAGAAGATCGATAAGTCCGAAGAAATATTGAATGTACTCAGAGATTATCATGACTCTCCGTTTGGCGGACACCAAGGTGTCATAAACACATATAAAAGAATCCGAAAGAATTACGTTTGGCCAAAAATGTTCCAGGACATATCTAAATACATAAGGAAATGCCCAAAATGCCAAAAAATTAAATCAAGTCCAGAAACAAAAATGCCAATGATAATTACTGACACAAGTCAAATTCCTTTTGACAAAGTCTATTTAGACATAGTAGGACCACTGCAAGAATCATACTCAGGAAACAAGCATTGGAAAGGGCACATAGACCACTAGTAGAATATTTAAGAACGATCTGCGATGAAAACCCAAGATCTTGGGATAAATTTCTTAGAACCGCCGCGCTTGTTTATAACAACAGCATTCATGAGGGGACTAAGTATACCCCTATGGACTGTCTTTTTGGTTTCACTTCCGACATACCTTCAAACCTTAAAAAAGAACCCGAACCCATATACGACCACGAAAATTACTATTATACTTTACGGTATAAGTTACAGAAAATACATTCTTTAGCTAGGAAAAATTTGATTATTGGTAAAAAGAATTCAAAAAATTATTACGACAAGAAAATAAGAACTATAACTTTTCACGTAGGAGACAAAGTACTTTTGAAAAACGAGAATAGACAACACAAATTATCTGAAATATGGACAGGACCATATCCTGTTGTACAAATTACGAGTCCCACAGATAGTGTAATATTAATTAAGAAAAAACAGGTAACCATTCATAATAATCGTCTCAAACATTATTACGAATAACAGCTGCTCTTTTTCCTACTATAAATTTTTTTTTGCTAAGCAACGCTCCCCTAAAACCAAAAATATATACAATGCCTATAAATGCATATTACTAACCCCACGAAAGTCTGTATTCATGTTTCCATTTCATTCATAAAGTGAAAATGGCAAGGCAAAAGTAAAAGAAACTGAACCTACCTTAAAATCGAAATGTCGATTTGAAAAAAAAAAAAAAAAAAAAAAGGATTAGATATAAAATACATAAAAAAACAAAAAAAAAAATTAAGGATAAGAATAAAAGCGCCACCATATAAAACAAAAAAATTTAAAAGATGGGAGATAGTGAGCCCCAAAACAATTTTACACACTCAACCGATATACAACATACCTCCACTTAAAATACTTAAAGTATACACAACATTTCATACACAAACAAACCCTTGCACCCCGTCAATGCTTTAAACATAAAATACAAGTGTAATAATAATACAAGTAAAAGTTCATTTAAAAGTTATTAAGATTGCTAAAATTATATTAAAAATTTATGACACCCATTTAAAAATTTAAAAACCATTTTTAAATAAAAAACAAAAAAAAAAAAAATTTTAAAACCATGTTTTATGAAAAAATTAACTAAAACTTGAGTTACTATAAATATATATTAAGAAATTCTATTAAGAAACTTAGTAAGAAATGAAACAAAAAGCAAAGAATACAATAGACTTCTACTACTATAAGAAGAAAACTAATTTAAATAAAAACTATAATATTTAAGCTACAAATACACTGAAATTAAATGAAAAGAAATCAAAGAATAAAGAATATAATAGACTTCTACTACTATAAGAAGAAAATTGTTTTAAAACTCATAATATTTAAGCTAAAAATACACAAAACAAATGCTATTATATATACAATATTTATAAAATAAATTGAAATTTATGTAAAATCGAAAACTATACATTTTAAAGATATTTTTCCCATTGATAAAACAAATTTTATTAGAGATACAATACCTGCCAAATTTATGTAAAATAAAAAGTTATACATTTAAAAGATATTTTTAATTTTAATGAAAATGGTTAAAAACTGAAAAAAAAATATATATATATATAAAATAGGAAATATATTTTATAATATTAATGCAAATAAATAATGATATTTCCAAATTTTATAAAATTAACTAGATAGATAGATAGATAGGTAATTCTTTATTTATGATTAAATTATTACAATTGAGTTTGTTTTCTTAAGAATAAGGACATTTAAATTAAAAGAAAATTGAAAGTATAAAAGAAAAGAAAATATATTATTAAATATTATTAAAGATATTTTATATAATATGTAATTAAAAAAAATACATTTGTAATAATATTTTATGTTTAAATTACAGAATCGTTTTGGGTTGAGTATAATTTGTGTAATGATATTTATATCAATTTTAAAATGATTTGAAACACTAAAAGAAAAAAAAGGTTTTTCAATTTTAACATGATTTGAAACATAAAAAAATAAAATTTTATCATGATTTGAAACATAAAAGAAATTCGAGCAGCAATATAATTTGTACAATGATATCAATTTTATAATGATATGAAACACAAAAAATTTTTTTTTTTTTTAAACTGCAATGAATGAGCAAAATTCATATTTAAGTTTAGAAACTATTACGGTAATTAATCGCATGTTCGCAATATTTATAAATAGTTGGCCAACCTAGTGTTCCATTCAATATGTCGATGAGTCGAGCTAAGGATAGGTAACTTTCCTGAAAATATAATCGACGTATCTCTTGAAGCATTGGACAGATAGCAATGAAGTGGTACACATCTTCAATTTCCCTTGTTACACAAATTACATAGCTGTGTTAGATCAGATCGATGTGGCATAAAATTTAAGTTAATCATTTCAACTCTCGCTCTAAAAATGGTACCTACAAAGATAATTCATTACTAAAGTAAGAGGCTTCGGTTATCAATCTGTGATTAAGGTTCCGGTAGATAGTACGCGATGTTGATGCAGATGCTCTTAATAAATTTTGGGTATACATACTTTCGTCTACTTTTGCAATTACATCTGCAAATATGTGCTGCCATTCTTCCACATTCGATTCCTGTAGAGATAGAATTACTCCATGGGATAATGCTAATTGTTTCCATTCTTTGAATGGAGAGGAGTTCCTTTGCAGAAGTCTTATCAATATTTTCCTGTGAAGATTACCGTCACTTCTTCTCATTACTTTAACAATGTAATCTGAGTTAATTTTAAGGCAATGCGTGTAAATAGGTGTTATTCCAGACTCAACGTAAATGGCATAGTTTGGCGTAGAATTCGGCAGTCTTAACAAACGCTTGAAGAAGTACCTCTGGATTGCTTCAAATGCCTCAAAATACATATGACCAAAAACCTGGGCACCATAACATAAGCACGTATTAACAGTAGCATTGAAAACGCGATATTCAGACACAAGGTCAATGTTTTGGCCACATAAGGCTTAAAGCAAGTTTAGCCTCATTACTTTTTTCCTTTGAATGCTTGATAAAGTTAAGGTTATGAGTTATCAAAACGCCAAGGTACTTAAATTCTTGAACAACCTCAATATGTTGGTTATTCAATTGCCAATTTTCTTCTGGTTGCCTTCTTCTTTTCCGTGGCTCAAAAATCATTATTTTAGTCTTGCTGATATTAACCTGCAAGCTCCAAATCGTACAAAACGTGTTCAACTTGTTGATTTGCAGTTGTAAAGTGGAAGGATTATCGGCCAACAATACTAAATCGTCAGCGTAAAGTAAGACTTTTATTAAGGTATTTGCATATAGTACTCCTCCAGGTAGTATATCACACAAGTCGTCTATATAGTGCAAATAATATTGGGCTTAATATGCATCCCTGAGGAACGCCAGCAGTAGTAGAAAACCAGCTCGAAAAATCTGAACCATCCCATACGCTTGCAGTTGATGAAAAGAGAAAGTTGAAATACATCGTCAAAAACTTTCGAGACACTCCTAATGATGACAGTTTGTAAATCAAAGCTTGTCTATTCACTTTGTCAAATGCTGCCTTGAAATCCACGAAACAAGCGTACAATTTTCCTTTGCTCTCTATACTTTTTCTTGCAATACTGGACAAAGCAAAAATATGGTCCGTCGTTGAAAATCCTGCCCTAAAGCCTGCTTGAAAAATCCTTAGCCGATTGTCATTCTCAATCCAATTGATAAGCCTTTCGTAGAGGATTGAAACCGAAATCTTTCTTATAGAGTTGAGAATAAAAATTCCCCTATAGTTTTTTGAAAGTTTTGCGTCCCCTTTCTTGAAAAGAGCAAAAATTACTGCTTTGTTGAAACTGTTTAGAACATATGCGTCATCGTATAGCCTGTTGAAGTAAAGTAGAAGCTGGTTCTTGAATTGATCAGTACTGTTTTTGAAAAATTCCTCTGGAATGCCATCTATCCCTGGTGCTTTATTATTTTTCATTTTCTGCAGGGTTGAGTTTAATTCAAGCAGAGATATTCAGAGTTTGCACAGCATTGTCAGGCATTGCATATGAGAATCTATACTGACTCTCGTCCGCCGACAAAAGGCCAAAAAGCCGCAAGTGTCTCAGCTTCGAGAGTGTTTGTCACATTATTACCACTCATACCAAGTTCCTTCACATTACTCCAGAATGCTTTAGAGTTCGTGCAGCTTGTTAACTTTTTTGCGATATTACTAAGATATTCAGTTTTTTTTTTTGCACATAGTTTTTTATATTCCATGTTTACATGCAGATACATATTTTTAAAAATCAGAGCGTTAGTAGATCGAAAAAGTTTCAAATACACGAATGAGAGCTTTCGAAGTCCTTTGCAGTCATTATCAAACCATTTATTCCGGGGTGTAAAAGAATAATTATTGTTATTGTGAGCAAAAGGAGCTGAAGCTTTTATGACCCTTACTATATGTTCGTCATAACCTTCAATGGAACTTGAAGTGAGGGGAGGGAGTGAGCTGCAGTTACGGTTGAGGAGTGATCTGTAGAGTGGAGCATAGTTGTCTGACCACTTAAGTTTGAAGAAATTGTTTGCATTTCTCTGCGATAGATCTTCAGTTATAAAAACCGCCTTAGCTATTATTGGCAAATGGGATGAAAAGTTTGCTAAGTCAACCCTGAAATCAGCAAAAGTATGAAACCATTCACCCGATATTGCACCAATATCTATTACAGAGTGTCCTTGACCGCTAATAAAAGTATACTCTCAGAAGCGTCACCTTCAGAAGCACCATTTAGCACGAAAAGCCCAAAATCCTCAAAAAATTCTGTTAAATTTTTTCCATTACTATTAAATTGCTCATCTTTCGAGTATCTAATGTCTTTGAGAACTACTTGCGATATAAAGTTGTGTACAGAAGGATTTTGATAAGCACCAATTCTTGCATTGAGATCTCCAATGATCATGACGTTTTCCAAGGACGAGTTATATACAAAGTCAACTAAATTGTTAAAGTCTTTTTGCCAATTATTGCAGTTTAAGTACACTGGTATAATAGAATATTTTAAATTGTTGTTTAAGATTTGAAAAATAATTCTGTTTTCTATACGACTAAGCTTGACAAAACGTTTATCTATATTTTTTTTTACACCACAAAGAATTCCACCACTGGCTCTCCTATGTAGATTATCTCTAGTAGCAGGAATATAGTTAAAAAAATCAGGTATTAAAGTTTTGCTTTTAAGGCCTGTTATGTTGTAAGAACAAAAAGTTAAATTCTGAAAATTATTAGTGTGTTGGCAGACGACAGATTTGTCCTAATGTGTTTCCCCCTAATTTGTTGCGAGTGTTGACCCATAGGTGGCGCTATCATTGGTACATTGTACACAAACGTTTGGTTATTTACTTGCATTTTATCGCCTTTGACTGTAATTTTAATATTTCCGTTGATTTCCATTAATTTATTCTTGTAATCCAGCAGTTTTTGTCTTTTTTGTCGATATAAAATCGACTGTTCTCGGAAAATACTTATACCGGACCCTTTCAGTTTATGAGCGACGGATATGATTTTGTCCACAGTTTCTGTCGAGTGAAGTTCGATAATGACAGTTCCGCGTTGTGCGTTGTTGTTGCGAATTACTCGGGCTCTTTTTATTTGAATGTCATCACCTTCATTTAGCTCGAGAAGCCCCTTGCAAGTCTGTGTGGCTAATTGAGTTGCATTGGTTTCTGCTTTTAAAGGAAGGTGTACCACAATCGAACTTTCGTTAACCCTACGTGATAAGACCTCCAGCTGCGTTTCCAAGAGTTCGCATCTTTCGGACATCAGCGATAGTTTGTGGTTAAGTTGTGTGTTTGATGTTCTGAGAGAAGTTATTTCATTATAAAGTTGAATAACATCTTCTCTTGTAGCCAAGTCTTTTAATTTTTCGGATAGTATCCCATTGAGAATGTCTTTGAGCTCATCAATAGACAATTTACCAACCTCCATTGTATTTTGTCGTATTGTAAAGTATTTCTTTATATTGTTAGTTGGTTCTGGCGAAGTTTCAGACAGTTTACGTTTTATTTTGTTCTCGCTCATATAGAAGGTCCCGTTGGACAGCAAAAAGAATTTGTTCGAGAAATATAACTCAATAAAACTGCATACCTCTTGTAATATTGGATGATTTTTGATAAAAATGTGATTTCATACACTAAGAACTGATAATATATCTGGTTTTAGTTTAAAAAATAACTTTTTTTACTAACTTAGATTTATTTAAAAACGCAAGAGACTTAAGTCGACCCCCCCTCCCCCTGGAAACAACTACATTGACTGGAGGATTACAATTAAGAATTATTTTATAGTTTTTTTTTCCGTGCTAATTTATAAGATTACTTTAAGTGAGTTTTCAAATTTTTTGTCTGGAATGCTGAGTCAAGAATACCCTCTGTAGATATTTTGGCATATGATAATATTAACATAATAATTGTAAACGTTTTTGTATACATTCGTCGGACTCTCATGTGGGCGGTACACTCGCTTGGCAATTTTTGTCTCTTCTAAACAAAAATTGCGGTTTTGAAGGGGGAGGTGTTGTGTTGTATGGGAAACGCAATAAGAGTTTCATAAAAAACTCAAACAACACAATAAACCATAACCCACCTCAAACTGATTCAAAAATAAAGTATACGAATCAAGGTCATCAAGCGGTTCGTTTGTAAACAAACAAACGAGCACGTTTGATAGACCATTAATAATTCACAAATGCCCGGTCATCGGTTTGTTGCCAAACCGAAACGGAAGGGTAAAAAGAATAATGAAAACCTAGTTGCTGGTTCATATGGCCACAATATAAAGCAACAACAGGTCAAAAACCTAATGCTGACGAGTTGAATTGCACTCATGAAAGTCGGGCAGTGACGAAATTCGGTTTTGCAGAGAACAAATTCTTGCAAAACAGTTAAAGTAAATTCTTGACTTAGCAAAAAATGAATTGATGTCGATAACATCGATATCACTTCATTGACAATTAATTTTGTATAAATATGCCTAAGAAACTAGTAATAAGGTATCAGTATTCTTACAACAATCAGTATTCTTACAACAATCAGTATAGTTACAACCATCGTATCAGTAATTTTACAAACAGGCAATCGGTATTTTGTATTCATCAGAAAATAAAGGCGTAAGTTCTCTTAACCATTACAACATGTTTTAATCATTCCCATTACTTTCCCAGGTACATTCAGAGATACCAAATGGTATCTCTGTTAAGTAGGCCTCGTCGCCTCACATTTAAATTGGCCCCAGTGCGCCATTAACCGCTGACCATCCCTTTTTCCCTCTCCTTTTTTTAATTAATCTTGGATCCATGTATATGGATCCAAAAGTACATTGGTTGTCAGGTGCCCCCTGACCAGAAATAAGGTTCTCGCCCTACACGGGTTAATACCAAATAAAACAATTTCGTGTTGTTGTAGTAGAAATATTACAACAACATAACACCTCGATTGGTGTCAGGAAAATCCACCATTTAATACAAATAAAACAATTTCGTGTTGTTGTAGTAGAAATATTACACCTCGATTGGTGTCAGGAAAATTTATCATTGCTTCGATTGGTGTTGGAGAAATACAAGGAAAAAGCAGCAGAGATCGTCATCATCAGAGAAGTCATTAAAATCATCAATTACCAGTATCATCAAGAACATCAAGCATCATAAAATTTTGAAACCAAAAAAATTAAAACCTAATGTTTAGGGTAAGTGTGAATTTCACTCTCTATCTGTTTCTTTTTTTATCGCGAGAATGTTCTAGATACAAATTTTTTATAAGCATTTAAGTAATTTGACGTGATAATCTTTTTTTGAAAATTTTTTTGGAAATGATTTCTAAATTGTCAGCATGTAAGACTAAGATAGACCAATTTAATGTTATCGCACATTTAACCACTAAGTATTTATTTAACCATGGCAAATAACAATACAAACAAATTTATAAAAATCATTACTTGGAATGTCAAGAGCATTAATAATAAACGTTTAGAATTAATTTACTTTTTAAATAGACATACTATAGATGTTGCTTTAATAACAGAAACTTGGCTAGACAATAATATTCATTTGACAACACCTAACTATAAGTGCTATCGAGTTGTCAGGACTGATAGACCAGGTGGAGGGGTTGCAATTCTTATCCGGAAATCAATACAACATTCACTCTTGCCAATAATTGAAACAAAAATTGTTGAAAATATTGGTATAGAGATTAAACTAAGAAATAATAGAGCTTTCAAAATTTATTGCGCGTATTTTCCTGGCGGCACTTCTTCGTTAAATAAAAGATTAAGTCTAAATCATGACTTTAGAAAACTTTTTGCTGTAAGTGGAGATTTTCTTATTGGTGGAGATTTTAACTGCAAGCACAGAGAGTGGGGTTGTATCAGTGCAAACTCCTATGGAAATGTTTTATATGACATATCCCTTACAATGCCAATAAACTTAATGTATCCTCCTAGTCCTACTTATGTCCTAAACAGTTCTCGTGGAAGTCCTTCTGTCCTTGACTTTTTCGTGTCAAATATGCCTAGTCTTATTACTTCACCTGTTACTTTAAATGAACTTAGTTCTGATCACTACCCAGTTCTATGCGAACTTCTCTGGTCGGGAATTAAAACAGAACAATATTACCAAAACTTTAAAAATGCAAACTGGACACGATTTAGGTCAGTGTTGAAATCGAAACTTCGTAATGTTCCTATGGACCTGGAAAGCGTAAATTCTAAAAATGATGTCGACAATATTGTGGATAACTTCACTCAAGAAATTTTATCATCAGTCGATCGTTCTGTCCCAAAAGCTATCAGAAAACCCTTTTCCTCAAACATTTCGCCTTATATATTAGAACTCATCAAAAATAGAAACATTCAAAGAAGAAATTGGCAAAGATATCGTCAACCTATTTATAGAGACAATGTTTCGTACCTAAATAGACTTATCTCTAGTGAATTGTTGAGTAAAAGAAACCAGGATTGGAGTCATAAACTACGTTCACTTGATAAAAACGCCAAACCATTCTGGAATATTGTCAAAATCCTAAAAAACAAACACAGACAAATACCTTTTTTAAAAACCGACTCAAGAATTCACTTCACAGACTCGGAAAAAGCTAATGCACTCGCACTTAACTTCTCTCAAAATCATTCGGTATCTCAAAATCTGGGCAATATGTCAACTGATCAACTAGTAAATACAGCCATACAAAACTTTAACCAAATAGTCAGTGAAACACCTCAAAAATCAAAATATGTTAGTAACTCATGAAGAAGTAGCTGAAATCATTGCTACGCTTATAACATAGGGTCTGACCAAATTAAAAATCTATATTTAAAAATGTTGCCGAGACTTGGGATCATTTTTCTGACATTTCTACTGAATGCATGTTTAAAATTGCAATACTTTCCTACTGTCTGGAAAACAGGTAAGGTCATACCAATACTCAAAGCGGGTAAGAATTCTGCCAGGCCTGACAGTTATAGGCCAATTAGCTTACTCAGCAATATCAGCAAAGTCTATGAAAAAATAATAAAAGAGAAATTATTAAAGATAGTTACGGACAATAATTTATATCCAAATGTACAATTTGGCTTTAGGAAGTACCATAGTACTTCGCATCAGGTGCTTCGAATATGCAACTTGATCAAACAAAAAAGAGACCTAGGCATGTCAACAGGAATGATCTTATTAGATATTGAAAAAGCATTCGATTCAGTTTGGCATAATGGCCTTATTTATAAAATGATTTCACTCAATATTCCTTCTTACCTGTGCAAAATTGTACAAAGTTTCTTGTCAAGTCGATCTTTTATGGTTTATGTTAAAAACAGTGCTTCAGAATTGATGCGTTTTGACTTTGGTGTCCCTCAAGGATCAGTTTTGGGGCCGATTTTATATAACTTATATACTTCCGACTTTCCTGAGTTACCAGACTGTGAAGCAGCAATTTTTGCTGACGACACAGCAATAATATCTTCGCACAAGTTAGGTCTCAGCATTGAGACTAATCTTAGTAATGCGATAAGAGTATTAGAGGAATATTATAACCGATGGAAAATAAAACTCAATGCTGAAAAAATACAAGCCATCTTTTTTACGAGAAAAAGAAAAGCTTGTTTTCTTCCCAGCAATCAACTTCAAATCCTTGGTACTCCGGTTTCTTGGGAAACCCAAGTTAAATACCTTGGCATCTATTTAGACCCAAAACTAACTTTTAACTGCCATATTACTAAAATAATCAAAAAAGTCAAGAAAGCAACCAACCTCCTCTTCCCCTTTATTAACAGAAAGTCTTCACTTTCGCAGGAAAACAAAATAATAATTTTAAAAGTTGTATTTCAGGCCATTCTTTTGTATGGCTGCCCTGTTTGGAAAAATGCCGCTAATAGTCATATAAAAAAATTGCAAGTTAGTCAAAACAAGCTATTGAAAATTATGCCAAATCTACCTTGGCACCATTCAACTGCTGATCTCCATACAAGAACCAATGTTGAGATGATTGAAGATAGAATAAGCAAACTTACCACGAAATTTAATAACCGGCTTGAACTCGCCGAGAACAATTTAGTGAGTCAACTTACGACTGAAAATTGAATTTTTGTCTAGCTAAAATCGTTAACTGTGATATTATATTTATTTATACTTATATTAAATTGTTTAACCTTTTGTTATTCACTCATTGAATTTAATTATTTACCGATTTTGTTTATTTTTTTCATTTTAATTATTTATTGACTTACTTATTCATTAATTTATATATTTATTTACTTATTTATTTATTTATTTATTTATTTATTTATTTATTTATTTATTTATTCATTCATTTATTATATACTCAAATATTTTTTGTCTGTTTTCAATATTTTTCCATGTTGTTTATCTAGTAATACATATATTTTTTTTTTGTAATTATTATTTGCTTTCGTTTGTTTATTCTCATTTGTTTTTTCTTTGTACTCAGCTTTTGTAACCTTTTTGTAAATATCTAAAAAACTTTAATTTCTTTGAATTACATTCACATCACTTTCTAGTCACTAGTCTTAAGCAAATTATTATTATTATTTTTTTTTTTTTTTGCGTTTTGTAAACTTAAATAGAGGTTTTTTTTTATCGTATTTCATCTAAACTACTATATTCAATCAACATTAATTCAAATAAACATTAAAAAATATATTTTAGCTGAAAGATCATTGTATCAAATCACTATATTGTAAAATGTGTGGTAACAAACCAATGTTAAACTTAAAACGAAATAAAAATATCTATCTATCTAATCTTTTTTCTTCAAAAAAAATTCTTGAAAGAAAAAAAATAATTCATTTCCAAAGATTTTTTTTAAAGCCAAATCCAAAAAGTTTATTGTGTTGCTCGTGCTTTCACCACTTTGTATTTTTGGTGGTGGCTTATCATTCGTGGCGTGACTTCGTATACAGTTTGAAAGCTGTAATTTTGAATACAGTTACCATCACGCTGTGGTATAGTTATTATAACTTAAAAGAAGTTTTTTTTAATATTCAATTCGGTTTCATCAATTATCAACGGTGCTGATCCTCAGGTTCCATTGCGACACATAACTTTTTTTATTCTCTTGAGTTATTTAGAGACTTGGTTCTATAATTCAATTTATTTTTAACTCATTTTGAAAAGTTTTTTCCTCTTTGAACTTGTGAATTATCTTGAACTTTTCAAAATATTATTAGTTTTTTCCAAAAATATTGTTTGAAAGCTCATAACTACAGATAGTTTCTTCGCGTTCTAGGAGCCTCTTTAAGATTCTTTTGATAAAAAAAAAAATTCTCCAAGGATTTCCATTGTTGTCCATAGTACACATACACATATGTAGTTGTATTCTCTCAATCAATATTTTATTTCAAAATCATCCAAGGTTCTCAACTTTAAAGCTATTTTTTCCTAACGTTGTCTTCTGATTCCAAGTTTTTTTTGGAAATGGTGCCTGTTCTACCTTGCCAGTGTTTGTAGCTGTTGCAATTGATCTGGAGTCATTCCAAGCTTGGCAGCTTTCCTCTCACTCAATAATTTATTTTTGGAATTCGTATAAGATTCTCGGCCTGCTCACTCTGAAGATATTTCTCCTCACGTTGTCCTTTTTGACTCCAAGTTTCTATTTGGGAAATTGAGCCTGTTCAACTTTGTCAATTTTTGCAACATGTTGTAATTGATTTCAAATCATTCAGCAACACTTCTCTCACTCAATAGTTTATTTTTTTTGAATCTGAATTAAATTCTCAACCTGGGCCGACTCAAAACTATAGGAACTCAAGGTACATAGTAGCTTGATGTAATCGATTTCAAATCATTCCAAGTCTAACACCACTTCTCTCACTTCCTTTTTTTTAAACCTGAATTAAATTCTCGGCCTGTAGACTCACTATTGGAACTCAAGTTAGTAGCTTGTTGTAATTGATTCCAAATCATTCCAAGTTTTGCCTCACTCCTCTCACTCAGTTTTTTTTTTTTTTTTAATAACCTTTATAAGGTTATCGGCCTGCCGACTCAAAAACTAATTGGTCTAACAGTACACTTCCACTTTCTTCAAATTTTTATTTGTTGAAAATGTCACAATTGGACGACTTAATCTTTATAGTAGATTTGCTTGTCAAATTTCCTGTCAAAGTTCCTGAGCACAATCTTTCAATTGCGACTTTGGAAGCTAGAAAGACCGAATTTACAGATCAATGGCAAAACTTAAAAGATAGTTATGCCAGATGCGTTCGTCATAAGCCAACTTAAGATGATGATCCCCTCGTTATGGATGCCATCGAATCAAGTATAAAAACAGCAATGAAATCTAAATCAATAGCTTAGGAATATTTCTTGAGCTTCAAACAAAAATGAAACCTGATCCTACTGTAGTTATCAAAGAGTTGCCCTCAGCTACCAGTGCTTCGCAGAAATCCGGGTCTTCCCATTGCATCAAATTACCACCATGCGATACGGACGTGTTTCACGGTGATAACCTTTCCTGGCCCCCATTTCGGGATATGTTCGATGCCGTGTATATTCAACACCCAAAGTTGGGTGAAGTGGAAAAGTTATTCCATCTCCGTTATAAAACAAGAGACGATGCTTTTAGAACGATCAGTCGATTTCCTTTAGCAAACGCTAGTAGAACAGAAACAGTGCATATTGTAAGAGCACTCATTGATCCCGGTTCCGAAATATCCTTCATTTCGGCAGCTGTGCAAAAACGTCTGAATTTAACATGGGTCGACAAAAATACTACTATTTCTGGAATTAGAGAAAATCTCTCTATCACTTCAAAAAAAAAACTTTGCTCTTTTGCAATTACTTTTGCTAATCAACCTCAAATCACTATTTCAGCTCAAGCTATTGTGCTTAAAACTCTCACTAACAATCTTCCAAGTACATCTTTCACGGTAGTTAATCCTACCATTTTCGAAGGACTCCTATTGGCCGATCCCACTTTTAATAAATCCTCTCAGGTGGATCTTCTGATCGGTGCTGATCTTTATCCATCAATAATTCGTAATGGTTATTGTTCGGTCGATGACCGAAGTCTCATCAGATGGAGAATGCTGACGACACAGCATTTGATCATCAATAGCCAAAAGCCAACCAACTACACCCGCCACCCTCACTGCCTCACCTACTTGCCAGCCACCTCAGATGACAACACACGACGACCGATCGTGAACAATCACCCTAGCCGCAGCATAATGTGAATTTGGATACCCAACCGCACATAGAAAAGTATCTGCCAATGCTTTGGTACGATACTTGTGCTTGAGACGATTGACCCATATCGCCACTACTTGGCTGTGGGTATCAAACGTGTACTGGATTCTCATATGCCGTAGGATGGCAATGTTTGTTCTGTATAAATACTGTGGCATCTATGGCTTACTTACTTACTTAGGTGGGCATTACAGTTCGGGGTGAACCTGGGCCTCAACCAACATCCTTCTATAACGATTTCGATCTCGGGCGAGCTCTCTCCAGTTTCGCACTCCAAGTCGGTTGAGGTCTTCATCCACTTGATTGCGCCACCTAAGACGAGGTCTTCCCCTTCCGCGATTTCCCTGCAATGTGCTTTCGAACACCCGACGAGCCGGAGCGTTTGGGTCCATCCGCTCTACATGGCCCAACCATCGTAGCCTCGCGATGCGTACTCTTCTGGCTATGCCCATGTCACGGTACAGCTCATGCAGCCCGTTGTTGTATCTACTTCTCCACACATTGTTTTAACGGGACCAAAGATCATTCGGAGAATTTTTCTTTCGAAACGACCAAGAGTTTCCTCATCCGCTTTCGATAAGGTCCATGCTTCCGCGCCGTACAGCAGGACTGGGATGATTAAGGTCTTATACAAGGTCACCTTGGTTTTTCTAGAGAGGGTTTTGTTTCTCAATTGCCTTCTTAACCCAAAGAAGCAACGGTTGGCAAGAGTTATTCTCCGTTTGATCTCCGCACTGATGTTGTTGTCCGTGTCTACAGCGGATCCTAGGTAGACGAAGTCCTGTACTACCTCGAAGTTATGTCTGTCTATTGTGACGTTTTGTCCAATTCGTCGATGTTCTGTGTCCTTGTTTGATGACAGCATATACTTCGTTTTGCCCTCATTAACCATCAAACCCATTTTTGCCGCTTCTGTTTCAATACTCGCAAAAGCACCTATGACATCACGCTTTTTTCTTCCCATTACGTCAATATCGTCTGCATAGGCGAGTAATTGTACAGACTTTTGAAAGATTGTTCCTCTGGTGTTGACGTTTGAGTTTCTTACAATCTGTTCAAGTATGATGTTGAAGAAATCGCATGACAGTTTGTCGCCTTGCCTAAAGCCTTTTTCGACATCAAAGGTCTCGGTGAGTTCTTTTCCGACCTTGACGGAGCAGCGTGAATTCTCCAAAGTCATCCTGCATAGTCGTACGAGTTTTGCAGGGATGCCGAAACTAGACATGGCTCTGTACAGCTCGTCTCTGTAAATACTGTCATACGCGGCCTTGAAATCGATAAAGAGGTGGTGAATATCGATATTATGTTCTCGGGCTTTTTCCAAGATCTGCCGTAATGTGAAAATTTGGTCTATTGTGGACTTCTCTGGTCTAAAACCACATTGATAAGGACCTATCAAGTTGTTGACGTGGGGTTTCAGACGTTCACATATTACAGCAGACAAGATCTTATAAGCGACGTTAAGGAGGCTTATCCCTCTGTAATTGGCGCAATTGTGAGGGTCTCCCTTCTTTAGGATCGGGCATACGATACTGAGGTTCCATTCATCGGGCATGCTTTCTTTCGACCATATCATGCAGATCAGCTGGTGCATGCTCCTTTCCAACTGATCTCCAGCTGCCTTGAAAAGTTCGGCATCAAGGCCATCTGCACCTGCAGTCTTATTTGATTTAAGTTTGCATATGGCAAGCTTAACCTCTTCTAGGTCGGGAGGACGGCATTCTTGATCATCGTCCGAGCTGAATGGGGCAATCTGCCTGACAGCGGAATTTGTGTCTTCATCGCCGTTAAGCAGTCTGCAGAAATGATCTTTCCAGATCCTCAGTAGCGACTGTGACTCTATAACTATGTTTCCCTGCTGGTCTTTACAGGCTTGAGTTCGGGGCTTGCCACCCTGGCAGGATCTTTTTACCTTTTGGTAAAACTTCCGAATCTCGTTCCTGTCATGGCACTTCTCTATTTCCTCAGACGAGCGCTTCTCATGCTGCTTCTTTTTCTTTTTGAGAAGTCGGTGTTCTTCCCTTCTTCTCTCCTTGTAAATCTCGTTATACTGAACGTAAGCAGCCCTTGTTCGTGTTTGCATGAGCATTTGTCGTGCTCTTTGTTTGGCTGCATTTGCCTGCCTGCATTCTTCATCGAACCATGGGTTTCGTTTCATCATCTATGCATCTATGGCAATGAGAATAATAATAGAAGAAGTAAACAATGTCGCCACTTAGGATTGGTGCTATAATTGCTGGAGTCGGCACATTCTACTTCATGTCCCGTTGGATCGGCAAAGCCTGGAGCTGGTATCAGCTATTGGACTCCCTTCATGTGTGGGAGTTATGGCGACGCTGCACATTCTTTATGGGCTAATGGCTGGATGAACGAGAACCAGGGTGGTTGGATTTGGCGGCTTGGCTTCACTTCAGTATAGTTCAACTTTATCTCTCACGCGACGTGGTCGGCTCCCTAGTAAGATATTAGAAGTAGTTCAACTCTAACTCAGCGCGACGTGTTCGTTCTTTTGACGTATTAACTTTGTTCTTGTTTTAGTTACTTGGTTAAGAGACATATCATAATTAAGATTTAAGATTGTGTGTAAATTAAAGGTAAATAAACATATTCAAAGAAAGGTTGTGTTCTCACTTTCAGCTCTTTCTCCCCCCCCTGACGCGCTCGGAAAAAATTATTCCCGAACAGTTATATTTACTTTAAGTTAAACGGATCCTTATTGATTTGTTAAGTTCCCTTGTTCCCAAACTAACAACTCGCCAAGCATTCACTGCTGTAGACTCAAACCTCTTCTACCCAGGAATTGTTGTCGGCTCAATGTCTTATGTAAACAAAAACCAGAGATTGCGTTCAGATCGAGTCCACGATCACTATTGACATTTAATTTGAAAATTCATTCTCTATTTATACAAATTCATTAAACTCCATTTCTGGTTATCGAACAATCGAACACACTTCGATATCCGATTAAAACGCTTCATCATCACATTCTTTTGGGTGAGCGCCAGTGACCTAAATCATAAACAAATGCTCATACCCAAAGACTAGTGCTATGTCATAACCAGCGCGCATGCAGTCAAAGCAATATGATCCCTTTGTTCAACCAACAAAAAACTCAAAAACAAATAGCAACACAGGAAGCATTAAACAATTAAATAGGTCAAAAACACTTCTGTTATACAAATGAACTTTAAAATGAACTAATAAACATACTAAAAGAATTGTCTACATACTAGACACATGTCTAAAATAACATAAAACTACAATAACTTATGACTAACTTAAACCTAATTGTCTTAAAAAACTAAAGATTCAGCACCTGAAAAGAAAAAAAAAAAACAAACATTAGATTATTTTCAAATCAACATACATCGTCTACCTAGCTGATCGATCGATTGATAAGGAACTCCGTTTGCCCAGTGCAGCACCTATCCATCGGCTCACGTACCTAAAAATAAAAAAATTAAAAAAGTAAACAAACGAGCAAATGCATGTGAATATACGTGTATATACTTATGTACATACTGCGTACGCTAATTGGGCAGCGGAGTCTCGGGAAATAATTTTACAATGCAGCAGGTACCTCTTGCATTGAATTAGTCCAAACCATGAAAACATAAGAAAATAAAAAAAATTTAAGAATTAGTTAATTGAAAGTAGCAAAAATAACACAAACTACACAGAAAATGCAAAGTGTATTCTAACCTCCAATTAGGTTGAAGATTAACTTGCACATTTAACACATAAAAAACATACAAATCACTGAATAAACACATGAAAACACTGATTTCATCGAAATTAAACACTTTTTTTTTCAAAGTATAAACTAATAAATTAATTAAACTTGTGGATATGGATACATCAGTAGATGATTATCCACCTTTATTTTATTCTTTTTATACACAAAACACTGAAAAATGTAGATAAACAGAAAAATAAAGAGAAATAAAAGAATTACACTCGATAAACAAATAACTCACGAACGACACCGATGTACACTGACGAATAGCCCGAAGCATCGAGTAAATATGTAAATATGTATGTATATATATGAGTATGTTTTTTTTTTAAATGGTAATCGGGAGAAATAGGAACTGAAATAATAGTTCTAAATACTTTAAAGACTAGACAAACATTAGAAAAATGAAAAATAATGCTGAAAAAAGAACACGACACGCAAAGATAGAAAGACATTTTGACATGTAACTTTGTAAGCGAAACGTCAAAGTTGTCAAGCGAAAAGCTGTGTAGTGAATTCGCTTCGAAAGCAAATACTCCAACCCACAAGAAAACAGATCGAGAGTCGAACACAGAAGTAGTTAACTTACAATTAGATGAGAAGCTTTTGAGAGAAAAAAAAATATTGATGAAAAGTGACAACATAAGAATAGGCGTTAGAAAAATTAGTTATATGGGGCTGAGATAGGAAAGTGCAATATAGAGTAGATAAGTAGGTGTTAGTTATAGCGATTAAATTAGAATAGCACATATACTAAGTAGGAGACTAGTGATAGTGAATGACACAGATAGAATAAGAAATAAAGAAATAATAAACACTGTAAGTAAAACGGAAAGTAAAGAAGTTTGCGGGTCTAAACCAGCATACCCGAAGTGCAAGAGGGGGGAGTATGAAATGTAGGCCAAAGGCCAACGGCCTGGCAAAAGACATTTTTGAATATAGGCGAACAATTGCAAAGTCAAGTTCAACGTAACAGCACCATACTAAAGGCAATCGAGTAAGTGCATAGAAAGCGTAAATTGAGTGAGAGTGCAATACTGATAAATTGTTAAGGGAAAGAATTTCAATACGGATGTTCTTATATTTTTCTTTGAAAAGAATAAGAAATATAACAAAAGGTGAGTGATAGTGAAGGTTCTGAAAATATATATACCTATACATATATATATATCAAAAAAATTAGACATTTTTGTTTTTTTTTGATACGCAGATATCGCCACAGGTTGAGAATACGAAAAAACCAGTATCCGAAGGTTGTTTTAGAAACCTAGGTGAAAGTTTTTTTTTTTGGGAAAGCGATTAAACGAAAACCAAAGATTCAGAGGGTTGAGCCATATATGTATATTGATATATATCGTCGGCTTACAAGCAAAACTGACTATCTGCAAAAACGCAGTTTGTGGGAAAATGCAAAACAAGTTTTTTGTTTTCTTTAAACTATTGAAACTTTATGAAGGTAACTGCGACTCTTTTAGATTTTTGTTATACTATTATCAAAAATATACACAATGATGAAATAGCTGAAATATCAAAAAAAAAAAATATTATTTAAGTCTATTGTTTTGTTAAAAACAACAGATAGTCAATTTTTCCCGAAAAAAAGTTTGCGATGAGAACGACTTAGGCAGTCAATGTCTACGTCAAGCCTATAATTGAAACATAAAAAACACTAATTTTTTATTTTTTACTAAGCAGTTAAACAGAAAACATTAGGAATATTTGATTGAGGAACAAAAAAAAACTTTAAAAAAATGTGTTACTCATTTAAGTCGGACTCTGTTCCTACATAAATACGGTATATCTACAACAAAAGCTGATTTTTGTTCTGAAAAAAAATGACTATCTGAATTTGGTCAGTTCTTCCTGAATTTTTTTTACATGAAGGCAGATAGTCAACCAACAATTAAAGCTACTTTGCATATCCTTAGGCAAAATATCAGATAGGAAGTTTTTTTTTAGAATTTTCTACTCGATTTTTTATTATACTTGACATTAAAAATACAAAATACAAATTTTTGCAGTTGGTCAGTTTTGCTTGTAAGCCGACGATATATATAGATTTCCGATAGATTTATCATCTGATAGATATATAGAAATATCTATATACATATATATATACCGCGGTGCGGAACCACCGAGAACAAATCAGAGGGTGTGGAACCAGCCTATGTGGCTTAAGCTTTTAAGATCCAGAGGATACTCGAGGGATTTTTTTTTTTCTACACGAAAGAAGACAAGAGGGTTCTTGGCGAAAGGAGAAAAGAAGCAGCCGAATTGACTGGAGCAAGCAGGGTGTTCTCGGCTGAAAATTTCAACAAAAAAAAAACTAAGTGCATATAAACTTGAAGAATACTGCCAAGAACATCGTACTGGAGGAATCTAATAAAGCTTGGAGTAACTCACCTGGTCAAATCTGTTCAAAACTCTTTTTGCCAGAATACACTGAAAAAACATCAAAATTCCTACTGAAACTCAATAGGAAAACCCTAAAAATTTGCACAGGACTACTAACCGGTCACTGTTCTTTAAAGAAACATCTTCACCAAATGAGGCTGGTAGCGGATCCTATCTGTAGACTATGCCTCGAAAATGAAGAAACATCTCTGCACATCATTACAGAATGTCCAGCACTTTTCCGCATTAGAAAACAAATACTTGATTATGAGATTATCCCCCTAGATAAACTCAAACTCATTCATCCACAGAAGATTGCTAACTTCTGGTTCAATTCAGGAGCAGAGGAACTGTCCTGAAACCTCACATGGGCTGGCACAATAGGTTTCACTCAGACACCGCAGTGCCCGGAGCTGAGCAAGCTCTACCCGTCAATCTAAATCTAAAAAATCTAACTTGAAGAACAGATAAAGCTAACAATTTAAAAAAAAAAAAAAAAAAAAAAAAAAAAAAAAAAAAAAAAAAAAAAAGAGTAAATAGTGGTACCCGTGGTGTGATGGATAGCATGTCCGCCTGTTAATCCAGAGGTTCGAGTTCGAATCCCACCAGAGGCAAAAATGTTTTTTCTACGGGTATCGCCTTTCGCGAGGATTTGGCAAGTTCTCCGTTAGTATTCATTGCCATGAAAAGCGCTTTCTCGATTAGCCGTTCGGAACCGGCAGAAAATTGTAGGTCCCCTCCATTCCCTCACAAGGGATGGTTGTGAGAAATGCGCTAGGCCCAGGGGCTCCTCGCTCTGTTGCGCCACCCTATTTATTTATTTTTTTTTTAAATAGTGAATTTAAAAAGGAGAAAGTGAATTTTGCTGTTGTAAAAAGTTGAAATTATTCTCACATAAAGATATAGCGATCTAGTGGTAAAATTACATATATATTATCAGTGAAGTGTGGTACATTAAGAAGGTAGATTCCGGGAACTCCGGGAAATAAAGGAGTTGGGAAATTCGGAACGTGCTGCCGGCAGGACTGCGAGGGACGAAGAAACCGTAAGTTAACCAAACCTTTCCATTTCACTTTTTACTTATGATATATTATCTATACAACAACATATTATCTATAGATCGGAAAAAAAATTTGCTTAACCTAGTTAATTATCTTTTAATTATAAAAAGAAAACTTTTTTTTTTGAATTCACCACTAAAAGATTATGGAATAAATTAAAATAGTGTATATATGCATACTCACCTTTTTTTTTTTTTTTTGAATTAAGTTTTAAAAATTGTTCTTTTTTTTCTGTGCGAAGTTAAGTAAACATGAGTTACTAAAAGTACTGTGATTGGGTGTGTGGAAATTCCAAATTAGGCCGGCGGTAGGACGATAAAGGAAGACGACCTAGACATGACGAACGTTTAAGACAATACTTACTTCATGACGGACTAAGACAGTGAACAGAAAGTGGCTGGGAATCGCAACAAAGGGGCTATCACCATAGTATTGCCAAGGTGATGGCGTAGGTTGTGTGTTCAAACACAAGGGAGGGATGGCAGCGATTTTTACCAACATCATCAGGTAAGGCTCTTGACGAATTGGTCGAACCATCATATGAGGGAGACAAAGAGTTGTAGGTGAGGTAGTAGGTCGAGTTAGTTTTAGGATTAGAACGAACGGCTCAGAGATAAATTGAGACTCCAAGGAGATGATTTTGTTTATTAAGGTCATCCCCTTGGACTCACAATTATTTCAGAATATAATTTTTCATATTTTTTTATCCTTACCTTTACCTCTTCAGACTTTGGCACTTCAAAGCCAGCTGTCCCATCTTACAGATCCAGAACCCGTAGATGTAGTGAGGTAGACCGATGGGGTGTTTAAACTGAAGAGCGGGTTAGGAGGATGATGGAACATACTTCACACTAGCCACTCTGTTAAGCTCAGCTAGACAGGTGTTGTGGTGGGAGTCTGAACCATCGGAATCCTGATCGTGTGTATATTCCAGAGGATGAGAAGTTGCGGGGAGGAAGATGGGATTCGAAGCATTCGTCAATTTCCAAGAGCACCAGTCGCTTTCAATACTTGACCAAACTATACTATACTCTACTATACAAAAGACTATACTGTACTATACTATACGATACGTTACTTTACAAAAGACATAAAACAAAACATGACAACTTCCTATTCCGAATATCGTTTGGAAAACCTAAAGGATTTTCACACACCTAACACTTAATAACAAACAAACAAAAAAAAAAAAAGATACATCTGAGTTTTCAACTTAATCTTAAATTGAATTTTTCTATTTTGAATTTTATTTTTTTTGATCATATTTTGAATTATATTTTTGAATTCTACTACATATTTTGAATTTTATTTTGAATATTATTTTTTTTGAATCTTATTATTTTTATTTTGAATTTTGAATTTTGAATTTTTTTTTTACAAAACAAAGAAACAATAATGAGTAACCAAAATACCGGAGCAATTCCGAAGAGCACCCTGCCAAACCAGTCAAAAGGTGGGGGGAGAAAGGTTACCCGTTTGGCCTCCAGAATGGCCCAAAACCACGAAGGTGACCAAAGAGATATAAATTATATTGATATGGTAGAACAGGAGGGGGATAGAAACCCATTTGAGGAAAATGACAGTAGTTTAGGGGCCACTTTTCATGGCTTTCCTTCCCATGCTGAGGGTATGTTGGAAGGTGAGACGCAAGAGTGTGAGGTAATTGAAGATAGGAAAAGTCTAATCAGGCAAACGGAGGAGTTAAATAGGGAAAGTGGAAGTATCTCTAATTTAGAACCAGAAAATGAAGGCTCAACAAACAAAGAGAGCGATAAATTAATGAAAATGATCGAGTCAATTGTTACGCAGTCTCTTAATGAGACACATGCCAAAACGATGCAGGTCTTGGCAGAGCAACTATTTAGCATGAATACAATGCAAAATAGGGTTGAACTGGTATCGGGGAACATGAGTGGGTTTAACGAAAGGTTAAAAGTAGTAGAAAAATCCACCTTATCGCTGTACGCGAGGCAGGAGAATTTTGAGAAATCGTTCAAAAACGATTCACTCCATGAGCCACCGTCTCCACCTGCATCACAAACAGTGAATGTTCGACCAGTTCAAAACAAGAACAAGAAAAGAGAGGATTTCGATAAGTGGGGAGTGAAGTTCGATGGAACGTCAAAGAGTATGACGGTTGAGAGCTTCATCTTCCGAGTTGAGACGCTCCAAAAGAAAAAGGGAGTCTCTAACGAGCAGGTGTTTGCCAATTTTCACCACTTGGTGACCGACACAGCCGAAAAATGGTACTGGCAATACCTGGAAGAGAATCAAAACGACGAGCTATTCAACTACTTTGACCTGAAAACAGAACTTTTACGACAATTCCGCAACAGCAAGACCGACCACGAAATAAATAAATAAATAAATAAATAAATAAATAGAATCGGATGGCGAAGATGAGATGCAGATTGCGGCGGTACAACAAAACAGAACCGACAGACAACAGACAAACCTAAAGACAGACAAACTACATTTATTAACAATGACAGAGGCAAAAGGACAGAACTTACAAAGGACAATACATTCAACGCGGCAACATGTCCGTCATCGTTCCACGCTTTGACGTGTTTTAACTGCGGCAAAGGCAATGTGTCCTTCCAATGTGGTTCGTGTCAGGGAAACCTGAATGTCGGCAGTGCACCCGGGAACATACCGCCGACAAGGACGACGAACCCGGAAAATCTGTAAATGTTAAAATATTAAAAAGAGAAGTAAAAATTGAAAATGAAGTGACTCACCCAAATACAAACAGACATATCAAAAGTCTCCATCAGCGCATAGTAGAATATGCCGCTACCAGGAAAAGAATCTTCGCTGATGAGGTATGCTACGAAGATAAAACTAAAAGTAGGAATTATAGAAAAATAGAAAAATTGAGAAAAAAAGTGCAATAAGTAGAAATAGCAAGAAGAAAATTGAAACTACCATACTAGCAGTTTCTGACGATAATAGACCCTACGCAAAAGTGACCGTGAACGGAGAACAGATGCTAGGGCTATTAGATAGTGGTGCTTCAGTTAGTTGTTTAGGGAAAGGTGCAATAAATTTCGTTCAGAGACACGACATACCAATGACAAAAATAAACAGTGACGTAAAAACAGCTGACGGTAAACAACAACAAATAAACGGGAGAATTAAGACTGAGATCTCATGGGGAGGTAACACCCAAGAGATTGAGCTGTATGTTGTTCCAAGTTTACAACAGCAGCTCTACCTAGGGGTAGATTTTTGGAAGATTTTTAAGGTCGCTCCAAAAATTATTAGCGAGATAGGTGATTTAGCTTCAGAAGAGAATCAGGAAAAGATTCCCATGAGAGAGCTCACCCCAATACAAAATGAAGAGCTGGAAAAGGTGAAACTTCAGTTCCCATCCTGTGCGGTACTGGGATTGGGTAAAACCTCAATTGAGGAGCATGTCATTGAGATGGAAGACGACACCATTCCCATCAAGCAACGATATTACCCAATATCGCCAGTGGTACAGAAACTGATGTACGCAGAGCTCGATCGTATGCTTGAACTAGGGGTGATAGAGGAGAGCAATAGTGCGTACAGTTCTCCAGTGTTGGTGAGAAAACCAGGGAAGAACAGGTTATGCTTGGATTCGCGTAAGATAAACGCCGCGACCAAAAAGTTTGCCTATCCGCTTCCTCACATTGAAGGGATTCTAAGTAGGCTGCAAAACACTCACTTCATATCGAGCATCGATTTGAAGGATGCATTTGAGGCCAAATCAAGAGAGAAGACAGCATTCACAGTCCCTGGGCGGCCATTATATCAACTCACGGTGATGCCGTTTGGATTGTGTAACGCCGCTCAGAGAATGTGTAAGCTGATGGACAAAGTCATACCCGCTCGGTTGAGAGAGGATGTCTTTGTTTACCTGGACGATCTCTTGGTTTGTTCTCCAGATTTCCAAAGTCACATGACGGCATTGAAAGAGGTCGCCAAACATCTAAGAGAAGCAGGATTAACCATTAACATTGATAAGAGTAAGTTCTGTTACAAAGAAATAAAATATTTGGGGTATTTTGTAGGAGACGGGTGTCTAAGGACAGACCCAGATAAAGTATCTGCGGTAAAAGACTTCCCGATTCCAAAAACCCCGAAACAACTCCGACGGTTCTTAGGCATGACTGGATGGTACAGAAGATTCATCCCGAATTTTTCAACCATTTCAGCACCAATGACAGATTGCCTGAAAAAGGGTAAGGATTTTGAAATGTCTCCAGAAGCTATAGTAGCTTTCGAGGATCTAAAGACGACATTAGTGACAGCACCCATACTGACGAACCCGGACTTTACGAAACATTTTTACTTACAATGCGACGCATCAACTTCAGGTGTAGGAAGTGTTCTCTTCCAAAAGGATGACGAGAATAACGAACGACCGATAGCATTCATGTCCCAGAAACTTAATTCCGCGCAGCGAAATTATAGCGTGACAGAACTTGAGTGCTATGCGGCCGTTTTGTCGGTAAAGAAGTTCCGAGGCTACATCGAAGGACTTCCCTTCACCATCATAACGGATCACGCCAGTCTAAAATGGCTAATGACCCAAAAAGACCTAAGTGGCTCGTTGGAGTTTCAAACTCCAAGGGTTCGATTTTTTTCGATCGAACATAGGAAGGGTGTCCTAAATGAAGTCCCGGATACTCTCTCGCGAATCCATATGGATGAGATCACGGACTCGACTACTGAAGTTGATCTCAACTCTCCATACTTTTCTTCTGAAGAGTATACTGAGTTGAAGAAGACCATAGACGAAAACAAAGACAGACTACCCAACGTGTGCATTTCTGACGGCTTTGTTTACAAACGGACAGACAGACGGACCGGAGACCCGATTCAAGAAGACAGAGCTTGGAAGCTCTGGGTACCGGAGGAGTTGCGTAGGGGTTTATTAGAAACCGCACATAATTTATCCACAGCTGGCCACGGGGGGATTCACAAAACTCTGTCCAGGTTAAGGCAGAGATATTTCTGGCCAAATATGACAAGTGAAGTGCAATTATTCGTCCAAAACTGTGATATATGTAAGTGCAATAAACCAATGAACTCTGTTTCTAGGCCCCCATGGGACAACAGACTATAACCGTACGACCATTTCAAAGACTGTACATCGACTTCTTAGAACCATACCCACGAACAAAAACAGGAAACACACACATTTTTATAGTATTAGACCATTTCAGCAAATACGTATTTCTTAAGCCTATCAGAAAAGCAACAGCAGCCGAGGTAGTAAAATATCTAGAAGAAGGGGTATTTTATATGTTCGGAGTACCAGAGTACATTCATTCTGACAACGGAAAACAGTTTGTTTCAGAACTGTTCTCCAGCTTTTTGAACAAATATGGATGAGTTTTTTAGTTGAGATATTCCACGTGTTTTTTAATCTAATAAATGAAAAGATTAGTAAAGTTTTTAACAGTTAAAACACTTATTTTATTTCCTCAGATGTACATTTCAGAAGCAATGCTTCCATCGTCAGTGAGATTTATAAAATTAAATTAAATTAAATTATCTGTCAAAAAACTAATAATAAACAAAAATGTTTCTAAACAAAATTACAGTTGAGTTGAGATGAATCTATTAAAAAATTTTTTGAATATTGAATCTTTGATTGGTCCATCATCACTATTCATTAGATTATTTTTGTTTTTAAATATGTAAAATGATTCAAAAGCATCTAATTCATAATTGCTATTTACATTCCTTATTAGTTTTAAATTTTGCAAACTAAAGCTATGACTATTTTCTAGCATATGTTCTGCAACACTTGACTTTTCTTTTTCATTATATTTAAGATGTGCAAAATGTTCTTTAAATCTTTTTAGAATAGGTCTTCTTGTCTGTCCTATATATTCTTTTGCACAATCATTACATCCGATAGAATAAATTCCTGACTTTTGAAGTTGTTCAATTTTATCCTTAGATCCTCCAATCAGATTTTTTATTTTTATTTCGCTGTTGTTTCATTATATCCAAATGTTCCAATTGATGAAACTTTATTTTTTCTGAGAAAATGGCTAGAAAGAAATACACTTAAACCAGAAGAAATAAATGAATTTGTAAAACTTACTAAACTGTGCATGGATGAAAATTGGTTCCAGTTTAATGAAAAGTTTTACAGACAAAAATTTGGTTGCAGTATGGGATCACATATGAGCCCGTTCTTAGCAAATTTATTTATGTCGCATATAGAAACTGAAATGAAAAATCAAGTAAATTTCCCAAGAATTTGGTTAAGATATGTAGATGATATATGGGCGATAATCAAAAAACATGAACTCCGTCAGCTCATTAACAAATTAAATAGAACTAAATACCCATCAATAAAATTTACATATGAAGAAGAAATTGAAGGGAAACTAAATTTTCTGGATTTAAGTATAACTCGGAATGGAGACAATTTCGAATTGGATATATACAGAAAACCAACGAATACTCGGAGATACATTACATCAGACTCGTTCCATTCCTTTGAACATAAGATGTCAGCTTTTCACTCAATGATTTTTAGAGCTCTAAATATTCCAATGACTATAGAAACAAAAATAAAAGAATTCCAAAAAATTAAAGACATAGCCAAAATTAATGGATATACTGAAGAATTGATTGAAGATTTAACAATTGCACATAGAAGAAAACAAGAATTGAGAAATTATACAACTTTAGATCTAATAAGGAATGAAGGAAATGACGAAAAGAAATATTCAAAATTTTATTTCTATCCAGAAATAACATCTAAGATAAAACCAATCTTTAATAAATATAATATCCGTATGAGTGAGTGCAGCGAAATAAAAATAAAAAATCTGATTGGAGGATCTAAGGATAAAATTGAACAACTTCAAAAGTCAGGAATTTATTCTATCGGATGTAATGATTGTGCAAAAGAATATATAGGACAGACAAGAAGACCTATTCTAAAAAGATTTAAAGAACATTTTGCACATCTTAAATATAATGAAAAAGAAAAGTCAAGTGTTGCAGAACATATGCTAGAAAATAGTCATAGCTTTAGTTTGCAAAATTTAAAACTAATAAGGAATGTAAATAGCAATTATGAATTAGATGCTTTTGAATCATTTTACATATTTAAAAACAAAAATAATCTAATGAATAGTGATGATGGACCAATCAAAGATTCAATATTCAAAAAATTTTTTAATAGATTCATCTCAACTCAACTGTAATTTTGTTTAGAAACATTTTTGTTTATTATTAGTTTTTTGACAAATAATTTAATTTAATTTAATTTTATAAATCTCACTGACGATGGAAGCATTGCTTCTGAAATGTACATCTGAGGAAATAAAATAAGTGTTTTAACTGTTAAAAACTTTACTAATCTTTTCATTTAACAAATATGGAGTAAAACACGTTCGAACAGCATTTTACTCACCCCAGGCAAACGCTTCCGAACGAGTTAACCGATCAGTTTTGATCAAAATCAGATCGTATATCGAAAGCGACCAAAGAACATGGGATACTCACGTGAGTAATGCTGCATTTTCGCTTCGAAGTGTAGTTCACGAAGCAACAACATTCGAACCATATTACGCCGTGTTTGGAACTCAAATGGTTCAAAACGGAAAAACTTATGAACTATTGAGAAGATTAGGGATGGTTAGGGACGCTAACATTGAAATCAAAAATAACACAGACAAGCTTAGCTTGATAAAAGCAAAAATATTCGATAATCTTAAACTAGCTCACCAAAAAGCAGAAAAATCGTATAACACACGCTGTAAAAACATTTCCTATAAGATAGGCCAAATAGTCTATAGAAGAAACTTTAAACAAAGCAACATGGCCGAGCACAACAACGCTAAGTTAGGGCCTAAATTTATAAAATGTATTATTTTGAAACCTATCGGTAACTCACTATATGAAATAGGGAATCTAAAAGGCGAGAAAGTAGGAGTATAGAGTAATTTGGGGTAATGTGGTATAGGTGGGTAATGTGGTACAGTCAGTTTTTTCTTAAACTAAGTAGCATACTTCAACGTCTTCTACTTTGTTAGGTGCAGATATTAATGAAACTAATAATGCGTGTTTCAACGAGTAAAAAATCTACATATCTGTCAGAAAAATAGTCAACAACAGTAATTGAGGGAGTTTGAGTTTTTTTTTGGGGTGATACAAAAAGTGTTTGTGAGGTTATAAAAGTTCTGTTTCAACAGTGAAAATATATTTTTCAAAAAAATAAGAGAATCTTCTACGAAAAATACATGTAAGTTTTGCTAAAAATGTGTTTAGATTATTTTTAATAATTATTTTTGTAAAAGTATACAGCTTCGGCTAATGTGGTATACTTGGCATGGTCTAATGTGGTATAGTATACCACATATAGTATAGTATACCACATTACCCACTATAAAATTGAGTTCCTTTCCAAAGTTGGCTGTTTTGTATTTTTTCTCATGATCTATTTGTTTAAATGCCTATACTTTTCAATAAAAATTAATTTAATCATTTATCTAAATTTTTTAATTAAAATATTTAAGGCTAGGTAGTATAGTATAGTATACCACATTAGACAGCATAGTATACCACATTACCCTTACAGTTTCAAAAGCGATGATTTCGAGGTCATATCAATATTTTGTGTACATCTTTGTTAATTGATGTTCAATTCAATTCAACACAAAGAAATAACTTTAAGGCTTATTAGTTTTTGGTGAAATGTGTAAAGATTAGGGTCATTTGCTTCACTACTTTTTCTGTTAAGTGTTAAAAACAAACATGTATACCACAATACCCCAACTTCCTCTACCATGCCAAAGACATTCACTCATGATGAATGGTCAAGACGCACTCGCGCTGCTGTTGCAGCCTGTGATATATATGTAATGTGTAGTTTATTTATTTATTTTTTTATTTATAGACATAGTTTATTTATTTATTTATTTACAGAGATAGGTTATTTATTTATTTAGAGAGACAGTTTATTTATTTATTTATTAACAGAGATAGTTTATATATTTACATATTTATTTATTTATTTAGTTACCTATGTATTCAACTTGACTACCTGATACCTTACTGTGATATTCAACAACCTATTTAAATTTCCAGACCACAACACTACTGATAACTAACAACCTATACTAACAGAATCCACCAAATATCATAAAATATCCCAATTAACAAACATCCATACACCTTCCTCAACATCCACTCCATTCAAAACCCACCCTAAACCCTAACATTCAGTCATATTAGTTACGTATTTATGTTTTTAAAAGATTATGTTTAACTACTTATGTTAGAGCAGAGACCTTCAGGCTAAAGTAATAAATGATAAATAGAATTGCCCGGCATTTATTAGGTATTAGGTATTTCAGGTAGTGGGACGAGCCACACGTCACGAACGGCGAAAGAAAAGAATAAGGGTTGTAATTATAATATAGTACTACGACTAGCTTAAAAGTGCGCAAACCTACCTTTTCTTCGAGGCCAGTTTTCTCACGGCCACTTGAAAACTGCCGTCGTGTTTGTTACGTAGGGAAACGCACACGTATTATTTATAGATATAATTATATTCACGATATGAGATATAAATAAATGTATCTACACTAGATCACTTACTGCCGAGACTGAGGAACAGTCTCACATTATGGTTATAAAATCTATTTTTAAAAAGATATGACCATTTTTATATGATACTAAACTGAAAATGGCAAACTACGATGAGCATCATCTTCCTGTTAATATTAAGAGCTCACATTTTGTAAGTACTTTCTAGAGGTACCAAAGAACAAGTTTTCGTGTGTCGGATCAAAAGAAAATTTTTTTTGATTTTTTTGACCCACCCTACTATACATATACATATACTATACATATCAAAAAAATTAGACATTTTTGTTTTTTTTTTGATACGCAGATATCGCCACAGGTTGAGAATACGAAAAAACCAGTATCCGAAGGTTGTTTTAGAAACCTAGGTGAAGGTTTTTTTTGGGAAAGCGATTAAACGAAAACCAAAGATTCAGAGGGTTGAGCCATATATGTATATGTATATTGATATATATATATAGATTTCCGATAGATTTATCATCTGATAGATATATAGAAATATCTATATACATATATATATACCGCGGTGCGGAACCACCGAGAACAAATCAGAGGGTGTGGAACCAGCCTATGTGGCTTAAGCTTTTAAGATCCAGAGGATACTCGAGGGATTTTTTTTTCTACATGAAAGAAGACAAGAGGGTTCTTGGCGAAAGGAGAAAAGAAGCAGCCGAATTGACTGGAGCAAGCAGGGTGTTCTCGGCTGAAAATTAAAAAAAAAAAAACTAAGTGCATATAAACTTGAAAAAAAAAAAAAAAAAAAAAAAAAAAATTAAGAGTAGATAGTGAATTTAAAAAGGAGAAAGCGAATTTTGCTGTTGTATAAAGTTGAAATTATTCTCACATAAAGATATAGCGATCTAGTGGTAAAATTACATATTATATATTATCAGTGAAGTGTGGTTTAATGTACCACGTGAAGGTAGATTCCGGGAACTCCGGGAAATAAAGGAGTTGGGAAATTCCGTCATCTTGGAACGTGCTGCCGGCAGGACTACGAGGGACGAAGAAACCGTAAGTAAACCAAACCTTTCCATTTCACTTTTTACTTATGATATATATATTGTAACGTGCGCTTAGTTCGCAAAATAAAACTTCAGTTTTTAATTTATTTCTACCACTTTTATTCAGTATCTATACTTTATTCGATCTCAACTCGACTTTTGGACTATCACTTGTTCATAACAATTCACTCTTAACTTTATCACTCTATACTCAAAACTGACTGCTCGTTGCGTCAGCGGCCTATTTATATAGAACAACACTCATCTAGAGCGTTCCAGTTTCTTCTCCATGGTTTCCACATTTGCTGTCAAGCATCTCTACACTCACACACACTGGCTTACAAGCAATGCCTGTCATTTATACCATTCTATTATAGTGTTGCCAGTTGTGTTTTTGGTTAAACGTTTTCGATTAGGAAATTGGTATAAATGTTAGGTGTTCATTACACTGCCCCCTCCTTAAGATTGTTCGTCCCGAATAATATCATCTGCAGCCTCGCCACTATATCGATGCAGCCGGTCACAATGAACTACTTTTAACTTGCCTCTTAATCCTCTTTGGATGCGGTAAACCACGTCGTTAATCCTCGTGACAACAGTATAAGGACCTTCCCAGTTCTGCTGAAGTTTCGGTGACAATCCCTTTTGACGATGAGGATTATAAAGCCACACACGATCTCCTGCTTGGAATCCTGCCGTTGTCGCTTTTGTGTCGTACCGTGTCTTCATCCGGTCGCTGTAGGTTTTCATCCGTTCCCTTGTTCTTTTATGGATGTCAGCGAGTCTCTCCTTGAGGTCATCCACATACTCGTTCGTGTCCTGTGGCTCCTCTGTGGGGCATCCAAATTTAAGTTCGCAGGGCAGTCGCATGGTTTTCCCGAACAGGATGTCAGATGGTGTTTGTCCTGTCGAGCTATGTACTGCACTTCTATAGGCCATCAGGAATAGTGGTACGTGCCTATCCCAGTCTCTTTGGTAGTCGCCTACAACCTTGGTGAGGTGTTCTTTAAAGGTCCGGTTGAATCTTTCAACCATCCCATCAGATTGTGGATGAAACGTTGTGGTTCTGGTCTTCTTAATGCCAAGTAGTCCGCACACTCCTTGGAAGATGTTTGACTCGAAGTTCCTCCCTTGGTCGGAATGGAGTTCCATAGGTACGCCAAACCTACTTACCCAGTTAAACACAATCTGGTCGACCACCGTTTTGGCTTCTTGATTTGGGATGGCATACGCCTCAGGCCATTTGCTAAAATAGTCCATTACAACCAGAATGTACTTGTTTCCAGCTTTGGTCTCTGGAAAAGGCCCAGCCACATCTACTGAAATCCTCTCAAAAGGCGATCCAACGTTGTACTGATGCATCTTACCTTGAATCTTCCTACCAGGTCCTTTGGTTGCAGCACGATTGTCACATGTTCGGCACCACTTCTCCACGTCATCTCTAGCATGTAACCAGTAGAACCGATGTCGCACCTTCTCCAGTGTTTTGTTAACTCCCAGGTGACCTCCAGAAGGTCCGTCGTGCATCTCCCGAAGAACTTCACTGACTTTCGATTGCGGTACGATCAGCTGCATCACATATGATTTACCGTCAGCGGACTCCCATCTTCGCCTGAGGACACCTTCTTGCACATATAGTGAGTCCCACTCTGCCCAATAGGCTTTGAGAACTGGACTCCTGTCAGAAATGTGTCCCCATTCAGGTTTCTCTTCATTTTCTTTCCATGCGAGAATGGGTTCGATATCTGGATCCTCGTGTTGAGCGGTCCTCACTTCCTCATTGATCCATCCGCATATGGGGTCAGCTCTTAGTCGCTGAGCGGTAATATTTTCTTTGTTTTCTTGTCGCCTACAATGCTTGCAATCCTCTTTGCAAGGTCTTCGGGACAATGAGTCGGCATTTAAGTGCAGCTTTCCTCTGCGGTGTTGAATCTGGTAACCGTAAGTCTGCAGTCTTTCTATCCACCTTGCGACTTGACCTTCTGGATTTTTGAAGTTCAACAGCCAGTTCAGAGCACCATGGTCTGTCCGCAGAAGGAATTTCTGTCCATAGATGTACTTATGGAAGTGCTTTGTTGCCAAGATATGAGCTAGCAGTTCCCTTCTGGTCACGCAGTAGTTTCTTTCAGGCTTCGAGAGGACCTTACTGTAATATGCCACCACTTTCTCTTCGCCATCATGCACTTGGGATAGTACCGCCCCGATTCCAACGTTGCTTGCATCTGCGTCGATGATGAATGTTTTGCCAGGTGTTGGATGTGCCAGCACTGGAGCGTTACAGAGGCGGTATTTGAGTTGCTGAAAAGATTTTTCACACTAACCTGACCATTTGAACTGCTTCCCTTTTTCGGTGAGCTGATGCAAACTTTTTGCAACTCCAGCAAAGTTCTTAACAAAACGTCGGTAATATGTGGCAAGACCAAGAAAGCTTCGGAGTTGATGTTTGTCCTGTGGTGTTGGCCAATTTTTGACGGAGTCAACTTTTTCAGGATCAGTCTTCACTCCTTGGGAAGAGATGATGTGTCCCAAATACTTAACTTCGGCTTTGAAAAGTGCTTATTTTTCTGGATTCAGTTTAAGATTAGCCTCTCGAAGTCTCTGAAACACGGCTTTTAGATTCTTGCAATGTTGGTCAAATGTTTTCCCGTAAACAATGACATCGTCCAAGTAGACAAGGCACGCTTTCCACGTCAGTCCTTGAAGAACGCACTCCATCAAACGCTCGAATGTTGCCGGAGCGTTGCATAGCCCAAACGGCATAACTTTAAACTGCCAGAGCCCATTACCTGTAGAAAACGCAGTCTTTTCCCGATCATGGGGTGGATGTCAACTTGCCAATATCCACTCTTCAAGTCCAGCGTCGAAAACCACTCCCCTCCATAGCATCCAGGGTATCACTGATTCTCGGCAGGGGATAGCTGTCCTTTGTAGTCACATCATTCAGCCTTTGGTAGTCCACACAAAAACGAGTGCTTCCGTCTTTCTTTTTCACTAGCACCACTGGTGAAGCCCAAGGACTTTTGGAATTTTCAATAAGACCGTCCTTTTTCATTGCTGTTATCATTTCCTCAACCTCACCTTGTTTGGCCAGTGGAAGGCGTCTTGCGGGTTGACGAATCGGTCTTGCATCTCCTGTGTTGATGCGATGCTGCACCAACTGTGTCCTAACATATTATCCCTTTTGCGATGCGAAGATGTCAGTGTACTCTTGTAGGAGATTTTCAGCCATCCTTGTTTGTTGGTGATCAAGGTTGGATGAATACAGTATTTTAGCTCTGATGGTTTTGAGCTCCTCCGGAGTTATAGTTTTTCTTGGGGCTTCGTCTGTGATCTTCGTAATTGCTGCAACGGATTCGCAACGTCCAACGACTTCTCCTTTCTTCAACCTTACATCGTACGGTCTGGTGTTTAGTAATCGTACGGGGACCATTTTGTTTTTCGGGGCTACCAGTGTTTTCCCAATGATGACGCTTTGGGAGGAACACTCTGGGTCTGGTTCTACCATAAGGTATCGAAGGCTTCCAAACTCACCTTCCAGTTTTGTCCAAACGAAGACTTCAGAAGAAGGAGGCAGAATCAGATCTTCCGTGATGACAGTCCTCAGTGTTGACGTACTTTCATTCGAATAGGTCATTGGAAGTTCCTTATTTTGGTACTTCAAAACTTGATTACCGATGTCCAAAATAACTCCGTGCTGTTTCATAAAGTCGATTCCAATGATGCACTCGTCACATATATCTGCCACCAGGAATTGATGAGTAAACACTAGATTGGCCAGTTGGATCTTAAGACACACTTCTCCATATACTCTTGCTGCTTCTCCCGTTGCGGTTCTTAGACGGTAGCTATTGGTGTTATGAAGCCACGTCGTCTTTACCAGGTCTCGACGTACTATGGAGGCTGTGGCACCGGTGTCGATGGTAGCCACATGTTTGTTCCCGTTGATAGTAGTCTCTACAGTCCGACTTTTGTTGTCTCGTTTGGTCTGAGAGACCTGGATGGTGGTTCTGGGGTCATCGATACAAGAAAATAGCCTATGGGAAACGGGCTGATAGGCAACGCTGGTGTTGTTGTTACCTTGTTCTGGGTTGGATCTCTTGCTTCCACAATGTTGACAACCGGCTTTATTTGGTGGTAGTCGGTATTGACGCTGTAAGTGCCCGGTCTTGTTGCAGTTCCAACATCTTGCTAGTCCGCTCCGCTGGTTCTTTTGTATTTCAGCTCTTTGGCACGAGCACTTTTCGACTATGGCTTCTCTAAGTCGATGTACTCCATGAGAAGCTTGTTCTGCTGCTTCAATTGTCAATGCGAATGCTAAAGTTTCAGAAAGAGTACGTGTTCTAGCAGTTCGCCCAGACCTCTGAAGATTTATATCCGAAATGGCACGAACGAAGGACTCAACAGCAAGCTGGTTGATGATTTCTTCTCCAGCATCCGGGTATGCCAGGTGAACCAGTCTTTCGACGTCTGCTTGGAGCTGCTGTAGACTTTTGCCCCTTTTCTGGACTCTGTTATTGAGTTGGACTCGGAAGACTTCTTTCAAGTGGCTATCGCCAAAGCGTTTATCTATAGCTGCCACGAGAGAACTGAAATCGCCGCCCTTACCAGCTGGAATTGTTTGAAGTAATTCAGCTGCTGGTCCTCTAAGAGCAAGAGTCAGTGCAATGTACTTGTCTTCGTCATCCCAGCCATTTGTTGTCGCGGCTGCCTCAAATTGTCTCTTGTAAACTGGCCAAGACGACTGTCCATCAAATGTTGGCAGTTTCATCTCCTTTATCCTTGCAAACTCTCCAGCAGATACTCGAACTTTGATTTTCCGGATCTGGTCCAATTCCTTGGTCAGAACAGAGAACTGTTTATCGCATCGGTTTTCCAAACGATTCTCAACAACAGAAAGCTGTTTTTCCACACCTTCAACGCGTTCGTCTAGGGCACATACATTTTTCTCAATGTTACCCAATTTGCCTTCTAGAATGTTTTTCTGACCTTCCAAAACATTCTGTTGCGCCTCAAGTCTTTCGAGAATATTCTGTTGTTCCACCTTTTGCTCGTTTCGTTGTTCTTCAATCAGCTTCTTTTGTTCGTTTCTTTGTGTTTCAAGTTGTTCGAGAACATTCTGCTGTTCCTTCTTTTGCTCGTTTCGCTGTTCTAACAAAAGTTTCATCATACTAGAAAAGTCTACAGTTTCACTTACTTCCTTTTCCTCCACTTCTGTTTCAAAAACAAAAGTGTTTACGTCTTCCCCTTGCTGTTCCAAATAGTTGCGCAAGCGCAGGACGAGCTCATTTTTCGATCCCGCTCTAGAAAGATTTCGCTTACCTAACTCACTTTTAAGCTCAATGCAGTTGAGCTCTTCCAACAACTTACCCATTTTCACTGTATTTAACTTTTTTTTTTTTTACACTTTACTAGTCAAATAAGTTTTATTTACACTTCTGACACCAATGTAACGTGCGCTTAGTTCGCAAAATTAAACTTCACTTTTTAATTTATTTCTACCACTTTTATTCAGTATTTATACTTTATTCGATCTCAGCTCGACTTTTGGACTATCACTTGTTAACAACAATTCACTCTTAACTTTATCACTCTATAATCAAAACCGACTGCTCGTTGCGTCAGCGGCCTATTTATATAGAACAACACTCATCTAGAGCGTTCCAGTTTCTTCTCCATGGTTTCCACATTTGCTGTCAAGCATCTCTACACTCACACACACTGGCTTACAAGCAATGCCTGTCATTTATACCATTCCATTATAGTGTTGCCAGTCGTGTTTTTGGTTAAACGTTTTCGATTAGGAAATTGGTATAAATGTTGGGTGTTCATTACAATATGTTACAACATATTATCTATAGATCGGAAAGAAAATTTGCTTAACCTAGTCAATTATCTTTTAATTATAAAAAGAAAACTTTTTTTTTGAATTCACAACTAAAAGATTATGGAATAAATTAAAATAGTGTATATATGCATACTCACCTTTTTTTTTGAATTAAGTTTTCAAAATTAATCTTTTTTTTCTGTGCGAAGTTTAGTAAACATGAGTTACTAAAAGTACTGTGATTGGGTGTGTGGAAATTCCAAATTAGGCCGGCAGCGGCAGTAGGACGATAAAGGAAGACGACCTAGACATGACGAACATTTAAGACAATACTTACTTCATGACGGACTAAGACAGTGAACAGAAAGTGGCTGGGAATCGCAACAAAGGGGCTATCACCATAGTATTGCCAAGGTGATGGCGTAGGTTGTGTGTTCAAACACAAGGGAGGGATGGCAGCGATTTTTACCAACACCATCAGGTAAGGCCCTTGACGAATTGGTCGAACCATCATATGAGGGAGCCAAAGAGTTGTAGGTCGAGTTAGTTTTAGGATTAGACTAGTAGTACTACACATATATGAATGTATATGCATACATACATACATATGTTCTTATATGCATAAAATGTATATGAAGTTAGGTTTAATAGTTAGGATAGAAGTAGGATTTAGGTGTAATTTAGTAGTAGGAAGCATCGACTTCCTCTGAACCTACAACTCACTCCTTTCTCTTGTGTGGTGGCATAGTTACCTAAATTTGTGTATAATCCTATTCCAATTACCATCCTACTTCAAACCCCAACCTGATCCTATCCTGATCCTTAAACGGCATGATCAAATTTTTTGTTTGTTAGAGTTGAAAGAGTATGGAACAGGGCAAGAACCACCCCATTTCCACGAGCTTAGCCGAGCGACCACAAGCATGCCACTGCCCTGTTTCCATCCCAATTTTGACCAAGTGGACTCACAACAATTCACAACAATGGCGCCCAACGCATACGAACGGCTCAGAGATAAATTGAGACTCCAAGGAGATGATTTTGTTTATTAAGGTCATCCCCTTGGACTCACAATTATTTCAAAATCCAAATTTTTTTCATTTTTTTCATATTTTGTTTATCCTTACCCTTACCTTTTCAGACTTTGGCACTTCAAAGCCAGCTGTCCCATCTTACAGGTCCAGAACCCGTAGATGTAGTGAGGTAGACCGATGGAGTGTTAAAACTGAAGAGCGGGTTAGGAGGATGATGGAACATACTTCACACTAGCCACTCTGTTAAGCTCAGCTAGACAGGTGTTGTGGTGGGAGTCTGAACCATCGGAATCCTGATCGTGTGTATATTCCAGAGGATGAGAAGTGGCGGGGAGGAAGATGGGATTCGAAGCATTCGTCAATTTCCAAGAGCACCAGTCGCTTTCAATACCTGACCAAACTATACTATACTCTACTATACAAAAGACTATACTGTACTATACTATACGATACGTTACTTTACAAAAGACATAAAACAAAGCATGACAACTTCCTATTCCGAATATCGTTTGGAAAACCTAAAGGATTTTCACACACCTAACACTTAATAACAAACAAACAAAAAAAAAAAAAAAAGATACATCTGAGTTTTCAACTTAATCTTAAATTGAATTTTTCTATTTTGAATTTTATTTTTTTTGATCATATTTTGAATTTTATTTTGAATTATATTTTTGAATTCTACTACATATTTTGAATTATATTTTGAATTTTATTTTGAATATTATTTTTTTTGAATCTTATTATTTTTATTTTGAATTTTGAATTTTTTTTTACAAAACAAAGAAACAATAATGAGTAACCAAAATACCGGACCAAATCCGAAGAGCACCCTGCCGAACCAGTCAAAAGGTGGGGGGAGAAAGGTTACCCGTTTGGCCTCCAGAATGGCCCAAAACCACGAAGGTGACCAAAGAGATATAAATTATATTGATATGGTAAAACAGGAGGGGGATAGAAACCCATTTGAGGAAAATGACAGTAGTTTAGGGGCCACTTTTCATGGCTTTCCTTCCCATGCTGAGGGTATGTTGGAAGGTGAGACGCAAGAGTGTGAGGTAATTGAAGATAGGAAAAGTCTAATCAGGCAAACGGAGGAGTTAAATAGGGAAAGTGGAAGTATCTCTAATTTAGAACCAGAAAATGAAGGCTCAACAAACAAAGAGAGCGATAAATTAATGAAAATGATCGAGTCAATTATTACGCAGTCTCTTAATGAGACACATGCCAAAACGATGCAGGTCTTGGCAGAGCAACTATTTAGCATGAATACAATGCAAAATAGGGTTGAACTGGTATCGGGGAACATGAGTGGGTTTAACGAAAGGTTAAAAGTAGTAGAAAAATCCACCTTATCGCTGTACGCGAGGCAGGAGAATTTTGAGAAATCGTTCAAAAACGATTCACTCCATGAGCCACCGTCTCCACCTGCATCACAAACAGTGAATCTTCGACCAGTTCAAAACAAGAACAAGAAAAGAGAGGATTTCGATAAGTGGGGAGTGAAGTTCGATGGAACGTCAAAGAGTATGACGGTTGAGAGCTTCATCTTCCGAGTTGAGACGCTCCAAAAGAAGAAGGGAGTCTCTAACGAGCAGGTGTTTGCCAATTTTCACCACTTGGTGACCGACACAGCCGAAAAATGGTACTGGCAATACCTGGAAGAGAATCAAAACGACGAGCTATTCAACTACTTTGACCTGAAAACAGAACTTTTACGACAATTCCGCAACAACAAGACCGACCACGAAATACTACGAACTATAATGGACAGACGACAACTACTACACGAAACATTTGACGAATACTACGAAGAAGTTCGAGGTTTAACACTACAGATGAAAAACAGACCAAACGAGAAGGACCTGACAAGCCTCGTGAGACAAAATATTAAAGACAGAGTAGCGTCATTGATTTTTGGCTGCTCAATCACCAACATCAAAGACCTTAGAGAAGAATGCAGAAGGGCGGAGAAGCATCTAGCAGCCAGAGACTTCAAAACAAGAAAGCCCATTAGCGAGATAAGCCAGAGGAAAGAGACTGATGAGGTAGGTCTAATAGAATCGGATGGCGAAGATGAGATGCAGATTGCGGCGGTACAACAAAACAGAACCGACAGACAACAGACAAACCTAAAGACAGACAAACTACATTTATTAACAATGACAGAGGCAAAAGGACAGAACTTACAAAGGACAATACATTCAACGCGGCAACATGTCCGTCATCGTTCCACGCTTTGACGTGTTTTAACTGCGGCAAAGGCAATGTGTCCTTCCAATGTGGTTCGTGTCAGGGAAACCTGAATGTCGGCAGTGCACCCGGGAACATACCGCCGACAAGGACGACGAACCCGGAAAATCTGTAAATGTTAAAATATTAAAAAGAGAAGTAAAAATTGAAAATGAAGTGACTCACCCAAATACAAACAGACATATCAAAAGTCTCCATCAGCGCATAGTAGAATATGCCGCTACCAGGAAAAGAATCTTCGCTGATGAGGTATGCTACGAAGATAAAACTAAAAGTAGGAATTATAGAAAAATAGAAAAATTGAGAAAAAAAGTGCAATAAGTAGAAATAGCAAGAAGAATATTGAAGCTACCATACTAGCAGTTTCTGACGATAATAGACCCTACGCAAAAGTGACCGTGAACGGAGAACAGATGCTAGGGCTATTAGATAGTGGTGCTTCAGTTAGTTGTTTAGGGAAAGGTGCAATAAATTTCGTTCAGAGACACGACATACCAGTGACAAAAATGAACAGTGACGTAAAAACAGCTGACGGTAAACAACAACAAATAAACGGGAGAATTAAGACTGAGATCTCATGGGGAGGTAACACCCAAGAGATTGAGCTGTATGTTGTTCCAAGTTTACAACAGCAGCTCTACCTAGGGGTAGATTTTTGGAAGATTTTTAAGGTCGCTCCAAAAATTATTAGCGAGATAGGTGATTTAGCTTCAGAAGAGAATCAGGAAAAGATTCCCATGAGAGAGCTCACCCCAATACAAAATGAAGAGCTGGAAAAGGTGAAACTTCAGTTCCCATCCATCCATCGGTACTGGGATTGGGTAAAACCTCAATTGAGGAGCATGTCATTGAGATGGAAGACGACACCATTCCCATCAAGCAACGACATTACCCAATATCACCAGTGGTACAGAAACTGATGTACGCAGAGCTCGATCGTATGCTTGAACTAGGGGTGATAGAGGAGAGCAATAGTGCGTACAGTTCTCCAGTGTTGGTGAGAAAACCAGGGAAGAACAGGTTATGCTTGGATTCGCGTAAGATAAACGCCGCGACCAAAAGGTTTGCCTATCCGCTTCCTCACATTGAAGGGATTCTAAGTAGGCTGCAAAACACTCACTTCATATCGAGCATCGATTTGAAGGATGCATTTGAGGCCAAATCAAGAGAGAAGACAGCATTCACAGTCCCTGGGCGGCCATTATATCAACTCACGGTGATGCCGTTTGGATTGTGTAACGCCGCTCAGAGAATGTGTAAGCTGATGGACAAAGTCATACCCGCTCGGTTGAGAGAGGATGTCTTTGTTTACCTGGACGATCTCTTGGTTTGTTCTCCAGATTTCCAAAGTCACATGACGGCATTGAAAGAGGTCGCCAAACATCTAAGAGAAGCAGGATTAACCATTAACATTGATAAGAGTAAGTTCTGTTACAAAGAAATAAAATATTTGGGGTATTTTGTAGGAGACGGGTGTCTAAGGACAGACCCAGATAAAGTATCTGCGGTAAAAGACTTCCCGATTCCAAAAACCCCGAAACAACTCCGACGGTTCTTAGGCATGACTGGATGGTACAGAAGATTCATCCCGAATTTTTCAACCATTTCAGCACCAATGACAGATTGCCTGAAAAAGGGTAAGGATTTTGAAATGTCTCCAGAAGCTATAGTAGCTTTCGAGGATCTAAAGACGACATTAGTGACAGCACCCATACTGACGAACCCGGACTTTACGAAACATTTTTACTTACAATGCGACGCATCAACTTCAGGTGTAGAAAGTGTTCTCTTCCAAAAGGATGACGAGAATAACGAACGACCGATAGCATTCATGTCCCAGAAACTTAATTCCGCGCAGCGAAATTATAGCGTGACAGAACTTGAGTGCTATGCGGCCGTTTTGTCGGTAAAGAAGTTCCGAGGCTACATCGAAGGACTTCCCTTCACCATCATAACGGATCACGCCAGTCTAAAATGGCTAATGACCCAAAAAGACCTAAGTGGCTCGTTGGAGTTTCAAACTCCAAGGGTTCGATTTTTTTCGATCGAACATAGGAAGGGTGTCCTAAATGAAGTCCCGGATACTCTCTCGCGAATCCATATGGATGAGATCACGGACTCGACTACTGAAGTTGATCTCAACTCTCCATACTTTTCTTCTGAAGAGTATACTGAGTTGAAGAAGACCATAGACGAAAACAAAGACAGACTACCCAACGTGTGCATTTCTGACGGCTTTGTTTACAAACGGACAGACAGACGGACCGGAGACCCGATTCAAGAAGACAGAGCTTGGAAGCTCTGGGTACCGGAGGAGTTGCGTAGGGGTTTATTAGAAACCGCACATAATTTATCCACAGCTGGCCACGGGGGGATTCACAAAACTCTGTCCAGGTTAAGGCAGAGATATTTCTGGCCAAATATGACAAGTGAAGTGCAATTATTCGTCCAAAACTGTGATATATGTAAGTGCAATAAACCAATGAACTCTGTTTCTAGGCCCCCATGGGACAACAGACTATAACCGTACGACCATTTCAAAGACTGTACATCGACTTCTTAGAACCATACCCACGAACAAAAACAGGAAACACACACATTTTTATAGTATTAGACCATTTCAGCAAATACGTATTTCTTAAGCCTATCAGAAAAGCAACAGCAGCCGAGGTAGTAAAATATCTAGAAGAAGGGGTATTTTATATGTTCGGAGTACCAGAGTACATTCATTCTGACAACGGAAAACAGTTTGTTTTAGAACTGTTCTCCAGCTTTTTGAACAAATATGGAGTAAAACATGTTCGAACAGCATTTTACTCACCCCAGGCAAACGCTTCCGAACGAGTTAACCGATCAGTTTTGATCAAAATCAGATCGTATATCGAAAGCGACCAAAGAACATGGGATACTCACGTGAGTAATGCTGCATTTTCGCTTCGAAGTGTAGTTCACGAAGCAACAACATTCGAACCATATTACGCCGTGTTTGGAACTCAAATGGTTCAAAACGGAAAAACTTATGAACTATTGAGAAGATTAGGGATGGTTAGGGACGCTAACATTGAAATCAAAAATAACACAGACAAGCTTAGCTTGATAAAAGCAAAAATATTCGATAATCTTAAACTAGCTCACCAAAAAGCAGAAAAATCGTATAACACACTCTGTAAAAACATTTCCTATAAGATAGGCCAAATAGTCTATAGAAGAAACTTTAAACAAAGCAACATGGCCGAGCACAACAACGCTAAGTTAGGGCCTAAATTTATAAAATGTATTATTTTGAAACCTATCGGTAACTCACTATATGAAATAGGGAATCTAAAAGGCGAGAAAGTAGGAGTATAGAGTAATTTGGGGTAATGTGGTATAGGTGGGTAATGTGGTACAGTCAGTTTTTTCTTAAACTAAGTAGCATACTTCAACGTCTTCTACTTTGTTAGGTGCAGATATTAATGAAACTAATAATGCGTGTTTCAACGAGTAAAAAATCTACATATCTGTCAGAAAAATAGTCAACAACAGTAATTGAGGGAGTTTGAGTTTTTTTTGGGGTGATACAAAAAGTGTTTGTGAGGTTATAAAAGTTCTGTTTCAACAGTGAAAATATATTTTTCAAAAAAATAAAAGAATCTTCTACGAAAAATACATGTAAGTTTTGCTAAAAATGTGTTTAGATTATTTTTAATAATTATTTTTGTAAAAGTATACAGCTTCGGCTAATGTGGTATACTTGGTATGGGCTAATGTGGTATAGTATACCACATATAGTATAGTATACCACATTACCCACTATAAAATTGAGTTCCTTTCCAAAGTTGGCTGTTTTGTATTTTTTCTCATGATCTATTTGTTTAAATGCCTATACTTTTCAATAAAAATTAATTTAATCATTTATCTAAATTTTTTAATTAAAATATTTAAGGCTAGGTAGTATAGCATAGTATACCACATTAGACAGCATAGTATACCACATTACCCTTACAGTTTCAAAAGCGATGATTTCGAGGTCATATCAATATTTTGTGTACATCTTTGTTAATTGATGTTCAATTCAACACAAAGAAATAACTTTAAGGCTTATTAGTTTTTGGTGAAATGTGTAAAGATTAGGGTCATTTGCTTCACTACTTTTTCTGTTAAGTGTTAAAAACAAACATGTATACCACAATACCCCAACTTCCTCTACCATGCCAAAGACATTCACTCATGATGAATGGTCAAGACGCACTCGCGCTGCTGTTGCAGCCTGTGATATATATGTAATGTGTAGTTTATTTATTTATTTTTTTATTTATAGACATAGTTTATTTATTTATTTATTTACAGAGATAGGTTAATTATTTATTTAGAGAGACAGTTTATTTATTTATTTATTAACAGAGATAGTTTATATATTTACATATTTATTTATTTATTTAGTTACCTATGTATTCAACTTGACTACCTGATACCTTACTGTGATATTCAACAACCTATTTAAATTTCCAGACCACAACACTACTACCAACTGTGATAACTAACAACCTTTAGTAACAGAATCCACCAAATATCATAAAATATCCCAATTAACAAACATCCATACACCTTCCTCAACATCCACTCCATTCACAACCCACCCTAAACCCAAACATTCAGTCATATTAGTTACGTATTTATGTTTTTAAAAGATTATGTTTAACTACTTATGTTAGAGCAGAGACCTTCAGGCTAAAGTAATAAATGATAAATAGAATTGCCCGGCATTTATTAGGTATTAGGTATTTCAGGTAGTGGGACGAGCCACACGTCACGAACGGCGAAAGAAAAGAATAAGGGTTGTAATTATAATATAGTACTACGACTAGCTTAAAAGTGCGCAAACCTACCTTTTCTTCGAGGCCAGTTTTCTCACGGCCACTTGAAAACTGCCGTCGTGTTTGTTACGTAGGGAAACGCACACGTATTATTTATAGATATAATTATATTCACGATATGAGATATAAATAAATGTATCTACACTAGATCACTTACTGCCGAGACTGAGGAACAGTCTCACATTATGGTTATAAAATCTATTTTTAAAAAGATATGACCATTTTTAATTGATACTAAACTGAAAATGGAAAACTACGATGAGCATCATCTTCCTGTTAATATTAAGAGCTCACATTTTGTAAGTACTTTCTAGAGGTACCAAAGAACAAGTTTTCGTGTGTCGGATCAAAAGAAAATTTTTTTTGATTTTTTTGACCCACCCTACTATACATATATATATATCAAAAAAATTAGACATTTTTGTTTTTTTTTTGATACGCAGATATCGCCACAGGTTGAGAATACGAAAAAACCAGTATCCGAAGGTTGTTTTAGAAACCTAGGTGAAGGTTTTTATGGGAAAGCGATTAAACGAAAACCAAAGATTCAGAGGGTTGAGCCATATATGTATATGTATATTGATATATATATATAGATTTCCGATAGATTTATCATCTGATAGATATATAGAAATATCTAAATACATACATATATATATACCGCGGTGCGGAACCACCGAGAACAAATCAGAGGGTGTGGAACCAGCCTATGTGGCTTAAGCTTGCTTTTAAGATCCAGAGGATACTCGAGGGATTTTTTTTTTCTACATGAAAGAAGACAAGAGGGTTCTTGGCGAAAGGAGAAAAGAAGCAGCCGAATTGACTGGAGCAAGCAGGGTGTTCTCGGCTGAAAATTTCAACGAAAAAAAAATAAGTGCATATAAACTTGAAGAACAGAAAAAGCTAACAATTTAATAAAAAAAAAAAAAAAAAAAAAAAAAAAAAAAAAAAAAAAAAAAAAAAAAAAAAAAAATAGTGAATAGTGAATTTAAAAAGGAGAAAGTGAATTTTGCTGTTGTAGAAGTTGAAATTATTCTCACATGAAGATATAGCGATCTAGTGGTAAAATTACATATATATTATCAGTGAAGTGTGGTACATTAAGAAGGTAGACTCCGGGAAATAAAGGAGTTGGGAAATTCCGTCATTCCGAGGGACGAAGAAACCGTAAGTTAACCAAAACTTTCCATTTCACTTTTTACTTATGATATATATATGTTACAACATATTATCTATAGATCGGAAAGAAAATTTGCCTAACCTAGTCAATTATCTTTTAATTATAAAAAGAAAACTTTTTTTTTTGAATTCACAACTAAAAGATTATGGAATAAATTAAAATAGTGTATATATGCATACTCAACTTTTTTATTGAATTAAGTTTTCAAAATTGTTCTATTTTTTTTGTGCGAAGTTTAGTAAACATGAGTTACTAAAAGTACTGTGATTGGGTGTGTGTAGGCCGGCGGTAGGACGATAAAGGAAGACGACCTAGACATGACGAACGTTTAAGACAATACTTACTTCATGACGGACTAAGACAGTGAACAGAAAGTGGCTGGGAATCGCAACAAAGGGGCTATCACCATAGTATTGCCAAGGTGATGGCGTAGGTTGTGTGTTCAAACACAAGGGAGGGATGGCAGCGATTTTTACCAACACCATCAGGTAAGGCTCTTGACGAATTGGTCGAACCATCATATGAGGGAGACAAAGAGTTGCAGGTGAGGTAGTAGGTCGAGTTAGTTTTAGGATTAGACTAGTAGTACTACACATATATGAATGTATATGCATACATACACACATATGTTCTTATATGCATAAAATGTATATGAAGTAAGGTTTAATAGTTAGGATAGAAGTAGGATTTAGGTGTAATTTAGTAGTAGGAAGCATCGACTTCCTCTGAACCTACAACTCACTCCTTTCTCTTGTGTGGTGGCATAGTTACCTAAATTTGTGTATAATCCTATTCCAATTACCATCCTACTTAAAACCCCAACCTGATCTTATCCTGATCCTTAAACGGCATGATCAAATTTTTTGTTTGTTAGAGTTGAAAGAGTATGGAACAGGGCAAGAACCACCCCATTTCCACGAGCTTAGCCGAGCGACCACAAGCATGCCACTGCCTTGTTTCCATACCGATTTTGACCAAGTAGACTCACAACAATTCACAACAATGGCGCCCAACGCATACGAACGGCTCAGAGATAAATTGAGACTCCAAGGAGATGATTTTGTTTATTAAGGTCATCCCCTTGGACTCACAATTATTTCAAAATCCAAATTTTTTTCATTTTTTTTATTCTTACCTTTAACAAAAATTTGGGTATCGTAGATGCTCTTCAGACTTTGGCACTTCAAAGCCAGCTGTCCCATCTTACAGGTCCAGAACCCGTAGATGTAGTGAGGTAGACCGCTGGGGTGTTAAAACTGAAGAGCGGGTTAGGAGGATGATGGAACATACTTCACACTAGCCACTCTGTTAAGCTCAGCTAGACAGGTGTTGTGGTGGGAGTCTGAACCATCGGAATCCTGATCGTGTGTATATTCCAGAGGATGAGAAGTGGCGGGGAGGAAGACGGGATTCGAAGCATTCGTAAATTTCCAAGAGCACCAGTCGCTTTCAATACTTGACCAAACTATACTATACTCTACTATACAAAAGACTATACTGTACTATACTATAGGATACGTTACTTTACAAAAGACATAAAACAAAACATGACAACTTCCTATTCCGAATATCGTTTGGAAAACCTAAAGGATTTTCACACACCTAACACTTAATAACAAACAAACAAAAAAAAAAAAAAGATACATCTGAGTTTTCAACTTAATCTTAAATTGAATTTTTCTAATTTGAATTTTATTTTTTTTGATCATATTTTGAATTTTATTTTGAATTATATTTTTGAATTCTACTACATATTTTGAATTATATTTTGAATTTTATTTTGAATACTATTTTTTTTTGAAGATATATAGAGTAATTCTAACTGGTTACCGCAAAAGAAAGAAAGAACAGCATACTTTGACTGTTCGCGAAATTTCATTGCTAATTGAAACTTCAACGGATTATCATCGAGTTTAAAGTCGTTCAAGTCTTAAGAAAATTTTCAAAAAAGGCAACAAATAAATGTTTTAAATAAAGTACCTAGTTTCTATAAAATAATTTCCAAAAAGAAAAGTGTCAGGACAAGTGGAGTCCCACATCATAACAGCAATTGTGAACCCTTTTTAGGAATTTCTAAGGTGAAATTTTACTAGTGAATTTGCTAAGTGCGTGCTATTAGGAATTAATAGTTTTTTTTTATAGGAAACTCAATTTAAGCAGTTCGCACATTGAGGACCTGCACCGAAAATTTTAACAGAGGTAGCAACCAAAAATAAAAGGAAAAGCTGTAAAAAGATCCAATCCAGCAAATCAAATTTAACAGCAGAGACAACGGCAAACCGTTTCGGCAAATTTCATCCCCGTTGGCTCAACGGAAATTGCCGCTAAACTTATTGGAATCTGAATACGTATATTTACGTAGCGGAACTCGCTGCAATCAACAGTGGTTTTTTTTGTAGTAATTCTTAAGTTTCAAAAATTCTTTCTCTTGGCGATTGATTAGATAAAATCTTTTTGACGGCATTATCGAAAGCGCGAGGTTTTTTTTAAGTAGTTTAGTAGAATAAAGAAAGAAATTGTAGAGTGTATAAATATCAAAGTGTTATACATAAATCCAAAAGTGATACAGGTAGCGAGTCAACGAGGTATCATTGCGGGAGCAAGCGGATGCAGTGGCCACGACATCATTTTGCTTCGTAAGAACGGTGAGTTTCTTGTACCTTGAAATTTTTATTATATTCATTTTGCTATATATATACATATCTAAATTCTTGGGTGGGTTTGTTTTGAGGGTACTTTTAAAGTAATAGTAAATTTTTTTTTTGATAAAAGAGGGTTGAATACCCCAAATCTGTATCGCAAGAGCCTCGAGTAGAAGTCAAACAGATTCGATTTAAAACAAATTGAAAATAAACCATTAACGTAAAATACATGCAAAGTAATAAAGATTTAAAACCACTTAATTGAAAAACTAAACCATTAGAAATACATACATAAATACTTATATACATTACATAGTAATATCAAAAATCTTCGTGACCTTTAAAATTTGAAGTTTAATAAAAGGTTAACAAAGAAAAGACTTAGTATAGATACTAAACTTACAGATAAAATTATAATAATAGCCACAAACATGCAATTAAATAAAATTTTTATATGAAGAGTATAACAGAAATAATATGAGTTGCCAATTGATTTATCAAGAAGGAGGGAGATGAGAGGAAGGTAATGTAAAGGAAATAAAGGAAACAAAGGGGCCGTATAAAGGGGTACTTAAGCGGATACAGTACCTAGGTAGGGAGGGTATCGAACAATTTGTCCGCAGGCAAACCAACACCATTGCCTAGGCCTGGCATGAATATTTTTGGAACAGGGTTAGTTGGGTCAAGTACCTGCCCCATCCGACGAGCTAAAAAGGGAACTAGCCACACTAGCCAGCAACGACCCATTAGGCCAACAAAAGCCCGTTTCAAATGGCGCCCATTACGTGGTGATCGCTATTCAAGGAATAGTGATCCAGAATTTGAGTTTTTCAGGATTTTTTTTTGTATAATAAACTTTAGTTTCAATAGATTTATCATATATACATAGATATAAATATATATACATTTTTTTTTTTTTTTTGCTTGAGATTAAATCTTTTTGCCAACAGTATTCCTGCTTCCTCGTAAGTCCCGGTGACTGAATGTGAAGTATTCGACATCGCGTTGCGACAAGGAAAAGGGAATGCCTAAGTAAAAATATAATGTGGAGTGAAGAGTTTTGAGTCCACTGGGTGTTTGTCTAGCAAGTGCTCACTGGTCCAAGGCATTCACCACACATGAAATTACAGGATTCGAGGAGACTCCAGGATGTTAGTAACGTCGTTGAGAGTCCTTTGAAATTATCGTTTCAGAGTCTTCTAGCTTGGAGTATTGGGCTACGAAAGTCCTGAAACAAATAATCAATTATAAACGTCATTTCATTTTTTAGAATAAAAAAAGTTTGTAGAGTAGAATATTTTACTTTTGTAGTACATCTTGAAAAGCTCAAGCACTTTGGCACCTTTGTTTCCTTTATTTTCTTAAGTTCCTGCAGCTTTCTCGAAATCTCCATCCTTCGTTTTTTTTATGAAGATTTTAACTGAAATACAAAATATAAACAGAATTAGTTTAGTTTAGTTAGTTTGTATTTTGATTTTTATATTTTCAAAACCTTTTGATTTTTTTTATATACGTACCCAGATTTTTTCTTTACGCACTCGATTGGCACAAATAGTCTAGAGAAATCGCATAGGTAATTTCAACATAAATACCAACAGAGTAATAAGAATTAAACTTATTCTGTGCGAAGTAGATAATGAGCAACGGTCGTCGCTTTTCTCTTGAAGAAACTTTATCCCGATTTCAGGCTAATTCCGAAGCTAGATTTGAAGCCTTTTATAATCGTTTCCGAGACACGGTCAATAGGTTCAATTTGGATAACTCGTTCAGTTTTTCTCAAGAGCTTAACTCGACTGTAGGTAACTCAACATTTACAATGCCGCAGGAGCAGTCAGAAAATGAGTTACCAAATCTTGGCCGAGATAGTGATGGACGGGAAGACAACATCGCTGGCAAATAGCCAATTAAGTTCGTCAGTTGAAGACTTGGTGAACAAAATCGAAAGTAGTCTTATGACTAATCAAGTTAGGTTTTTCCAACAGATGGATATGTTTATGGTGAATGTCATAAAAAAATTGGAAGACATTAACCGACCTACCGTTCCGAGAGCCTCTGAGGGTGGCAGTGAAAACCCATTTCGCTCAGGTGTAGAGTCTAGACCGACCCACGATCATCAAACCGTTCCAAATTCTCGAAATTCCATTTCACCTTCTTTATTTAGCGCCTCAGATGCCTGCAGATTAGAAAGGTGGAACATTAAATACGACGGAACCGAAAACGTCGGTGATTTTTTGTTTAAGGTTGGTCGTCTGCAAGCTTCGTCCTCGTACAGCGACGAACAAATCGCTTCAAACTTCCACCAAGTACTAAGCGGAAAAGCAAATAACTGGTTTTGGGGTTATTTGCGACGAAAACCAGAGGCAACTTTTGCTCAAATCAAAGAGGCAATGAAAAAAGAATTTGGACGGCAAGAGAATGACGTGGAGGTCTATATGAGGTTGTTGACTCGCAAGCAAGGGTTTAAAGAACCTTTCGGTGATTTTTACGGATCCATCGTTAGTCTTAACGACAGGTTAAAAGAACCTTTCGATGAAAGGAGTATAATTGATGTTATTCGTAGTAACGCTAAGGATAAGCTAGGGGAGTTGCTTTTATTAGCAAATGTCAAGAGCCTAGAAGAGTTAAGAAATAAGGCTCGTGAAGCTGAGAGGTTTTTGGCGAAGCGGTATTCTTCCCAAAGAACGGTACACGAGATCTCGGTTGAAGATAAGCCAGAACCAACCGATACCGAAGGTGAGGAAATCACGGCCTTAACTTCATTTCAAAGATCGGGTTCATCAGCGAATCTGACGTGTTGGAATTGTGACCAAAAGGGGCACAGCTACCATTTTTGCCCTTCACATGTAAGGAATTTGTTTTGCTTTGAGTGCGGTTTCAAGGGTGTTAGTACTCCTGAGTGCAAAAACCATTCGGGAAACCTTCGACGGGACGAATCAAGGAGAGGGGAGTTTCGTCCCTCCAACAATATCCCCGAACAGAAACACGCATAAATAACAAAGACCTTACATCCGAGAGCATACCAACAAAGATTTTGAAACGTGAAGAAACCCTCAGCTCTCAGGATGATCCCATTTCCACCTTTTCTTTGAAATCTATTCACGAGCGCAAGCTCAACTATTATAAAGTTCGGTCCCGAATCTTCGGAACGAAGACCTTAGCCAGCACTCACGTGCAGAAATGCAGACATTGGTTTCGTAACCGGAAGAAAATTCGCAAGCAGATAGTGGAATCTATAATTTCTTCGAGTACAGATGGACGGATGTATGCAAACATTACCCTTGAAGGTGAATCAGTATTTGGTTTGCTAGATAGCGGAGCCTCGATATCTGTATTAGGTACTGGATGTTGGAATTTGGTAAAAAAGTGGGTATTCAGGTGAACCCATACAAAAACATAGTGCGTACGGCCGACGGAAAGTCACATGACATTGTGGGGCACTGTGAATTGAAAACGTCCTACAACGGCATGACCAAAAACCTGATTTTCTATGTTATTCCAAATCTTACTCAAGCGGTATACCTAGGAATGAATTTCTGGAAAGATTTTCACTTGATGCCACAAATAAGCGAAATACAAACTGATGCCTGGATGAGTGAAGATAAGGTGAGTTTAAAAGATGAAGCGGAATTAATCGAGTTAAATCCAGAACAAAGCCAAATACTGGAAAGGACAAAAAAACTTTTTCCCAATTTTGTCGAGCTAGGTTTAAGTAAAACTAATGTTGGAGTTCATTCGATTGACACTGGTAACGCCGTGCCATTCAAGTCTCGTCACTACCCATTGTCGCCGGTTCGTCAAGAAGAAGCCTACAAAGAATTAGACCGAATGTTAGATCTCGGCGTTATTGAGGTCAGCAACTCTCCCTGGTGTTGCCCAGTGGTCTTGGTTAAGAAACCCGGTAAGGTTCGCTTATGCTTAGACTTTCGCAAAGTCAATGCTGTGAAAGTTAAGGACGCATACCCGCTGCTACACATTGAGGGGTTACTCAGTCGCATCAAAGATACACATTTTATTTCAGGGATAGATCTCAAAGACGCATATTGGCAGATTCCATTAGATGAAAAATCTCGAGAGAAAACAGCTTTTGCAGTACCCGGTAGACCACTCTACCAATTTAAAGTGATGCCCTTTGGGTTGAGTAATGCAGGTTAAACAATGTGTCGAGTGATAGACAAGCTGTTGCCATCTAGTTTGCGTGAGAACGTCTTTGTGTATCTTGATGATCTATTGATTTGTACTGCTGACTTCGAAACCCATATCCGTGTCCTCAACGAAGTTGCAGCTTGTCTGCGCAGAGCGAACCTCACAATTAGCCTTGATAAGAGTAAGTTTGCAATGAAAGAAATAAAGTATCTAGGATACATCGTAGGTCAAGGTATTTTGAAGACGAACCCGGAGAAGGTAGAAGCAATGGTCAACTTTCCTATCCCTAAGACTCAAAGACAAGTCCGCAGATTTTTAGGATTAACCGGTTGGTACCGAAGATTCATTAAGAATTATTCGGATCTAGCAGCACCGCTGACGGATTGTCTTAAGAAAAAGAACAAATTCGAATTGACACCTGAAGCCTTAGAAGCATTCAACAGATTAAGAACTGCACTTTCCTCTGCCCCTGTACTGTCACAACCTGATTTCAAAAAACCTTTCACGATCCAATGCGATGCCTCTTCAGAGGGAGTAGGTGGAGTGATCTTTCAGTTGGATGAGAATCTAAACGAAAAACCGATAGCCTACATGTCAAAGAAGTTGAATAAAGCTCAGAAAAACTACAGTTACAGAGCTCGAATGGCTTGCCGCCGTCCTTAGCATTCGTAAATTCCGTGCTTACGTTGATGGATCCACTTTTAAAGTGATAACCGACCATTCAATTCTCAAATGGTTAATGTCCATGAAAGATTTGAGTGGAAGATTAGCTAGATGGAGTTTGGAACTTCAGCCATTTGACTATTCCATTGAACACCGGAAGGGTTCTCTCAACGTAGTGCCTGACACGTTATCGCGAAAGGACATGGACGAGATGGTGGCAACGTCGTTTTGTATAGATCATGAGCTAGAGGAGATTTCGGCGTGTATGGTAGATCAAGAGGTTGACCTCGAGTCGGTTGAGTTTGATTCGGAGCCATATTCCCAACTGAGAGAAAACATCACCTCAAATCAATCTTCACTTCCGGACCTAGTGGTATCCGGAAAATTCATTTACAAAAGGGTAAGGTTCAGAAGTAGTGATGTTAGTGACGAGGATTCCCTATGGCGTCTTTGGTTACCCGAAACACTCACCTTAGATTGCATACGAGCTGCCCATAACACCAAACTTAGTTGCCACAGTGGTTTCGCCAAGACATATAACCGCATTCGCGAAAAATATTACTGGCCCAAAATGGTTAGAGACATCAAAGCTTTCGTCGGTGAGTGTGACGTTTGTAAAAGCGTCAAAGCACCAAATTCTATCCTCCGTCCCCCTATGACTACCCAGATTGTGTCTGAAAGACCAATGCAGAGGCTATATGTATATCGACCTGTTGGGGCCTTATCCTCGTACAAAAAGAGGAAATGTTTACGTTTTTATTGCTGTGGATCACTTCACAAAGTTTCCCTTTCTTAAGGCCCTTCCAAAAGCTACCTTTTCGCGGATAGAGCAATATTTAGAGTTTGAGGCGTTTCACGCTTTCGGGACCCTTGAACACATTCACTCCGACAATGGACGTCAGTTCGTATCCAAAGAATTTAAAGAGTTCTTGGAGAACTATGGCATTAAACATACCCGAACAGCGTTATATTCTCCCCAAGCCAACATATCGGAAAGAGTCAACCGTAATTTGCTTAGCAAGTTAAGAGTGTTGATTTCCGAGGAGCAGAACGATTGGGAAAATCATTTATCGAGCATTGCATGTGCACTGAGTTCTGATTCTCATGATGCGATTGGCTGTCAGCCTTATTATGCTCTTTTTGGGCATAGCATGATCTCTCATGGTTCTGCTTATCGGATACTTCGCAAGCTTAACGCTCTTGGTGACCCGTATATGATGGTGGCTCCGCGAGAAGTTAAAACGCAACTAGCCAGACAGAAGTTGTCGGAGGATATGTTTAGGGCACACGTTAAGTCGAAAAACATTTACAACTCACGTTCTAAAATGGTAACTTACCGAGTAGGACAGGAAGTATTTCATCGGAATTTCGCCCAAAGTAGTTTTCCTCAGGGCATCAATGCCAAACTGCTCCCAAAGTTCATAAAATCCCGCGTACGTCGTTTAGTTGGAAACTGGATGTATGAACTTGAGACACGCGCTGGAAAAACCATTGGTGTTTTCCACGCCAAGGATATACGGCAGTAATCCTTTGGTAACATCTCGTAAACGGCACTGGAATCTATAAAATTATCACAAAGTATCATGCCAAATAAGCATTTAACTTAACTCACAGCTGATCATTGATTGTGAGAAGTCATTATTCAGTCATTATGGCTGCAATTTGTTTCTGTTGTGACCAAGAAGTAATAAATAGCGATGTCATATCTTGTGACATATGTGCTTTGAATTTTCATAATATTTGTGTAAAAGTAAACAAAAACGAACTAGAACTACTAAATAATCGTTCAAATTTCGTATGGAAATGTGATCTATGTTGTAAAAGTGCAGCAATGAATTTCTATGCAAGATTCAACTGTATTGATAAAAGTTTAAATGCTCTCGCTCGCAAAATACATGTACATGAAAATAGACAGTGCAGTGGTGTTGGTGTTTTCGACGAAAAAGAAATAGGAAAAAAAAAAGTTTCCGTCTCACAAAATACACGATCTAAATCTAACACAAAAGTAATCGCTCAAAACATTGTAGCTAAATCAAACTTGCAAAACAATAACAAAGTTGCCTCCTCGCCTCTCTTGGCACGAGTTTTACCAAAAAAATCCCCCATTGTTCGCCGCTTGAGTTCGTCTTCCAACTCAATATCAATACCCAAAAATAATACCAAGTCGCTGTCTGTAGTTAAACAAAAATCAATTAAGATCAACACTGAGGTGTGTGGTGGTGGAGATCAGCCTCTCTTCCCCACCCATTCTGCAGTTGCTGTACCTTCTTTGGAGAAAGACATGTGCAATAGAACCGCTGATGATGCGAATGTGTCTTCCACCGCAGTTAATGTCAATGTCATCGTTGTCGATGATGCATTTACTATACATGCCGATGGTGGTGTTGGAGAAAATGTTGATAATGGTGAGTTTGCTGGTGTTGCTGATGTTGCTGATGTTGCTGGTGCTGCTGGAGTCAAAGGTGTTGCTGGTGGTGATGATGCTGTTGGCGGTGATGTTGCTGATGCAAATCTTGCTGCTCTTGCTGTTGCTAACAATGCTGATGGTGATCACGAGTCAAACATGGTTGATGCTAAAGCTGCTAATGAGGTAGATGCTAATAAAAATATACTTAGTCCTACTTTCAAATCCCAAATTGTAAATGGAACGTCCTTGGAGTATCTAAACATGACCGAATGGGTGGTAAGGCATATGAAATAGTTCCACATTGGTAGTTTTCGTTCAAATACTTCCACAGAAGTAATTGTAAATCATCTTGCATCAAAATTGAACATTTGTCAAGAAGTCATTGCCTGCTACAAACTGATTGCAAAAGGTAAATCTGAAGAAGAGCTGAAAAAAGTCAACTTTAAGCTGGGTGTACCCATTGAATTCAAAAAATTTATTCTGGACCCAAATATGTGGCCTGGTGGTATCAAAATTAGACCATTTCAGAAAAAAAACTTGTAGTTCCTGACAACATTCCGCTAAGAATCGACTCATCAAGAAACTGTTCAATTAAGACTATTTAACATAATGCGAGTGGAATGAGAACCAAAATACAGGACTTTTATGCTGTATCCGCAAACCTCGATTATGATGTCATTGTCATCACTGAAACCTGGCTGTACAGTGGTATTTTATCGTCAGAAATTGTTGATAATAGACAATATACTGTTTTCCGTAAGGATCGATGTGTAAACGCTGAGGATCGAGGTGGAGGTATATTGATTGCTGTAAAAAATGGTTTTATATGTAATGAATTAGCACTTCCATGTAGTGATATAGAACAAATGTCTGTTGTTATTAATGTAAAAAATAATCAAAATATTGATTGGAAGCTAGTTTTTATGGCAAGCTATGTTCCAAAATGTGAATTAAGTGTTTTTGAAAAGCATATAAATAACATTGAGTTCATTAACAAGTCATTTAACAAAGATTTGCAAACAATGTGCATATTAGGCGATTTTAACATGGGTGGCGTAAACTGGTTTTGGTCGGATGAAGATAAAATGTTTATACCGGCTAATATTGTTAAAGATTATGAGTATGTTTTCATTGATTATGTTTATGCGCTAAACTTACATCAGATAAATGATGTTTAGAATTCTTCTGGTTTTTATTTTTCAAAATGATGTTAAAGTTAAAATATTAAAATGCCCTTTTCCTTTGTTAAATAATTCTATTCACCATGAGCAGATTGAGTTAAAATTTGATTTTTATAATCCCTCGCGTGAAATAGACTCGGAACGTAAACTTAATTTTGCCAAAACAAATTTCAACGGTTTTGATGCTTGGCTGAATACCGTTAATTGGGATATAGAATTTTATAATAAAAGTCTGCATTTTGTCTATAGTCGATTTATCGAGATTATCATGACAGGGGTTGGAATGTTTGTTCCGTTGTCTTCGATCAAAAAAAACAGTAAGCCTCCTTGGTATAATAGACAATTGTCTCATTTAAGAAACAAAAGAACTAAAGCTTTCAAAAAATATAAGAAATCTGGTAGCGATTCTGATTACGAACATTTTTGTAAATTTCGAAATGATTTTAATGTCTTGAGTAAACTCTTACACAAGAATTATATTATGGGTATTGAAAGTAAGCTTAAGGATGATAGTAGATGTTTTTGGTCTTACATAAAGTCAAAGCGCTGTACTTATGGTTTACCTGAGACAATGGAGTATGGCTCTAGTGTCGCAAATAACTCTCAATCAGTGTGTGAACTTTGTGCTCAGTTTTTTGAATCTGTGTATACGAAGTCAGACGTTTATTTAAATAGCGAAACTGTAATAAACTCACCCGTTGATTTGGGCTCGATGGTCTAGACTTATATGAAGTTGCGTCTGCAATTAAACTGTAGAAACCCAATATTGTCCCTGGTGCTGATGGTATCCCAGCCTGTCTTCTAACAAATTGTGTTGATAGCTTGAGCGTAGCTTTACACATAATTTTTAATTTGTCATTACGTGAGGGTATTTTTCTTAATGAATGGAAAATGTCTTATTTGGTTCCAATCTATAAAGCTGGCTCAAAAAATAAAGTGGAGAACTACAGAGGTATAAGTAAGCTTTCAGCAATCCCAAAACTATTCGAAAGCATTATAAAAGATAAACTTGAATTCCTCGTAAAAGAGCATGTCTCTGAGCTTCAGCATGGTTTTATGAGTGGTAGATCCACCTCAACAAATCTTTTATACTTTTCATCGTCTGCCATTAACTTAATTGAAAAAGGAATGCAAGTTGATGTTATCTACACTGATTTCAGCAAAGCATTTGATTCTGTAAATCATAGCATACTAATCAAAAAACTAAAGAGTTTTGGGTTCCATTCAATGATTTTGAATTGGATCGAATCGTTTTTGATAAACAGGGTACAGATAGTAAAGCTTGGTAGTTTTACCTCAAGGAAATTTAACTGCACATCAGGAGTACCTCAAGGTAGTCATCTGGGACCGCTATTATTTATCATTTTCATAGATGACAAAATACCAATTTTTCAATATACACAAGTTCTACTCTATGCAGATGACCTTAAAATGTTCTCTAGCATATCAAGCATAAATGATTGCAATAAAATGCAAAGAGATTTAGAAGCATTATATTTATGGTGCAAAGAAAATCGTCTTTTACTCAATGTAAAGAAATGCAACATCGTATCTTTTTACAGATGCTCCGTTCCATTTGTATTCAATTATTCCATTGGTTCTGACCCTTTGAATAGGTTAGAAAAAGTTAAGGATCTTGGTGTGATTTTTGATCGGACTTTATCCTTTAATGATCACGTGGATTACATAATATCAAAAGCAAATTCAATGGTTGGATTTATTAAAAGAAATACAACTGTCTTTACGGATCCGCATGCTCTTTTAGCACTATTTTTGGCTTTAGTAAGATCTGTCCTTGAATATTGTGATACTGTTTGGTACCCAGCTTTTCAAGTGCATTCAAATCGTGTAGAAAAAGTCCAAAGAAGATTCACAAAGTTCATCTTTACTAAAATGAGATGGAGTTTTTCACCGAGCTACGAAGCTAGATGCTTGTTTCTAGGGATTTCTAGGCTTGATAGTCGACGTAAGACCCATGATATAATGTTTGTGAGAGACATTCTATGCTATCATATAAAAAGTCCTAAGTTGTTAGCTTTAGTTCCTATATATGCACCTGAAAGACCACTTAGACAACGTGATTTTCTTTTCCAACCTCGTCATAGAACGAATTACGGGTCCAATGAACCGCTAACAAGAACTTTATCAAATTTTAACTCTGTCTGCAACTTGGTAGATATAAGCCAATCAAGACTATTGTTTAAAAATTCTCTGCGTGGCATTACTTTGTAATTTTAATTTTATCAACTTAATCTTATTATTATTTGTACATATACTTATATATACATAAATGTAAGCAAATTAATCTGTTAGCATTAAGCTGTAGATAATAAATAAATAAATAAATATCTGACTGATAAATTTGGAGGTTACCCGGCTTAAACACAATATGTGTGGGTTCAGTACCCACGTTGGTAGTTTTAGTTTAGCATTTTATAATCACTTTTGTTGGCCTAGTTTTCCCTTAACACATTATTTTCCACTTTAGGCTGCACAGATTTTCAGTCTGCTTATACTCTGCCTCGGAAAGCCTCTCTAAAACGCCTATGGCTAAAGCACTCTGTATTTTCCGTACAAAGTTTCCGACTTTGTTTACTTTTACAACACTGATTTTGCGAACGAATTAATAACTAAACGAAAATGGCGTGGGTTCATTTGCATATGTTAGATAAAAGTTTATCTAAATAAAGCAAAGCCCTGTTACGAAAAAAAACTAAAAAATTTCATCCTATGCTTTCTGGGCTTCTTCCCATCGCTGTTCCAACGCCAGCCAAATCTCTAACGAACCTGTCCTTCACAGGTTCGGAAACGAAGTCTCTATGTTTGTAGGACGTACTACGTTGAGATGGTTCTCCCATATTTTTATATTTCCTTTTTTTTAACACGCACAACTTAACAAAACGTAACAAAAGTTTTCACAACGCGCACGAGTTGACCGGCTCAAAATAAACAAACTATGACAATTGGCAATGTCAAATTCCTTGGGGCATTGACTACGTCAATCAAATGTCGCCCAAAGGAACAAAAAAAAAATGGATTTTATTTCCCAATAACCTGTGAACAAATCACAATAAGGTGATTGTGTTGGAAGTATAAGGTTCGAGGATAGGGTTTTAAGAAAGCTGATAGAGAAATTAGACGAATGTTGAGAGTAAAGAATAGGTGCTAGAAGAAAAGACGTTAGAGAATAATTCTAACTGGTTACCGCAAAAGAAAGAAAGAACAGCATACTTTGACTGTTCGCGAAATTTCATTGCTAATTGAAACTTCAACGGATTATCATCGAGTTTAAAGTCGTTCAAGTCTTAAGAAAATTTTCAAAGAAGGCAACAAATAAATGTTTTAAATAAAGTACCTAGTTTCTATAAAATAATTTCCAAAAAGAAAAGTGTCAGGACAAGTGGAGTCCCACATCATAACAGCAATTGTGAACCCTTTTTAGGAATTTCAAAGGTGAAATTTTACTAGTGAATTTGCTAAGTGCGTGCTATTAGGAATTAATAGTTTTTTTTTACAGGAAACTCAATTTAAGCAGTTCCCACCGAAAATTTTAACAGAGGTAGCAACCAAAAATAAAAGGAAAAGCTGTAAAAAGATCCAATCCAGCAAATCAAATTTAACAGCAGAGACAACGGCAAACCGTTTCGGCAAATTTCATCCCCGTTGGCTCAACGGAAATTGCCGCTAAACTTATTGGAATCTGAATACGTATATTTACGTAGCGGAACTCGCTGCAATCAACAGTGGTTTTTTTGTAGTAATTCTTAAGTTTCAAAAATTCTTTCTCTTGGCGATTGATTAGATAAAATCTTTTTGACGGCATTATCGAAAGCGCGAGGTTTTTTTTAAGTAGTTTAGTAGAATAAAGAAAGAATTTGTAGAGTGTATAAATATCAAAGTGTTATACATAAATCCAAAAGTGATACAGGTAGCGAGTCAACTCATTGCGGGAGCAAGCGGATGCAGTGGCCACGACATCATTTTGCTTCGTAAGAACGGTGAGTTTCTTGTACCTTGAAATTTTTATTATATTCATTTTGCTATATATATACATATATAAATTCTTGGGTGGGTTTGTTTTGAGGGGACTTTTAAAGTAATAGTAAATATTTTTTTTGATAAAAGAGGGTTGAATACCTCAAATCTGTATCGCAAGAGCCTCGAGTAGAAGTCAAACAGATTCGATTTAAAACAAATTGAAAATAAACCATTAACGTAAAATACATGCAAAGTAATTAAGATTTAAAACCACTTAATTGAAAAACTAAACCATTAGAAATACATACATAAATACTTATATACATTACATAGTAATATCAAAAATCTTCGTGACCTTTAAAATTTGAAGTTTAATAAAAGGTTAACAAAGAAAAGACTTAGTATAGATACTAAACTTACAGATAAAATTATAATAATAGCCACAAACATGCAATTAAATAAAATTTTTATATGAAGAGTATAACAGAAATAATATGAGTTGCCTATTGATTTATCAAGAAGGAGGGAGATGAGAGGAAGGTAATGTAAAGGAAATAAAGGAAACAAAGGGGCCGTATAAATGGGTACTTAAGCGGATACAGTACCTAGGTAGGGAGGGTATCGAACAATTTGTCCGCAGGCAAACCAACACCATTGCCTAAGCCTGGCATGAATATTTTTGGAACAGGGTTAGAACCATTAGGCCAACAAAAGCCCGTTTCAAATGGCGCCCATTACGTGGTGATCGCTATTCAAGGAATAGTGATCCAGAATTTGAGTTTTTCAGGATTTTTTTTTGTATAATAAACTTTAGTCTCAATAGATTTATCATATATACATAGATATAAATATATATACATTTTTTTTTTTTGCTTGAGATTAAATCTTTTTGCCAACAGTATTCCTGCTTCCTCGTAAGTCCCGGTGACTGAATGTGAAGTATTCGACATCGCGTTGCGACAAGGAAAAGGGAATGCCTAAGTAAAAATTTAATGTGGAGTGAAGAGTTTTGAGTACACTGGGTGTTTGTCAGGCAAGTGCTCACTGGTCCAAGGCATTCACCACACATGAAATTACAGGATTCGAGGAGACTCCAGGATGTTAGTAACGTCGTTGAGAGTCCTTTGAAGTTATCGTTTCAGAGTCTTCTAGCTTGGAGTATTGGGCTACGAAAGTCCTGAAACAAATAATCAATTATAAACGTCATTTCATTTTTTAAAATAAAAAAAGTTTGTAGAGTAGAATATTTTACTTTTGTAGTACATCTTGAAAAGCTCAAGCACTTTGGCACCTTTGTTTCCTTTATTTTTGTAAGTTCCTGCAGCTTTCTCGAAATCTCCATCCTTCGTTTTTTTTTTATGAAGATTTTAACTGAAATACAAAATATAAACAGAATTAGTTTAGTTTAGTTAGTTTTTATTTTGATTTTTATATTTTCAAAACCTTTTGATTTTTTTTATATACGTACCCAGATTTTTTTTTTACGCACTCGATTGGCACTGTAAAATTCCAAATAAAAGAAATACTTTTTATTATATTCAATGATGGATTTTATTTTTATAGATTTAAGTTTGTCTTACTCGTGACAGAAATGAAAAGAGAATGAAGGAAACATGGAATGTCAAAGGCATGTATTAGATTATTACTTTTTTACAGTGTAGATTTTTAACATTCCGCCCACCTCAACGTCTCCCATTGGAACGTTGAACCTCTGTTTGATCTTCTGTGTAAACTGGTAAAGGACACAGCTTGACAACGGGTCTCTTTAATGTTGATGATTGAGTCTTGATGGTGACAACTCTTACAAGTCCGTCCAGTCCGGGATGGGTTTCGATTACCCGGGCAAGGGGCCATTTCGTTGGAGGGTATCGCTCGTCTACGACTAAGACGAGTGTTCCAACCTTGAGAGATGGCATAGTTTCATGCCATTTTGCGAATTCTTGAAGGCGCTGTAGATATTGAACTGACCACCTTTGCCAAAATCGTTACAACATTTGTCGCAGTTGTTGAAAACGCGATAGCCTTGACTCGGGAACACGGAGTAATGAAGGTTCAGGAACGGTACTGATTGCATTTCCAATAATGAAATGGCCTGGAGCTAATGCTTCGAGGTCTTCAGGATCATCAGAAAGTGGACAAAGTGGGCGAGAGTTTAGGACAGCCTCAATCTGGATAAGTAAAGTAGAAAACTCTTCATATGTTAAACGAGACTCACCAACTGTTCGCTTGATATGGAATTTGGCGGACTTGACTGCCGCTTCCCATTTTCCACCGAAATGAGTTGCTGCCGTAGGATTAAAATTCCATTTAGTCCCATCGTTTGCCAGCATATTTATAATATGTTCACTTTCCTTGGATGCGGTTTTGAAAAGATTTCTTAATTCGGCGTCAGCTCCTACTAAATTGGTGCCGCAATCGCTAGTCAGGGTGGCACAAATACCCAGACGGCCAACGAACTTTTTGTACGCGGATATAAAACCTTCCGTGGAATAGTCTGTGGCTAGTTCAAAATGAACAGCTGATGAAGAAAAACAAACAAATACGATTAGATAGGCCTTGTATGTTTTAGCTGCAGCTGCTCGCCCTCTCCAAGTTTTTAAAATAAATGGTCCAGTGTAATCCACTCCAGAATGTAAGAATGGACGAGAGGGAATGGTGCGATTGTAAGGAAGTTGACCCATGAGTTGCTTCGAGGTTACTGCTCGCTGACGAGCACATACTACACAGCTGTGCACAAATGAGCGCACGTAACTACGACCTCCTAGGATCCAGTATGTTCTTCCTAATGTTGCTAGCATCAACTGCACACCACCATGAAAAGTTGATTGATGAGTATAGTTTAAAACTAGTTTGGTGAATGTTGAATCTTTTGGTAATATGATTGGATGTTTCATATCTGGATCTATTTGGGCGTTTCGAAGCCGCCCACCAATTCGCAGAACTCCTTCTGAGTCAAGAAATGGTGTAAGCCGATAAATAGAGCTATGACGTGAAATAGGTTCTATAAGAGAAAGTTGATTAATTTCAGTTTTAAAAGAAATATTTTGTATTTTGCGAATCCAAAATGATTTTGCTTCTTCAATTTCAATGGGTGTTAAAGGGCATTCATTTGATGATATACTTAGAATACGTTTTGAGTTTTCAATTTCGGTTGGCGTAAATAAGTTGGTTGTATCAGAGGCTTTTCTCAATAAGATAGACATTTTGTTTCGCAATATGACACTTTTACACCATGCAGTGATTCGGAGAAGCCTTGATAAAAATGAATAACGTTGAAGAAGATCCCATGTTTGCGTTTGTGAAATTTTTACAGTTGCAGCTACTAGCTGATGACGTTCTTCATGATGTACGTTAATGTCTGGAACCAGGATTAGATTTGGCCACTTATCTTGACTAAGTTGGAGCCACTGTGGCCCTTTCCACCAAAGAGTGCTGTCCGCTAAATAGCGTGGTGATACTCCTCTAGAAGGGAGATCTGCAGGGTTATATTCACCTGAGATGTGGTGCCAATTTGCCTTAGGCAAGATCTCTTGTACTTGGCTTACTCTGTTACGAACGAAACCTTTCCACCTCGATGGCTCACCTCGAATCCAATAAAGCGCAGTACTGGAGTCAGTCCAAAGATGAACGGGTGCATCCTGTAAATCTAGAACATTCATAACGTGTCTCACAAGCTTCGTTAGCATTAAGGCTGCTGTCAATTCCAGCCGAGGAATTGTGACTCGTACAGATCTTGTTCGTTTTGAGGACTTTTCCAAACGTTCCGTTGGAGCTACTTTTGTTTTTGATGATAGGATGGTGATATTTGTCTCATTTTCTTTCACTACACGGATATATACGACAGCCCCAAGTGCTAGTTTTGATGCATCGGAGAAGCCATGTAGTTCAATTGACAAGCAACTGGGGGTTATTCCAACCCATCGAGGCACTGATATCAAGGATAAATCATTAAGCTGATTGATGTAGCTTTTCCATCGACTTTCAAATGATTTCGGTAACGGTTGATCCCAATCAAGACCGGCCATCCAGAGTTCTTGTATAAACAACTTGGCTCTGACTACTATAGGTGAAACCCAACCCAAAGGATCGAAAAGCTGAGACGCCCTAGATAGTACTGTGCGTTTGGTGTAAACAGTTGGCTCCTCTTGCTGCAGTGGGATAAATATAAATCGATCCTGTGTGGGCTGCCAGTTTAACCCCAAAGTTCGGTGAACAGGGCCATCATTTATAGAAAGCAATGTAGTCTTTGCTCGATTTCCCAAAGAAATATTTTCGATTAAATTGCAGTTGTTGGCTGACCACTTTTGTAATTGAAATCCACCTGCGTTAAAAAGCTGAACAATTTGAGATATGCGATTCTTACCTTCATCTAGAGTGGCTGCACCTTCGTACACATCATCTACGTAGGTATTTTTTTTATAAGATCTTTGATGTCTGCAAATCGATAACTTTCATCCTCTGCTAACTGATGTAGTACCCTGTTTGCAAGAAATGGAGCTGATTTGGTTCTGTAAGTGACTGTAGTGAGCACAAACTCTTGAATGTTAGAGCCTGCAGCCCATAAAATCCGTTGATAGTTCCAGTCATCCGGGTGTATTTTGATTTGCCGAAACATTTTTGTTACATCAGCACAGTAAGCAAACTCATTAACCCTCCACCGTGTCAGAACATCTGGAAGGTCTACTTGCAGCTTTTTACCGTCATGAAGGTAGTCGTTGAGAGATTTGCCTTTATCTGTTTTTAAAGAGCCATTGAAAACGACTCTTAGCTTAGTCGTTGAACTGCAATTTCGAAGAACACCATGATGTGGTAAGTAAAACATTTGATGAGTGTTTTGAGTTGGTGATGGTACTCGCTGCATGTGTCCAAGTTGTTCGTACTCAGTAATGAAGTCTGAATAATCAGCAGCAAACTCAGGGTTTTGTTTAAATCGGTTTTTCATTCGGTATAGCAACTTTAAAGCTGAAGATCTTGACTCTCCAAATGAAGCTGGAACCGATTTAAAGGGAAGACGTACTACAAATCGCCCATTGGCACCACGAGAATGTGTGAATTGGAATATCTGTTCGCATTCTTCTTCTTCGGAAGTAAGTGGGCTAATTTCAGACTTAACTTCTTGCATCCAAAACCTTTTCATTAATTCATCTAGACGATCATTCGCACAGCAATGATACGATTTTGCTGTTGACTGGGCTGTTGACGATGATGAGCCTGAAATAATCCACCCTAATGATGTAAGTTGAGCGATTGGTGCTCCTTCAGTGCCTTTGACAAGTCCGCTTTGTAGTACTTGTCCATTCATCTCTACTCCAAATATGAGCTCAACACGACCAGGTTGATAATAGTTTGGGTCTGCTAGATCAATGTTTTGCAAATGTGGCCAATCAGAATATTCAGCCATAGAAGATGGTAAAAGATTAGTTAATTTTGATAAGATGTAGGCATTAAAACTGCAAGTAAATTCACTTGTACAAGATTTCAAATCAACAGTTACCATGCCCTTTGATTGATGAGATGAGAAGGAATCACCTCCAATACCAACTATAGATAAAGATGTGTAAGATCGAGGTAGTTGGAGAAGACTGGTGAGGTACTCTGATATAAGATTTACTTCTCAGCCTTGATCAAGGAATGCACGAACAGTATAAGACACTCCAGCACTGGATGTTACTGTAACCAATGCAGTGGCAAGAAGCGTTGTGGATCTAGGATTCTTATTAGTGTAGGTGACATTAGACACTGCAGATAAACGGTTATTGTTGTTGTTGGAAGTTGCCTCGTTAGATGTTGCAGTAGATACTGGATTGATAGATGTATTTTGCTGATGTATCGTTGTGTGATGGCGTCGTCCACACTTCTGACACCTTCGTTTTGAACAACATAAATTGAGTTGGTGAGGTCCGAGACAGTTGTAGCACAATTTCAATTGCTTAACCCCTTATCGCATACGAAGCCATATATGGCATCGTAAATCTAAGCTCTTCCTCAGGCCGTTATATTTTTTTTTTTGTTTGTGCCAAAGTTGATTAATGATAAAGTATGCATTTGTTTGAATAGCGGATTCTTTTTTTTTGGTTGCAAAGTGCAACTGTCAAACAATAATCGAGATATTGTAAAGCGTGGTCCACATTGAAGGTGAAATTTAATAAGTGCTACTTTTGAAAATCAATAAAGTATACAGAACGTTAGGTAAGTATTACAATAAATTTACTATATATTATTTGCGTATTCAAGAACATATTATTGTAACAATATTTGTGTTTTTTCTTGTTTCAATTGCTATTCTGGCGATTTTTTGAACTTGCCATATTTGGCTTCGTATGCATTCCAGACAAAATTCCGTCGTTCACTTATGGCTTTATATTCAATTTTGCTTTTTTACAGAAATGAAAGCTTCCAACTTTTATGGTTCTTCAAAACGCGTAAATCCAATTCCAGGAGATGGATTTTTAAGTGATGATGAGTGGGCTTCAGATTCCGACCAAGAAGGTGACCCTCATTCACTTCGTGTTTATGATAATGTTATCATTCCGGAAACCGATTCGGAAGTATCCGATGATGATGAAATAGAATGGATTCAGGCTCAAACTTCATCAAGAGCGAAGGGAAAAGGGTTAAAAAAACAACCTATTATGTGGAAAACTGCAAAAATTGATGCTTTCGATGAAAAAAATTTTGAATTCAAAGGAAACACTGATCTTCCCGAAACTATAAAGCAGTTAGATACACCAAATGAAATCTTTAAGTTTTTGTTCACTGATGATTTGATTGATATGATCGTGGAAGAATCTAACTTGAAATCTCTTCAAGACAACATCAACAAGCCAGCAAGCATTTCAAGAGATGAAATAGAACAGTTCGTGGGAATCGTTATGTTCATGTCTTGTTTGAAGCTGCCATCAACGAGAATGTACTGGATGAAACATATTGGCCAGCCTCAAGTCTACGAAACCATGCCATGCAATAGATTTGAGGTTATAAAGAAGAATCTGCATTTTAACAACAATGAAAACTTTAAGCCCCGTGGAACAGATGGTCATGACAAACTTTATAAAGTCAGGCCTCTTTTGGATGGAATTCGCAAACGTTTGCTATTGGTGCCAAAAGAGGAGTATTTATCAGTGGATGAACAAATAATTCCCACCAAGTGTCGTCATGAAATCAAACAATATAATCCTGCAAAACCTCATAAATGGGGTTATAAAAATCAAGTCTTGAGTGGTATTTCAGGGTTCAGCTATGATTTCGACATTTTTGCTGGAGATCAAAGTAACTCCTACCCCGTAAATGCACCTGATCTTGGTGTCAGCTCCAATGTTGTAACCAGACTCGTTTCTACTGTACCTAAACACCAAAATTTTAAGATCTCTTTTGATAATTGGTTTAATAGCCCTATGCTCCAAGTGTATTTGTTTAAAAGTGGTTTGCTCTCATTGGGAACAGTGAGACTTAATCGTGTGCCAAACTCAAAAATGCCTACAGAGAAAGAACTGAAGCGAACAGGACGCGGGAGCATGGTCGAAAAAACAGCGATCGTAGACGGTGTCAAGCTTAGTTTAGTGTCATGGTACGACAACAAGGTTGTAAATATGCTCTCAGCTTATGTTGGAAGTGAGCCAAAAACAACAAAACGGCGATATTTCCGAAAAGAAAAGCAATACAAGGATGTGACATCTCCTCAAGCTGTAGATGTATATAATCACCATATGGGAGGTGTAGATTTGCTTGACTCTATGCTTGGCTACTATAGAATTCATTTGCGTTCTCGCCAATGGTACAAACGAATTTTTTTCCACATGGTGGATATGAGCCTGGTAAATGCTTGGTTGTTATGACGCCGAATCCACGTCAATGAATACATGTCGTTGTTTGCTTTCAAGCTCGCCGTTTCCGAACATATGCGTAAAGCAGGAAAAATTTTAAGTGTCGCCAAAAAACGCGGCCGTCCAGCCGGAACACCTACTTCAGGCACCCCAACAAGCCGAGCACCCACTTCAAGTAGCTTACCCAACTCACCAATGCCGATCAAAAAGACCAGAAAAACTCCATCAAGACATCAAGACCTACCTCTTGATACGGTGCGTGCAGATAATATGGATCATTTTCCAGAATGGAGTAAGAAAAGACAATTATGCCAGAACTGCTACAAGTTTCGATCTTTTACGCAATGCAAAAAATGTGATGTTCATTTGTGCTTTAATGAGAAACGAAACTGCTTCAAAGATTTCCACAAGACATAATTTCTTTTGTTTTCTTTAACGCATACGAAGCCAAATATGCCTTAATTATTTTTCGTACTTTTTTGCTTGAATGCATACGAGTCCATATATGGCTTTGTTGTTAACTTTTGTTAAAAACCCAAATTTTTTTTTTCTAATGATACAGAATAATTACTTAAGCCTAATAAAAGATATTTTCAAAAAAAAAAAATTTTTTTTTCATCGCCTTCATAATTCATGCAATAAGGGGTTAATGAGGTCTGCTCGCATAGTTGGAGTTTTAGAAATAAAACCTGGACAAGAAGAAATATAGTGCTCGCCTTGACAATTAAAACATACCTGTTTTGTTTGTTCTGCAGCTGCATGATGAGCTTTCACTTTAACTAGCTGTCTTGAGTTGGATGGTTGGGACCTATTTTGTCCTGATGTAGCTCGTTCAAAGGCTTCAAGCGATCGAATGCGGGTTAAAATAAACTCTTTGAGTGCTGCCCAGGTAGGTGGCTCAGTTGAAGATCCCAACGTTTTTCCCCATTCCTTAACTGAAGCTCCATCTAGTTTACGAGAAACGATATGAACAAGAACATCATTCCACTGACTCACATCACGACCAAGGCCTTCTAGTAACCCCAAAGCCTTATTAATGTCGTTGAACAAGGTCTCCAATTTGGAGGAAGATTCCTCGTTAACAGCTTTGGTGGTAATTATAGCTTGAACTGCTGAATCGACATGTAGTCTTTTATTATCATAATAAGAGATCATGTCGTCCCAAGCGATTTGAAAGTTAGATGCGGTAACTGAGACACCATGAAGACGAGATGCTGCTTTACCTACGAGACATCCCTTTAAAAATTGGAGCTTTGTAACACAGGTTAGCGACGGATCAGCTCCAATGAGAGCCATGAAGGAGTCTTTAAATGACGGCCATTCAGAGAACTCGCCGTTGAAGACTGGTAGTGGGAGTTTTGGTAGCTGCGGGTTATGTGTCGAGGTCAAAGTTTTTGCTGACGTAGCCGAGAGAACTTTCCCATCTACGTTGGACACTTCCAGTAATTTATCTTGCAAGGTGGACATGTGTTCGATGGCATCCAGATAACTTTCTTCACATCTACGATACATTTTATGCTTATAGTACTTCTCTTCTTCGAATTTTTGTTTCGATTCAGGTTTCAGCAAAGATTTGATGGCTGTGGCACTATGATGATTCTCTTTGAACAGATTCCAATTTTCACACAGAGCATTCTTGCGAGACTGAATTCTTTGGATTGTTGGGTTGAAACCCAATTTACCGATCGTAGCTTCCATTGTTTCGAATAACTCGTACTGATGTTCCAAAAGAGCTGATAGCTGTGTTGCATTGGACATGTTTGTGGTTATGGACTATATTTTACCAAAAAGAAATTATATAAATAATTATTTCGCGGTAAATATTATACGGTTTGAAAGACCATTAATGTAAAATTCCAAATAAAAGAAATACTTTTTATTATATTCAATGATGGATTTTATTTTTATAGATTTAAGTTTGTCTTACTCGTGACAGAAATGAAAAGAGAATGAAGGAAACATGGAATGTCAAAGGCATGTATTAGATTATTACTTTTTTACAGTACTAGATTTTTAACAGGCACAAATAGTCTAGAGAAATCGCATAGGTAATTTAAACATAAATACCAACAGAGTAATAAGAATTAAACTTATTCTGTGCGAAGTAGATAATGAGCAACGGTCGTCGCTTTTCTCTTGAAGAAACTTTATCCCGATTTCAGGCTAATTCCGAAGCTAGATTTGAAGCTTTTTATAATCGTTTCCGAGACACGGTCAATAGGTTCAATTTGGATAACTCGTTCAGTTTTTCTCAAGAGCTTAACTCGACTGTAGGTAACTCAACATTTACAATGCCGCAGGAGCAGTTAGAAAATGAGTTACCAAATCTTGGCCGAGATAGTGATGGACGGGAAGACAACATCGCTGGTCCGTCAAAGAGCCAAGGAAGTTCGTCAGTTGAAGACTTGGTGAACAAATCGAAAGTAGTCTTATGACTAATCAAGTTAGGTTTTTCCAACAGATGGATATGTTTATGGTGAATGTCATAAAAAAATTGGAAGACATTAACCGACCTACCGTTCCGAGAGCCTCTGAGGGTGGCTGTGAAAACCCATTTCACTCAGGTGTAGAGTCTAGACCGACCCACGATCATCAAACCGTTCCAAATTCTCGAAATTCCATTTCACCTTCTTTATTTAGCGCCTCAGATGCCTGCAGATTAGAAAGGTGGAACATTAAATACGACGGAACCGAAAACGTCGGTGATTTTTTGTTTAAGGTTGGTCGTCTGCAAGCTTCGTCCTCGTACAGCGACGAACAAATCGCTTCAAACTTCCACCAAGTACTAAGCGGAAAAGCAAATAACTGGTTTTGGGGTTATTTGCGACGAAAACCAGAGGCAACTTTTGCTCCAATCAAAGAGGCAATGAAAAAAGAATTTGGACGGCAAGAGAATGACGTGGAGGTCTATATGAGGTTGTTGACTCGCAAGCAAGGGTTTAAAGAAACTTTCGATGATTTTTACGGATCCATCGTTAGTCTTAACGACAGGTTAAAAGAAACTTTCGAGGAAAGGAATATAATTGATGTTATTCGTAGTAACGCTAAGGATAAGCTAGGGGAGTTGCTTTTATTAGCAAATGTCAAGAGCCTAGAAGAGTTAAGAAATAAGGCTCGTGAAGCTGAGAGGTTTTTGGCGAAGCGGTATTCTTCCCAAAGAACGGTACACGAGATCTCGGTTGAAGATAAGCCAGAACCAACCGATACCGAGGGTGAGGAAATCGCGGCCTTAACTTCATTTCAAAGATCGGGTTCATCAGCGAATCTGACGTGTTGGAATTGTGACCAAAAGGGGCACAGCTACCAATTTTGCCCTTCACATGTAAGGAATTTGTTTTGCTTTGTGTGCGGTTTCAAGGGTGTTAGTACTCCTGAGTGCAAAAACCATTCGGGAAACCTTCGACGGGACGAATCAAGGAGAGGGGAGTTTCGTCCCTCCAACAATATCCCCGAACAGAAACACGCATAAATAACAAAAACCTTACATCCGAGAGCATACCAACAAAGATTTTGAAACGTGAAGAAACCCTCAGCTCTCAGGATGATCCCATTTCCACCTTTTCTTTGAAATCTATTCACGAGCGCAAGCATAACTTTTATAAAGTTCGGTCCCGAATCTTCGGAACGAAGACCTTAGCCAGCACTCACGTGCAGAAATGCAGACATTGGTTTCGTAACCGGAAGAAAATTCGCAAGCAGATAGTGGAATCTATAATTTCTTCGAGTACAGATGGACGGATGTATGCAAACATTACCCTTGAAGGTGAATCAGTATTTGGTTTGCTAGATAGCGGAGCCTCGATATCTGTATTAGGTAGTGGATGTTGGAATTTGGGAAAAAAAATGGGTATTCAGGTGAACCCATACAAAAACATAGTGCGTACGGCCGACGGAAAGTCACATGACATTGTGGGGCACTGTGAATTGAAAACGTCCTACAACGGCATGACCAAATCCTGATTTTCTATGTTGTTCCAAATCTTACTCAAGCGGTATACCTAGGAATGAATTTCTGGAAAGATTTTCACTTGATGCCACAAATAAGCGAAATACAAACTGATGCCTGGATGAGTGAAGATAAGGTGAGTTTTAAAGATGAAGCGGAATTAATCGAGTTAAATCCAGAACAAAGCCAAATACTGGAAAGGACAAAAAAACTTTTTCCCAATTTTGTCGAGCTAGGTTTAAGTAAAAATAATCTTGGAGTTCATTCGATTGACACTGGTAACGCCGTGCCATTCAAGTCTCGTCACGAAGAAGCCTACAAAGAATTAGACCGAATGTTAGATCTCGGCGTTATTGAGGTCAGCAACTCTCCCTGGTGTTGCCCAGTGATCTTGGTTAAGAAACCCGGTAAGGTTCGCTTATGCTTAGACTTTCGCAAAGTCAATGCTGTGAAAGTTAAGGACGTATACCCGCTGCCACACATTGAGGGGTTACTCAGTCGCATCAAAGATACACATTTTATTTCAGGGATAGATCTCAAAGACGCATATTGGCAGATTCCATTAGATGAAAAATCTCGAGAGAAAACAGCTTTTGCAGTACCCGGTAGACCACTCTACCAATTTAAAGTGATGCCCTTTGGGTTGAGTAATGCAGGTCAAACAATGTGTCGAGTGATAGACAAGCTGTTGCCATCTAGTTTGCGTGAGAACGTCTTTGTGTATTTTGATGATCTATTGATTTGTACTGCTGACTTCGAAACCCATATCCGTGTCCTCAACGAAGTTGCAGCTTGTCTGCGCAGAGCGAACCTCACAATTAGCCTTGATAAGAGTAAGTTTGCAATGAAAGAAATAAAGTATCTAGGATACATCGTAGGTCAAGGTATTTTGAAGACGAACCAAGAGAAGGTAGAAGCAATGGTCAACTTTCCTATCCCTAAGACTCAAAGACAAGTCCGCAGATTTTTAGGATTAACCGGTTGGTACCGAAGATTCATTAAGAATTATTCGGATCTAGCAGCGCCGCTGACGGATTGTCTTAAGAAAAAGAACAAATTCGAATTGACACCTGAAGCCTTAGAAGCATTCAACAGATTAAGAACTGCACTTTCCTCTGCCCCTGTACTGTCACAATTCGATTTCAAAAAACCTTTCACGATCCAATGCGATGCCTCTTCAGAGGGAGTAGGTGGAGTGATCTTTCAGTTGGATGAGAATCTAAACGAAAAACCGATAGCCTACAAGTCAAAGAAGTTGAATAAAGCTCAGAAAAACTATACAGTTACAGAGCTCGAATGTCTTGCCGCCGTCCTTAGCATTCGTAAATTCCGTGCTTACGTTGATGGATCCCCTTTTAAAGTGATAACCGACCATTCAAGTCTCAAATGGTTAATGTCCATGAAAGATTTGAGTGGAAGATTAGCTAGATGGAGTTTGGAACTTCAGCCATTTGACTATTCCATTGAACACCGGAAGGGTACACTCAACGTAGTGCCTGACACGTTATCGCGAAAGGACATGGACGAGATGGTGGCAACGTCGTTTTGTATAGATCATGAGCTAGAGGAGATTTCGGCGTGTATGGTAGGTCAAGAGGTTGACCTCGAGTCGGTTGAGTTTGATTCGGAGCCATATTCCCAACTGAGAGAAAACATCACCTCAAATCAATCTTCACTTCCGGACCTAGTGGTATCCGGAAAATTCATTTACAAAAGGGTAAGGTTCAGAAGTAGTGATGTTAGTGACGAGGATTCCCTATGGCGTCTTTGGTTACCCGAAGCACTCACCTTAGATTGCATACGAGCTGCCCATAACACCAAACTTAGTTGCCACAGTGGTTTCGCCAAGACATATAACCGCATTCGCGAAAAATATTACTGGCCCAAAATGGTTAGAGACATCAAAGCTTTCGTCGGTGAGTGTGACGTTTGTAAAAGCGTCAAAGCACCAAATTCTATCCTCCGTCCCCCTATGACTACCCAGATTGTGTCTGAAAGACCAATGCAGAGGCTATATGTATATCGACCTGTTGGGGCCTTATCCTCGTACAAAAAGAGGAAATATTTACGTTTTTATTGCTGTGGATCACTTCACAAAGTTTCCCTTTCTTAAGGCCTTTCCAAAAGCTACCTTTTCCCGGATAGAGCAATATTTACAGTTTGAGGCGTTTCACGCTTTCGGGACCCTTGAACACATTCACTCCGACAATGGACGTCAGTTCGTATCCAAAGAATTTAAAGAGTTCTTGGAGAACTATGGCATTAAACATACCCGAACAGCGTTATATTCTCCCCAAGCCAACATATCGGAAAGAGTCAACCGTAATTTGCTTAGCAAGTTAAGAGTGTTGATTTCCGAGGAGCAGAACGATTGGGAAAATCATTTATCGAGCATTGCATGTGCACTGAGTTCTGATTCTCATGATGCGATTGGCTGTCAGCCTTATTATGCTCTTTTTGGGCATAGCATGATCTCTCATGGTTCTGCTTATCGGATACTTCGCAAGCTTAACGCTCTTGGTGACCCGTATATGATGGTGGCTCCGCGAGAAGTTAAAACGCAACTAGCCAGACAGAAGTTGTCGGAGGATATGTTTAGGGCACACGTTAAGTCGAAAAACATTTACAACTCACGTTCTAAAATGGTAACTTACCGAGTAGGACAGGAAGTATTTCATCGGAATTTCGCCCAAAGTAGTTTTCCTCAGGTGGATGGGCGTTGTACTATTCGGGTAGGCTCTGACTGGTGCCAACTTGGCGGCGGGCGCCCAGATGCTGTAACCTATAGTACACGTCAATTGTGCTTACTATACCTCCAAGCGGTATCCCCTGGGACGTGTAATGCTCCGTCCAGAGCTGACCTGCCAAACTAGTAAGTGCGAGTGTTGACAAGGGAATCCGGAACAAAAGAATTGTGATCGGTCAACACTATAATTGCTCTGCGAACTATGACTGACTGCACGAATCTCAGTGGTCTACGAGAGCTTTCGTGTAAATGTTCCAGCGGATGAATTCGAAGGACAGAATCATCGGTGGACTTCAGCAGTCATAAAAGCAGAAACCCCTGAAGGAGCTACTCCAACATATTTGGTTTAAAGGCCTTTCGGGGTCTTTCAATACTAGGACAGGGTATTGAAGTAGAGATGGTGGCGGATGAGCTACTGGTGAGCCAACGGCAGCACTCACACCCCTGCAGCAGGGTACTGACACTGGATATTCCAGCCCTTTGTGTCCGAAGGGATCCAAAAGGACCTGGCCCTCCAGGTTGGGGGTTGTGCGTAGGGTTAACTACCCAACCACGTTAAAAAAAGTTTGTTCCGAAACAACTTACAGCCTCGGATAACGATAATGATTTCAAAGTTGACGACCCAAGCAAACGAAAAAAGGACAATGACCTCCGGATCTGCACGTGGAACGTAAGGTCTCTTAACGGACTAGGTGCAGCTGGAGAATTAGCGGACGTCCTGAACTGCTGCAAAGCAGACATAACCGCCATCCAAGAAGTGCGATGGAGTGGACCGGGCATAAAGAAGATGAAAAACTGTGACATCTACTATGGCGACTGCTACAGACAAAAGAAACAACGCTTATTTGGGTGCGGATTTGTCGTTAGAGGAAGACTCAGGGATAAGGTGATTAGCCAAAATCCAGTCAATGAGCGTATTATGACCATCCGCATCAGGGCTAAATTCGCTAACATTAGCCTCATATGCGCCCACGCCCCCACAGAAGAGGAAGACGACGATTCCAAAGACTGTTTCTACGAGCTCCTCGAAGAAACGTATGAGCAGTGCCCTTGACACGACGTGAAAATCGTTCTTGGCGATCTTAACGCAAAGCTAGGGAAGGAGGACATCTTTGGAAACACAGTCGGTAAGCATAGCCTCCATGACAAAACCTCCGAAAACGGACTGAGGCTAATCGATTTTGCTGCGGGGCTGAATCTTGTTGTAAGTAGTACGCGTTCCCGCATCTCAAAATTCATAAAGGTACATGACGATTCCCAGATCAATTAACCGTCAACCAAATTGACCATGTTGCGATCGACGCAAGGCACTCTCCCAGTGTGCTAGATGTCCGAACTTTCCGAGGGGCCAACTTTGACTCGGACCACTACCTTGTTGTAGCCAAGGTGCGAATGAGGATATCTTGTTCACGACCAGCGAGAACTAACGCTGTGAAGAGATATGACGTCGGAAAGCTACAATCGCAAGAGATTGCCAATGCCTTTTCCAATCGAGTGTCCCTTCAATTATCCTTGAATCCCATGCCGCCAGCATTAAACATTGAAGACCAGTGGCAGCAATGCCAAGAAGCCATCAGAACCGCTGCCTCTGAGGTTCTGGGTTTCACTCGGCCACCAAAACGAAACCCATGGTTCGATGAAGAATGCAGGCAGGCAAATGCAGCCAAACAAAGAGCACGACAAATGCTTATGCAAACACGAACAAGGGCTGCTTACGTTCAGTATAACGAGATTTACAATTAGAGAAGAAGGGAAGAACACCGACTTCTCAAAAAGAAAAAGAAGCGGCATGAGAAGCGCTCGTTTGAGGAAATAGAGAGGTGCCATGACAGGAACGAGATTCGGAAGTTTTACCAAAAGGTAAACAGATCCTGCCAGGGTGGCAAACCCCGAACTCAAGCCTGTAAAGACCAGCAGGGAAACATAGTTATAGAGTCACAGTCGCTACTGAGGATCTGGAAAGATCATTTCTGCAGACTGCTTAACGGCTATGAAGACACAAATTCCGCTGTCAGGCAGATTGCCCCATTCAGCTTGGACGATGATCAAGAATGCCGTCCTCCCGACCTAGAAGAGGTTAAGCTTGCCATATGCAAACTTAAATCAAATAAGACTGCAGGTGCAGATGGCCTTGATGCCGAACATTTCAAGGCAGCTGGAGATCAGTTGGAAAGGAGCATGCACCAGCTGATCTGCATGATATGGTCGAAAGAAAGCATGCCCGATGAATGGAACCTCAGTATCGTATGCCCGATCCTAACGAAGGGAGACCCTCACAATTGCACCAATTACAGAGGGATAAGCCTCCTTAACGTCGCTTATAAGATCTTGTCTGCTGTAATATTTGAACGTCTGAAACCCCACGTCAACAACTTGATAGTTCCTTATCAATGTGGTTTTAGACCAGAGAAGTCCACAATAGACCAAATTTTCACATTACGGCAGATCTTGGAAAAAACCCGAGAACATAATATCGATATTCACCACCTCTTTATCGATTTCAAGGCCGCGTATGACAATATTTACAGAGACGAGCTGTACAGAGCCATGTCTAGTTTCGGCATCCCTGCAAAACTCGTACGACTATGCAGGATCACGCTGCTCCGTCAAGGTCGGAAAAGAACTCACCGAGACCTTTGATGTCGAAAAAAGCTTTAGGCAAGGCGACAAATTGTCATGCGATTTCTTCAACATCATACCTGAAGAAACTCAAACGTCAACACCAGAGGAACAATCTTTCAAAAGTCTGTACAATTACTCGCCTATGCAGACGATATTGACGTAATGGGAAGAAAAAAGCGTGATGTCATAGGTGCTTTTGCGAGTATTGAAACAGAAGCGGCAAAAATGGGTTTGACGGTTAATGAGGGCAAAACGAAGTATATCAAACAAGGACACAGAACATCGACGAATTGGACAAAACGTCACAATAGACAGACATAACTTCGAGGTAGTACAGGACTTCGTCTACCTAGGATCCGCTGTAGACACGGACAACAACATCAGTGCGGAGATCAAACGGAGAATAACTCTTGCCAACCGTTGCTTCTTTGGGTTAAGAAGGCAATTGAGAAACAAAACCCTCTCTAGAAAAACCAAGGTGACCTTGTATAAGACCTTGATCATCCCAGTCCTGCTGTACGGCGTGGAAGCATTGACCTTATCGAAAGCGGATGAGGAAACTCTTGGTCGTTTCGAAAGAAAAATTCTCCGAATGATCTTTTGTCCCGTATGCGAAGACAATGTGTGGAGAAGAAGATACAACAACGAGCTGTATGAGCTGTACCGCGACATGGGCATAGCCAGAAGAGTACGCATCGCGAGGCTACGATGGTTGGGCCATGTAGAGCGGATGGACCCAAACGCTCCGGCTCGTCGGGTGTTCGAAAGCACATTGCAGGGAAATCGCGGAAAGGGAAGACCTCGTCTTAGGTGGCGCAATCAAGTGGATGAAGACCTCAATCGACTTGGAGTGCGAAACTGGAGAGAGCTCGCCCGAGATCGAAATCGTAATAGAAGGATGTTGGTTGAGGCCCAGGTTCACCCCGAACTGTAATTCCCACCTAAGTAAGTAAGTAAGTTTTCCTCAGGGCATCAATGCCAAACTGCTCCCAAAGTTCATAAAATTCCGCGTACGTCGTGTAGTTGGAAACTGCATGTATGAACTTGAGACACGCGCTGGAAAAACCATTGGTGTTTTCCACGCCAAGGATATACGGCAATAATCCTTTGGTTACATCTCGTAAACGGCACTGGAATCTATAAAATGATCACAAAGTATCATGCCAAATAAACATTTAACAAATTTTACTTATCTGACTGATAAATTTGGAGGTTACCCGGCTTAAACACAATATGTGTGGGTTCAGTACCCACGTTGGTAGTTTTAGTTTAGCATTTTATAATCACTTTTGTTGGCCTAGTTTTCCCTTAACACATTATTTTCCACTTTAGGCTGCACAGATTTTCGGTCTGCTTATACTCTGCCTCGGAAAGCCTCTCTAAAGCCTCTCTAAAGCACTCTGTATTTTCCGTACAAAGTTTCCGACTTTGTTAACTTTTACAACACTGATTTTGCGAACGAATTAATAACTAAACGAAAATGGCGTGGGTTCATTTGCACATGTTAGATAAAAGTTTATCTAAATAAAGCAAAGCCCTGTTACGAAAAAAAACTTAAAAATTTTATCCTATGCTTTCTGGGCTTCTTCCCATCGCTGTTCCAACGCCAGCCAAATCTCTAACGAACCTGTCCTTCTGTACAATTTCAAATAAAAGAAATACTTTTGTTATATACAATGATGGATTTTATTTTGATCGATTAAAGTTTGTCTTACTCGTGACAGAAATGAAAAGAGAATGACTGAAACATGAATGTCAAAGGCATGTATTAGATTATTACTTTTTTTACAGTACTAGATTTTTAACATTCCGCCCACCTCAACGTCTCCCATTGGAACGTTGAACCTCTGTTTGATCTTCTGTGTAAACTGGTAAAGGACACAGCTTGACAACGGGTCTCTTTAATGTTGATGATTGAGTCTTGATGGTGACAACTCTTACAAGTCCATCCAGTCCGGGATGGGTTTCTATTACCCGGGCAAGGGGCCATTTCGTTGGAGGGTATCGCTCGTCTACGACTAAGACGAGTGTTCCAACCTTGAGAGATGGCATAGCTTCATGCCATTTTGCAAATTCTTGAAGGCGCTGTAGATATTGAACTGACCACCTTCGCCAAAATCGTTCCAGCATTTGTCGCAGTTGTTGAAAACGCGATAGCCTTGATTCGGGAACATGGAGTAATGAAGGTTCAGGAACGGTACTGATTGCATTTGTAATAATGAAATGGCCTGGAGTTAATGCTTCGAGGTCTTCAGCATCATCAGACAGTGGACAGAGTGGGCGAGAGTTTAGGACAGCCTCAATCTGGATAAGTAAAGTAGAAAACTCTTCATATGTTAAACGAGACTCACCAACTGTTCGCTTGATATGGAATTTGGCGGACTTGACTGCCGCTTCCCATTTTCCACCAAAATGAGGTGCTGCCGGAGGATTAAAATTCCATTTGGTCCCATCGTTTGCCAGCATATTTATAATATGTTCACTTTCCTTGGATGCGGTTTTGAAAAGATTTCTTAATTCGGCGTCAGCTCCTACCAAATTGGTGCCGCAATCGCTAGTCAGGGTGGCACAAATACCCCGACGGCCCACGAACCTTTTGTACGCGGCTATAAAACCTTCCGTGGAATAGTCTGTGGCTAGTTCAAAATGAACAGCTGATGAGGAAAAACAAACAAATACGATTAGATAGGCCTTGTATGTTTTTGCTGCTCGCCCTCTCCAAGTTTTTAAAATAAAAGGTCCAGCGTAATCCACGCCAGAATGTAAGAATGGACGAGAGGGAATGGTGCGATTGTAAGGAAGTTGACCCATGAGTTGCTTCGAGGTTACTGCTCGCTGACGAGCACATACTACACAGCTGTGCACAAATGAGCGCACGTAACTACGACCTCCTAGGATCCAGTATGTTCTTCCTAATGTTGCTAGCATCAACTGCACACCACCATGAAAAGTTGATTGATGAGTATAATTTAAAACTAGTTTGGTGAATGTTGAATCTTTTGGTAATATGATTGGATGTTTCATATCTGGATCTATTTGGGCGTTTCGAAGCCGCCCACCAATTCGCAGAACTCCTTCTGAGTCAAGAAATGGTGTAAGCCGATAAATAGGGCTATGGCGTGAAATAGGTTCTAGAAGAGAAAGTTGATTAATTTCAGTTTTAAAATAAATATTTTGTACTTTGCGAATCCAAAATGATTTTGCTTCTTCGATTTCAATGGGTGTTAAAGGGCATTTGTTTGATGATATACTTAGAATAAGTTTTGCGTTTTCAGTTTCGGTCGGCGTAAATAGGCCGGTTGTATCAAGGGCTTTTCGCAATAAGATATACATTTTGTTTCGTAATATGACACGTTTACACCATGCAGTGATTCGGAGAAGCCTAGATAAAGATGAATAACGTTGAAGAAGATCCCATGTTTGCGTTTGTGACATTTTTACTGTTGCAGCTACTAGCTGATGACGTTCTTCATGATCTACGTTAATGTCTGGAACCAGGATTAGATTTGGCCACTTATCTTGACTAAGTTGGAGCCACTGTGGCCCTTTCCACCATAGATTGCTGTCCGCTAAATAGCGTGGTGATACTCCTCTAGAAGGGAGATCTGCAGGGTTATACTCACCTGAGATGTGGTGCCAGTTTGCCTTAGGCAAGATCTCTTGTACTTGTCTAACTCGATTTCGAACGAAATCTTTCCACCTCGATGGCTCACCTTGAATCCAATAAAGCGCAGTACTGGAGTCAGTCCAAAGATGAACGGGTGCATCCTGTAAATCTAGAGCATTCATAACGTGTTTCACAAGCTTCGTGAGCATTAAGGCTGCTGTCAATTCCAGCCGAGGAATTGTGACTCGTACAGATCTTGGTCGTTTTGAGGACTTTTCCAAGCGTTCCGTTGGAGCTACTTTTGTTTTTGATGATAGGATGGTTATATTTGTCTCATTTTCTTTCACTACACGGATATATACGACAGCCCCAAGTGCTAGTTTTGATGCATCGGAGAAGCCATGCAGTTCAATTGACAAGCAACTAGGGGTTATTCCAACCCATCGAGGCACTGATATCAAGGATAAATCACTAAGCTGATTGATGTAGCTTTTCCATCGACTTTCGAATGATTTCGGTAACGGTTGATCCCAATCAAGACCGGCCATCCAGAGTTCTTGTATAAACAACTTGGCTCTGACTACTATGGGTGAAACCCAACCCAAAGGATCGAAAAGCTGAGACGCTCTAGATAGTACTGTGCGTTTTGTGTAAACAGTTGGCTCCTCTTGCTGTAGTGGGATAAATATAAATCGATCCTGTGTAGGCTGCCAGTTTAAGCCCAAAGTTCGGTGAACAGGGCCATCATTTATAGAAAGTAATGTAGTCTTTGCTCGATTTCCCAAAGAAATATTTTCGATTAAATTGCAGTTGTTGGCTGACCACTTTTGCAATTGAAATCCACCTGCGTTAAAGAGCTGAACAATTTGAGATATGCGATTCTTACCTTCATCTAGAGTGGCTGCTCCATCGTACACATCATCTACGTAGGTTTTTTTTTTTATAACGTCTTTGATGTCTGCAAATCGATAACCTTCATCCTCGGCTAATTGATGTAGTACCCTGTTTGCAAGAAATGGAGCTGATTTGGTTCCGTAGGTGACTGTAGTGAGCACAAACTCTTTGATGTTAGAGTCTTCAGTCCATAAAATCCTTTGATAGTTCCAGTCATCCGGGTGTACTTTGATTTGCCGAAACATTTTTGTTACATCAGCACAATAAGCAAACTCATTAACCCTCCACCGTGTCAGAACATCTGGAAGGTCTACTTGCAGCTTTTTACCTTCATGAAGGTAGTCGTTGAGAGATTTGCCTTTCTCTGTTTTTAAAGAGCCATTGAAAACGACTCTTAGCTTTGTTGTTGAACTGCAATTACGAAGAACACCATGATGTGGTAAGTAAAACATTTTATGAGTGTTTTGATTTGGTGATGGTACTCGCTGCATATGACTAAGTTGTTCGTACTCAGTAATAAAGTCTGAATAATCAGCAGCAAACTCAGGGTTTTGTTTAAATCGGTTTTTCATTCGGTGTAGCAACTTTAAAGCTGAAGATCTTGAATCTCCAAATGATTCTGGAACCGATTTAAAGGGAAGGCGTACTACAAATCGCCCTTTGGCATCACGAGAATGTGTGGATTGGAATATCTGTTCGCATTCTTCCTCTTCCGAAGTAAGTGCACTAATCTCGGACTTAAAGCATTCTTCTTGCATCCAAAACCTTTGCATTAATTCATCTAGACGATCATTCGCACAGCAGTGATACGATTTTGCTGTTGATTGGGTTGTTGACTATGATGAGCCTGAAATAATCCACCCTAATGATGTTCGTTGAGCTATTGGTGCTCCTTCAGTGCCTTTGATAAGTCCGCTTTGTAGTACTTGTCCATACATCTCTACTCCAAGTATGAGCTCAACACGACCAGGTTGATAATAGTTCGGATCTGCTAGATCGATGTTTTGCAAATGTGGCCAATCAGAATATTTAGCCATAGAAGATGGTAAAAGATTAGTTAGTTTTGATAAGATGTAGGCATTAAAACTGCAAGTAAATTCATTTGTGCAAGATTTCAAATCAACAGTAACCATGCCCTTTGATTGATGAGATGAGAGAGAATCACCTCCAATACCAACTATAGATAAAGATGTGTAAGATCGAGGTAGCTGGAGAAGACTGGTGAGGTACTCTGATATAAGATTTACTTCTGAGCCTTGATCAAGGAATGCACGAACAGTATAAGACACTCCAGCACTGGATGTTACTGTAACCAATGCAGTGGCAAGAAGCGTTGTGGATCTAGGATTCTTATTAGTGTAGGTGACATTAGACACTGCAGATAAACGGTTATTGTTGTTGTTGGAAGTTGCCTCGTTAGATGTTGCAGTAGATACTGGATTGATAGATGTATTTTGCTGATGTATCGTTGTGTGATGGCGTCGTCCACACTTCTGACACCTTCGTTTTGAATAACATGAATTGAGTTGGTGAGGTCCGAGACAGTTGTAGCACAATTTTAATTGCTTAATGAGGTCTGCTCGCATAGTTGGAGTTTTAGAGAGAAAACCTGGGCAAGAAGAGATATAGTGCTCGCCTTGACAATTGAAACATACCTGTTTTATTTGTTCTGCAGCTGCATGATGAGCTTTCGCTTTAACTACTTGTCTTGAGTTGGATGGTTGGGACCTATTTGGTCCTGATGTAGCGCGTTCAAAGGCTTCAAGCGAGCGAATGCGGGTTAAAATAAACTCTTTGAGCGCTGCCCAGGTAGGTGGCTCAGTTGAAGATCCCAATGTTTTTTCCCATTCCTTAACTGAAGCTCCATCTAGTTTACGAGAAGCGTTGAGAACAAGAACATCATTCCACTGATTCACATCACGACCAAGGCCTTCAAGTGACCCCAAAGCTTTATTAATGTCGTTGAACAAGGTCTCCAGTTTGGAAGAAGATTCCTCGTTAACAGCTTTGGTGGTAATAATAGCTTGAACTGCTGAATCGACATGTAGTCTTTTATTATCATAATAAGAGATCATGTCTTCCCAAGCGATTTGAAAGTTGGATGCAGTAACTGAAACACCATGAAGACGAGATGCTGCCTTACCTACTAGACATCCCTTTAAAAATTGGAGCTTTGTAACACAGGTTAGCGACTGATCAGCTCCAATAAGAGCCATGAAGGAGTCTTTAAATGACGGCCATTCAGAGAACTCGCCGTTGAAGACTGGTAGTGGAAGTTTTGGTAGCTGCGGGTTATGTGTCGAGTTCACTGATTTTGCTGACGTAGCAGCAAGAACTTTCCCATCTACGTTGGACACTTCCAGTAATTTATCTTGTAAGGTGGCCATGTGTTCGATGGCATCCAGATAACTTTCTTCACAGCTACGATACATTTTATGTTTATAGTACTTCTCTTCTTCGAATTTTTGTTTCGATTCAGGTTTCAATAAAGATTTGATGGCTGTGGCACTATGATGATTCTCTTTGAACACATTCCAATTTTCACAAAGAGCATTCTTGCGAGACTGAATTCTTTGGATTGTAGGGTTGAAACCCAATTTACCGATCGAAGCTTCAATTGTTTCGAATAACTCGTACTGATGTTCCAAAAGAGCTGATAGCTGTGTTGCATTGGACATGTTTGTGGTTATGGACTATATTTTGCCAAAAATAAATTATGTAAATAATTATTTCGCGGTAAATATTATACGGATTGAAGGACCATTTTAATGTACAATTTCAAATAAAAGAAATACTTTTGTTATATACAATGATGGATTTTATTTTGATCGATTAAAGTTTGTCTTACTCGTGACAGAAATGAAAAGAGAATGACTGAAACATGAATGTCAAAGGCATGTATTAGATTATTACTTTTTTTACAGTACTAGATTTTTAACACCTTCACAGGTTCGGAAACGAAGTCTCTATGTTTGTAGGTCGTACTACATTGAGATGGTTCTCCCATATTTTTATATTTCCTTTTTTTTAACACGCACAACTTAACAAAACGTAACAAAAGTTAAAAAATAAAACAAACTATGACAATTGGCAATGTCAAATTCCTTGGGGCATTGATGTAAGACGTCAAACAAACCGAAGGGATCCAAAAGGACCTGGCCCTCCAGGTTGGGGGTTGTGCGTAGGGTTAACTACCCAACCACGTTAAAAAAAGTTTGTTCCGAAACAACTAACAGCCTCGGATAACGATAATGATTTCAAAGTTGACGACCTAAGCAAACGAAAAAAGGACAATGACCTCCGGATCTGCACGTGGAACGTAAGGTCTCTTAACGGACTAGGTGCAGCTGGAGAATTAGCGGACGTCCTGAACTGCTGCAAAGCAGACATAACCGCCATCCAAGAAGTGCGATGGAGTGGACCGGGCATAAAGAAGATGAAAAACTGTGACATCTACTATGGCGACTGCTACAGACAAAAGAAACAACGCTTATTTGGGTGCGGATTTGTCGTTAGAGGAAGACTCAGGGATAAGGTGATTAGCCAAAATCCAGTCAATGAGCGTATTATGACCATCCGCATCAGGGCTAAATTCGCTAACATTAGCCTCATATGCGCCCACGCCCCCACAGAAGAGGAAGACGACGATTCCAAAGACTGTTTCTACGAGCTCCTCGAAGAAACGTATGAGCAGTGCCCTTGACACGACGTGAAAATCGTTCTTGGCGATCTTAACGCAAAGCTAGGGAAGGAGGACATCTTTGGAAACACAGTCGGTAAGCATAGCCTCCATGACAAAACCTTCGAAAACGGACTGAGGCTAATCGATTTTGCTGCGGGGCTGAATCTTGTTGTAAGTAGTACGCGTTCCCGCATCTCAAAATTCATAAAGGTACATGACGATTCCCAGATCAATTAACCGTCAACCAAATTGACCATGTTGCGATCGACGCAAGGCACTCTCCCAGTGTGCTAGATGTCCGAACTTTCCGAGGGGCCAACTTTGACTCGGACCACTACCTTGTTGTAGCCAAGGTGCGAATGAGGATATCTTGTTCACGACCAGCGAGAACTAACGCTGTGAAGAGATATGACGTCGGAAAGCTACAATCGCAAGAGATTGCCAATGCCTTTTCCAATCGAGTGTCCCTTCAATTATCCTTGAATCCCATGCCGCCAGCATTAAACATTGAAGACCAGTGGCAGCAATGCCAAGAAGCCATCAGAACCGCTGCCTCTGAGGTTCTGGGTTTCACTCGGCCACCAAAACGAAACCCATGGTTCGATGAAGAATGCAGGCAGGCAAATGCAGCCAAACAAAGAGCACGACAAATGCTTATGCAAACACGAACAAGGGCTGCTTACGTTCAGTATAACGAGATTTACAATTAGAGAAGAAGGGAAGAACACCGACTTCTCAAAAAGAAAAAGAAGCGGCATGAGAAGCGCTCGTTTGAGGAAATAGAGAGGTGCCATGACAGGAACGAGATTCGGAAGTTTTACCAAAAGGTAAACAGATCCTGCCAGGGTGGCAAACCCCGAACTCAAGCCTGTAAAGACCAGCAGGGAAACATAGTTATAGAGTCACAGTCGCTACTGAGGATCTGGAAAGATCATTTCTGCAGACTGCTTAACGGCGATGAAGACACAAATTCCGCTGTCAGGCAGATTGCCCCATTCAGCTTGGACGATGATCAAGAATGCCGTCCTCCCGACCTAGAAGAGGTTAAGCTTGTCATATGCAAACTTAAATCAAATAAGACTGCAGGTGCAGATGGCCTTGATGCCGAACATTTCAAGGCAGCTGGAGATCAGTTGGAAAGGAGCATGCACCAGCTGATCTGCATGATATGGTCGAAAGAAAGCATGCCCGATGAATGGAACCTCAGTATCGTATGCCCGATCCTAACGAAGGGAGACCCTCACAATTGCACCAATTACAGAGGGATAAGCCTCCTTAACGTGGCTTATAAGATCTTGTCTGCTGTAATATTTGAACGTCTGAAACCCCACGTCAACAACTTGATAGTTCCTTATCAATGTGGTTTTAGACCAGAGAAGTCCACAATAGACCAAATTTTCACATTACGGCAGATCTTGGAAAAAACCCGAGAACATAATATCGATATTCACCACCTCTTTATCGATTTCAAGGCCGCGTATGACAATATTTCCAGAGACGAGCTGTACAGAGCCATGTCTAGTTTCGGCATCCCTGCAAAACTCGTACGACTATGCAGGATCACGCTGCTCCGTCAAGTTCGGAAAAGAACTCACCGAGACCTTTGATGTCGAAAAAAGCTTTAGGCAAGGCGACAAATTGTCATGCGATTTCTTCAACATCATACCTGAAGAAACTCAAACGTCAACACCAGAGGAACAATCTTTCAAAAGTCTGTACAATTACTCGCCTATGCAGACGATATTGACGTAATGGGAAGAAAAAGCGTGATGTCATAGGTGCTTTTGCGAGTATTGAAACAGAAGCGGCAAAAATGGGTTTGACGGTTAATGAGGGCAAAACGAAGTATATCAAACAAGGACACAGAACATCGACGAATTGGACAAAACGTCACAATAGACAGACATAACTTCGAGGTAGTACAGGACTTCGTCTACCTAGGATCCGCTGTAGACACGGACAACAACATCAGTGCGGAGATCAAACGGAGAATAACTCTTGCCAACCGTTGCTTCTTTGGGTTAAGAAGGCAATTGAGAAACAAAACCCTCTCTAGAAAAACCAAGGTGACCTTGTATAAGACCTTGATCATCCCAGTCCTGCTGTACGGCGTGGAAGCATTGACCTTATCGAAAGCGGATGAGGAAACTCTTGGTCGTTTCGAAAGAAAAATTCTCCGAATGATCTTTTGTCCCGTATGCGAAGACAATGTGTGGAGAAGAAGATACAACAACGAGCTGTATGAGCTGTACCGCGACATGGGCATAGCCAGAAGAGTACGCATCGCGAGGCTACGATGGTTGGGCCATGTAGAGCGGATGGACCCAAACGCTCCGGCTCGTCGGGTGTTCGAAAGCACATTGCAGGGAAATCGCGGAAAGGGAAGACCTCGTCTTAGGTGGCGCAATCAAGTGGATGAAGACCTCAATCGACTTGGAGTGCGAAACTGGAGAGAGCTCGCCCGAGATCGAAATCGTAATAGAAGGATGTTGGTTGAGGCCCAGGTTCACCCCGAACTGTAATTCCCACCTAAGTAAGTAAGTAAGTTTTCCTCAGGGCATCAATGCCAAACTGCTCCCAAAGTTCATAAAATTCCGCGTACGTCGTGTAGTTGGAAACTGCATGTATGAACTTGAGACACGCGCTGGAAAAACCATTGGTGTTTTCCACGCCAAGGATATACGGCAATAATCCTTTGGTTACATCTCGTAAACGGCACTGGAATCTATAAAATGATCACAAAGTATCATGCCAAATAAACATTTAACAAATTTTACTTATCTGACTGATAAATTTGGAGGTTACCCGGCTTAAACACAATATGTGTGGGTTCAGTACCCACGTTGGTAGTTTTAGTTTAGCATTTTATAATCACTTTTGTTGGCCTAGTTTTCCCTTAACACATTATTTTCCACTTTAGGCTGCACAGATTTTCGGTCTGCTTATACTCTGCCTCGGAAAGCCTCTCTAAAGCCTCTCTAAAGCACTCTGTATTTTCCGTACAAAGTTTCCGACTTTGTTAACTTTTACAACACTGATTTTGCGAACGAATTAATAACTAAACGAAAATGGCGTGGGTTCATTTGCACATGTTAGATAAAAGTTTATCTAAATAAAGCAAAGCCCTGTTACGAAAAAAAACTTAAAAATTTTATCCTATGCTTTCTGGGCTTCTTCCCATCGCTGTTCCAACGCCAGCCAAATCTCTAACGAACCTGTCCTTCTGTACAATTTCAAATAAAAGAAATACTTTTGTTATATACAATGATGGATTTTATTTTGATCGATTAAAGTTTGTCTTACTCGTGACAGAAATGAAAAGAGAATGACTGAAACATGAATGTCAAAGGCATGTATTAGATTATTACTTTTTTTACAGTACTAGATTTTTAACATTCCGCCCACCTCAACGTCTCCCATTGGAACGTTGAACCTCTGTTTGATCTTCTGTGTAAACTGGTAAAGGACACAGCTTGACAACGGGTCTCTTTAATGTTGATGATTGAGTCTTGATGGTGACAACTCTTACAAGTCCATCCAGTCCGGGATGGGTTTCTATTACCCGGGCAAGGGGCCATTTCGTTGGAGGGTATCGCTCGTCTACGACTAAGACGAGTGTTCCAACCTTGAGAGATGGCATAGCTTCATGCCATTTTGCAAATTCTTGAAGGCGCTGTAGATATTGAACTGACCACCTTCGCCAAAATCGTTCCAGCATTTGTCGCAGTTGTTGAAAACGCGATAGCCTTGATTCGGGAACATGGAGTAATGAAGGTTCAGGAACGGTACTGATTGCATTTCCAATAATGAAATGGCCTGGAGTTAATGCTTCGAGGTCTTCAGCATCATCAGACAGTGGACAGAGTGGGCGAGAGTTTAGGACAGCCTCAATCTGGATAAGTAAAGTAGAAAACTCTTCATATGTTAAACGAGACTCACCAACTGTTCGCTTGATATGGAATTTGGCGGACTTGACTGCCGCTTCCCATTTTCCACCAAAATGAGGTGCTGCCGGAGGATTAAAATTCCATTTGGTCCCATCGTTTGCCAGCATATTTATAATATGTTCACTTTCCTTGGATGCGGTTTTGAAAAGATTTCTTAATTCGGCGTCAGCTCCTACCAAATTGGTGCCGCAATCGCTAGTCAGGGTGGCACAAATACCCCGACGGCCCACGAACCTTTTGTACGCGGCTATAAAACCTTCCGTGGAATAGTCTGTGGCTAGTTCAAAATGAACAGCTGATGAGGAAAAACAAACAAATACGATTAGATAGGCCTTGTATGTTTTTGCTGCTCGCCCTCTCCAAGTTTTTAAAATAAAAGGTCCAGCGTAATCCACGCCAGAATGTAAGAATGGACGAGAGGGAATGGTGCGATTGTAAGGAAGTTGACCCATGAGTTGCTTCGAGGTTACTGCTCGCTGACGAGCACATACTACACAGCTGTGCACAAATGAGCGCACGTAACTACGACCTCCTAGGATCCAGTATGTTCTTCCTAATGTTGCTAGCATCAACTGCACACCACCATGAAAAGTTGATTGATGAGTATAATTTAAAACTAGTTTGGTGAATGTTGAATCTTTTGGTAATATGATTGGATGTTTCATATCTGGATCTATTTGGGCGTTTCGAAGCCGCCCACCAATTCGCAGAACTCCTTCTGAGTCAAGAAATGGTGTAAGCCGATAAATAGGGCTATGGCGTGAAATAGGTTCTAGAAGAGAAAGTTGATTAATTTCAGTTTTAAAATAAATATTTTGTACTTTGCGAATCCAAAATGATTTTGCTTCTTCGATTTCAATGGGTGTTAAAGGGCATTTGTTTGATGATATACTTAGAATAAGTTTTGCGTTTTCAGTTTCGGTCGGCGTAAATAGGCTGGTTGTATCAAGGGCTTTTCGCAATAAGATATACATTTTGTTTCGTAATATGACACGTTTACACCATGCAGTGATTCGGAGAAGCCTAGATAAAGATGAATAACGTTGAAGAAGATCCCATGTTTGCGTTTGTGACATTTTTACTGTTGCAGCTACTAGCTGATGACGTTCTTCATGATCTACGTTAATGTCTGGAACCAGGATTAGATTTGGCCACTTATCTTGACTAAGTTGGAGCCACTGTGGCCCTTTCCACCATAGATTGCTGTCCGCTAAATAGCGTGGTGATACTCCTCTAGAAGGGAGATCTGCAGGGTTATACTCACCTGAGATGTGGTGCCAGTTTGCCTTAGGCAAGATCTCTTGTACTTGTCTAACTCGATTTCGAACGAAATCTTTCCACCTCGATGGCTCACCTTGAATCCAATAAAGCGCAGTACTGGAGTCAGTCCAAAGATGAACGGGTGCATCCTGTAAATCTAGAGCATTCATAACGTGTTTCACAAGCTTCGTGAGCATTAAGGCTGCTGTCAATTCCAGCCGAGGAATTGTGACTCGTACAGATCTTGGTCGTTTTGAGGACTTTTCCAAGCGTTCCGTTGGAGCTACTTTTGTTTTTGATGATAGGATGGTTATATTTGTCTCATTTTCTTTCACTACACGGATATATACGACAGCCCCAAGTGCTAGTTTTGATGCATCGGAGAAGCCATGCAGTTCAATTGACAAGCAACTAGGGGTTATTCCAACCCATCGAGGCACTGATATCAAGGATAAATCACTAAGCTGATTGATGTAGCTTTTCCATCGACTTTCGAATGATTTCGGTAACGGTTGATCCCAATCAAGACCGGCCATCCAGAGTTCTTGTATAAACAACTTGGCTCTGACTACTATGGGTGAAACCCAACCCAAAGGATCGAAAAGCTGAGACGCTCTAGATAGTACTGTGCGTTTTGTGTAAACAGTTGGCTCCTCTTGCTGTAGTGGGATAAATATAAATCGATCCTGTGTAGGCTGCCAGTTTAAGCCCAAAGTTCGGTGAACAGGGCCATCATTTATAGAAAGTAATGTAGTCTTTGCTCGATTTCCCAAAGAAATATTTTCGATTAAATTGCAGTTGTTGGCTGACCACTTTTGCAATTGAAATCCACCTGCGTTAAAGAGCTGAACAATTTGAGATATGCGATTCTTACCTTCATCTAGAGTGGCTGCTCCATCGTACACATCATCTACGTAGGTTTTTTTTTTTATAACGTCTTTGATGTCTGCAAATCGATAACCTTCATCCTCGGCTAATTGATGTAGTACCCTGTTTGCAAGAAATGGAGCTGATTTGGTTCCGTAGGTGACTGTAGTGAGCACAAACTCTTTGATGTTAGAGTCTTCAGTCCATAAAATCCTTTGATAGTTCCAGTCATCCGGGTGTACTTTGATTTGCCGAAACATTTTTGTTACATCAGCACAATAAGCAAACTCATTAACCCTCCACCGTGTCAGAACATCTGGAAGGTCTACTTGCAGCTTTTTACCTTCATGAAGGTAGTCGTTGAGAGATTTGCCTTTCTCTGTTTTTAAAGAGCCATTGAAAACGACTCTTAGCTTTGTTGTTGAACTGCAATTACGAAGAACACCATGATGTGGTAAGTAAAACATTTTATGAGTGTTTTGATTTGGTGATGGTACTCGCTGCATATGACTAAGTTGTTCGTACTCAGTAATAAAGTCTGAATAATCAGCAGCAAACTCAGGGTTTTGTTTAAATCGGTTTTTCATTCGGTGTAGCAACTTTAAAGCTGAAGATCTTGAATCTCCAAATGATTCTGGAACCGATTTAAAGGGAAGGCGTACTACAAATCGCCCTTTGGCATCACGAGAATGTGTGGATTGGAATATCTGTTCGCATTCTTCCTCTTCCGAAGTAAGTGCACTAATCTCGGACTTAAAGCATTCTTCTTGCATCCAAAACCTTTGCATTAATTCATCTAGACGATCATTCGCACAGCAGTGATACGATTTTGCTGTTGATTGGGTTGTTGACTATGATGAGCCTGAAATAATCCACCCTAATGATGTTCGTTGAGCTATTGGTGCTCCTTCAGTGCCTTTGATAAGTCCGCTTTGTAGTACTTGTCCATACATCTCTACTCCAAGTATGAGCTCAACACGACCAGGTTGATAATAGTTCGGATCTGCTAGATCGATGTTTTGCAAATGTGGCCAATCAGAATATTTAGCCATAGAAGATGGTAAAAGATTAGTTAGTTTTGATAAGATGTAGGCATTAAAACTGCAAGTAAATTCATTTGTGCAAGATTTCAAATCAACAGTAACCATGCCCTTTGATTGATGAGATGAGAGAGAATCACCTCCAATACCAACTATAGATAAAGATGTGTAAGATCGAGGTAGCTGGAGAAGACTGGTGAGGTACTCTGATATAAGATTTACTTCTGAGCCTTGATCAAGGAATGCACGAACAGTATAAGACACTCCAGCACTGGATGTTACTGTAACCAATGCAGTGGCAAGAAGCGTTGTGGATCTAGGATTCTTATTAGTGTAGGTGACATTAGACACTGCAGATAAACGGTTATTGTTGTTGTTGGAAGTTGCCTCGTTAGATGTTGCAGTAGATACTGGATTGATAGATGTATTTTGCTGATGTATCGTTGTGTGATGGCGTCGTCCACACTTCTGACACCTTCGTTTTGAACAACATAAATTGAGTTGGTGAGGTCCGAGACAGTTGTAGCACAATTTCAATTGCTTAACCCCTTATCGCATACGAAGCCATATATGGCATCGTAAATCTAAGCTCTTCCTCAGGCCGTTATATTTTTTTTTTGTTTGTGCCAAAGTTGATTAATGATAAAGTATGCATTTGTTTGAATAGCGGATTCTTTTTTTTTGGTTGCAAAGTGCAACTGTCAAACAATAATCGAGATACTGTAAAGCGTGGTCCACATTGAAGGTGAAATTTAATAAGTGCTACTTTTGAAAATCAATAAAGTATACAGAACGTTAGGTAAGTATTACAATAAATTTACTATATATTATTTGCGTATTCAAGAACATATTATTGTAACAATATTTGTGTTTTTTCTTGTTTCAATTGCTATTCTGGCGATTTTTTGAACTTGCCATATTTGGCTTCGTATGCATTCCAGACAAAATTCCGTCGTTCACTTATGGCTTTATATTCAATTTTGCTTTTTTACAGAAATGAAAGCTTTCAACTTTTATGGTTCTTCAAAACGCGTAAATCCAATTCCAGGAGATGGATTTTTAAGTGATGATGAGTGGGCTTCAGATTCCGACCAAGAAGGTGACCCTCATTCACTTCGTGTTTATGATAATGTTATCATTCCGGAAACCGATTCGGAAGTATCCGATGATGATGAAATAGAATGGATTCAGGCTCAAACTTCATCAAGAGCGAAGGGAAAAGGGTTAAAAAAACAACCTATTATGTGGAAAACTGCAAAAATTGATGCTTTCGATGAAAAAAATTTTGAATTCAAAGGAAACACTGATCTTCCCGAAACTATAAAGCAGTTAGATACACCAAATGAAATCTTTAAGTTTTTGTTCACTGATGATTTGATTGATATGATCGTGGAAGAATCTAACTTGAAATCTCTTCAAGACAACATCAACAAGCCAGCAAGCATTTCAAGAGATGAAATAGAACAGTTCGTGGGAATCGTTATGTTCATGTCTTGTTTGAAGCTGCCATCAACGAGAATGTACTGGATGAAACATATTGGCCAGCCTCAAGTCTACGAAACCATGCCATGCAATAGATTTGAGGTTATAAAGAAGAATCTGCATTTTAACAACAATGAAAACTTTAAGCCCCGTGGAACAGATGGTCATGACAAACTTTATAAAGTCAGGCCTCTTTTGGATGGAATTCGCAAACGTTTGCTATTGGTGCCAAAAGAGGAGTATTTATCAGTGGATGAACAAATAATTCCCACCAAGTGTCGTCATGAAATCAAACAATATAATCCTGCAAAACCTCATAAATGGGGTTATAAAAATCAAGTCTTGAGTGGTATTTCAGGGTTCAGCTATGATTTCGACATTTTTGCTGGAGATCAAAGTAACTCCTACCCCGTAAATGCACCTGATCTTGGTGTCAGCTCCAATGTTGTAACCAGACTCGTTTCTACTGTACCTAAACACCAAAATTTTAAGATCTCTTTTGATAATTGGTTTAATAGCCCTATGCTCCAAGTGTATTTGTTTAAAAGTGGTTTGCTCTCATTGGGAACAGTGAGACTTAATCGTGTGCCAAACTCAAAAATGCCTACAGAGAAAGAACTGAAGCGAACAGGACGCGGGAGCATGGTCGAAAAAACAGCGATCGTAGACGGTGTCAAGCTTAGTTTAGTGTCATGGTACGACAACAAGGTTGTAAATATGCTCTCAGCTTATGTTGGAAGTGAGCCAAAAACAACAAAACGGCGATATTTCCGAAAAGAAAAGCAATACAAGGATGTGACATCTCCTCAAGCTGTAGATGTATATAATCACCATATGGGAGGTGTAGATTTGCTTGACTCTATGCTTGGCTACTATAGAATTCATTTGCGTTCTCGCCAATGGTACAAACGAATTTTTTTCCACATGGTGGATATGAGCCTGGTAAATGCTTGGTTGTTATGACGCCGAATCCACGTCAATGAATACATGTCGTTGTTTGCTTTCAAGCTCGCCGTTTCCGAACATATGCGTAAAGCAGGAAAAATTTTAAGTGTCGCCAAAAAACGCGGCCGTCCAGCCGGAACACCTACTTCAGGCACCCCAACAAGCCGAGCACCCACTTCAAGTAGCTTACCCAACTCACCAATGCCGATCAAAAAGACCAGAAAAACTCCATCAAGACATCAAGACCTACCTCTTGATACGGTGCGTGCAGATAATATGGATCATTTTCCAGAATGGAGTAAGAAAAGACAATTATGCCAGAACTGCTACAAGTTTCGATCTTTTACGCAATGCAAAAAATGTGATGTTCATTTGTGCTTTAATGAGAAACGAAACTGCTTCAAAGATTTCCACAAGACATAATTTCTTTTGTTTTCTTTAACGCATACGAAGCCAAATATGCCTTAATTATTTTTCGTACTTTTTTGCTTGAATGCATACGAGTCCATATATGGCTTTGTTGTTAACTTTTGTTAAAAACCCAAATTTTTTTTTCTAATGATACAGAATAATTACTTAAGCCTAATAAAAGATATTTTCAAAAAAAAAAAATTTTTTTTTCATCGCCTTCATAATTCATGCAATAAGGGGTTAATGAGGTCTGCTCGCATAGTTGGAGTTTTAGAAATAAAACCTGGACAAGAAGAAATATAGTGCTCGCCTTGACAATTAAAACATACCTGTTTTGTTTGTTCTGCAGCTGCATGATGAGCTTTCACTTTAACTAGCTGTCTTGAGTTGGATGGTTGGGACCTATTTTGTCCTGATGTAGCTCGTTCAAAGGCTTCAAGCGATCGAATGCGGGTTAAAATAAACTCTTTGAGTGCTGCCCAGGTAGGTGGCTCAGTTGAAGATCCCAACGTTTTTTCCCATTCCTTAACTGAAGCTCCATCTAGTTTACGAGAAACGATATGAACAAGAACATCATTCCACTGACTCACATCACGACCAAGGCCTTCTAGTAACCCCAAAGCCTTATTAATGTCGTTGAACAAGGTCTCCAATTTGGAGGAAGATTCCTCGTTAACAGCTTTGGTGGTAATTATAGCTTGAACTGCTGAATCGACATGTAGTCTTTTATTATCATAATAAGAGATCATGTCGTCCCAAGCGATTTGAAAGTTAGATGCGGTAACTGAGACACCATGAAGACGAGATGCTGCTTTACCTACGAGACATCCCTTTAAGAATTGGAGCTTTGTAACACAGGTTAGCGACGGATCAGCTCCAATGAGAGCCATGAAGGAGTCTTTAAATGACGGCCATTCAGAGAACTCGCCGTTGAAGACTGGTAGTGGGAGTTTTGGTAGCTGCGGGTTATGTGTCGAGGTCAAAGTTTTTGCTGACGTAGCAGCAAGAACTTTCCCATCTACGTTGGACACTTCCAGTAATTTATCTTGCAAGGTGGACATGTGTTCGATGGCATCCAGATAACTTTCTTCACATCTACGATACATTTTATGCTTATAGTACTTCTCTTCTTCGAATTTTTGTTTCGATTCAGGTTTCAGCAAAGATTTGATGGCTGTGGCACTATGATGATTCTCTTTGAACAGATTCCAATTTTCACGCAGAGCATTCTTGCGAGACTGAATTCTTTGGATTGTTGGGTTGAAACCCAATTTACCGATCGTAGCTTCCATTGTTTCGAATAACTCGTACTGATGTTCCAAAAGAGCTGATAGCTGTGTTGCATTGGACATGTTTGTGGTTATGGACTATATTTTACCAAAAAGAAATTATATAAATAATTATTTCGCGGTAAATATTATACGGTTTGAAAGACCATTAATGTAAAATTCCAAATAAAAGAAATACTTTTTATTATATTCAATGATGGATTTTATTTTTATAGATTTAAGTTTGTCTTACTCGTGACAGAAATGAAAAGAGAATGAAGGAAACATGGAATGTCAAAGGCATGTATTAGATTATTACTTTTTTACAGTACTAGATTTTTAACAGGCACAAATAGTCTAGAGAAATCGCATAGGTAATTTAAACATAAATACCAACAGAGTAATAAGAATTAAACTTATTCTGTGCGAAGTAGATAATGAGCAACGGTCGTCGCTTTTCTCTTGAAGAAACTTTATCCCGATTTCAGGCTAATTCCGAAGCTAGATTTGAAGCTTTTTATAATCGTTTCCGAGACACGGTCAATAGGTTCAATTTGGATAACTCGTTCAGTTTTTCTCAAGAGCTTAACTCGACTGTAGGTAACTCAACATTTACAATGCCGCAGGAGCAGTTAGAAAATGAGTTACCAAATCTTGGCCGAGATAGTGATGGACGGGAAGACAACATCGCTGGTCCGTCAAAGAGCCAAGGAAGTTCGTCAGTTGAAGACTTGGTGAACAAATCGAAAGTAGTCTTATGACTAATCAAGTTAGGTTTTTCCAACAGATGGATATGTTTATGGTGAATGTCATAAAAAAATTGGAAGACATTAACCGACCTACCGTTCCGAGAGCCTCTGAGGGTGGCTGTGAAAACCCATTTCACTCAGGTGTAGAGTCTAGACCGACCCACGATCATCAAACCGTTCCAAATTCTCGAAATTCCATTTCACCTTCTTTATTTAGCGCCTCAGATGCCTGCAGATTAGAAAGGTGGAACATTAAATACGACGGAACCGAAAACGTCGGTGATTTTTTGTTTAAGGTTGGTCGTCTGCAAGCTTCGTCCTCGTACAGCGACGAACAAATCGCTTCAAACTTCCACCAAGTACTAAGCGGAAAAGCAAATAACTGGTTTTGGGGTTATTTGCGACGAAAACCAGAGGCAACTTTTGCTCCAATCAAAGAGGCAATGAAAAAAGAATTTGGACGGCAAGAGAATGACGTGGAGGTCTATATGAGGTTGTTGACTCGCAAGCAAGGGTTTAAAGAAACTTTCGATGATTTTTACGGATCCATCGTTAGTCTTAACGACAGGTTAAAAGAAACTTTCGAGGAAAGGAATATAATTGATGTTATTCGTAGTAACGCTAAGGATAAGCTAGGGGAGTTGCTTTTATTAGCAAATGTCAAGAGCCTAGAAGAGTTAAGAAATAAGGCTCGTGAAGCTGAGAGGTTTTTGGCGAAGCGGTATTCTTCCCAAAGAACGGTACACGAGATCTCGGTTGAAGATAAGCCAGAACCAACCGATACCGAGGGTGAGGAAATCGCGGCCTTAACCTCATTTCAAAGATCGGGTTCATCAGCGAATCTGACGTGTTGGAATTGTGACCAAAAGGGGCACAGCTACCAATTTTGCCCTTCACATGTAAGGAATTTGTTTTGCTTTGTGTGCGGTTTCAAGGGTGTTAGTACTCCTGAGTGCAAAAACCATTCGGGAAACCTTCGACGGGACGAATCAAGGAGAGGGGAGTTTCGTCCCTCCAACAATATCCCCGAACAGAAACACGCATAAATAACAAAAACCTTACATCCGAGAGCATACCAACAAAGATTTTGAAACGTGAAGAAACCCTCAGCTCTCAGGATGATCCCATTTCCACCTTTTCTTTGAAATCTATTCACGAGCGCAAGCTCAACTTTTATAAAGTTCGGTCCCGAATCTTCGGAACGAAGACCTTAGCCAGCACTCACGTGCAGAAATGCAGACATTGGTTTCGTAACCGGAAGAAAATTCGCAAGCAGATAGTGGAATCTATAATTTCTTCGAGTACAGATGGACGGATGTATGCAAACATTACCCTTGAAGGTGAATCAGTATTTGGTTTGCTAGATAGCGGAGCCTCGATATCTGTATTAGGTAGTGGATGTTGGAATTTGGGAAAAAAAATGGGTATTCAGGTGAACCCATACAAAAACATAGTGCGTACGGCCGACGGAAAGTCACATGACATTGTGGGGCACTGTGAATTGAAAACGTCCTACAACGGCATGACCAAATCCTGATTTTCTATGTTGTTCCAAATCTTACTCAAGCGGTATACCTAGGAATGAATTTCTGGAAAGATTTTCACTTGATGCCACAAATAAGCGAAATACAAACTGATGCCTGGATGAGTGAAGATAAGGTGAGTTTTAAAGATGAAGCGGAATTAATCGAGTTAAATCCAGAACAAAGCCAAATACTGGAAAGGACAAAAAAACTTTTTCCCAATTTTGTCGAGCTAGGTTTAAGTAAAAATAATCTTGGAGTTCATTCGATTGACACTGGTAACGCCGTGCCATTCAAGTCTCGTCACGAAGAAGCCTACAAAGAATTAGACCGAATGTTAGATCTCGGCGTTATTGAGGTCAGCAACTCTCCCTGGTGTTGCCCAGTGATCTTGGTTAAGAAACCCGGTAAGGTTCGCTTATGCTTAGACTTTCGCAAAGTCAATGCTGTGAAAGTTAAGGACGTATACCCGCTGCCACACATTGAGGGGTTACTCAATCGCATCAAAGATACACATTTTATTTCAGGGATAGATCTCAAAGACGCATATTGGCAGATTCCATTAGATGAAAAATCTCGAGAGAAAACAGCTTTTGCAGTACCCGGTAGACCACTCTACCAATTTAAAGTGATGCCCTTTGGGTTGAGTAATGCAGGTCAAACAATGTGTCGAGTGATAGACAAGCTGTTGCCATCTAGTTTGCGTGAGAACGTCTTTGTGTATTTTGATGATCTATTGATTTGTACTGCTGACTTCGAAACCCATATCCGTGTCCTCAACGAAGTTGCAGCTTGTCTGCGCAGAGCGAACCTCACAATTAGCCTTGATAAGAGTAAGTTTGCAATGAAAGAAATAAAGTATCTAGGATACATCGTAGGTCAAGGTATTTTGAAGACGAACCAAGAGAAGGTAGAAGCAATGGTCAACTTTCCTATCCCTAAGACTCAAAGACAAGTCCGCAGATTTTTAGGATTAACCGGTTGGTACCGAAGATTCATTAAGAATTATTCGGATCTAGCAGCGCCGCTGACGGATTGTCTTAAGAAAAAGAACAAATTCGAATTGACACCTGAAGCCTTAGAAGCATTCAACAGATTAAGAACTGCACTTTCCTCTGCCCCTGTACTGTCACAATTCGATTTCAAAAAACCTTTCACGATCCAATGCGATGCCTCTTCAGAGGGAGTAGGTGGAGTGATCTTTCAGTTGGATGAGAATCTAAACGAAAAACCGATAGCCTACAAGTCAAAGAAGTTGAATAAAGCTCAGAAAAACTATACAGTTACAGAGCTCGAATGTCTTGCCGCCGTCCTTAGCATTCGTAAATTCCGTGCTTACGTTGATGGATCCCCTTTTAAAGTGATAACCGACCATTCAAGTCTCAAATGGTTAATGTCCATGAAAGATTTGAGTGGAAGATTAGCTAGATGGAGTTTGGAACTTCAGCCATTTGACTATTCCATTGAACACCGGAAGGGTACACTCAACGTAGTGCCTGACACGTTATCGCGAAAGGACATGGACGAGATGGTGGCAACGTCGTTTTGTATAGATCATGAGCTAGAGGAGATTTCGGCGTGTATGGTAGGTCAAGAGGTTGACCTCGAGTCGGTTGAGTTTGATTCGGAGCCATATTCCCAACTGAGAGAAAACATCACCTCAAATCAATCTTCACTTCCGGACCTAGTGGTATCCGGAAAATTCATTTACAAAAGGGTAAGGTTCAGAAGTAGTGATGTTAGTGACGAGGATTCCCTATGGCGTCTTTGGTTACCCGAAACACTCACCTTAGATTGCATACGAGCTGCCCATAACACCAAACTTAGTTGCCACAGTGGTTTCGCCAAGACATATAACCGCATTCGCGAAAAATATTACTGGCCCAAAATGGTTAGAGACATCAAAGCTTTCGTCGGTGAGTGTGACGTTTGTAAAAGCGTCAAAGCACCAAATTCTATCCTCCGTCCCCCTATGACTACCCAGATTGTGTCTGAAAGACCAATGCAGAGGCTATATGTATATCGACCTGTTGGGGCCTTATCCTCGTACAAAAAGAGGAAATATTTACGTTTTTATTGCTGTGGATCACTTCACAAAGTTTCCCTTTCTTAAGGCCTTTCCAAAAGCTACCTTTTCGCGGATAGAGCAATATTTACAGTTTGAGGCGTTTCACGCTTTCGGGACCCTTGAACACATTCACTCCGACAATGGACGTCAGTTCGTATCCAAAGAATTTAAAGAGTTCTTGGAGAACTATGGCATTAAACATACCCGAACAGCGTTATATTCTCCCCAAGCCAACATATCGGAAAGAGTCAACCGTAATTTGCTTAGCAAGTTAAGAGTGTTGATTTCCGAGGAGCAGAACGATTGGGAAAATCATTTATCGAGCATTGCATGTGCACTGAGTTCTGATTCTCATGATGCGATTGGCTGTCAGCCTTATTATGCTCTTTTTGGGCATAGCATGATCTCTCATGGTTCTGCTTATCGGATACTTCGCAAGCTTAACGCTCTTGGTGACCCGTATATGATGGTGGCTCCGCGAGAAGTTAAAACGCAACTAGCCAGACAGAAGTTGTCGGAGGATATGTTTAGGGCACACGTTAAGTCGAAAAACATTTACAACTCACGTTCTAAAATGGTAACTTACCGAGTAGGACAGGAAGTATTTCATCGGAATTTCGCCCAAAGTAGTTTTCCTCAGGGCATCAATGCCAAACTGCTCCCAAAGTTCATAAAATCCCGCGTACGTCGTTTAGTTGGAAACTGGATGTATGAACTTGAGACACGCGCTGGAAAAACCATTGGTGTTTTCCACGCCAAGGATATACGGCAGTAATCCTTTGGTAACATCTCGTAAACGGCACTGGAATCTATAAAATTATCACAAAGTATCATGCCAAATAAGCATTTAACTTAACTCACAGCTGATCATTGATTGTGAGAAGTCATTATTCAGTCATTATGGCTGCAATTTGTTTCTGTTGTGACCAAGAAGTAATAAATAGCGATGTCATATCTTGTGACATATGTGCTTTGAATTTTCATAATATTTGTGTAAAAGTAAACAAAAACGAACTAGAACTACTAAATAATCGTTCAAATTTCGTATGGAAATGTGATCTATGTTGTAAAAGTGCAGCAATGAATTTCTATGCAAGATTCAACTGTATTGATAAAAGTTTAAATGCTCTCGCTCGCAAAATACATGTACATGAAAATAGACAGTGCAGTGGTGTTGGTGTTTTCGACGAAAAAGAAATAGGAAAAAAAAAAGTTTCCGTCTCACAAAATACACGATCTAAATCTAACACAAAAGTAATCGCTCAAAACATTGTAGCTAAATCAAACTTGCAAAACAATAACAAAGTTGCCTCCTCGCCTCTCTTGGCACGAGTTTTACCAAAAAAATCCCCCATTGTTCGCCGCTTGAGTTCGTCTTCCAACTCAATATCAATACCCAAAAATAATACCAAGTCGCTGTCTGTAGTTAAACAAAAATCAATTAAGATCAACACTGAGGTGTGTGGTGGTGGAGATCAGCCTCTCTTCCCCACCCATTCTGCAGTTGCTGTACCTTCTTTGGAGAAAGACATGTGCAATAGAACCGCTGATGATGCGAATGTGTCTTCCACCGCAGTTAATGTCAATGTCATCGTTGTCGATGATGCATTTACTATACATGCCGATGGTGGTGTTGGAGAAAATGTTGATAATGGTGAGTTTGCTGGTGTTGCTGATGTTGCTGATGTTGCTGGTGCTGCTGGAGTCAAAGGTGTTGCTGGTGGTGATGATGCTGTTGGCGGTGATGTTGCTGATGCAAATCTTGCTGCTCTTGCTGTTGCTAACAATGCTGATGGTGATCACGAGTCAAACATGGTTGATGCTAAAGCTGCTAATGAGGTAGATGCTAATAAAAATATACTTAGTCCTACTTTCAAATCCCAAATTGTAAATGGAACGTCCTTGGAGTATCTAAACATGACCGAATGGGTGGTAAGGCATATGAAATAGTTCCACATTGGTAGTTTTCGTTCAAATACTTCCACAGAAGTAATTGTAAATCATCTTGCATCAAAATTGAACATTTGTCAAGAAGTCATTGCCTGCTACAAACTGATTGCAAAAGGTAAATCTGAAGAAGAGCTGAAAAAAGTCAACTTTAAGCTGGGTGTACCCATTGAATTCAAAAAATTTATTCTGGACCCAAATATGTGGCCTGGTGGTATCAAAATTAGACCATTTCAGAAAAAAAACTTGTAGTTCCTGACAACATTCCGCTAAGAATCGACTCATCAAGAAACTGTTCAATTAAGACTATTTAACATAATGCGAGTGGAATGAGAACCAAAATACAGGACTTTTATGCTGTATCCGCAAACCTCGATTATGATGTCATTGTCATCACTGAAACCTGGCTGTACAGTGGTATTTTATCGTCAGAAATTGTTGATAATAGACAATATACTGTTTTCCGTAAGGATCGATGTGTAAACGCTGAGGATCGAGGTGGAGGTATATTGATTGCTGTAAAAAATGGTTTTATATGTAATGAATTAGCACTTCCATGTAGTGATATAGAACAAATGTCTGTTGTTATTAATGTAAAAAATAATCAAAATATTGATTGGAAGCTAGTTTTTATGGCAAGCTATGTTCCAAAATGTGAATTAAGTGTTTTTGAAAAGCATATAAATAACATTGAGTTCATTAACAAGTCATTTAACAAAGATTTGCAAACAATGTGCATATTAGGCGATTTTAACATGGGTGGCGTAAACTGGTTTTGGTCGGATGAAGATAAAATGTTTATACCGGCTAATATTGTTAAAGATTATGAGTATGTTTTCATTGATTATGTTTATGCGCTAAACTTACATCAGATAAATGATGTTTAGAATTCTTCTGGTTTTTATTTTTCAAAATGATGTTAAAGTTAAAATATTAAAATGCCCTTTTCCTTTGTTAAATAATTCTATTCACCATGAGCAGATTGAGTTAAAATTTGATTTTTATAATCCCTCGCGTGAAATAGACTCGGAACGTAAACTTAATTTTGCCAAAACAAATTTCAACGGTTTTGATGCTTGGCTGAATACCGTTAATTGGGATATAGAATTTTATAATAAAAGTCTGCATTTTGTCTATAGTCGATTTATCGAGATTATCATGACAGGGGTTGGAATGTTTGTTCCGTTGTCTTCGATCAAAAAAAACAGTAAGCCTCCTTGGTATAATAGACAATTGTCTCATTTAAGAAACAAAAGAACTAAAGCTTTCAAAAAATATAAGAAATCTGGTAGCGATTCTGATTACGAACATTTTTGTAAATTTCGAAATGATTTTAATGTCTTGAGTAAACTCTTACACAAGAATTATATTATGGGTATTGAAAGTAAGCTTAAGGATGATAGTAGATGTTTTTGGTCTTACATAAAGTCAAAGCGCTGTACTTATGGTTTACCTGAGACAATGGAGTATGGCTCTAGTGTCGCAAATAACTCTCAATCAGTGTGTGAACTTTGTGCTCAGTTTTTTGAATCTGTGTATACGAAGTCAGACGTTTATTTAAATAGCGAAACTGTAATAAACTCACCCGTTGATTTGGGCTCGATGGTCTAGACTTATATGAAGTTGCGTCTGCAATTAAACTGTAGAAACCCAATATTGTCCCTGGTGCTGATGGTATCCCAGCCTGTCTTCTAACAAATTGTGTTGATAGCTTGAGCGTAGCTTTACACATAATTTTTAATTTGTCATTACGTGAGGGTATTTTTCTTAATGAATGGAAAATGTCTTATTTGGTTCCAATCTATAAAGCTGGCTCAAAAAATAAAGTGGAGAACTACAGAGGTATAAGTAAGCTTTCAGCAATCCCAAAACTATTCGAAAGCATTATAAAAGATAAACTTGAATTCCTCGTAAAAGAGCATGTCTCTGAGCTTCAGCATGGTTTTATGAGTGGTAGATCCACCTCAACAAATCTTTTATACTTTTCATCGTCTGCCATTAACTTAATTGAAAAAGGAATGCAAGTTGATGTTATCTACACTGATTTCAGCAAAGCATTTGATTCTGTAAATCATAGCATACTAATCAAAAAACTAAAGAGTTTTGGGTTCCATTCAATGATTTTGAATTGGATCGAATCGTTTTTGATAAACAGGGTACAGATAGTAAAGCTTGGTAGTTTTACCTCAAGGAAATTTAACTGCACATCAGGAGTACCTCAAGGTAGTCATCTGGGACCGCTATTATTTATCATTTTCATAGATGACAAAATACCAATTTTTCAATATACACAAGTTCTACTCTATGCAGATGACCTTAAAATGTTCTCTAGCATATCAAGCATAAATGATTGCAATAAAATGCAAAGAGATTTAGAAGCATTATATTTATGGTGCAAAGAAAATCGTCTTTTACTCAATGTAAAGAAATGCAACATCGTATCTTTTTACAGATGCTCCGTTCCATTTGTATTCAATTATTCCATTGGTTCTGACCCTTTGAATAGGTTAGAAAAAGTTAAGGATCTTGGTGTGATTTTTGATCGGACTTTATCCTTTAACGTGTATTCGAATTACGGGTCCAATGAACCGCTAACAAGAACTTTATCAAATTTTAACTCTGTCTGCAACTTGGTAGATATAAGCCAATCAAGACTATTGTTTAAAAATTCTCTGCGTGGCATTACTTTGTAATTTTAATTTTATCAACTTAATCTTATTATTATTTGTACATATACTTATATATACATAAATGTAAGCAAATTAATCTGTTAGCATTAAGCTGTAGATAATAAATAAATAAATAAATATCTGACTGATAAATTTGGAGGTTACCCGGCTTAAACACAATATGTGTGGGTTCAGTACCCACGTTGGTAGTTTTAGTTTAGCATTTTATAATCACTTTTGTTGGCCTAGTTTTCCCTTAACACATTATTTTCCACTTTAGGCTGCACAGATTTTCGGTCTGCTTATACTCTGCCTCGGAAAGCCTCTCTAAAACGCCTATGGCTAAAGCACTCTGTATTTTCCGTACAAAGTTTCCGACTTTGTTTACTTTTACAACACTGATTTTGCGAACGAATTAATAACTAAACGAAAATGGCGTGGGTTCATTTGCATATGTTAGATAAAAGTTTATCTAAATAAAGCAAAGCCCTGTTACGAAAAAAAACTAAAAAATTTTATCCTATGCTTTCTGGGCTTCTTCCCATCGCTGTTCCAACGCCAGCCAAATCTCTAACGAACCTGTCCTTCACAGGTTCGGAAACGAAGTCTCTATGTTTGTAGGACGTACTACGTTGAGATGGTTCTCCCATATTTTTATATTTCCTTTTTTTTAACACGCACAACTTAACAAAACGTAACAAAAGTTTTCACAACGCGCACGAGTTGACCGGCTCAAAATAAACAAACTATGACAATTGGCAATGTCAAATTCCTTGGGGCATTGACTACGTCAATCAAATGTCGCCCAAAGGAACAAAAAAAAATGGATTTTATTTCCCAATAACCTGTGAACAAATCACAATAAGGTGATTGTGTTGGAAGTATAAGGTTCGAGGATAGGGTTTTAAGAAAGCTGATAGAGAAATTAGACGAATGTTGAGAGTAAAGAATAGGTGCTAGAAGAAAAGACGTTAGAGAATAATTCTAACTGGTTACCGCAAAAGAAAGAAAGAACAGCATACTTTGACTGTTCGCGAAATTTCATTGCTAATTGAAACTTCAACGGATTATCATCGAGTTTAAAGTCGTTCAAGTCTTAAGAAAATTTTCAAAGAAGGCAACAAATAAATGTTTTAAATAAAGTACCTAGTTTCTATAAAATAATTTCCAAAAAGAAAAGTGTCAGGACAAGTGGAGTCCCACATCATAACAGCAATTGTGAACCCTTTTTAGGAATTTCAAAGGTGAAATTTTACTAGTGAATTTGCTAAGTGCGTGCTATTAGGAATTAATAGTTTTTTTTTACAGGAAACTCAATTTAAGCAGTTCCCACCGAAAATTTTAAAAGAGGTAGCAACCAAAAATAAAAGGAAAAGCTGTAAAAAGATCCAATCCAGCAAATCAAATTTAACAGCAGAGACAACGGCAAACCGTTTCGGCAAATTTCATCCCCGTTGGCTCAACGGAAATTGCCGCTAAACTTATTGGAATCTGAATACGTATATTTACGTAGCGGAACTCGCTGCAATCAACAGTGGTTTTTTTTGTAGTAATTCTTAAGTTTCAAAAATTCTTTCTCTTGGCGATTGATTAGATAAAATCTTTTTGACGGCATTATCGAAAGCGCGAGGTTTTTTTTAAGTAGTTTAGTAGAATAAAGAAAGAATTTGTAGAGTGTATAAATATCAAAGTGTTATACATAAATCCAAAAGTGATACAGGTAGCGAGTCAACTCATTGCGGGAGCAAGCGGATGCAGTGGCCACGACATCATTTTGCTTCGTAAGAACGGTGAGTTTCTTGTACCTTGAAATTTTTATTATATTCATTTTGCTATATATATACATATATAAATTCTTGGGTGGGTTTGTTTTGAGGGGACTTTTAAAGTAATAGTAAATATTTTTTTTGATAAAAGAGGGTTGAATACCTCAAATCTGTATCGCAAGAGCCTCGAGTAGAAGTCAAACAGATTCGATTTAAAACAAATTGAAAATAAACCATTAACGTAAAATACATGCAAAGTAATAAAGATTTAAAACCACTTAATTGAAAAACTAAACCATTAGAAATACATACATAAATACTTATATACATTACATAGTAATATCAAAAATCTTCGTGACCTTTAAAATTTGAAGTTTAATAAAAGGTTAACAAAGAAAAGACTTAGTATAGATACTAAACTTACAGATAAAATTATAATAATAGCCACAAACATGCAATTAAATAAAATTTTTATATGAAGAGTATAACAGAAATAATATGAGTTGCCTATTGATTTATCAAGAAGGAGGGAGATGAGAGGAAGGTAATGTAAAGGAAATAAAGGAAACAAAGGGGCCGTATAAATGGGTACTTAAGCGGATACAGTACCTAGGTAGGGAGGGTATCGAACAATTTGTCCGCAGGCAAACCAACACCATTGCCTAAGCCTGGCATGAATATTTTTGGAACAGGGTTAGAACCATTAGGCCAACAAAAGCCCGTTTCAAATGGCGCCCATTACGTGGTGATCGCTATTCAAGGAATAGTGATCCAGAATTTGAGTTTTTCAGGATTTTTTTTTGTATAATAAACTTTAGTTTCAATAGATTTATCATATATACATAGATATAAATATATATACATTTTTTTTTTTTTGCTTGAGATTAAATCTTTTTGCCAACAGTATTCCTGCTTCCTCGTAAGTCCCGGTGACTGAATGTGAAGTATTCGACATCGCGTTGCGACAAGGAAAAGGGAATGCCTAAGTAAAAATTTAATGTGGAGTGAAGAGTTTTGAGTACACTGGGTGTTTGTCAGGCAAGTGCTCACTGGTCCAAGGCATTCACCACACATGAAATTACAGGATTCGAGGAGACTCCAGGATGTTAGTAACGTCGTTGAGAGTCCTTTGAAGTTATCGTTTCAGAGTCTTCTAGCTTGGAGTATTGGGCTACGAAAGTCCTGAAACAAATAATCAATTATAAACGTCATTTCATTTTTTAAAATAAAAAAAGTTTGTAGAGTAGAATATTTTACTTTTGTAGTACATCTTGAAAAGCTCAAGCACTTTGGCACCTTTGTTTCCTTTATTTTTGTAAGTTCCTGCAGCTTTCTCGAAATCTCCATCCTTCGTTTTTTTTTTATGAAGATTTTAACTGAAATACAAAATATAAACAGAATTAGTTTAGTTTAGTTAGTTTTTATTTTGATTTTTATATTTTCAAAACCTTTTGATTTTTTTTATATACGTACCCAGATTTTTTTTTACGCACTCGATTGGCACTGTAAAATTCCAAATAAAAGAAATACTTTTTATTATATTCAATGATGGATTTTATTTTTATAGATTTAAGTTTGTCTTACTCGTGACAGAAATGAAAAGAGAATGAAGGAAACATGGAATGTCAAAGGCATGTATTAGATTATTACTTTTTTACAGTGTAGATTTTTAACATTCCGCCCACCTCAACGTCTCCCATTGGAACGTTGAACCTCTGTTTGATCTTCTGTGTAAACTGGTAAAGGACACAGCTTGACAACGGGTCTCTTTAATGTTGATGATTGAGTCTTGATGGTGACAACTCTTACAAGTCCGTCCAGTCCGGGATGGGTTTCGATTACCCGGGCAAGGGGCCAATTCGTTGGAGGGTATCGCTCGTCTACGACTAAGACGAGTGTTCCAACCTTGAGAGATGGCATAGTTTCATGCCATTTTGCGAATTCTTGAAGGCGCTGTAGATATTGAACTGACCACCTTTGCCAAAATCGTTACAACATTTGTCGCAGTTGTTGAAAACGCGATAGCCTTGACTCGGGAACACGGAGTAATGAAGGTTCAGGAACGGTACTGATTGCATTTCCAATAATGAAATGGCCTGGAGCTAATGCTTCGAGGTCTTCAGGATCATCAGAAAGTGGACAAAGTGGGCGAGAGTTTAGGACAGCCTCAATCTGGATAAGTAAAGTAGAAAACTCTTCATATGTTAAACGAGACTCACCAACTGTTCGCTTGATATGGAATTTGGCGGACTTGACTGCCGCTTCCCATTTTCCACCGAAATGAGTTGCTGCCGTAGGATTAAAATTCCATTTAGTCCCATCGTTTGCCAGCATATTTATAATATGTTCACTTTCCTTGGATGCGGTTTTGAAAAGATTTCTTAATTCGGCGTCAGCTCCTACTAAATTGGTGCCGCAATCGCTAGTCAGGGTGGCACAAATACCCAGACGGCCAACGAACTTTTTGTACGCGGCTATAAAACCTTCCGTGGAATAGTCTGTGGCTAGTTCAAAATGAACAGCTGATGAAGAAAAACAAACAAATACGATTAGATAGGCCTTGTATGTTTTAGCTGCAGCTGCTCGCCCTCTCCAAGTTTTTAAAATAAATGGTCCAGTGTAATCCACTCCAGAATGTAAGAATGGACGAGAGGGAATGGTGCGATTGTAAGGAAGTTGACCCATGAGTTGCTTCGAGGTTACTGCTCGCTGACGAGCACATACTACACAGCTGTGCACAAATGAGCGCACGTAACTACGACCTCCTAGGATCCAGTATGTTCTTCCTAATGTTGCTAGCATCAACTGCACACCACCATGAAAAGTTGATTGATGAGTATAGTTTAAAACTAGTTTGGTGAATGTTGAATCTTTTGGTAATATGATTGGATGTTTCATATCTGGATCTATTTGGGCGTTTCGAAGCCGCCCACCAATTCGCAGAACTCCTTCTGAGTCAAGAAATGGTGTAAGCCGATAAATAGAGCTATGACGTGAAATAGGTTCTATAAGAGAAAGTTGATTAATTTCAGTTTTAAAAGAAATATTTTGTATTTTGCGAATCCAAAATGATTTTGCTTCTTCAATTTCAATGGGTGTTAAAGGGCATTCATTTGATGATATACTTAGAATACGTTTTGAGTTTTCAATTTCGGTTGGCGTAAATAAGTTGGTTGTATCAGAGGCTTTTCTCAATAAGATAGACATTTTGTTTCGCAATATGACACTTTTACACCATGCAGTGATTCGGAGAAGCCTTGATAAAGATGAATAACGTTGAAGAAGATCCCATGTTTGCGTTTGTGAAATTTTTACAGTTGCAGCTACTAGCTGATGACGTTCTTCATGATGTACGTTAATGTCTGGAACCAGGATTAGATTTGGCCACTTATCTTGACTAAGTTGGAGCCACTGTGGCCCTTTCCACCAAGGAGTGCTGTCCGCTAAATAGCGTGGTGATACTCCTCTAGAAGGGAGATCTGCAGGGTTATATTCACCTGAGATGTGGTGCCAATTTGCCTTAGGCAAGATCTCTTGTACTTGGCTTACTCTGTTACGAACGAAACCTTTCCACCTCGATGGCTCACCTCGAATCCAATAAAGCGCAGTACTGGAGTCAGTCCAAAGATGAACGGGTGCATCCTGTAAATCTAGAGCATTCATAACGTGTCTCACAAGCTTCGTTAGCATTAAGGCTGCTGTCAATTCCAGCCGAGGAATTGTGACTCGTACAGATCTTGTTCGTTTTGAGGACTTTTCCAAACGTTCCGTTGGAGCTACTTTTGTTTTTGATGATAGGATGGTGATATTTGTCTCATTTTCTTTCACTACACGGATATATACGACAGCCCCAAGTGCTAGTTTTGATGCATCGGAGAAGCCATGTAGTTCAATTGACAAGCAACTGGGGGTTATTCCAACCCATCGAGGCACTGATATCAAGGATAAATCATTAAGCTGATTGATGTAGCTTTTCCATCGACTTTCAAATGATTTCGGTAACGGTTGATCCCAATCAAGACCGGCCATCCAGAGTTCTTGTATAAACAACTTGGCTCTGACTACTATAGGTGAAACCCAACCCAAAGGATCGAAAAGCTGAGACGCCCTAGATAGTACTGTGCGTTTGGTGTAAACAGTTGGCTCCTCTTGCTGCAGTGGGATAAATATAAATCGATCCTGTGTGGGCTGCCAGTTTAACCCCAAAGTTCGGTGAACAGGGCCATCATTTATAGAAAGCAATGTAGTCTTTGCTCGATTTCCCAAAGAAATATTTTCGATTAAATTGCAGTTGTTGGCTGACCACTTTTGTAATTGAAATCCACCTGCGTTAAAAAGCTGAACAATTTGAGATATGCGATTCTTACCTTCATCTAGAGTGGCTGCACCTTCGTACACATCATCTACGTAGGTATTTTTTTTATAAGGTCTTTGATGTCTGCAAATCGATAACTTTCATCCTCTGCTAACTGATGTAGTACCCTGTTTGCAAGAAATGGAGCTGATTTGGTTCTGTAAGTGACTGTAGTGAGCACAAACTCTTGAATGTTAGAGCCTGCAGCCCATAAAATCCGTTGATAGTTCCAGTCATCCGGGTGTATTTTGATTTGCCGAAACATTTTTGTTACATCAGCACAGTAAGCAAACTCATTAACCCTCCACCGTGTCAGAACATCTGGAAGGTCTACTTGCAGCTTTTTACCGTCATGAAGGTAGTCGTTGAGAGATTTGCCTTTATCTGTTTTTAAAGAGCCATTGAAAACGACTCTTAGCTTAGTCGTTGAACTGCAATTTCGAAGAACACCATGATGTGGTAAGTAAAACATTTGATGAGTGTTTTGAGTTGGTGATGGTACTCGCTGCATGTGTCCAAGTTGTTCGTACTCAGTAATGAAGTCTGAATAATCAGCAGCAAACTCAGGGTTTTGTTTAAATCGGTTTTTCATTCGGTATAGCAACTTTAAAGCTGAAGATCTTGACTCTCCAAATGAAGCTGGAACCGATTTAAAGGGAAGACGTACTACAAATCGCCCATTGGCACCACGAGAATGTGTGAATTGGAATATCTGTTCGCATTCTTCTTCTTCGGAAGTAAGTGGGCTAATTTCAGACTTAACTTCTTGCATCCAAAACCTTTTCATTAATTCATCTAGACGATCATTCGCACAGCAATGATACGATTTTGCTGTTGACTGGGCTGTTGACGATGATGAGCCTGAAATAATCCACCCTAATGATGTAAGTTGAGCGATTGGTGCTCCTTCAGTGCCTTTGACAAGTCCGCTTTGTAGTACTTGTCCATTCATCTCTACTCCAAATATGAGCTCAACACGACCAGGTTGATAATAGTTTGGGTCTGCTAGATCAATGTTTTGCAAATGTGGCCAATCAGAATATTCAGCCATAGAAGATGGTAAAAGATTAGTTAATTTTGATAAGATGTAGGCATTAAAACTGCAAGTAAATTCACTTGTACAAGATTTCAAATCAACAGTTACCATGCCCTTTGATTGATGAGATGAGAAGGAATCACCTCCAATACCAACTATAGATAAAGATGTGTAAGATCGAGGTAGTTGGAGAAGACTGGTGAGGTACTCTGATATAAGATTTACTTCTGAGCCTTGATCAAGGAATGCACGAACAGTATAAGACACTCCAGCACTGGATGTTACTGTAACCAATGCAGTGGCAAGAAGCGTTGTGGATCTAGGATTCTTATTAGTGTAGGTGACATTAGACACTGCAGATAAACGGTTATTGTTGTTGTTGGAAGTTGCCTCGTTAGATGTTGCAGTAGATACTGGATTGATAGATGTATTTTGCTGATGTATCGTTGTGTGATGGCGTCGTCCACACTTCTGACACCTTCGTTTTGAATAACATGAATTGAGTTGGTGAGGTCCGAGACAGTTGTAGCACAATTTTAATTGCTTAATGAGGTCTGCTCGCATAGTTGGAGTTTTAGAGAGAAAACCTGGGCAAGAAGAGATATAGTGCTCGCCTTGACAATTGAAACATACCTGTTTTATTTGTTCTGCAGCTGCATGATGAGCTTTCGCTTTAACTACTTGTCTTGAGTTGGATGGTTGGGACCTATTTGGTCCTGATGTAGCGCGTTCAAAGGCTTCAAGCGAGCGAATGCGGGTTAAAATAAACTCTTTGAGCGCTGCCCAGGTAGGTGGCTCAGTTGAAGATCCCAATGTTTTTTCCCATTCCTTAACTGAAGCTCCATCTAGTTTACGAGAAGCGTTGAGAACAAGAACATCATTCCACTGATTGACATCACGACCAAGGCCTTCAAGTGACCCCAAAGCTTTATTAATGTCGTTGAACAAGGTCTCCAGTTTGGAAGAAGATTCCTCGTTAACAGCTTTGGTGGTAATAATAGCTTGAACTGCTGAATCGACATGTAGTCTTTTATTATCATAATAAGAGATCATGTCTTCCCAAGCGATTTGAAAGTTGGATGCAGTAACTGAAACACCATGAAGACGAGATGCTGCCTTACCTACTAGACATCCCTTTAAAAATTGGAGCTTTGTAACACAGGTTAGCGACTGATCAGCTCCAATAAGAGCCATGAAGGAGTCTTTAAATGACGGCCATTCAGAGAACTCGCCGTTGAAGACTGGTAGTGGAAGTTTTGGTAGCTGCGGGTTATGTGTCGAGTTCACTGATTTTGCTGACGTAGCAGCAAGAACTTTCCCATCTACGTTGGACACTTCCAGTAATTTATCTTGTAAGGTGGCCATGTGTTCGATGGCATCCAGATAACTTTCTTCACAGCTACGATACATTTTATGTTTATAGTACTTCTCTTCTTCGAATTTTTGTTTCGATTCAGGTTTCAATAAAGATTTGATGGCTGTGGCACTATGATGATTCTCTTTGAACACATTCCAATTTTCACAAAGAGCATTCTTGCGAGACTGAATTCTTTGGATTGTAGGGTTGAAACCCAATTTACCGATCGAAGCTTCAATTGTTTCGAATAACTCGTACTGATGTTCCAAAAGAGCTGATAGCTGTGTTGCATTGGACATGTTTGTGGTTATGGACTATATTTTGCCAAAAATAAATTATGTAAATAATTATTTCGCGGTAAATATTATACGGATTGAAGGACCATTTTAATGTACAATTTCAAATAAAAGAAATACTTTTGTTATATACAATGATGGATTTTATTTTGATCGATTAAAGTTTGTCTTACTCGTGACAGAAATGAAAAGAGAATGACTGAAACATGAATGTCAAAGGCATGTATTAGATTATTACTTTTTTTACAGTACTAGATTTTTAACACCTTCACAGGTTCGGAAACGAAGTCTCTATGTTTGTAGGTCGTACTACATTGAGATGGTTCTCCCATATTTTTATATTTCCTTTTTTTTAACACGCACAACTTAACAAAACGTAACAAAAGTTAAAAAATAAAACAAACTATGACAATTGGCAATGTCAAATTCCTTGGGGCATTGATGTAAGACGTCAAACAAACCGAAGGGATCCAAAAGGACCTGGCCCTCCAGGTTGGGGGTTGTGCGTAGGGTTAACTACCCAACCACGTTAAAAAAAGTTTGTTCCGAAACAACTAACAGCCTCGGATAACGATAATGATTTCAAAGTTGACGACCTAAGCAAACGAAAAAAGGACAATGACCTCCGGATCTGCACGTGGAACGTAAGGTCTCTTAACGGACTAGGTGCAGCTGGAGAATTAGCGGACGTCCTGAACTGCTGCAAAGCAGACATAACCGCCATCCAAGAAGTGCGATGGAGTGGACCGGGCATAAAGAAGATGAAAAACTGTCACATCTACTATGGCGATTGCTACAGAAAAAAGAAACAACGCTTATTTGGGTGCGGATTTGTCGTTAGAGGAAGACTCAGGGATAAGGTGATTAGCCAAAATCCAGTCAATGAGCGTATTATGACCATCCGCATCAGGGCTAAATTCGCTAACATTAGCCTCATATGCGCCCACGCCCCCACAGAAGAGGAAGACGACGATTCCAAAGACTGTTTCTACGAGCTTCTCGAAGAAACGTATGAGCAGTGCCCTAGACACGACGTGAAAATCGTTCTTGGCGATCTTAACGCAAAGCTAGGGAAGGAGGACATCTTTGGAAACACAATCGGTAAGCATAGCCTCCATGACAAAACCTCCGAAAACGGACTGAGGCTAATCGATTTTGCTGCGGGGCTGAATCTTGTTGTAAGTAGTACGCGTTCCCGCATCTCAAAATTCATAAAGGTACATGACGATCCCCAGATCAATTAACCGTCAACCAAATTGACCATGTTGCGATCGACGCAAGGCACTCTTCCAGTGTGCTAGATTTCCGAACTTTCCGAGGGGCCAACTTTGACTCGGACCACTACCTTGTTGTAGCCACGGTGCGAATGAGGATATCTTGTTCACGACCAGCGAGAACTAACGCTGTGAAGAGATATGACGTCGGAAAGCTACAATTGCAAGAGATTGCCAATGCCTTTTCCAATCGAGTGTCCCTTCAATTATCCTTGAATCCCATGCCGCCAGCATTAAACATTGAAGACCAGCGGCAGCAATGCCAAGAAGCCATCAGAACCGCTGCCTCTGAGGTTCTGGGTTTCACTCGGCCACCAAAACGAAACCCATGGTTCGATGAAGAATGCAGGCAGGCAAATGCAGCCAAACAAAGAGCACGACAAATGCTTATGCAAACACGAACAAGGGCTGCTTACGTTCAGTATAACGAGATTTACAATTAGAGAAGAAGGGAAGAACACCGACTTCTCAAAAAGAAAAAGAAGCAGCATGAGAAGCGCTCGTTTGAGGAAATAGAGAGGTGCCATGACAGGAACGAGATTCGGAAGTTTTACCAAAAAGTAAACAGATCCTGCCAGGGTGGCAAACCCCGAACTCAAGCCTGTAAAGACCAGCAGGGAAACATAGTTATAGAGTCACAGTCGCTACTGAGGATCTGGAAAGATCATTTCTGCAGACTGCTTAACGGCGATGAAGACACAAATTCTGCTGTCAGGCAGATTGCCCCATTCAGCTTGGACGATGATCAAGAATGCCGTCCTCCCGACCTAGAAGAGGTTAAGCTTGCCATATGCAAACTTAAATCAAATAAGACTGCAGGTGCAGATGGCCTTGATGCCGAACTTTTCAAGGCAGCTGGAGATCAGTTGGAAAGGAGCATGCACCAGCTGATCTGCATGATATGGTCGAAAGAAAGCATGCCCGATGAATGGAACCTCAGTATCGTATGCACGATCCTAACGAAGGGAGACCCTCACAATTGCACCAATTACAGAGGGATAAGCCTCCTTAACGTCGCTTATAAGATCTTGTCTGCTGTAATATGTGAACGTCTGAAACCCCACGTCAACAACTTGATAGTTCCTTATCAATGTATTTTTAGACCAGAGAAGTCCACAATAGACCAAATTTTCACATTACGGCAGATCTTGGAAAAAACCCGAGAACATAATATCGATATTCACCACCTCTTTATCGATTTCAAGGCCGCGTATGACAATATTTACAGAGACGAGCTGTACAGAGCCATGTCTAGTTTCGGCATCCCTGCAAAACTCGTACGACTATGCAGGATCACGCTGCTCCGTCAAGGTCGGAAAAGAACTCACCGAGACCTTTGATGTCGAAAAAAGCTTTAGGCAAGGCGACAAATTGTCATGCGATTTCTTCAACATCATACCTGAAGAAACTCAAACGTCAACACCAGAGGAACAATCTTTCAAAAGTCTGTACAATTACTCGCCTATGCAGATGATATTGACGTAATGGGAAGAAAAAAGCGTGATGTCATAGGTGCTTTTGCGAGTATTGAAACAGAAGCGGCAAAAATAGGTTTGATGGTTAATGAGGGCAAAACGAAGTATATCAAACAAGGACACAGAACATCGACGAATTGGACAAAACGTCACAATAGACAGACATAACTTCGAGGTAGTACAGGACTTCGTCTACCTAGGATCCGCTGTAGATACGGACAACAACATCAGTGCGGAGATCAAACGGAGAATAACTCTTGCCAACCGTTGCTTCTTTGGGTTAAGAAGGCAATTGAGAAACAAAACCCTCTCTAGAAAAACCAAGGTGACCTTGTATAAGACCTTGATCATCCCAGTCCTGCTGTACGGCGTGGAAGCATTGACCTTATCGAAAGCGGATGAGGAAACTCTTGGTCGTTTCGAAAGAAAAATTCTCCGAATGATCTGTGGTCCGGTATGCGAAGACAATGTGTGGAGAAGAAGATACAACAACGAGCTGTATGAGCTGTACCGCGACATGGGCATAGCCAGAAGAGTACGCATCGCGAGGCTACGATGGTTGGGCCATGTAGAGTGGATGGACCCAAACGCTCCGGCTCGTCGGGTGTTCGAAAGCACATTGCAGGGAAATCGCGGAAAGGGAAGACCTCGTCTTAGGTGGCGCAATCAAGTGGATGAAGACCTCAATCGACTTGGAGTGCGAAACTGGAGAGAGCTCGCCCGAGATCGAAATCGTTATAGAAGGATGTTGGTCGAACTGTAATGCCCACCTAAGTAAGTAAGTAAGTTTTCCTCAGGGCATCAATGCCAAACTGCTCCCAAAGTTCATAAAATTCCGCGTACGTCGTGTAGTTGGAAACTGCATGTATGAACTTGAGACACGCGCTGGAAAAACCATTGGTGTTTTCCACGCCAAGGATATACGGCAATAATCCTTTGGTTACATCTCGTAAAGCGCACTGGAATCTATAAAATGATCACAAAGTATCATGCCAAATAAACATTTAACAAATTTTACTTATCTGACTGATAAATTTGGAGGTTACCCGGCTTAAACACAATATGTGTGGGTTCAGTACCCACGTTGGTAGTTTTAGTTTAGCATTTTATAATCACTTTTGTTGGCCTAGTTTTCCCTTAACACATTATTTTCCACTTTAGGCTGCACAGATTTTCGGTCTGCTTATACTCTGCCTCGGAAAGCCTCTCTAAAACGCCTATGGGTAAAGCACTCTGTATTTTCCGTACAAAGTTTCCGACTTTGTTAACTTTTACAACACTGATTTTGCGAAAGAATTAATAACTAAACGAAAATGGCGTGGGTTCATTTGCATATGTTAGATAAAAGTTTATCTAAATAAAGCAAAGCCCTGTTACGAAAAAAAACTAAAAAATTTTATCCTATGCTTTCTGGGCTTCTTCCCATCGCTGTTCCAACGCCAGCCAAATCTCTAACGAACCTGTCCTTCACAGGTTCGGAAACGAAGTCTCTATGTTTGTAGGACGTACTACATTGAGATGGTTCTCCCATATTTTTATATTTCCTTTTTTTTAACACGCACAACTTAACAAAACGTAACAAAAGTTGAAAAATAAAACAAACTATGACAATTGGCAATGTCAAATTCCTTGGGGCATTGATGTAAGACGTCAAACTACGTCAATCAAATGTCGCCCAAAGGAACAAAAAAGAAATGGATTTTATTTCCCAATAAATTGTGAACAAATCACAATAAGGTGATTGTGTTGGAAGTATAAGGTTCGAGGATAGGGTTTTAAGAAAGTTGATAGAGAAATTAGACGAATGTTGAGAGTAAAGAATAGGTGCTAGAAGAAAAGACGTTAGAGAGTAATTCTAACTGGTTACCGCAAAAGAAAGAAAGAACAGCATACTTTGACTGTTCGCGAAATTTCATTGCTAATTGAAACTTCAACGGATTATCATCGAGTTTAAAGTCGTTCAAGTCTTAAGAAATTTTTCAAAGAAGGCAACAAATAAATGTTTTAAATAAAGTACCTAGTTTCTATAAAATAATTTCCAAAAAGAAAAGTGTCAGGACAAGTGGAGTCACACATCATAACAGCAATTGTGAACCCTTTTTAGGAATTTCTAAGGTGAAATTTTACTAGTGAATTTGCTAAGTGCGTGCTATTAGGTATTAATAGTTTTTTTTATAGGAAACTCAATTTAAGCAGTTAACACATTGAGGACCTGCACCGAAAATTTTAACAAAGGTAGCAACCAAAAATAAAAGGAAAAGCTGTAAAAAGATCCAATCCAGCAAATCAAATTTAACAGCAGAGGCAACGGCAAACCGTTTCGGCAAATTTCATCCCCGTTGGCTCAACGGAAATTGCCGCTAAACTTATTGGAATCTGAATACGTATATTTACGTAGCGGAACTCGCTGCAATTAACAGTGGTTTTTTTTGTAGTAATTCTTAAGTTTCAAAAATTCTTTCTCTTGGCGATTGATTAGATAAAATCTTTTTGACGGCATTATCGAAAGCGCGCGGTTTTTTTTAAGTAGTTTAGTAGAATAAAGAAAGAATTTGTAGAGTGTATAAATATCAAAGTGTTATACATAAATCCAAAAGTGATACAGGTAGCGAGTCAACGAGGTATCATCGCGGGAGCAAGCGGATGCAGTGGCCACGACATCATTTTGCTTCGTAAGAACGGTGAGTTTCTTGTACCTTGAAATTTTTACTATATTCATTTTGCTATATATCTTATATATAAAAATGAATCGCAAAATGTGTTGGTAAGCGCATAACTCAACAACGCCTGGATTTATTTGGCCAATTCTTTTTTTGTTGTGTTTGTTATTGTCAGGAGAAGGTTTTTATTACATAAAATTAAAAAAATTGAGCGGATATTCCCACAGGAACGGGTTTGGGAATGGAAACGGGAACCTTAAATTTACTTGATCGATTTCAAAAATTCTCTTCTCAACTCTTGGATGTTACATTCATCCCTCAGTGACATAGACTTATAAATGATTCCTGTCAAGGTTTGATCCCCATATTTCCACAGGAACGGGGTTGGGAACGGAAACTTAGAAACTACTGGACAGATTTCTAAAACCCTTCCTGCATTAAGATTGCTACATTATCCCCCTCCTTTAGTAATTAAGATTATATTTCATCCCTTTAATCCCACGGGAACAGAAACAGGAACTAGAACCGAAACCTTAAAGCTACTTGACCGATTTCAAAAATTCTTTCAACTCTAAGAAGTTACATCATCCCTCAGTGACTTATATTTCACATATTTCCACGGTAACGGAAGATTCCCACAGGAACGGGGCTGGGAACGGAAACTTATAAACTGCTGGACAGATTTCAAAAAAATTTTCGTCATTGGGATGTCACATAATCGCAAAGTAAAAACGATTGTTTTTCATCCCCAAGTTTCCACTTTAGCGGAAAAACGAGAACGGGAACCTTAAAACTACAGACCCGAGCAACGCCGGGTGGCTCAGCTAGTTAGATATATATAAATTCTTGGGTGGGTTTGTTTTGAGGGGACTTTTAAAGTAATAGTAAATTGAATGTTGAATTGGTTGAATACCCCAAATCTGTATCGCAAGAGCCTCGAGTAGAAGTCAAACAGATTCGATTTAAAACAAATTGAAAATAAACCATTAACGTAAAATACATGCAAAGTAATAAAGATTTAAAACCACTTAATTGAAAAACTAAACCATTAGAAATACATACATAAATACATATATACATTACACAGACATATCAAAAATCTTCGTGATCTTTAAAATTTGAAGTTTAATAAAAGGTTAACAAAGAAAAGACTTAGTATAGATACTAAACTTACAGATAAAATTATAATAATAGCCACAAACATGCAACTAAATAAAATTTTTATATGAAGAGTATAACAGAAATAAAATGAGTTGCTAAATGACTTATCAAGAAGGAGGGAGATGAGAGGAAGGTAATGTTAAGGAAATAAAGGAAACAAAGGGGCCGTATAAAGGGGTACTTAATCCTCTGCGACTAACGTGACTTTTTTGTTCCAATTCCACTGACGTGGTAGTCCACCAGACACCATTTGGAAAGCTTGTATTTCAAAAACTAGACTTCTGATTATATTTTTAATCATTCCATTTTGAAGCTTAGAGTATTCTTTACTAAATTAAATAGCTCATATTATGTTAAGTAAAAAAGCACATGTAAGGTAATAATTTTTATTTATAACATAAATATCTCTTCAGAACGTACCGCTTTTATAAAAAAAATTTTAAAATATCAAAATAAATATTTTTTCATTCAAATTATTAAATTCTCAAAGTTAACACTCATAAAAATAATAATAATAAAATAAAATTTGAATCCATCGGTTGAAAAAAATAAAAATTAAAAATAAAAATCACAAATTTTTTTGGCAGTTTTCACAAATTGGCTTCGAGCATTGAACATAGATAAGCTTCAAACAATCACATCAATCATATTTAAACATTGCGACTCATTATTGATATTTAAGTGAGCCATTTAAAAAGAAAACACATAAATTATAGTCTACCAATCAGTTTTACGGACGTGTGGTCTGGGAGACACTATGAAAATAAACAATAACTTTGAGGTGGTGGTCTCACAGACACTATGAAAATAAAACAATAACACTGAGGTGGTGGTCTCACAGACACCTACCTTAATGCTGACGTGGTGGTCTCGTAGACACCCTACCTTATAAAATACACCATGAGCACGAAAAGACAGCTGACTTTACACCTACGTATGCTCGAACATACAATTGTAAGGTACTGAGAATGCACCGGTCAAATTTCAAAAATTAAGGGCGATATAACAGATTTTACATTTTGTGGTGTCTGTCAGACCACCACGTCAGTCGCAGAGGGTTAAGCGGATACAGTACCTAGGTAGGGAGGATATCGAACAATTTGTCCGCAGGCAAACCAACACCATTGACTAAGCCTGGCATGACTATTTTTGGAACAGGGTTAGTTGGGTCAAGTACCTGCCCCATCCGACGAGCTAAAAAGGGAACTAGCATGCCAGCAACGACCCATTAGGCCAACAAAAGCCCGTTTCAAATCTTATTATTTTACATCATCCCTCAGTGACTTATATTTCACATATTTCCACGGTAACGGAAGATTCCCACAGGAACGGGGCTGGGAACGGAAACTTTTAAACTGCTGGACAGATTTCAAAAAATTTTTCGTCATTGGGATGTCACATAATCGCAAAGTAAAAACGATTGTTTTTCATCCCCAAGTTTCCACTTTAGCGGAAAAACGAGAACGGGAACCTTAAAACTACAGACCCGAGCAACGCCGGGTGGCTCAGCTAGTATACATATATAAATTCTTGGGTGGGTTTGTTTTGAGGGGACTTTTAAAGTAATAGTAAATTTTTTTTATAAAAGAGGGTTGAATACCCCAAATCTGTATCGCAAGAGCCTCGAGTAGAAGTCAAACAGATTCGATTTAAAACAAATTGAAAATAAACCATTAACGTAAAATACATGCAAAGTAATAAAGATTTAAAACCACTTAATTGAAAAACTAAACCATTAGAAATACATACATAAATACATATATACATTACACAGACATATCAAAAATCTTCGTGATCTATAAAATTTGAAGGTTAATAAAAGGTTAACAAAGAAAAGACTTAGTATAGATACTAAACTTACAGATAAAATTATAATAATAGCCACAAACATGCAACTAAATAAAATTTTTATATGAAGAGTATAACAGAAATAAAATGAGTTGCTAAATGATTTATCAAGAAGGAGGGAGATGAGAGGAAGGTAATGTTAAGGAAATAAAGGAAACAAAGGGGCCGTATAAAGGGGTACTTAATCCTCTGCGACTGACGTGACTTTTTTGTTACAATTCCACTGACGTGGTAGTCCACCAGACACCATTTGGAAAGCTTGTATTTCAAAAACTAGACTTCTGAATATATTTTTAATCATTCCATTTTGAAGCTTAGAGTATTCTTTACTAAATTAAATAGCTCATATTATGTTAAGTAAAAAAGCACATGTAAGGTAATAATTTTTATTTATAACATAAATATCTCTTCAGAACGTACCGCTTTTATAAAAAAAAGTTTAAAATATCAAAATAAATATTTTTTCATTCAAATTATTAAATTCTCAAAGTTAACACTCATAAAAATAATAATAATAAAATAAAATTTGAATCCATCGGTTGAAAAAAATAAAAATTAAAAATAAAAATCACAAATTTTTTTGGCAGTTTTCACAAATTGGCTTCGAGCATTGAACATAGATAAGCTTCAAACAATCACATCAATCATATTTAAACATTGCGACTCATTATTGATATTTAAGTGAGCCATTTAAAAAGAAAACACATAAATTATAGTCTACCAATCAGTTTTACGGACGTGTGGTCTGGGAGACACTATGAAAATAAACAATAACTTTGAGGTGGTGGTCTCACAGACACTATGAAAATAAAACAATAACACTGAGGTGGTGGTCTCACAGACACCTACCTTAATGCTGACGTGGTGGTCTCGTAGACACCCTACCTTATAAAATACACCATGAGCACGCAAAGACAGCTGACTTTACACTTACGCATGCTCGAACATACAATTTTAAGGTACTGAGAATGCACCGGTCAAATTTCAAAAATTAAGGTCGATATAACAGATTTTACATTTTGTGGTGTCTGTCAGACCACCACGTCAGTCGCCGAGGGTTAAGCGGATACAGTACCTAGGTAGGGAGGATATCGAACAATTTGTCCGCAGGCAAACCAACACCATTGCCTAAGCCTGGCATGACTATTTTTGGAACAGGGTTAGTTGGGTCAAGTACCTGCCCCATCCGACGAGCAAAAAAGGGAACTAGCATGCCAGCAACGACCCATTAGGCCAACAAAAGCCCGTTTCAAATCTTATTATTTTTATTTTGAATTTTGAATTTTGAATTTTTTTTTACAAAACAAAGAAACAATAGTGAGTAACCAAAATACCGGAGCAATTCCGAAGAGCACCCTGCCAAACCAGTCAAAAGGTGGGGGGAGAAAGGTTACCCGTTTGGCCTCCAGAATGGCCCAAAACCACGAAGGTGACCAAAGAGATATAAATTATATTGATATGGTAGAACAGGAGGGGGATAGAAACCCATTTGAGGAAAATGACAGTAGTTTAGGGGCCACTTTTCATGGCTTTCCTTCCCATGCTGAGGGTATGCTGGAAGGTGAGACGCAAGAGTGTGAGGTAATTGAAGATAGGGAAAGTCTAATCAGGCAAACGGAGGAGTTAAATAGGGAAAGTAGAAGTATCTCTAATTTAGAACCAGAAAATGAAGGCTCAACAAACAAAGAGAGCGATAAATTAATGAAAATGATCGAGTCAATTGTTACGCAGTCTCTTAATGAGACACATGCCAAAACGATGCAGGTCTTGGCAGAGCAACTGCGTAGCATGAATACAATGCAAAACACGGTTGAACTGGTATCGGGGAACATGAGTGGGTTTAACGAAAGGTTAAAAGTAGTATAAAAATCCACCTTATCGCTGTACACGAGGCAGGAGAATTTTGAGAAATCGTTCAAAAACGATTCACTCCATGAGCCACCGTCTCCACCTGCATCACAAACAGTGAATGTTCGATCAGTTCAAAACGAGGACAAGAAAAGAGAGAATTTCCATAAGTGGGGAGTGAAGTTCGATGGAACGTCAAAGAGTATGACGGTTGAGAGCTTCATCTTCCGAGTTGAGACGCTCCAAAAGAAGAAGGGAGTCTCTAACGAGCAGGTGTTTGCCAATTTTCACCACTTGGTGACCGACACAGCCGAAAAATGGTACTGGCAATACCTGGAAGAGAATCAAAACGACGAGCTATTCAACTACTTTGACCTGAAAACAGAACTTTTACGACAATTCCGCAACAGCAAGACTGACCACGAAATACTACGAACTATAATGGACAGACGACAACTACCACACGAAACATTTGACGAATACTACGAAGAAGTTCGAGGTTTAACACTACAGATGAAAAACAGACCAAACGAGAAGGACCTGACAAGCCTCGTGAGACAAAATATTAAAGACAGAGTAGCGTCATTGTTTTTTGGCTGCTCAATCACCAACATCAAAGACCTTAGAGAAGAATGCAGAAGGGCGGAGAAGCATCTAGCAGCCAGAGACTTCAAAACAAGAAAGCCCATTATCGAGATAAGCCAGAGGAAAGAAACTGATCAGGTAGGTCTAATAGAATCGGATGGCGAAGATGAGATGCAGATTGCGGCGGGACAACAAAACAGAACCGACAGACAACAGACAAACCTAAAGACAGACAAAAGACAAACTACATTTAGAAACAATGACAGAGACAAAAGGACAGAACTTACAAAGGACAATACATTCAACGCGGCAACATGTCCGTCATCGTTCCACGCTTTGACGTGTTTTAACTGCGGCAAGGGCAATGTGTCCTTCCAATGTGGTTCGTGTCAGGGAAACCTGAATGTCGGCAGTGCACCCGGGAACATACCGCCGACAAGGACGACGAACCCGGAAAATCTGTAAATGTTAAAATATTAAAAAGAGAAGTAAAAATTGAAAATGAAGTGACTCACCCAAATACAAACAGACATATCAAAAGTCTCCATCAGCGCATAGTAGAATATGCCACTACCAGGAAAAGAATCTTCGCTGATGAGGTATGCTACGAAGATAAAACTTAAAGCAGGAATTATAGAAAAATAGAAAAATTGAGAAAAAAGTGCAATAAGTAGAAATAGCAAGAAGAAAATTGAAGCTACCATACTAGCAGTTTCTGACGACCGTGAAAGTGACCGTGAACGGAGAACAGATGCTAGGGCTATTAGATAGTGGTGCTTCAGTTAGTTGTTTAGGGAAAGGTGCAATAAATTTCGTTCAGAGACACGACATACCAATGACAAAATTGAACAGTGACGTAAAAACAGCTGACGGTAAACAACAACAAATAAACGGGAAAATTAAGACAGAGATCTCATGGGGAGGTAACACCCAAAAGCTTGAGCTGTATGTTGTTCCAAGTTTACAACAGCAGCTCTATCTAGGGGTAGATTTTTGGAAGATTTTTAAGGTCGCTCCAAAGATTATTAGCGAGATTATTAGCGGCAACCGGTGGTTGTTGTAGTTCCATTTCCATTTTCTATAGTAAATTAATTCAATTCAATTGTTGAAGGTGTGAAGAAGAGGCATGGTGCCGGCTTGCGTTCTTCGATATTTTAATCGTGAATTTTATTAAATGAGTTTTGTTTTAAATAATTAGTGATAATAATAAGTTCAGTGCGTTGAATAGATGGCTGCGATGTTATCTTGGAGTTGCTGCGTACGGTTGCTGGGAATTTTTGGATAAGTTGCATAGGATTTCCCGCAACTTTCATCTTGGGTTTGTGAGTGGTGTTCATATATGTGTGCCTACCCACATAATTCAGGCTGAGTGTTTTGTTTTGTTTTTATATTATATTTTATTAGAATTCGTATGTTTTTTGTGATTGTAGTGTTTCTGTTTTGTTTGTTTGACATCGTGAATGTTCAATTTATTAAAATTTTAATTTCGATTTTGGGTAGCGTGCGTATATGTTTGTGTGTGTGTACGTGTGCATATTTTACAATTTAATTCGCGGAGTTCGGGGTTCGCGCGTAGGTTATTTTATTTCAATAGCTGGGTATATATATATGTGTGTGTGTGTGTACAATGGCAAAGGCATTTTTGTCGTGACCAAGTGCCATCCTTTTCTAGTCGGAAAGGTTCGATTTTCGACTAGAAATTCTTGTTTACATTTTTTTTGTAAACAACTCGCGATTCTGATTCGGAAATTTTTCGCGAATTTTGTAAGTTTTATTAAGTTCTAGGTGTGCTTTGAAATTAATTGAAAATTATGAAGTGATTTGTGTTCGTTTCAAATTCAGTGGACTGTATATGTTGATCTCCAAATTAATCAGATCAGTGTTGCAAAATGGTCAAATGCCTATGCCGACGGCATTTGACATTTCGTGGTTTTCTATTTTCTATATAATGTGGATCGTGTTCTTTTTTTGCTTTTAAAATGGCAGTGCATTATGTGTTTATGCCGGTGATATTTTGTTAATTTGTTAAATTATAAGCGGTTTTTAATATCAATTTTCATTGTGCATGCGTTTGCTGCAGTGCATAGATATTTTTATTTTTTTTTTTATTCGAATGTGTCTTGACGACGATTTTTTTTTTTTTTACCAAAATGTGTCTTGTCGACGACGATTTTTTTTTGTTTGGTTTTGCCGACGGGAAATCGACTTTCGACGTGCGATGTCTCTCGGCTTGATTTTGATTGAATTTTTAAAATAAGTTATACTTAGTTCTTTTATATTTTAAGTTTTATTTTGTATGTGCGTTGTTGCAGCACAGCTTAAAAATGAGTTGTATTGATTGCCTTTTATGCAATTTATAGTTGATAAATTATAATTATTGTTGAAATAAAGATGGTTTTAAACAAGTTCTTGTTTGATTTTTCTTCCTTCTGAACAGCTTTCCGGTGTATTTGAAGATGTGTTTTGATGTGTTTTCAACAGCTTTACAGAATTTAAAGATGTGTTTTAAAGATGGGTTGATTGCTGTTTTTTGAACGATGATGTGTTTTAACTTTTGTTTTGTACAGATGGGTTGATTGTAGTGTAGAGTGGTGACTTGAATGAAAATGTGTTGATTTCAAGTTTCGTGTGTTTTGAAAACAGCATACTTTTTTTTTTTTTTTTTTTTGTTGTCAATGTTTCGGTAACCAGTTTACGTTTAAGGAATAAACTTTTATACCAACGCCGATTGTTCATGGTGCTCGTTTGACGGCAAAGAACAGATTTTCGCGATAGGCCGTTTTAGGTTTCCGTTTTGTGTCTTGACCGTGACAACGCGTACGAGTCCGTCCGTTCCCGCGTGAATGTTCTCGATTCGGGCAAGGTTCCAATACGTCGGTGCAAGTCGCTCATCCTTGAGCAACACTAGGTCTCCTATTTAGGGAGCTTCTTGAACTTGAGTCCATTTCGGACGTTGCTGCAACCGTGCAAGGTATTCGGAACTCCACTTTTTCCAAAATCCTTCCGCCAGCGCTTGTACTTTTCTCCATCGGTCGATATACGTGATGTCGTTGTTGAGTTCGCCTTGTGGCACAGCGTGTAAAGATTCGCCTACGAGAAAATGCGCAGGTGTTAGCGCATTCAAATCGTCTAAGCTGTCGGAGAGTGGGCATAAGGGTCTCGAATTCAGACACGCTTCTATCTGAGCTAGAAGCGTTGTGAGCTCCTCAAAAGTTAGCCTTTCGGTTCCAACAACTCGTTTTGTTCCGTGATTTGCTAGGTTTTCGGCAATTTCTTTAAAATCGTGCTTTGCGTCTTTCAACATTTTGGCTAATTCGTTATTAGCGCCGACGAAATTTGTTCCACAATCGCTGTAGATTTGTTTGCAGCTACCTCTCCTGGCCGTAAACCGTCGAAATGCTGCTAAAAATGCTTGGGTAGTCAGGTCAGACACTACTTCCAAGTGAATGGCCTTTGTTGCCAAACAGACAAATACTGCAAAATACCCTTTTAGTATTTTAGCTCCGCGAGCTTTCCAGCTTTTTATTTCGATGGGTCCTGCGTAGTCAACTCCAGTATGACTGAACGGTCGTGACATTTGGACTCTAGGTGCAGGTAGATTCGCCATTAACTGCTGCATTTCCGACGCCTTTTGCCGGTAGCAAGAAGTGCATCTATGAAGCTGATACTTCACGCTTCGTCGTATCTGGCCAATCCAATGTTTTTGACGGATGTAGTTGATCATCTGTTGGATGCCGCCTTGTAAAGTGTTCTTATGGGCATCTCTGACAACCAGGTTGGTAAAATGGTGACTGTTTCGAAGTAACATCGGATGTTGCGCGTCGTAGGGGAGGAGAGAATTCTCCAAGCGTCCTCCTACTCTCAAAAGTCCTTCAGCATCAACGAATGCGTTCAAAGTCTTGAGTGATTTAGGTTTCCAAAATTTGTTGAAGCTCTGCTTTGAACATCTCTTTCTGTGCGGCCTTTACGGCGATGATACGCGCTGCCTCCAGTTCGTTTGGAGTAAATGGGCCATCAGAAATTGCTTTTCGTCGACATTTTGTTGCGAAACGACAACATGTGGCGATAACTCGAATCACCTTCAACAAGTTCGAACAGTCGCAGATGGTTTGAAGTATGCGATCATCCTGACTGACTTGAGCGCTTAGTACCTCAACCGTACGTCGTTCCTCGTCAGTTTCGATGTCAACAGGTTGATACGGAACATCGAAAGCCCATTGACTGCGTAAAAAATCAGGACCAATCCACCAAGTCTCCAAAGACGTCAGTTCTGCTGGATACACTCCTCTAGACGCCAGATCGGCTGGGTTATGAAGCGTTGTGACATGTCCCCAGCAATCGATCCCCACTAGCCGCTGAATTTCGGATACTCTGTTGGCAACGAACGTAGTCCATTTAGCGGGAGTGGCTCGTATCCACGCGAGCGCGATGGTTGAGTCGGTCCAAGTAAACATCTTGATGTCGGGAACAGCCAAAATGTCCTTCGTATACTGCATCAATTGCGCTAACACTACTGCTCCGCAAAGTTCCAAACGTGGAAGCGTGATCGTACGCTGACTTGGAGCTACTTTCGTCTTCGCCAGAAGCAAGTTGACATGAATGTTGCCATCACTGTCAAGTACACGAACGTATACTACGGCACCGTATGCCTTCATAGACGCATCACAGAACCCGTGTAATTCGATGTCCTTGTTAGTTTTGCTTGTCTGAGTCCAGCGTGGTATTCGAAGCGTCTCGATCATCGGAAGTTCTCCATGAAAAGCATCCCAATCTTTTTTCAGTGTAGCTGGAACCGGATCATCCCAATCACAACTTAGCTCCCAAAGCCGCTGCATCATTAACTTCGCCGTGATGACGCATGGTGATATCCAGCCAAGTGGGTCGAACAGTTTGGCTATGGTGGACAACATTGACCTTTTTGTTGTTGCTTCTGATGACTGCTGCACATTTTGATACGAAAAGTAATCGTCTATCGGGAACCATTTGATGCCAAGGGTTTTGACGTGATTTGACATGTTGAACGGCACCTCAAAATCTAGTTCTCGATCTGCTGCAGGTATATCTTCGACGAGTTCTTTCACGTTGCTTGTCCATTTTCGTAAATTAAAACCCGCGGACGCCAGAAGTTGATTCGCTTGGTCGCGTTTTGTTCTTGCTTCTTCCACAGTATCGGCACCACTGATCAGATCGTCCACATACATGTCCTCTCGGACTACCTTCGCGCCCTCCGGCAGGTTCGATTCTTCATCTTCAGCTACACGCTTCAGTATTTTTATGGCAAGATACGGTGCACTTGCTGTGCCAAACGTTACCGTTTTAAGCCGATACATTTTGATTGGCGATGAACGATCGTTTCTCCACAGGATCAACTGATAATATGTGTCCGGTGTATCAACCAACACCTGCCTATACATCTTCTCGATGTCAGCCGTAAACGTTATTCTGTGGGTTCGCCATCGAAGAACCAGATCAATAATGTTCGAATGTAATTTTGGACCCACCAAAAGTCGATCATTGAGCGAACTTCCATCCAAAGTCTTCGCTGTTGCGTCGAACACGACCCTCAGTTTCGTAGTGGAACTCGATTCCTTGAAAACTGCATGGTGAGGCAAAAAATAGTGGTATGGGGTTGCCAACACCGAGTCGCCGACGTGAATTTCTTCCATATGCCTCAGGGTTGCATATTCCTGTATGCATTTGGCATAATCTGCCCGAAGAGCTGGGTTTGCCTCCAGCCTCTTCTCCAAGTGCAGGAATCGTCGGACCGCGCTCTGCTTACTGGATCCCATCGCTGGAAGACATCCACTTTTAAACGGAAGCTTCACTTCATAACGCCCGTCAGGAAGGCGTCTCGTGTGTTCATCGAAATGCGCGTCGCATGCGATGTTCTCCTCAGTTTCATGTGTCTGGAACGGCAATTCTTCCATCTCCCAGAATCTCTGCAGCTGAGAATTCAGGTCAGCAGTCTGCACAAAACTGCGTATTTGCCGGGGATGTTCCTCTTGAACTCTCCCTAACACAATCCACCCTAACTGCGTCTTCTGAGTGGTTGGTCCGACTCCATCTGCAGGTCTTCTCACTTCTGGAAGGAGTATGTCGGCATATACGTCGCTACCAAGAAGTATGTTAATTGGTCCAGGAACGTGGAGATTTGGATCTGCCAACGTTAACCCTTTAAGATGTTGCCATTTGTCAGGTATCATTTGTTGGGCCGGGAGATGGCCAGTCAGGGACTTGAAGACCAGTGCCCGCACCGCACCTCCATAAAATGAGTTGCATGACGCAAGCTCAATATCCACGCATGTTTGCGTTGTGCCACTGCTGACCAACCCTAGCCCTGACACCTCGACAAAGGTACGTCGCTTTTTTAACTTCAACTGTTGTGCTGTATCTTCCGTGATGAAACATGCTTCTGATCCTGGGTCGATCAAAGCTCGGAGATGGTGTTGACGACCATCGGCTGCTCGCACCTTCACAAAAGCTGTCGCTAAAAGCACCTGGTGCGTTCTGCTACCATGCGACGTGTTGTAATTCAAAACCTGACCACTTGTAGAAGCTTGTTGTACTTCTCGTGGTTCAAACTCCAGCGCATGAGCGTTAAAAAATGTCGAAACTGCATTCTGACCACTTGAAGTTGTTGTTGTCTTCGACGGCATGCTATTTGCGCGCACAGCTGCGTGTTGGGTCAAGTTTACATGTAGAAGCGTGTGATGACGTTGTTGGCAAAAGTAACAGCAGCCAGGCGAGGGGCAATTCGGCGCAAAATGCCCTGAAGAAAGGCAGTTGTCGCAAACTCTCAGGCGTCGAGCAGTCTGCTTCCTTTCCGCTGTGTTCATGTTCAGGAATTTTTGGCATTTCCTTATAGAGTGTTGGCTCTGGTGGCATACCTGGCAGACAAACTCCGTTCTGGCAGCAGTTTTCGTATGAAACACCTTCCGCACCTCCGTACCAGTTGGTCTCCTCACATCGTTCTTGAAAGAACTTGGTTGCGCTGTTTCTGTACTCACGGCTTCCAACGTCCTGAAGCGTGCTTCCAAAAACTCCAGAAAATCGTTCCAGCTTGGCAACTTTTTCTGGTTCCCCAACTTCTCTTCCCACAACTGCTGCAAATTTCCAGGTAGCTTATTGTACACGATGTGCACCAATATAACGTCCCATTCATCGACAGGAACATCAAGGTTTCTGAGTGCATGGATGCACTCTTGCGAAGTGAATATCACCTCCTTCAGCCCATCAACCGACTCCTTAACAAGGCACTTTTGGCTAAAGAGTAGTTTTAGTTGCGCATTTACTAAGACACGCTTATTGTCGTATCGCGCCTTTAATAACTCCCATGCCTTGTTAAAGTTACCCGCGACACAGGGTAAATGCTGGAGCAAACGATCCGCTTCACCTTCTAGACTCGACTTCAAGAAGTGCATCTTGTCGATGTCCGTTAAATTATTGTTTGAACAGACCAGTGAATCAAACCTGTCGTGAAACGACCGCCATTCTATATATTCCCCATTAAATTTAGGGAGATCAATTTTGGGCAATCTCAACTCGGTACGGACCATACCTGACTGGCCTACACTCTGACCAGCCTGACCTGCTGCCAGCGATGACGATGCAGGAACCGAAGACAAGCTCTCCAACAACTCGGTTAAATCTGACCTATAATCCAGGTAAGTGTCGTTTATTTTGTCAAAGACTTCAAAATAATCTTCCTTCTCTATTCCAGCTTCCAATTTGGAACCCCCAACGACGTTCTGGTGATAGATTTTGGCTGAAGCCATATTTTCCTCCAGCAAGGCTAGACGACTACTCGCAACTGCACGCGTACGACGTGCTTTGGGCTCCTTTTTGAAATTTCTATAATTCCTCTCAATTTGCTCCAGGAGGCTTTTTTGGAGAGCTCCGTAAAACAAAGAAGAACCAAGAGCAGGTACTGTGGTCGACATTTTTATTTTTGTTTGGGTATAAATTATTCGTATATAAAATAACGTACACAACAAGAACGAACTTACTTTAATTCTTCTTCTCTTTTCAGTGGCGACCTTGTATGACCTTGTTGTCCTGGTTGTCTCGACTTCTGCAGCAGTTTTTAGTTTTAAGTCTTAAACTTATGTTTTAATCGAATGGCGTTTTATCGCGCGCGATTGATTAGTTTTAAGTAAATTTAAGTCGATAAAATTGTAAATTACTCTTAATTTTCAACTCTGATGGAGTTCTTTATATATTGTAACGTGAACCCAACATTTAATACCAATTTCCTAATCGAAAACGTTCAACCGAAAAACACATCTGGGAGCACTAGTGTAAGTGTAGAAATTCTAGGAGAGAAAATGTTTGACAGCCAAAACAGTAGAGAGTTGCAGACCATGTGGAAGTTACTGGAGAGTTCTAGATGAAATGTCATTCGATATAAATAGCCCGCCCGAGGCAACCAGAGGGCAGTTCTGATTATAGAGTGATAAAGTTAAGAGTGAATTGTTGTGAACAAGTGATAGTCCAAAAGTCGAGTTGAGTTCGAATAAAGTATTGATACTGAATAAAAGTGGTAGAAATAAATAGAAAAGTGAGGTTTTATTTTTGCGAACTAAGCGCACGTTACAATATGTATATATATTTGTATGTTCACTAGAGTGTTCGTTAAACGACTCTTCGATTTACACACTTTTGTCTTTTCAATGTTAATGTTTCCACACACACACTAATTGTTTTTTATCACTGTTCGTAGAACGGCTTAGAAGGACCAAATGTTCCTCACTAGGTTTTATTTTAACACAAAAAAAAACTAGGAAAAAAATACTCTTTAAAAAACTTTCCAAGAAAAAGGTAAAAGAAAACACGTCCACTTCAAACTCTTTATAAATCGGTTGTGTATTTACATTATTTACTTGATCCAAAGAACAAAAGAACAAATTCTACGTTTTTGTTTACATTAGTTTTGACATATTACATATTGTGGATTGCATTCTAAGTATTGTTTGATTAACTAATTTAAGTTTAACATTTTCTTATTTACACCTTTTTAAAATAATCATTGTACATTCGTACAGGTGATTTAGCTTCAGAAGAGAATCAGGAAAAGATTCCCATGAGAGAGCTCACCCCAATACAAAATGAAGAGCTGGAAAAGGTGAAACTTCAGTTCCCATCTTGTGCGGTACTGGGATTGGGTAAAACCTCAATTGAGGAGCATGTCATTGAGATGGAAGATGACACCATTCCCATCAAGCAACGACATTACCCAATATCGCCAGTGGTACAGAAACTGATGTACGCAGAGCTCGATCGTATGCTTGAACTAGGGGTGATAGAGGAGAGCAATAGTGCGTACAGTTCTCCAGTGCTGGTGAAAAAACCAGGGAAGAACAGGTTATGCTTGGATTCGCGTAAGATAAACGCCGCGACCAAAGAGTTTGCCTATCCGCTTCCTCACATTGAAGGGATTCTAAGTAGGCTGCAAAACACTCACTTCATATCGAGCATCGATTTGAAGGATGCATTTTGGCAAATTCCTCTGGAGGCCAAATCAAGAGAGAAGACAGCATTCAGTCCCTGGGCGGCCATTATATCAATTCACGGTGATGCCGTTTGGATTGTGTAACGCCGCTCAGAGAATGTGTAAGCTGATGGACAAAGTCATACCCGCTCGGTTGAGAGAGGATGTCTTTGTTTACCTGGACGATCTCTTGGTTTGTTCTCCAGATTTCGAAAATCACATGACAGCATTGAAAGAGGTCGCCAAACATCTAAGAGAAGCAGGATTAACCATTAACATTGATAAGAGTAAGTTCTGTTACAAAGAAATAAAATATTTGGGGTATTTTGTAGGAAACGGGTGTCTAAGGACAGACCCAGATAAAGTATCGGCGGTAAAAGACTACCCGATTCCAAAAACCCCGAAACAACTCCGACGGTTCTTAGGCATCACTGGATGGTATAGAAGATTCATCCCGAATTTTTCAACCATTTCAGCACCAATGACAGATTGCCTGAAAAATGGTAAGGATTTTGAAATTTCTCCAGAAGCTATAGTAGCTTTCGAGGATCTAAAGACGACATTAGTGACAGCACCCATACTGACGAACCCGGACTTTACGAAACATTTTTACTTACAATGCGACGTATCAACTTCAGGTGTAGGAAGTGTTCTCTTCCAAAAGGATGACGAGAATAACGAACGACCGATAGCATTCATGTCCCAGAAACTTAATTCCGCGCAGCGAAATTATAGCGTGACAGAACTTGAGTGCTATGCGGCCGTTTTGTCGGTAAAGAAGTTCCGAGCCTACATCGAAGGACTTCCCTTCACCATCATAACGGATCACGCCAGTCTTAAATGGCTCATGACCCAAAAAGACATAAGTGGACGTTTAACTCGTTGGAGTTTCAAACTCCAAGGAATCTGAATACGTATATTTACGTAGCGGAACTCGCTGCAATTAACAGTGGTTTTTTTTGTAGTAATTCTTAAGTTTCAAAAGTTCTTTCTCTTGGCGATTGAATAGATAAAATCTTTTTGACGGCATTATCGAAAGCGCGCGGTTTTTTTTAAGTAGTTTAGTAGAATAAAGAAAGAATTTGTAGAGTGTATAAATATCAAAGTGTTATACATAAATCCAAAATTGATACAGGTAGCGAGTCAACGTGGTATCATCGCGGGAGCAAGCGGATGCAGTGGCCACCACATCATTTTGCTTCGTAAGAACGGTGAGTTTCTTGTACCTTGAAATTTTTACTATATTCATTTTGCTATATATATACATATATAAATTCTTGGGTGGGTTTGTTTTGAGGGGACTTTTAAAGTAATAGTAAATTTTTTTTTGATAAAAGAGGGTTGAATACCCCAAATCTGTATCGCAAGAGCTTCGAGTAGAAGTCAAACAGATTCGATTTAAAACAAATTGAAAATAAACTATTAACGTAAAATACATGCAAAGTAATAAAGATTTAAAACCACTTAATTGAAAAACTAAACCATTAGAAATACATACATAAATACTTATATACATTACATAGACATATCAAAAATCTTCGTGACCTTTAAAATTTGAAGTTTAATAAAAGGTTAACTAAGAAAAGACTTAGTATACATACTAAACTTACAGATAAAATTATAATAATAGCCACAAACATGCAATTAAATAAAATTTTTATATGAAGAGTATAACAGAAATAATATGAGTTGCTAATTGATTTATCAAGAAGGAGGGAGATGAGAGGAAGGTAATGTAAAGCAAATAAAGGAAACAAAGGGGCCGTATAAAGGGGTACTTAAGCGGATACAGTACCTAGGTAGGGATGGTATCGAACAATTTGTCCGCAGGCAAACCAACACCATTGCCTAAGCCTGGCATGAATATTTTTGGAACAGGGTTAGTTGGGTCAAGTACCTGCCCCATCCGACGAGCTAAAAAGGGAACTAGCATGCCAGCAACGACCCATTAGGCCAACAAAAGCCCGTTTCAAATCTTATTATTTTTATTTTGAATTTTGAATTTTGAATTTTTTTTTACAAAACAAAGAAACAATAATGAGTAACCAAAATACCGGAGCAATTCCGAAGAGCACCCTGCCAAACCAGTCAAAAGGTGGGGGGAGAAAGGTTACCCGTTTGGCCTCCTGAATGGCCCAAAACCACGAAGGTGACCAAAGAGATATAAATTATATTGATAATGTAGAACAGGAGGGGGATAGAAATCCATTTGAGGAAAATGACAGTAGTTTAGGGGCCACTTTTCATGGCCTTCCTTCCCATGGTGAGGGTATGCTGGAAGGTGAGACGCAAGAGTGTGAGGTAATTGAAGATAGGGAAAGTCTAATCAGGCAAACGGAGGAGTTAAAGAGGGAAAGTAGAAGTATCTCTAATTTAGAACCAGAAAATGAAGGCTCAACAAACAAAGAGAGCGATAAATTAATGAAAATGATCGAGTCAATTGTTACGCAGTCTCTTAATGAGACACATGCCAAAACGATGCAGGTCTTGGCAGAGCAACTGCGTAGCATGAATACAATGCAAAATACGGTTGAACTGGTATCGGGGAACATGAGTGGGTTTAACGAAAGGTTAAAAGTCGTAGAAAAATCCACCTTATCGCTGTACGCAAGGCAGGAGAATTTTGAGAGATCGTTCAAAAACGATTCACTCCATGAACCACCGTCTCCACCTACATCACAAACAGTGAATGTTCGACCAGTGCAAAACGAGAACAAGAAAAGAGAGGATTTCCATTAGTGGGGAGTGAAGTTCGATGGAACGTCAAGGAGTATGACGGTTGAGAGCTTCATCTTCAGAGTTGAAACGCTCCAAAAGAAGAAGGGAGTCTCTAACGAGCAGGTGTTTGCCAATTTTCACCACTTGGTGACCGACACAGCCGAAAAATGGTACTGGCAATACCTGGAAGAGAGTCAAAACGACGAGCTATTCAACTACTTTGACCTGAAAACAGAACTTTTACGACAATTCCGCAACAGCAAGACCGACCACGAAATACTACGAACTATAATGGACAGACGACAACTACCACACGAAACATTTGACGAATACTACCAAGAAGTTCGAGGTTTAACACTACAGATGAAAAACAGACCAAACGAGAAGGACCTGACAAGCCTCGTGAGACAAAATATTAAAGACAGAGTAGCGTCATTGATTTTTGGCTGCTCAATCACCAACATCAAAGACCTTAGAGAAGAATGCAGAAGGGCGGAGAAGCATCTAGCAGCCAGAGACTTCAAAACAAGAAAGCCCATTATCGAGATAAGCCAGAGGAAAGAAACTGATCAGGTAGGTCTAATAGAATCGGGTGGCGAAGATGAGATGCAGATTGCGGCGGTACAACAAAACAGAACCGACAGACAACAGACAAACCTAAAGACAGACAAAAGACAAACTACATTTAGAAACAATGACAGAACTTACAAAGGACAATACATTCAACGCGGCAACATGTCCGTCATCGTTCCACGCTTTGACGTGTTTTAACTGCGGCAAAGGCAATGTGTCCTTCCAATGTGGTTCGTGTCAGGGAAACCTGAATGTCGGCAGTGCACCCGGGAACATACCGCCGACAAGGACGACGAACCCGGAAAATCTGTAAATGTTAAAATATTAAAAAGAGAAGTAAAAATTGAAAATGAAGTGACTCACCCAAATACAAACAGACATATCAAAAGTCTCCATCAGCGCATAGTAGAATATGCCGCTACCAGGAAAAGAATCTTCGCTGATGAGGTATGCTACGAAGATAAAACTAAAAGTAGGAATTATAGAAAAATAGAAAAATTGAGAAAAAAAGTGCAATAAGTAGAAATAGCAAGAAGAAAATTGAAGCTACCATACTAGCAGTTTCTGACGATAATAGACCCTACGCAAAAGTGACCGTGAACGGAGAACAGATGCTAGAGCTATTAGATAGTGGTGCTTCAGTTAGTTGTTTAGGGAAAGGTGCAATAAATTTCGTTCAGAGACACGACATACCAATGACAAAAATGAACAGTGACGTAAAAACAGCTGACGGTAAACAACAACAAATAAACGGGAGAATTAAGACTGAGATCTCATGGGGAGGTAACACCCAAGAGATTGAGCTGTATGTTGTTCCAAGTTTACAACAGCAGCTCTATCTAGGGGTAGATTTTTGGAAGATTTTTAAGGTCGCTCCAAAGATTATTAGCGAGATAGGTGATTTAGCTTCAGAAGAGAATCATGAAAAGATTCCCATGAGAGAGCTCACCCCAATACAAAATGAAGAGCTGGAAAAGGTGAAACTTCAGTTCCCATCTTGTGCGGTACTGGGATTGGGTAAAACCTCAATCGAGGAGCATGTCATTGAGATGGAAAACGACACCATTCCCATCAAGCAACGACATTACCCAATATCGCCAGTGGTACAGAAACTGATGTACGCAGAGCTCGATCGTATGCTTGAACTAGGGGTGATAGAGGAGAGCAATAGTGAGTACAGTTCTCCAGTGTTGGTGAGAAAACCAGGGAAGAACAGGTTATGCTTGGATTCGCGTAAGATAAACGCCGCGACCAAAAAGTTTGCCTATCCGCTTCCTCACATTGAAGGGATTCTAAGTAGGCTGCAAAACATTCACTTCATATCGAGCATCGATTTGAAGGATGCATATGAGGCCAAATCAAGAGAGAAGACAGCATTCACAGTCCCTGGGCGGCCATTATATCAATTCACGGTGATGCCGTTTGGATTGTGTAACGCCGCTCAGAGAATGTGTAAGCTGATGGACAAAGTCATACCCGCTCGGTTGAGAGAGGATGTCTTTGTTTACCTGGACGATCTCTTGGTTTGTTCTCCAGATTTCCAAAGTCACACGGCGGCATTGAAAGAGGTCGTCAAACATCTAAGAGAAGCAGGATTAACCATTAACATTGATAAGAGTAAGTTCTGTTACAAAGAAATGAAATATTTGGGGTATTTTGTAGGAGACGGGTGTCTAAGGACAGACCCAGATAAAGTATCGGCGGTAAAAGACTTCCCGATTCCAAAAACCCCGAAACAACTCCGACGGTTCTTAGGCATCACTGGATGGTACAGAAGATTCATCCCGAATTTTTCAACCATTTCAGCACCAATGACAGATTGCCTGAAAAAGGGTAAGGATTTTGAAATGTCTCCAGAAGCTATAGTAGCTTTCGAGGATCTAAAGACGACATTAGTGACAGCACCCATACTGACGAACCCGGACTTTACGAAACATTTTTACTTACAATGCGACGCATCAACTTCAGGTGTAGGAAGTGTTCTCTTCCAAAAGGATGACGAGAATAACGAACGACCGATAGCATTCATGTCCCAGAAACTTAATTCCGCGTAGCGAAATTATAGCGTGATAGAACTTGAGTGCTATGCGGCCGTTTTGTCGGTAAAGAAGTTCCGAGCCTACATCGAAGGACTTCCCTTCACCATCATAACGGATCACGCCAGTCTTAAATGGTTCATGACCCAAAAAGACCTAAGTGGACGTTTAGCTCGTTGGAGTTTCAAACTCCAAGGAATCTGAATACGTATATTTACGTAGCGGAACTCGCTGCAATTAACAGTGGTTTTTTTCGTAGTAATTCTTAAGTTTCAAAAATTCTTTCTCTTGGCGATTGATTAGATAAAATCTTTTTGACGGCATTATCGAAAGTGCGCGGTTTTTTTAAGTAGTTTAGTAAAATAAAGAAAGAATTTGTAGAGTGTATAAATATCAAAGTGTTATACATAAATCCAAAAGTGATACAGGTAGCGAGTCAACGAGGTATCATCGCGGGAGCAAGCGGATGCAGTGGCCACGACATCATTTTGCTTCGTAAGAACGGTGAGTTTCTTGTACCTTGAAATTTTTACTATATTCATTTTGCTATAGTAGTAGTAGTAGTGATGTTATTTTTCAATAATTTGAGGTTTTAACATATTTCACAATAGAGCATTGGCTTCTTGCCGTCAGCCGAAAAAAGAGTTATTATAATTTATTTCAATTTTTTTGTTTTTTTTTGTTTTTTAGTTAAGCATATTAGCATTTTTGTTGGTTTCTTCCAATAGCTTCATTTATAATTTGGTGGCGGTATTTGAGCGCTTTCTTGGTATAGATGTACAGGTGGTTCCAGTTGTCTCCATTAAGGATATGCAGAAGTTCCTCTTGCTGAAGGGTAAATTTTCCCCATACTGATATTCGGATTGCTTTAAAGATTGGGCATATTGCCATGAAGTGGTACACATCTTCTCTTTCTCTTCTATTGCACAGTGTACATAATGAATTGGTGTTAGACGAGTATGGCCTGTAGTTAAGCGGTTGGAGTTCACATCTCGTTTTAAATATTGTTGAGATCATTTCCAGGCTATGATCGTCGTGGAAATAGTTGTTTATTCCCAAGTCATGGTTGAGCTCCTTGTAAATAACCCGCGTTTGGCTGTCCTGAATCTGATTGCGAAAATTTGTTTTTTGGGCGTTTTCAACCTTTTCTAAAAGTTCTTTTAGAGTTTCCTTCCACTCTGGTTCTGGGTTATTCGGATAGCCTACGTTGTGCTCTCTGCAGAGTTTAGTCCATTCATCGAAGCATTGTTTATTACGAGTTTGTAAGTGGGAAGCGATTTTATAAGCAATACGGTTTGTTGGTTGCGTCATAACTTTCAAGATATAGTCGAAGTGTAGTTTAAGGGTGTATATGTATAGCGGTGATAAGCCAGTCTCGGTGTATAATGCATAGTTCGGAGTATTATAAGGCAGTTTGAATATTCTTTTGAGGAAATATGTCTGGAGTTTCTCCACTTCCTCAAATTGCCAGATGCCCCAGACTTGTCCTGCATAGCACATAATTGCTCTAGCTACTGCTTCAAACACTCTGTATTTTGCACTGGCTGTTATCTGATTATCATTGAAGATTCTACTCCAGGTGCAGTTAATAGCGCGTTTTGAGTCTTTTAGTTTTTCTTGTAGATGTTCCTTGAAAGAAAGTTGAGAGTTGAGCAGGATACCAAGATATTTGTATTTTTTAACTTTTTCTATTTCCTCGTTTGACCAGTACCTTGTTTCATTTCTGGAATATCGTCCTGTTCCATTTCGAAAAATTAAAATCTTAGACTTGTTGGTGTTGAGTTTGAGATTCCATAAGGTGCAGTATGTTTGCAGTTTGTTTATCATTAACTGTAGCGTGTTCGGATTCTCTGCTAGAATAACAATATCATCTGCGTACATTAAAAATTTAATTTTGATATTTGCGTATGATATCCCTCCTGGTAAAAATTCCGTAAGATCATCCAAAAACAGAGAGAACAACAAGGGGCTAAGGAGGCAGCCTTGCTTTACCCCTGATTCTGTTTCAAACCATTCCGATAGAATATTTCCGTCCCATACCGCTGTAAAGTAGTCTTCGTAGAGTTTTTATATCATTCGCATCATTTTTGAAGACAGTCCCAAACTATAAAGTTTATAAAACAATGCTCTTCGGTTGATTGTATCGAAAGCAGCCTTGAAGTCTACGAAAAAGGCGTACAGTTTCGATCCGTTATCCAGGTACGTTCTGGCAATACTCGTAAGCACGAAGATGTTATCTACTGTGGAGTAGTTTTTGCGAAATCCGGCTTGGTATTCGCTAAGCAGCTTATTTTCCCAGCTCGTCAGTCTTTCCAGAAGTACGCCCGTGAAGATTTTCGTAACCGCGTTAAGGAAAGAGATACCTCTGTAATTGTTTGGATCCGTCGGGTCACCTTTCTTTAGTATAGGGAATATGATGTTCTTTTGGAAACTTTTGGGTATCTCACCATGACTGAAGATGAAGTTAAAAGTTTTAGTTAACTCTTCCAGGAAGCTATCCGTTGCGTTTTTGAAGAATTCATAAGGTATGCGATCTTCGCCTGGGGTCTTGTTTGCGCCACAATGATTTATAACTTGTCTAACTTGCATAAGGGTAATGTTCCGATCTAGTGTTTCATTTTGGAGGGAGGGTGCTGCGTTTTGCATTGGACTGACTGAGAATTCTATGTTCAGAAGGTTTTTGAAATGTTCTGCTAGAATCGGGGCCTCTACTTGAATGCAATTCTCTTGTTAAGGGATTTCGCTATCTTCCAGAAGTCTTTGCTATCTCTAACAGTGCTCAGGCTGGCGGCCAGTTGTAAACCAAGTGCTTTTTGTTTCGTTGCACAGATCGTTTTATAAGTCTTGTTAGCTGCTTGATACATCTGTTTAGCAATAATGGAATCGTTTCTTCTCAATTGCTTTAACCATGCAAATGACTTTTTCCTGGCTCTTTCGCATTCCCAGTCGTACCAAGGCTGCTTAGTCTTGTTATTAGTTCTGTGTTGGGTTGTTCCCGTTGCCTGAAGGATACAGTTTGTCAGTGTTTCGATTCCTCTTACCGCTTCCCTGTTGCCCTCTTGAAGTCTAGCTATTTCTTCATCTAACTTTGCCTTGTGTCTCTCTTTATTTCTTTCATTCCACTGTAATTTTGGCAGCAAAGTTCTCTTTTCGCAAATTGAATCTTGCCTATTTGAGTGGATTTCAAGAGTAACAGAAACTGGAAGGTGATCTGAAAGGTTTGTCTCTTGGGCTTCAATGTCTTTGATGTATTGAAATCCTAGACCTTTTGCAAAGATGTAGTCTATCGTTGAGCAGGCTGTACCTCTTAGAAATGTGAAATGCCCGTCTTTATCACTTATTGTTCGGCCGTTCAAAATTGATAAGCCAAAAGTATCGCACATTTTTAAGAGCTTTTTCCCATTTCCGTCCAATTTGTGACTTTTTGCTGTTCTGTTTTCGTTAATTGTCATCGGTACATCTTCCATTTCCATATTTATATTTGAGAGTCTCCAACTCTTCCGTTGAAATCGCCTGCAAGAATAATGTTGTCTTTCCTGAAGTTCAGTAGAAAGTCATATAAAGTCGCGTAATCACCCATCCATTTATTGCAGTTGATATAGACTGGGACTATAAATATGTTTCCTTCCTTCGTTGATATTTCCACAAGGTGTGTATTTACGTGATTTACAAAGTTGCATGCCAATTTTATCTTCAGTTCAGTTCTGATTCCATATAAACATCCACCACTCGCTCTTCCGTGGGAGAATCTTCTTTCTGCTGGTATAAAATAAAAGCTCGTAATTCTTAAATAAATATTCAAAACGTTCTTCATTGTTTTCTACGAATGTTTCAAATAGGAAAAATACATCGAAATTATTAATATATTTGAAAAATTCATTAAATAACAGTTTGTTGCTTAAGCCTGATATATTAAAAGCTAAAATTTTAATGTTGTATACTATATTAATGTAAGATCTATTTTTAACTATGTTTTGGCTGACGGCATAACAATTAAAGACTCTGAATACATTCATTTCTATTCGTTTTGGGGGAACCGCTGTATGAAGATACGCTTGCGTTGTCGCCATAATGTGTCTGTTCGTTGTTGACGTTTGTGGCATTTGACAGCTGCTCTAGCAATGACATCCCTCCATTTTCTCCGCACTTGATCTTGTTGTTTTCGTCAAGATAAAAAGTATCAAGATAAAAGTATATTATCATTGATGACCATTTTTTCACCCTTGATTTGGAGTTTTAAATTTTGGTTGCCTGAATTGTTTTTTGCGATTTTGTTTCTTATTTCCATCATGTGTCTTCTTCTCTGACGAGCAGCAAAAGGATAATACCTATGGATGGAGATACCTTTGCTACGCAGCCTGCTTTTTGCTTGTAGCAGGCAGCTGGCTTGTTCTTTACTTTGCAGTTCAACCATGACATTTCCAGTGTGCGCTCTCGTGGACTTGAGTTCTCTTGCGGACGCAATAATTGCGGGATTTTGTGACTTGAGCATATCTGGTGGTGGATATTGAGGTGAGGTCTGTATAAGTCCTCTCTTCTGTTGCGCCGGAGTGTTTGTGAGCGGTACGGTGTTTAAAGGTGGTGAGCGGTTTAACGGCATTATTTGTTCTTATATTTTATGTCGAAATCAAAATTTCAGCGGGGATTTAAATCCTTTTAAAACGCAGTTTTCGTCGCTATTTTTAAGAAATTTTGACTCACTCAGAAATCACTTCACTCTCTTGGCATATATATATACATATATAAATTCTTGGGTGGGTTTGTTTTGAGGGGACTTTTAAAGTAATAGCATTGAATAACTATATATAGAAGTGACACCGGAGAAAATCGCCACAAGGAGTTCTTATGTCGCTAGTGTCGTCGGAGTCGGAGCTAGTTAATTCACCAACCTTTTTTGTCAAATTTAGTCCCAAAGGATATTTTTTATTATTGTTTATTACTGTTTCGTTGGTTACCGATGAGGTTGTTTAGATTAAAAATGGTTTTAAAGTGATGATAAGAACTGAGTCATTGAATAATTACATTGAATAAATGCAATTATTCAATGACTGAGTTTATGAATTTGTATATAAGAAGTATCTAGTTAAGTAGATTATTTCTTTTTTCCCGTGATGTTAAGTTGTATACCGTCATACCCAACTTTTAAAAGTAATTTGTTGGGTAGATTGGTAGATATGTAACTATGTAGTTTATATGTATAAACTACATAGTTACATATCTACCAATCTACCCAACAAATTACTTTTAAAAGTTGGGTATGACGGTATACAACTTAACATCACCGGAAAAAAGAAATAATCTACTTAACTAGATACTTCTTATATACAAATTCATAAACTCAGTCATTGAATAATTGCATTTATTCAATGTAATTATTCAATGACTCAGTTCTTATCATCACTTTAAAACTATTTTTAATCTAAACAACCTCATCGGTAACCAACGAAACAGTAATAAACAATAATAAAAAATATCCTTTGGGACTAAATTTGAAAAAAAAAAAAGGTTGGTGAATTAACTAGCTCCGACTCCGACGACACTAGCGACATAAGAACTCCTTGTGGCGATTTTCTCCGGTGTCACTTCTATATATAGTGACTATATATGGTAATAGTAAATTTTTTTTTTGATAAAAGAGGGTTGAATACCCCAAATCTGTATCGCAAGAGCTTCGAGTAGAAGTCAAACAGATTCGATTTAAAACAAATTGAAAATAAACCATTAACGTAAAATACATGCAAAGTAATAAAGATTTAAAACCACTTAATTGAAAAACTAAACCATTAGAAATACATACATAAATACTTATATACATTACATAGTAATATCAAAAATCTTCGTGACCTTTAAAATTTGAAGTTTAATAAAAGGTTAACAAAGAAAAGACTTAGTATAGATACTAAACTTACAGATAAAATTATAATAATAGCCACAAACATGCAATTAAATAAAATTTTTATATGAAGAGTATAACAGAAATAATATGAGTTGCTAATTGATTTATCAAGAAGGAGGGAGATGAGAGGAAGGTAATGTAAAGCAAATAAAGGAAACAAAGGGGCCGCATAAAGGGGTACTTAAGCGGATACAGTACCTAGGTAGGGATGGTATCGAACAATTTGTCCGCAGGCAAACCAACACCATTGCCTAAGCCTGGCATGAATATTTTTGGAACAGGGTTAGTTGGGTCAAGTACCTGCCCCATCCGACGAGCTAAAAAGGGAACTAGCATGCCAGCAACGACCCATTAGGCCAACAAAAGCCCGTTTCAAATCTTATTATTTTTATTTTGAATTTTGAATTTTGAATTTTTTTTTTACAAAACAAAGAAACAATAATGAGTAACCAAAATACCGGAGCAATTCCGAAGAGCACCCTGCCAAACCAGTCAAAAGGTGGGGGGAGAAAGGTTACCCGTTTGGCCTCCAGAATGGCCCAAAACCACGAAGGTGACCAAAGAGATATAAATTATATTGATATGGTAGAACAGGAGGGGGATAGAAATCCATTTGAGGAAAATGACAGTAGTTTTGGGGCCACTTTTCATGGCTTTCCTTCCCATGCTGAGGGTATGCTGGAAGGTGAGACGCAAGAGTGTGAGGTAATTGAAGATAGGGAAAGTCTAATCAGGCAAACGGAGGAGTTAAATAGGGAAAGTAGAAGTATCTCTAATTTAGAACCAGAAAATGAAGGCTCAACAAACAAAGAGAGCGATAAATTAATGAAAATGATCGAGTCAATTGTTACGCAGTCTCTTAATGAGACACATGCCAAAACGATGCAGGTCTTGGCAGAGCAACTGTGTAGCATGAATACAATGCAAAATACGGTTGAACTAGTATCGGGGAACATGAGTGGGTTTAACGAAAGGTTAAAAGTAGTAGAAAAATCCACCTTATCGCTGTACGCGAGGCAGGAGAATTTTGAGAAATCGTTCAAAAACGATTCACTCCATGAACCACCGTCTCCACCTGCATCACAAACAGTGAATGTTCGACCAGTTCAAAACGAGAACAAGAAAAGAGAGGATTTCCATAAGTGGGGAGTGAAGTTCGATGGAACGTCAAAGAGTATGACGGTTGAGAGCTTCATCTTCCGAGTTGAGACGCTCCAAAAGAAGAAGGGAGTCTCTAACGAGCAGGTGTTTGCCAATTTTCACCACTTGGTGACCGACACAGCCGATAAATGGTACTGGCAATACCTGGAAGAGAGTCAAAACGACGAGCTATTCAACTACTTTGACCTGAAAACAGAACTTTTACGACAATTCCGCAACAGCAAGACCGACCACGAAATACTACGAACTATAATGGACATTTGACGAATACTACGAAGAAGTTCGAGGTTTAACACTACAGATGAAAAACAGACCAAACGAGAAGGACCTGACAAGCCTCGTGAGACAAAATATTAAAGACAGAGTAGCTCCATTGATTTTTGGCTGCTCAATCACCAACATCAAAGACCTTAGAGAAGAATGCAGAAGGGCGGAGAAGCATCAAGCAGCCAGAGACTTCAAAACAAGAAAGCCCATTAGCGAGATAAGCCAGAGGAAAGACACTGATCAGGTAGGTCTAATAGAATCGGATGGCGAAGATGAGATACAGATTGCGGCGGTACAACAAAACAGAACCGACAGACAACAGACAAACCTAAAGACAGACAAAAGACAAACTACATTTAGAAACAATGACAGAACTTACAAAGGACAATACATTCAACGCGGCAACATGTCCGTCATCGTTCCACGCTTTGACGTGTTTTAACTGCGGCAAAGGCAATGTGTCCTTCCAATGTGGTTCGTGTCAGGGAAACCTGAATGTCGGCAGTGCACCCGGGAACATACCGCCGACAAGGACGACGAACCCGGAAAATCTGTAAATGTTAAAATATTAAAAAGAGACGTAAAAATTGAAAATGAAGTGACTCACCCAAATACAAACAGACATATCAAAAGTCTCCATCAGCGCATAGTAGAATATGCCGCTACCAGGAAAAGAATCTTCACTGATGAGGTATGCTACGAAGATAAAACTAAAAGTATGAATTATAGAAAAATAGAAAAATTGAGAAAAAAAAGTGCAATAAGTAGAAATAGCAAGAAGAAAATTTAAGCTACCATACTAGCAGTTTCTGACGATAATAGACCCTACGCAAAAGTGACCGTGAACGGAGAACAGATGCTAGGGCTATTAGATAGTGGTGCTTCAGTTAGTTGTTTAGGGAAAGGTGCAATAAATTTCGTTCAGAGACACGACATACCAATGACAAAAATGAACAGTGACGTAAAAACAGCTGACGGTAAACAACAACAAATAAACGGGAGAATTAAGACTGAGATCTCATGGGGAGGTAACACCCAAGAGATTGAGCTGTATGTTGTTCCAAGTTTACAACAGCAGCTCTATCTAGGGGTAGATTTTTGGAAGACTTTTAAGGTCGCTCCAAAGATTATTAGCGAGATAAGTGATTTAGCTTCAGAAGAGAATCAGGAAAAGATTCCCATGAGAGAGCTCACCCCAATACAAAATGAAGAGCTGGAAAAGGTGAAACTTCAGCTCCCATCCTGTGCGGTACTGGGATTGGGTAAAACCTCAATTGAGGAGCATGTCATTGAGATGGAAGACGACACCATTCCCATCAAGCAACGATATTACCCAATATCGCCAGTGGTACAGAAACTGATGTACGCAGAGCTTGATCGTATGCTCGAACTAGGGGTGATAGAGGAGAGCAATAGTGCGTACAGTTCTCCAGTGTTGGTGAGAAAACCAGGGAAGAACAGGTTATGCTTGGATTCGCGCAAGATAAACGCCGCGACCAAAAAGTTTGCCTATCCGCTTCCTCACATTGAAGGTACTCTAAGTAGGCTGCAAAACACTCACTTCATATCGAGCATCGATTTGAAGGATGCATTTTGGCAAATTCTTCTGGAGGCCAAATCAAGAGAGAAGACAGCATTCACAGTCCCTGGGTGGCCATTATATCAATTCACGGTGATGCCGTTTGGATTGTGTAGCGCCGCTCAGAGAATGTGTAAGCTGATGGACAAAGTCATACCCGCTCGGTTGAGAGAGGATGTCTTTGTATACCTGGACGATCTCTTGGTTTGTTCTCCAGATTTCCAAAGTCACATGACGGCATTGAAAGAGGTCGCCAAACATCTAAGAGAAGCAGGATTAACCATTAACATTGATAAGAGTAAGTTCTGTTACAAAGAAATAAAATATTTGGGGTATTTTGTAGGAGACGGGTGTCAGGACAGACCCAGATAAAGTATCGGCGGTAAAAGACTTCCCGATTCCAAAAACCCCGAAACAACTCCGACGGTTCTTAGGCATCACTGGATGGTACAGAAGATTCATCCCGAATTTTTCAACCATTTCAGCACCAATGACAGATTGCCTGAAAAAGGGTAAGGATTTTGAAATGTCTCCAGAAGCTATAGTAGCTTTCGAGGATCTAAAGACGACATTAGTGACAGCACCCATACTGATGAACCCGGACTTTACGAAACATTTTTACTTACAATGCGACGCATCACCTTCAGGTGTAGGAAGTGTTCTCTTCCAAAAGGATGACGAGAATAACGAACGACCGATAGCATTCATGACCCAGAAACTTGATTCCGCGCAGCGAAATTATAGCGTGGCAGAACTTGAGTGCTATGCGGCCGTTTTGTCGGTAAAGAAGTTCCGAGCCTACATCGAAGGACTTCCCTTCACCATCATAACGGATCACGCCAGTCTAAAATGGCTCATGACCCAAAAAGACCTAAGTGGACCTTTAGCTCGTTGGAGTTGCAAACTCCAAGGGCTCGATTTTTCGATCGAACATAGGAAGGGTGTCCTAAATGTAGTCCCGGATACTCTCTCGCGAATCCATATGGATGAGATCACGGACTCGACAACTGAAGTTGATCTCAACTCTCCATACTTTTCTTCTGAAGAGTATACTGAGTTGAAGAAGACCATAGACGTAAACAAAGACAGACTACCCGACGTGTGCATTTCTGACGGCTTTGTTTACAAACGGACGGACAGATGGACCGGAGACCCGATTCAAGAAGACAGAGCTTGGAAGCTCTGGGTACCGGAGGAGTTGCGTAGGGGTTTATTACAAACCGCACATAATTCATCCACAGCTGGCCACGGGGGGATTCACAAAACTCTGCCCAGGTTAAGGCAGAGATATTTCTGGCCAAATATGACAAGTGAAGTGCAATATTTCGTCCAAAACTGTGATATATGTAAGTGCAATAAACCAATGAACTCTGTTTCTAGGCCCCCCATGGGACAACAGACTATAACCGAACGACCATTTCAAAGACTGTACATCGACTTCTTAGGACCATACCCACGAACAAAAACAGGAAACACACACATTTTTATAGTATTAGACCATTTTAGCAAATACGTATTTCTTAAGCCTATCAGAAAAGCAACAGCAGCCGAGGTAGTAAAATATCTAGAAGAAGGGGTATTTCATATGTTCGGAGTACCAGAGTACATTCATTCTGACAACGGAAAACAGTTTGTTTCAGAACTGTTCTCCAGCTTTTTGAACAAATATGGAGTAAAACACGTTCGAATAGCATTTTACTCACCCCAGGCAAACGCTTCCGAACGAGTTAACCGATCAGTTTTGATCAAAATCAGATCGTATATCGAAAGCGATCAAAGAACATGGGATATTCGTGTGAGTAATGCTGCATTTTCGCTTCGAAGTGTAGTTCACGAAGCAACAACATTCGAACCATATTACGCCGTGTTTGGAACTCGGCGCTTCGAAAGCAAATACGCTTCGAAAGCCAATACTCCAACCCACAAGAAAACAGATCGAGAGTCGAACACAGAAGTAGTTAACTTACAATTAGATGAGAAGCTTTTGAGAGAAAAAAAAGGGATGAAAAGTGACAACATAAGAATAGGCGTTAGAAAAATTAGTTATATGGGGCTGAGATAGGAAAGTGCAATATAGAGTAGATAAGTAGGTGTTAGTTATAGCGATTAAATTAGAATAGCACATATACTAAGTAGAAGACTAGTGATAGTGAATGACACAGATAGAAAAAGAAATAAAGAAATAAGACACTGTAAGTAAAACGGAAAGTAAAGAAGCTTGCGGATCTAAACCAGCATACCCAAGTGCAAGAGGGGGAAGTATGAAATGTAGGCCAAAGGCCAACGGCCTGGCAAAAGACATTTTTGAATATAGGCGATAAATTGCAAAGTCAAGTTCAACGTAACAGCACCATACTAAAGGCAATCGAGTAAGTGCATAGAAAGCGTAAATTGAGTGAGAGTGCAATACTGAAAAATTGTTAAGGGAAAGAATTTCAATACGGATGTTCTTATATTTTTCTTTGAAAAGAATAAGAAATATAACAAAAGGTGAGTGATAGTGAAGGTTCTGAAAATATATATACCTATACATATATATATATCAAAAAAATTAGACATTTTTGTTTTTTTTTTGATACGCAGATATCGCCACAGGCTGAGAACTACGAAAAAACGAGTATCCGAAGGTTGTTTTAGAAACCTAGGTGAAGGTTTTTTTTTTTGGGAAAGCGATTAAACGAAAACCAAAGATTCAGAGGGTTGAGCCATATATGTATATTGATATATATATATATAGATTTCCGATAGATTTATCATCTGATAGATATATAGAAATATCTATATACATATATATATACCGCGGTGCGGAACCACCGAGAACAAATCAGAGGGTGTGGAACCAGCCTATGTGGCTTAAGCTTTTAAGATCCAGAGGATACTCGAGTGATTTTTTTTTTCTACACGAAAGAAGACAAGAGGGTTCTTGGCGAAAGGAGAAAAGAAGCAGCCGAATTGACTGGAGCAAGCAGGGTGTTCTCGGCTGAAAATTTCAACAAAAAAAAAACTAAGTGTATATAAACTTGAAGAATACTGCCAAGAACATCGTACTGGAGGAATCTAATAAAGCTTGGAGTAACTCATCTGGTCAAATCTGTTCAAAACTCTTTTTGCCAGAATATACTGAAAAAACATCAAAATTCCTACTGAAACTCAATAGGAAAACCCTAAAAATTTGCACAGGACTACTAACCGGTCACTGTTCTTTAAAGAAACATCTTCACCAAATGAGGCTGGTAGCGGATCCTATCTGTAGACTATGCCTCGAAAATGAAGAAACATCTCTGCACATCATTACAGAATGTCCAGCACTTTTCCGCCTTAGAAAACAAATACTTGATTATGAGATTATCCCCCTAGATAAACTCAAACTCATTCACCCACAGAAGATTGCTAACTTCTGGTTCAATTCAGGAGCAGAGGAACTGTCCTGAAACCTCACATGGGCTGGCACAATAGGTTTCACTCCGACACCGCAGTGCCCGGAGCTGAGCAAGCTCTACCCGTCAATCTAAATCTAAAAAATCTAACTTGAAGAACAGATAAAGCTAACAATTTAAAAAAAAAAAAAAAAAAAAAAAAAAAAAAAAAAAAAAAAAAAAAAAAAAAAAAGAGTAAATAGTGAATTTAAAAAGGAGAAAGTGCATTTTGCTGTTGTATAAAGTTGAAATTATTCTCACATAAAGATATAGCGATCTAGTGGTAAAATTACATATATCTTATCAGTGAAGTGTGGTACATTAAGAAGGTAGATTCCGGGAACTCCGGGAAATAAAGGAGTTGGGAAATTCGGAACGTGCTGCCGGCAGGACTGCGAGGGACGAAGAAACCGTAAGTTAACCAAACCTTTCCATTTCACTTTTTACTTATGATATATATATGTTACAACATATTATCTATAGATCGGAAAGAAAATTTGCAGTTAATTATCTTTTAATTATAAAAAGAAAACTTTTTTTTTTTAATTCACCACTAAAAGATTATGGAATAAATTAAAATAGTGTATATATGCGTACTCACCTTTTTTTTTTTTTTGAATTAAGTTTTCAAAATTGTTCTTTTTTTTCTGTGCGAAGTTAAGTAAACATGAGTTACTAAAAGTACTGTGATTGGGTGTGTGGAAATTCCAAATTAGGCCGGCGGTAGGACGATAAAGGAAGACGACCTAGACATGACGAACGTTTAAGACAATACTTACTTCATGACGGACTTAGACAGTGAACAGAAAGTGGCTGGGAATCGCAACAAAGGGGCTATCACCATAGTATTGCCAAGGTGATGGCGTAGGTTGTGTGTTGAAACACAAGGGAGGGATGGCAGCGATTTTTACCAACATCATCAGGTAAGGCTCTTGACGAATTGGTCGAACCATCATATGAGGGAGACAAAGAGTTGTAGGTGAGGTAGTAGGTCGAGTTAGTTTTAGGATTAGACTAGTAGTACTACACATATATGAATGTATATGCATACATACACACATATGTTCTTATATGCATAAAATGTATATGAAGTTAGGTTTAATAGTTAGGATAGAAGTAGGATTTAGGTGAAATTTAGTAGTAGGAAGCATCGACTTCCTCTGAACCTACAACTCACTCCTTTCTCTTGTGCGGTGGCATAGTTACCTAAATTTGTGTATAATCCTATTCCAATTACCATCCTACTTCAAACCCCAACCTGATCCTATCCTCATCCTTAAACGGCATGATCAAATTTTTTGTTTGTTAGAGTTGAAGGAGTATGGAACAGGGCAAGAACCACCCCATTTCCACGAGCTTAGCCGAGCGACCACAATGGTAATAGCATTGAATAACTATATATAGAAGCTGACACCCGAATTAAACAACTTTCTCAAACTCGGCTTAAGAAGATTGTTACCTAGCAATAGTCACACTATTTATTATTGTTTATGTTTTTGTCTCTGCTTTGCTTATTTCATACACAAACTATTTTGAAATAAGGGTAATTTGGCAGTTTAGGTTTTAAAATATGTCCCTTAAGGGATTTATTTCTGAAAATGGTATTGAGAAGCGACAACAATCTCTAAATTATATGTACATAATCTATGATAGTAAAAAACTGTGCCAAGGTAGTTTTTGTTGACATAATTTTTATTAATAAATAATTGAACATTTACGACCTTTTTAATGAGAACTTTTAAACTGAGGGAACCGTATTTACATGAAGGACCCATATGTATATATAAACTACATAGTTACATATCTACCAATCTACCCAACAAATTACTTTTAAAAGTTGGGTATGACGGTATACAACTTAACATCACCGGAAAAAAGAAATAATCTACTTAACTAGATACTTCTTATATACAAATTCATAAACTCAGTCATTGAATAATTGCATTTATTCAATGTAATTATTCAATGACTCAGTTCTCATCATCACTTTAAAACCATTTTTAATCTAAGCAACCTCATCGGTAACCAACGAAACAGTAATAAACAATAATAAAAAATATCCTTTGGGACTAAATTTGAAAAAAAAAAGGTTGGTGAATTAACTAGCTCCGACTCCGACGACACTAGCGACATAAGAACTCCTTGTGGCGATTTTCTCCGGTGTCACTTCTATATATAGTGACTATATATGGTAATAGTAAATTTTTTTTTTGATAAAAGAGGGTTGAATACCCCAAATCTGTATCGCAAGAGCTTCGAGTAGAAGTCAAACAGATTCGATTTAAAACAAATTGAAAATAAACCATTAACGTAAAATACATGCAAAGTAATAAAGATTTAAAACCACTTAATTGAAAAACTAAACCATTAGAAATACATACATAAATACTTATATACATTACATAGTAATATCAAAAATCTTCGTGACCTTTAAAATTTGAAGTTTAATAAAAGGTTAACAAAGAAAAGACTTAGTATAGATACTAAACTTACAGATAAAATTATAATAATAGCCACAAACATGCAATTAAATAAAATTTTTATATGAAGAGTATAACAGAAATAATATGAGTTGCTAATTGATTTATCAAGAAGAAGGGAGATGAGAGGAAGGTAATGTAAAGCAAATAAAGAAAACAAAGGGGCCGTATAAAGGGGTACTTAAGCGGATACAGTACCTAGGTAGGGATGGTATCGAACAATTTGTCCGCAGGCAAACCAACACCATTGCCTAAGCCTGGCATGAATATTTTTGGAACAGGGTTAGTTGGGTCAAGTACCTGCCCCATCCGACGAGCTAAAAAGGGAACTAGCATGCCAGCAACGACCCATTAGGCCAACAAAAGCCCGTTTCAAATCTTATTATTTTTATTTTGAATTTTGAATTTTGAATTTTTTTTTACAAAACAAAGAAACAATAATGAGTAACCAAAATACCGGAGCAATTCCGAAGAGCACCCTGCCAAACCAGTCAAAAGGTGGGGGGAGAAAGGTTACCCGTTTGGCCTCCAGAATGGCCCAAAACCACGAAGGTGACCAAAGAGATATAAATTATATTGATATGGTAGAACAGGAGGGGGATAGAAATCCATTTGAGGAAAATGACAGTAGTTTTGGGGCCACTTTTCATGGCTTTCCTTCCCATGCTGAGGGTATGCTGGAAGGTGAGACGCAAGAGTGTGAGGTAATTGAAGATAGGGAAAGTCTAATCAGGCAAACGAGGAGTTAAATAGGGAAAGTAGAAGTATCTCTACTTTAGAACCAGAAAATGAAGGCTCAACAAACAAAGAGAGCGATAAATTAATGAAAATGATCGAGTCAATTGTTACGCAGTCTCTTAATGAGACACATGCCAAAACGATGCAGGTCTTGGCAGAGCAACTGCGTAGCATGAATACAATGCAAAATACGGTTGAACTAGTATCGGGGAACATGAGTGGGTTTAACGAAAGGTTAAAAGTAGTAGAAAAATCCACCTTATCGCTGTACGCGAGGCAGGAGAATTTTGAGAAATCGTTCAAAAACGATTCACTCCATGAACCACCGTCTCCACCTGCATCACAAACAGTGAATGATCGACCAGTTCAAAACGAAAACAAGAAAAGAGAGGATTTCCATAAGTGGGGAGTGAAGTTCGATGGAACGTCAAAGAGTATGACGGTTGAGAGCTTCATCTTCCGAGTTGAGACGCTCCAAAAGAAGAAGGGAGTCTCTAACGAGCAGGTGTTTGCCAATTTTCACCACTTGGTGACCGACACAGCCGATAAATGGTACTGGCAATACCTGGAAGAGAGTCAAAACGACGAGCTATTCAACTACTTTGACCTGAAAACAGAACTTTTACGACAATTCCGCAACAGCAAGACCGACCACGAAATACTACGAACTATAATGGACATTTGACGAATACTACGAAGAAGTTCGAGGTTTAACACTACAGATGAAAAACAGACCAAACGAGAAGGACCTGACAAGCCTCGTGAGACAAAATATTAAAGACAGAGTAGCTCCATTGATTTTTGGCTGCTCAATCACCAACATCAAAGACCTTAGAGAAGAATGCAGAAGGGCGGAGAAGCATCTAGCAGCCAGAGACTTCAAAACAAGAAAGCCCATTAGCGAGATAAGCCAGAGGAAAGAGACTGATCAGGTAGGTCTAATAGAATCGGATGGCGAAGATGAGATACAGATTGCGGCGGTACAACAAAACAGAACCGACAGACAACAGACAAACCTAAAGACAGACAAAAGACAAACTACATTTAGAAACAATGACAGAACTTACAAAGGACAATACATTCAACGCGGCAACATGTCCGTCATCGTTCCACGCTTTGACGTGTTTTAACTGCGGCAAAGGCAATGTGTCCTTCCAATGTGGTTTGTGTCAGGGAAACCTGAATGTCGGCAGTGCACCCGGGAACATACCGCCGACAAGGACGACGAACCCGGAAAATCTGTAAATGTTAAAATATTAAAAAGAGAAGTAAAAATTGAAAATGAAGTGACTCACCCAAATACAAACAGACATATCAAAAGTCTCCATCAGCGCATAGTAGAATATGCCGCTACCAGGAAAGAATCTTCGCTGATGAGGTATGCTACGAAGATAAAACTAAAAGTAGGAATTATAGAAAAATAGAAAAATTGAGAAAAAAAGTGCAATAAGTAGAAATAGCAAGAAGAAAATTTAAGCTACCATACTAGCAGTTTCTGACGATAATAGACCCTACGCAAAAGTGACCGTGAACGGAGAACAGATGCTAGGGCTATTAGATAGTGGTGCTTCAGTTAGTTGTTTAGGGAAAGGTGCAATAAATTTCGTTCAGAGACACGACATACCAATGACAAAAATGAACAGTGACGTAAAAACAGCTGACGGTAAACAACAACAAATAAACGGGAGAATTAAGACTGAGATCTCATGGGGAGGTAACACCCAAGAGATTGAGCTGTATGTTGTTCCAAGTTTACAACAGCAGCTCTATCTAGGGGTAGATTTTTGGAAGATTTTTAAGGTCGCTCCAAAGATTATTAGCGAGATAAGTGATTTAGCTTCAGAAGAGAATCAGGAAAAGATTCCCATGAGAGAGCTCACCCCAATACAAAATGAAGACCTGGAAAAGGTGAAACTTCAGCTCCCATCCTGTGCGGTACTGGGATTGGGTAAAACCTCAATTGAGGAGCATGTGATTGAGATGGAAGACGACACCATTCCCATCAAGCAACGACATTACCCAATATCACCAGTGGTACAGAAACTGATGTACGCAGAGCTTGATCGTATGCTCGAACTAGGGGTGATAGAGGAGAGCAATAGTGCGTACAGTTCTCCAGTGTTGGTGAGAAAACCAGGGAAGAACAGGTTATGCTTGGATTCGCGCAAGATAAACGCCGCGACCAAAAAGTTTGCCTATCCGCTTCCTCACATTGAAGGGACTCTAAGTAGGCTGCAAAACACTCACTTCATATCGAGCATCGATTTGAAGGATGCATTTTGGCAAATTCCTCTGGAGGCCAAATCAAGAGAGAAGACAGCATTCACAGTCCCTGGGCGGCCATTATATCAATTCACGGTGATGCCGTTTGGATTGTGTAGCGCCGCTCAGAGAATGTGTAAGCTGATGGACAAAGTCATACCCGCTCGGTTGAGAGAGGATGTCTTTGTTTACCTGGACGATCTCTTGGTTTGTTCTCCAGATTTCCAAAGTCACATGACGGCATTGAAAGAGGTCGCCAAACATCTAAGAGAAGCAGGATTAACCATTAACATTGATAAGAGTAAGTTCTGTTACAAAGAAATAAAATATTTGGGGTATTTTGTAGGAGACGGGTGTCAGGACAGACCCAGATAAAGTATCGGCGGTAAAAGACTTCCCGATTCCAAAAACCCCGAAACAACTCCGACGGTTCTTAGGCATCACTGGATGGTACAGAAGATTCATCCCGAATTTTTCAACCATTTCAGCACCAATGACAGATTGCCTGAAAAAGGGTAAGGATTTTGAAATGTCTCCAGAAGCTATAGTAGCTTTCGAGGATCTAAAGACGACATTAGTGACAGCACCCATACTGATGAACCCGGACTTTACGAAACATTTTTACTTACAATGGGACGCATCAACTTCAGGTGTAGGAAGTGTTCTCTTCCAAAAGGATGACGAGAATAACGAACGACCGATAGCATTCATGACCCAGAAACTTGATTCCGCGCAGCGAAATTATAGCGTGACAGAACTTGAGTGCTATGCGGCCGTTTTGTCGGTAAAGAAGTTCCGAGCCTACATCGAAGGACTTCCCTTCACCATCATAACGGATCACGCCAGTCTAAAATGGCTCATGACCCAAAAAGACCTAAGTGGACCTTTAGCTCGTTGGAGTTGCAAACTCCAAGGGTTCGATTTTTCGATCGAACATAGGAAGGGTGTCCTAAATGTAGTCCCGGATACTCTCTCGCGAATCCATATGGATGAGATCACGGACTCGACAACTGAAGTTGATCTCAACTCTCCATACTTTTCTTCTGAAGAGTATACTGAGTTGAAGAAGACCATAGACGTAAACAAAGACAGACTACCCGACGTGTGCATTTCTGACGGCTTTGTTTACAAACGGACGGACAGATGGACCGGAGACCCGATTCAAGAAGACAGAGCTTGGAAGCTCTGGGTACCGGAGGAGTTGCGTAGGGGTTTATTACAAACCGCACATAATTCATCCACAGCTGGCCACGGGGGGATTCACAAAACTCTGTCCAGGTTAAGGCAGAGATATTTCTGGCCAAATATGACAAGTGAAGTGCAATATTTCGTCCAAAACTGTGATATATGTAAGTGCAATAAACCAATGAACTCTGTTTCTAGGCCCCCCATGGGACAACAGACTATAACCGAACGACCATTTCAAAGACTGTACATCGACTTCTTAGGACCATACCCACGAACAAAAACAGGAAACACACACATTTTTATAGTAATAGACCATTTTAGCAAATACGTATTTCTTAAGCCTATCAGAAAAGCAACAGCAGCCGAGGTAGTAAAATATCTAGAAGAAGGGGTATTTCATATGTTCGGAGTACCAGAGTACATTCATTCTGACAACGGAAAACAGTTTGTTTCAGAACTGTTCTCCAGCTTTTTGAACAAATATGGAGTAAAACACGTTCGAATAGCATTTTACTCACCCCAGGCAAACGCTTCCGAACGAGTTAACCGATCAGTTTTGATCAAAATCAGATCGTATATCGAAAGCGATCAAAGAACATGGGATATTCATGTGAGTAATACTGCATTTTCGCTTCGAAGTGTAGTTCACGAAGCAACAACATTCGAACCATATTACGCCGTGTTTGGAACTCGGCGCTTCGAAAGCAAATACGCTTCGAAAGCCAATACTCCAACCCACAAGAAAACAGATCGAGAGTCGAACACAGAAGTAGTTAACTTACAATTAGATGAGAAGCTTTTGAGAGAAAAAAAAGGGATGAAAAGTGACAACATAAGAATAGGCGTTAGAAAAATTAGTTATATGGGGCAGAGATAGGAAAGTGCAATATAGAGTAGATAAGTAGGTGTTAGTTATAGCGATTAAATTAGAATAGCACATATACTAAGAAGAAGACTAGTGATAGTTAATGACACAGATAGAAAAAGAAATAAAGAAATAAGACACTGTAAGTAAAACGGAAAGTAAAGAAGCTTGCGGATCTAAACCAGCATACCCAAGTGCAAGAGGGGGAAGTATGAAATGTAGGCCAAAGGCCAACGGCCTGGCAAAAGACATTTTTGAATATAGGCGAACAATTGCAAAGTCAAGTTCAACGTAACAGCACCATACTAAAGGCAATCGAGTAAGTGCATAGAAAGCGTAAATTGAGTGAGAGTGCAATACTGATAAATTGTTAAGGGAAAGAATTTCAATACGGATGTTCTTATATTTTTCTTTGAAAAGAATAAGAAATATAACAAAAGGTGAGTGATAGTGAAGGTTCTGAAAATATATATACCTATACATATATATATATCAAAAAAATTAGACATTTTTGTTTTTTTTTTGATACGCAGATATCAGAAGGTTGTTAAAGAAACCTAGAAGAAGGTTTTTTTTTGGGAAAACGATTAAACGAAAACCAAAGATTCAGAGGGTTGAGCCATATATGTATATTGATATATATATATAGATTTCCGATAGATTTATCATCTGATAGATATATAGAAATATCTATATACATATATATATACCGCGGTGCGGAACCACCGAGAACAAATCAGAGGGTGTGGAACCAGCCTATGTGGCTTAAGCTTTTAAGATCCAGAGGATACTCGAGTGATTTTTTTTTTCTACACGAAAGAAGACAAGAGGGTTCTTGGCGAAAGGAGAAAAGAAGCAGCCGAATTGACTGGAGCAAGCAGGGTGTTCTCGGCTGAAAATTTCAACAAAAAAAAAACTAAGTGCATATAAACTTGAAGAATACTGCCAAGAACATCCTACTGGAGGAATCTAATAAAGCTTGGAGTAACTCATCTGGTCAAATCTGTTCAAAACTCTTTTTGCCAGAATATACTGAAAAAACATCAAAATTCCTACTGAAACTCAATAGGAAAACCCTAAAAATTTGCACAGGACTACTAACCGGTCACTGTTCTTTAAAGAAACATCTTCACCAAATGAGGCTGGTAGCGGATCCTATGTATGATCCTAGACTATGCCTCGAAAATGAAGAAACATATCTGCACATCATTACAGAATGTCCAGCACTTTTCCGCCTTAGAAAACAAATACTTGATTATGAGATTATCCCCCTAGATAAACTCAAACTCATTCACCCACAGAAGATTGCTAACTTCTGGTTCAATTCAGGAGCAGAGGAACTGTCCTGAAACCTCACATGGGCTGGCACAATAGGTTTCACTCAGACACCGCAGTGCCCGGAGCTGAGCAAGCTCTACCCGTCAATCTAAATCTAAAAAATCTAACTTGAAGAACAGATAAAGCTAACAATTTAAAAAAAAAAAAAAAAAAAAAAAAAAAAAAAAAAAAAAAAAAAAAAAAAAGAGTAAATAGTGAATTTAAAAAGGAGAAAGTGCATTTTGCTGTTGTATAAAGTTGAAATTATTCTCACATAAAGATATAGCGATCTAGTGGTAAAATTACATATATATTATCAGTGAAGTGTGGTACATTAAGAAGGTAGATTCCGGGAACTCCGGGAAATAAAGGAGTTGGGAAATTCGGAACGTGCTGCCGGCAGGACTGCGAGGGACGAAGAAACCGTAAGTTTGTTACGGTAAAATTTCCCGGAACAAAAACTACTCTTGCTGTTGCTTTATTTTCATTCTTTTTATCCTCTCTTTTCCACTTAACCTTCCCATCCTTTTTTTTTTGACCCCACCATTATTCCGTTGTTTGCTCTTAGCAGTGTGAATGTAACATCGCTTTGAGCAAATAACAAAAGCAGGTAGCCCTAATCAGCGGATGAGCTGAGATATTGATCAGTATGTCGATCTAGAAGGACTCTGGAGAGTCACATGCAAAACCTATAACACAGAAGCGTCAACATAAAATACACCATACACACACCACACAAAAATCACAACATCACACAGAATACACATCATACATGATCTAATGAGCTCATAATTGCGAAGGAGAAAACATCATCATTTGAAACAATGTAAAGTAGTATGGCGTTAAGCCCACCATAAATTATCTATAACAAGGTACAAAAAGGTTGGAACGATAAGTGTTCATCCCCTCATCCCAAAATCTGCAAAAGGGTCCACCAGTGTCAGGTTAGGGTTCGCGGTGTAAAAGATTTCCTCCTCCTATAGGTTTCCTTAAAAAAAAATTTGTTATGCAGAAAAAATAGTAAATTGATCTTTAGTCTTCTTAGATTCACTTTTCACGCGTAGTAGAGTAACTGAGAAAATGCTCAGATTCAACTTATTTTCAATTTAGTTAATTTCGATGTTTTCTCAAAATGGTTTTGATATAGGGTTTTAGGTGGTCTGGACTCACCCATCAAGTTTGGCAAGTGTTGGATGACACCAACCACTTGTCGAACTTTCGAACTTGGTGATTGGCAAGAGAACGGCAAGTTTTGGACGACACCAACAACTTGTCGAACTCTGTGAATGTGTGTGTATACTTTTGTTGGTATTCGACAGCGATGGCTCAGCACGCCAACGGTGGCTGATGTCGAGATACTGAATCCACAAAACTGATTGGATGAGCGTATGAATGTATGCGTGCATGAGAGCGGGGTTGAGACCAGGCAAGAAGCTAGGCTTGAAGTGGGAGACACTTCTTGGCTAGCTGACAAGCGATTGAGAGGTTTTTTTGAAGATATTGAGCGAGAAAAATCAGAAATTGAAAAATAAAATTGAAAACAAGTTTTTATTCTTTTGAGTTTTTTTTTTTAGCAAGTTTTTAACAAGTTTTTTTGAATTTTTGAAAAGTGAGTTTAGGTAGAAGAAAGGAGCAAGGAAAGGAATCGTCAGGACGGGACGATAATTGGGAGAAAAAGAATACGAGGAAAATATACAGGAGGAGGACATCTTGAAAAGATAAGTAGTGTGTTACATATAAAAATACAGAATTTAGTGCGCAGTTTAGTGATAGCTTTTTAAACCATTTTTCTGCGTGGACTTTTTTTTTTACTATCTCGAATTTACCAGAAGATTGTCTGGCACGCGCCCCTATTAATTTCAACCCCATTTTGGAGTTTTCGGGACCGAATTTTAACGGTCCAACCTTTTACACCTTTGTTCTTTTGTTTTCTTGAAAGACATTTGAAGGTCTTTTTAACTCTTATATACATATATACTGTCTCTATAAATTTCTATTTACTTCTTTCAACCTTGTAAAAACAACTTTATTTTCTTTAAAAGATCTGGGTTTTTAATCCAGGTTTACCAAGGTTTTCCCGGCAATAAAATCATTAAAATCATCTTTCTTTCTTTTCATTTTATATTCCTTTTTATTTAACATTTTTCAGTTAAGGTTTGGAAATTCCTTCTCTTTAAAAATTTCCTGGCGCCCATTTAAATCTAGGACACATTGTCCTGATTTATCAATAAAAATAATTCCATCATACTTTTTTAATCATATACCTTTTTTTTACCACGCACACTTTTTATACGCGATCATTTTTTTTAGCTACTGTGAACCCAGCCCAGCTGAGTAGCCGTGGAGTAGCCGCATATCATTTTTTATTGCAGCTTATTGCACTTTTTTTGCTTACCCCGTCGAGTTTGACAGTTGTCATTCTCGACTTTCATTTTTCGCGGCACCGGTTGTGCTTTTTTTTATTTACTTCGTTTAATTTATTTTATTTTGCATTATTTGGATACGTATATCCATAGTACCGCGGTTTATTAGTTTCGTATCATCCTAAATAATAGTCTAAATTAATTGAGAAAAAAAAGTGTAATAAATTGGCGTCCACAACGTGGGGCACCTTTTTTTTTGGTATAAAAAGTATATACTATTGTGCGTGAGATTGCCTTGGTACTTTGTGCCATCAAATTGTGTCTTAGGGAAGTGTGTTTTAGCAGTATATTCTTTTTTTTACCCTTGTAAAAAGTTCATTTACTTTTGTTTAATTTTCTTTCCCTCAGGGGAAGTTTAAAGTGGTACAAATAAGTACACAGTGGTTGGCTACGAACCCATTTTTCTATTCTTGGGCAACGGTGGAAAACAAGAAAAAGTTTGGTGTCAAGTGGAAATCTATTGGTCTGTATTCAACAGAACCAACCAAATAAGGTTTTTTTTTAATTATTTTTTTTGATCCTTCATTGTATTGTTTTGGGGTAATATCTATGGAAATTGGAAAGTAACTTAGTTTTTCTTAATTGCAAAACCTGAAACCATTTTGAAGGGGGGTTTGCATTTTTACAGTGCATTGAAATCTCGCATAATAGACGAGAATAATATAGGGTGTTGCAACAACACTTTGATTTTTGTTTTTTTAAATTTGTTTTACATTCGTTTTTTTTTTCAATATTCACATCTTTTTATATATTCTTATATTGATCTAATTGATTTGATTTTGTGTTTATTATTTATATTAGAGTACATACCTCGATTTTCTTTTTTTTTTGGTTTGGTTTGGTTGAATTGTCATACGTGAATTTGATTCTTTGAATTGGAAGCTGATATATCGGTTTGTGAGAATCGTTTGTTTTGGATTTTGAGATTAGTGTTTTCTTTTATCCTATCACAAAGTCGGGAAGTTTAAGTTTGGTTTCAAAGTTTTTTTCATTGTTTATTGAGTTTTTCTGAATTGTTGGTTGAGTTTGAGTTTTCTTAAGCGACTTTTTTTTGTATTTTGTTTTGCTTTCAAGCATCCAATTGGAGCTTGATACTGTTTAGTTTAAATTTGGTTGAGGTTTAGTATCAGTTTCGGTCAGTTTGATTGATTGTTTTTTTAATTTCGAGTTTGGCTCAGTTTTTATAATTTTTTTTTTTGGTTTGAAGTCAGTTAGTTTTTTAAAATGGATATAAATAGGTTAGCACAGGATGAGTTGGCATACGAAATGCAATGTAGGGGTTAAGATGTAGGAACGGTTGACGAGATGCGAAAGTCTCTAAGAGGTGCTAGGTTGTTAGAAAGAAGAGGTTCATTGAGTGCTCCCACAAAGTATCCTTTTACTTTTGAGTAAGATGTTAAAGCGGTTGAGGGTAAATTAGTAGAGATTTTGAAATTATTAGAGAATCCGCCAATTGCAAGAAAATCAAAAGAGTATGCTAAGGTAGTAGCCAAAGTAGAATGGTCGTTAGGTAGATTGGATAGGTCGCAACCTGATGAGGGAGAAGAAGAAAAGCAGAGGTTAGGATTGAAAAATAAATTAGTCATGGCTTTAGCCGATTTAGAAGAGGAAGTTGAGGTAGGAATAGTGAATGAAGTTCAGCGTTCGGTTGATACTCCCAACGCCAATGCAGGGACAGATATAGGGCTAGGATTAGGAACATCAACAACAGTAGCAGCATCAACATCGTCGGGATCAGCAACAACAGAACCAACAGTAGCAGTTCCAACAGCCACAGTACCAATAGCAGCAGTATCATCAGTTTTTGTAGGAGAGAGTAGGGCCAGTGATAACACCGTAGTAGAGCAGGTTTTCGTTGGTAGGGAAAAATTTGAAAATATTTCCAAGTGGGATGTTAAGTTTACTGGAGAGCGTTGTGGTGCTTCAGTAAACGCATTCCTAGAAAGAGTAGAGGAGTTAAGACAAGCTAGGGGGGTTTCAGAAACCAAACTTTTTAGGGCAGCAGTAGAACTTTTTACAGGGAAAGCATTGTTATGGTATAGGGCGGTTAGAGTAACCATCAATTCATGGCAAGAACTAGTCAGGGAACTGAAACTAGAATTCTTGCCTCCGAATTATGATGACTTGTTGCTCGATGAGATTAGGCGTCGCACGCAAGGCAAAGATGAGACCATCGGAGTCTACGTGGCGACAATGCTGAATATGTTCGGAAGGCTTTCTGAACCTATTTCGGAGGGTAGAAGGTTGGGTATGATTCAAAAGAATCTTACTCCCTTTTACCAAACATAGCTTGGTTTGGCTAAACCTAGTTGTGTCTCCGATTTAGTTAGCTTAGGGCGTAGTCTTGAAACTGTTAGGGCTAATGTAGAATCGTATGTTCCACCCCCCAATATGAAAAACCGAAACCTACTAGAGCCGGATCTGGCCTATGTGGGTGTTGATACCCCCGATGTTCTGGTTGTTTCCGATAACAACCGAACAAGTCGCGAAGTTGCTGTGCGTACGGCTCCATCAACGGATGGTAGACCTGAGCGCAGGTGTTTTAATTGCAATGGGTTGGGCCATTTTGCAAACAGGTGTTCTGCTCCTAGGCGATGCTTTGGTTGTGGTAAGCAGGGAGTTGCTCGAAGCAACTGCCCTAGTTGTTCGGGAAACGTGAGACGCGCTCTTGGGTCAGTAGGACGAGAGCGTCGTTGAAGCAGGTTAGGTCGCCTACTGGCGATCAGTCGGCGGAAGTGCATGTAGGTTTTGCACTTGAACACAAGGGTAGTGATAGAAGGCCGTATCTTGGTGTTAGGGTTTATGGAGTTAGATTGTTAGGTTTATTAGATTCAGGTGCTTCACGCACAATTATACGTAGGGATGGGTGGAATATTTTAGCAGGGTTAGGGATAAAGTTAGGAAAAAACAAAATTGGTAGGGTTACATTAGCTGATGGAAAAGGAGTTGAGGTTATAGGAGTAGTATCGCTTCGTCTTACTATTGAGGGGAAAGTGGTACTTATAGAGTGTCTTGTCATTCCCAGTATCCCTCACATGCTGATTTTAGGAGCAGATTTTTGGGCTCTGTCGGGCATTGTTCCGGATTTAAAATCAGGGGAGTGGGACTTTTCGGCGCAAGATGCTTTGGCGTCAGTATCGGACGCAATACATCTGTCGGATTTAGACGAGACACAGAAGTTAGAGTTAGGTAAATTTTTAGATAGGGTTTTTAGCGAAATGCCAGAGGGATTAGGGTGCACACAAATGGTGAAGCACAAAATTAGGACCCAGTCAGAACCTATAAAACAGCGGTATTATCCGGTTTCTCCAGCCATCCAGAAGTTCGTTGATAAGGAGTTAGATGAGATGTTACGGGATGGGGTCATCGAAAAATCTAACAGTCCTTGGGCTTCTCCCATGGTGATGGTGAAAAAGAAGGATAATACTTATAGGTTCTGTATCCATTATAGGAAACTCAATGGAGTTACAGATAGGGACGCTTACCCCCTCCCTTATATTTCAGCAATTTTAGATAGGCTTAGTAATGCAAGGTTTCTTTCATCCTTGGACATTAAATCTGCATATTGGCAAATTCCTATGGAGGAGGAATCCAGGAAATATACGGCTTTTACAGTCCCTGGTCGCGGTCTCTTTCAATTCCTGCGAATGCCATTCGGGTTGCACAATGCACCTGCGACCTGGCAGAGATTCATCGATAATGTCCTTGGTCCAGAGTTAGAACCTTTTGTATTCGTCTATCTCGATGATATTATCATCGTGACAGATAGTTTTGAAAAACATGTAGAAATTTTAGGTGAGGTTTTTAAAAGATTGATTCAGGCAGGCTTAAAAGTAGGTAGAGAAAAATGCAATTTTTGTAGGTCGTCTTTAAAATTCCTGGGCTATGTTGTGGACCGCAATGGTTTACATATGGACCCAGAAAAAGTAGAAAGCATGTTAGGAATCCCTGCACCGAAAACGGTAAAGGAAGTTAGGTCATTTATAGGGACAGTTTCTTGGTATAGGAGGTTTTTACCAAATTTTGCTAGTTTGGTAAAACCATTAACAGATTTATTAAAGAAGAGTAGGAAGTTTATATGGACCGAAGAGTGTGAAGAGAGTTTCAGGAAGGCCAAAGAATGTTTAGTGACAGCTCCGATCCTGACCTGCCCGGATTTTACGAAGCCATTTGTTGTTCAAACAGATGCTTCGGATTTCGGGGTTGGAGCAGTTCTTAGTCAGACGTTCGACGATGGAGAGAAAGTGGTCTGCTACTTGAGCAGATCGCTTAACAGATGCGAACGCAATTATTCCACCACGGAAAAAGAATGCCTTGCTGTTCTTTGGGCAATAGAGAAACTCAGGCCATACTTGGAGGGAGTTAGGTTTACTGTGATTACGGATCATTATTCATTGGTCTGGCTCAGTAAATTAAAAGATCCTGTAGGTAGGCTGGCGCGATGGGCTGTTAGATTACAACAGTTTGATTTTGAGATTGTTCACAGGAAAGGCAAGGACCATGTTGTTCCAGACATGCTTTCAAGAAGCGTACCGGTTTTATCCGGGATTTCGGAAAACAGTTTGGATCCTTGGCTTGTGAGTATGAAGAACAAAATCGAAGAGAATCCATTAGCATTTCCAGCATGGATAATAGAAAATGGGGTTTTATATAAATATGTTAGGGCAAAACACATTTTAGTTAGGGATAGTAATGAATGGAAGATAGTTGTAGGTAAAAGTGATAGGAAAAAGATTCTTGAGGATTGCCATGACAATCCACTCGCAGGGCATATGGGGGTTAAAAAAACATTTGCTAGGGTAGAGGATAGGTTTTATTGGCCTAAGATGAGGTCAGACATAACAAGATACGTCAGAAACTGCAAAGTGTGTCAAAGTGTGAAGCCGGTGCATGATAAACCGGCTGGTCTGATGACGGAGAGAAAAGGGGTTACCAATCCGTTCGAAATGATATGTATTGACCTTGTTGGTCCTCTTCCAAAATCGAGTAGGGGTTTTATGTATATCCTTACTGTAGTTGATTATTTTACCAAGTTCCCTTTACTTTTCCCTTTACGGTCTGCAACAGCGAAGGCTGTGTGCAAAGAACTGAAAGACAATGTTTTCTTATTGTTCGGTGTTCCAAAAATTGTTATTTGTGATAATGGTCCGCAATTCAAAAGTAGGGAGTTGAAGTCCTTATGTGAAGGGTATAGGTCTACGTTGAAATTCACTGCACACTACCATCCACAGGCGAATCCCGCAGAGCGGATAAATCAAATATTGAAAACGACACTAAGAGCGTATGTGTCGGACAACCACAGGGATTGGGATTCTCAGTTGGCGAAAGTGGCATGTAGTATACGCACTTCCCAACATGAGGTATTAGGGGTATCACCATTTTATGCTATATTCGGGAGGACGATGGTTACCTCCGGGTCAGGGCTCGCGAGCGCCACACCTCCCGACAAGTCTTTAAACCATAATACAACCGGGGGACAAATGGACATGGGCGAAATAGAAACTAGGTTTAGGAAGCTTAGGGAAGATATAGGTAAAAAGTTAGAAGCAGCAGCCAAGAAGTCGACAAAAATTTACAATCTTCGCAGAAGGGACGTGAAGTACTTCCCAAATGAGTTGGTTTGGAGAAGAAATTTCACCCTTTCTGATGCCGCTAATTACTATGCAGCTAAGCTGGCTCCAAAGTTTGTTGGGCCATTTAAAATCAAAAAAAGAGTTTCGCCATGGACTTATGTTCTAATGGACGAAAATGGTGCTGAAAAGGGTACTTGGCACGTGAAAGACCTTAAGCCATACCACGATGACCCCGAAGAATCCTAAAGTGAGTCGTGTAACCGGATGAGGTTGCACAAAACGATACTGAGAGCCCCAAAGCTCTGTGATGTACATTTACTCTCGCCAAGAGCGATTGAGACTAGGTTGTGACGTCTATTAGTGTGTGTACTCCATTTGGTTGTGTTGTCTAACCATCACTTTTCCCATTACTTCGGCTTTTCTTTTGAAAAGCCCAGTTTTCTCTCTTTAGTAGGTAAGGGTGGAGTTTGTTACGGTAAAATTTCCCGGAACAAAAACTACTCTTGCTGTTGCTTTATTTTCATTCTTTTTATCCTCTCTTTTCCACTTAACCTTCCCATCCTTTTTTTTTTTTTTTTTTTTTTTTTTTTTTTCTTTTTTTTTGTCAGGAGTAAATCTTCAAAAGACACTTAGTAGTATTCGATACCAAGTAGTGTGGGATTCTTACCCACTAAAAACTCCTCATAATCAGAACCAATCTATAACGATCGACTACAGATTTTTCTTTCTCAATAATATTATCTCTTTAAGGGAAGCTTAAACTTTTAATGCTTCCCATGACTTTTAGGCCATTAGCTCGTGTGGCTTGGTTCTTCTTAATCTCCGAACATTGCCTCTCGTATTTAATACGGACTCCATTTCAGAGTTGATATGACTATGCAGTCGCTGATTGTGTGATACAGCATGTTTTCTTACAACTTCTGTAACCGTTTCTATTTGTAGGTCACGATGTAAATCGCTATTTCTTATATACCATGGTGCATTTACTATTCCACGAAGGACTTTGTTTTGGAACTTTTGGATGAATTCAGTATTTGTTTTCTTTGAACAGCCCCATAATTGGATTCCATAGGTCCAAACAGGTCTAAGTACTTGTTTATAAAGCATTATTTTATTTTCGACAGATAAGTCCGAATTTCTACCGAGTAACCAGTACATTTTTCTATATTTCAAGTTGAGCTCTTCCCTTTTCTTTTTGATATGCTCTTTCCATTTTAGCTTTGCATCCAAATTCATTCCAAGGTATTTGGCCGTATTGGCGTAGGGTACAGCTTGATTGTTGATGAATATTTGAACGTAGCTTAACTTTTTATTTGTAAAGTTTATATGTGCAGATTTAGCTTCATTGAGCTTGATACGCCATTTTTTGGTCCAATCACTAACGGTGTCGACGGCATTTTGCAATTTCTCAGCAGCCTTGGCGACGCACTTACTGGATGCCAAAATTGCGGTATCATCCGCAAAAGTAGCCATAATGGTGTTGTTATCCACTGGAATATCCCTTGTATATAGCAAATACAGGGTAGGTCCTAGGACGCTTCCTTGTGGAACACCGGCTTGTATATTACATAGCTTTGAATATTCTTGATCATACCGTACTCTGAAGAGCCGGTTTGAGATATAAGATTTTAGTATTTCGTAGTACTGCCTGGGTAGGTCCCTTTGCAGTTTGTACGCTAGCCCCTCATGCCATACCTTGTCGAATGCTTGAGCAACATCTAAAAATATAGCCGAACATACTTGTTTTTCTTCTAATGCTTTTTCAACTGTATCCGTTATTCTATGAACTTGGTCTATCGTGGAATGTTTATTTCTAAATCCAAACTGATGATTTGGGATTAGATTTCTTTCTTCTATGACCTTGCTCAGTCTTTTCAGTAGCAATTTTTCAAAGACTTTTGCCATTATTGGTATAAGCGATATTGGTCTGTAAGACGTCACTTCTGTTGGTGGCTTACCTTGCTTTGGTATAACAATTACTTCAGCAATTTTCCAATGATGTGGGACATATTGGGTCTTTAGGCATGCATTTATTATGAATTGGAGTTTTATGAAGGCTTTTGATGGCATTTCTTTCATAACCTGAGCAGTTATTAGATCGTACCCAGGTGATTTTTTGTTCGATAGTTGATTTCGACACACACTTTTTATTTCTTTGAGTGTGACAATTGGTATGTCAACTTCATCGACTTTATCAATAAACTGTAAGCTGATTTCAGATGTATTTGCTGGGAATGGCTTAAAAACATTCGCAAGATGTTCTGCAAACAGGTTAGCTTTTTCTTTCGGATTTCCGATCCAATTCCCGTTTAGAGATTTAATTGGCGGGTTTTGTAACTGCGGTCTTTTCAGGCGCTTAGCTGCTTTCCAGAGCGAATAATCAGTTGAAGCATCAGTCGTTAAATTTTTCAGGAATCTACTTAATGAATCATTTTTGAATTCGTAGATTTGTTTTTTCAGTTCGTTGCTTAGCCGGTTAAACGCTGTTTTGTCGTCTGGAAATCTAGTATTTTGCCATTTTCTTCGAGCTCTTCTCTTCTCCAATATCAACTCTCTTATCTCGGCAGGGTATTTTGTTTCAGTTTGCTTCCTACTCGAGCAAGTTGGTGTACTTTCTTCTGCAGCTTGTTGAACATCGGCAATGAATTGTTCTACTTCAAGGTCGATTTGCTCTTTTGTTTCCATAGGGGATCTGAGATTTATATAGCTTTCAAGCTTTTCTCTGAATTTACTCCAGTTTGTTTTATTGTTTACTAGCTTAGGATTACTTTTTTCCATTATCTCCGATTCATTAAGTGATAAAATCACCGGTGTATGATCTGATGATAAGTCATAATTACCTTCGACTCTTATATGGTTTCGTTTGATACCTTTAACTATGAAAAAGTCAACAAGGTCTGGTATTTTACTTGAATCCGATGGCCAGTATGTTGGTGATCTGGATGAATAAAACTCACAATTGTATTTGAGGCATGCTTTGTAAGGCCTTCTGCCTTTTGTTGTTATAAGTCTGGATCCCCAATGGGTGTGCTTAGCATTAAAGTCACCACCAACAAGGAAGTTATGTCCTAGTACATTCAGCAGTTCTGTATAATCATCTTCAGTCGGGGAACGCCTCGGCGGGCAGTATATTGATGCCAACTTGAAGTCTTTCTTTTTCATACCAATACTAATTATTGTTACTTGCATATTCTCGTTTGTAAACATAACTTCTTTTTTTTTGACCCCACCATTATTCCGTTGTTTGCTCTTAGCAGTGTGAATGTAACATCGCTTTGAGCAAATAACAAAAGCAGGTAGCCCTAATCAGCGGATGAGCTGAGATATTGATCAGTATGTCGATCTAGAAGGACTCTGGAGAGTCACATGCAAAACCTATAACACAGAAGCGTCAACATAAAATACACCATACACACACCACACAAAAATCACAACATCACACAGAATACACATCATACATGATCTAATGAGCTCATAATTGCGAAGGAGAAAACATCATCATTTGAAACAATGCAAAGTAGTATGGCGTTAAGCCCACCATAAATTATCTATAACAAGGTACAAAAAGGTTGGAACGATAAGTGTTCATCCCCTCATCCCAAAATCTGCAAAAGGGTCCACCAGTGTCAGGTTAGGGTTCGCGGTGTAAAAGATTTCCTCCTCCTATAGGTTTTCTTAAAAAAAAATTTGTTATGCAGAAAAAATAGTAAATTGATCTTTAGTCTTCTTAGATTCACTTTTCACGCGTAGTAGAGTAACTGAGAAAATGCTCAGATTCAACTTGTTTTCAATTTAGTTAATTTCGATGTTTTCTCAAAATGGTTTTGATATAGGGTTTTAGGTGGTCTGGACTCACCCATCAAGTTTGGCAAGTGTTGGATGACACCAACCACTTGTCGAACTTTCGAACTTGGTGATTGGCAAGAGAACGGCAAGTTTTGGACGACACCAACAACTTGTCGAACTCTGTGAATGTGTGTGTATACTTTTGTTGGTATTCGACAGCGATGGCTCAGCACGCCAACGGTGGCTGATGTCGAGATACTGAATCCACAAAAGTGATTGGATGAGCGTATGAATGTATGCGTGCATGAGAGCGGGGTTGAGACCAGGCAAGAAGCTAGGCTTGAAGTGGGAGACACTTCTTGGCTAGCTGACAAGCGATTGAGAGGTTTTTTTTTTGAAGATATTGAGCGAGAAAAATCAGAAATTGAAAAATAAAATTGAAAACAAGTTTTTATTCTTTTGAGTTTTTTTTTTTAGCAAGTTTTTAACAAGTTTTTTTGAATTTTTGAAAAGTGAGTTTAGGTAGAAGAAAGGAGCAAGGAAAGGAATCGTCAGGACGGGACGATAATTGGGAGAAAAAGAATACGAGGAAAATATACAGGAGGAGGACATCTTGAAAAGATAAGTAGTGTGTTACATATAAAAATACAGAATTTAGTGCGCAGTTTAGTGATAGCTTTTTAAACCATTTTTCTGCGTGGACTTTTTTTTTTACTATCTCGAATTTACCAGAAGATTGTCTGGCACGCGCCCCTATTAATTTCAACCCCATTTTGGAGTTTTCGGGACCGAATTTTAACGGTCCAACCTTTTACACCTTTGTTCTTTTGTTTTCTTGAAAGACATTTGAAGGTCTTTTTAACTCTTATATACATATATACTGTCTCTATAAATTTCTATTTACTTCTTTCAACCTTGTAAAAACAACTTTATTTTCTTTAAAAGATCTGGGTTTTTAATCCAGGTTTACCAAGGTTTTCCCGGCAATAAAATCATTAAAATCATCTTTCTTTCTTTTCATTTTATATTCCTGTTTATTTAACATTTTTCAGTTAAGGTTTGGAAATTCCTTCTCTTTAAAAATTTCCTGGCGCCCATTTAAATCTAGGACACCCTGTCCTGATTTATCAATAAAAATAATTCCATCATACTTTTTTAATCATATACCTTTTTTTTACCACGCACACTTTTTATACGCGATCATTTTTTTTAGCTACTGTGAACCCAGCCCAGCTGAGTAGCCGTGGAGTAGCCGCATATCATTTTTTATTGCAGATTATTGCACTTTTTTTTGCTTACCCCGTCGAGTTTGACAGTTGTCATTCTCGACTTTCATTTTTCGCGGCACCGGTTGTGCTTTTTTTTATTTACTTCGTTTAATTTATTTTATTTTGCATTATTTGGATACGTATATCCATAGTACCGCGGTTTATTAGTTTCGTATCATCCTAAATAATAGTCTAAATTAATTGAGAAAAAAAAGTGTAATAAGTTAACCAAACCTTTCCTTTTCACTTTTTACTTATGATATATATATGTTACAACATATTATCTATAGATCGGAAAGAAAATTTGCTTAACCTAGTCAATTATCTTTTAATTATAAAAAGAAAACTTTTTTTTTTTAATTCACCACTAAAAGATTATGGAATAAATTAAAATAGTGTATATATGCATACTCACCTTTTTTTTTTTTTTTTTTTTGAATTAAGTTTTCAAAATTGTTCTTTTTTTTTTGTGCGAAGTTAAGTAAACATGAGTTACTAAAAGTACTGTGATTGGGTGTGTGGAAATTCCAAATTAGGCCGGCGGTAGGACGATAAAGGAAGACGACCTAGACATGACGAACGTTTAAGACAATACTTACTTCATGACGGACTAAGACAGTGAACAGAAAGTGGCTGGGAATCGCAACAAAGGGGCTATCACCATAGTATTGCCAAGGTGATGGCGTAGGTTGTGTGTTGAAACACAAGGGAGGGATGGCAGCGATTTTTACCAACATCATCAGGTAAGGCTCTTGACGAATTGGTCGAACCATCATATGAGGGAGACAAAGAGTTGTAGGTGAGGTAGTAGGTCGAGTTAGTTTTAGGATTAGACTAGTAGTACTACACATATATGAATGTATATGCATACATACACACATATGTTCTTATATGCATAAAATGTATATGAAGTTAGGTTTAATAGTTAGGATAGAAGTAGGATTTAGGTGAAATTTAGTAGTAGGAAGCATAGACTTCCTCTGAACCTACAACTCACTCCTTTCTCTTGTGTGGTGGCATAGTTACCTAAATTTGTGTATAATCCTATTCCAATTACCATCCTACTTCAAACCCCAACCTGATCCTATCCTCATCCTTAAACGGCATGATCAAATTTTTTGTTTGTTAGAGTTGAAAGAGTATGGAACAGGGCAAGAACCACCCCATTTCCACGAGCTTAGCCGAGCGACCACAAGCATGCCACTGCCCTGTTTCCATCCCGATTTTGACCAAGTAGACTCACAACAATGGCGCCCAACGCATACGAACGGCTCAGGGATAAATTGAGACTCCAAGGAGATGATTTTGTTTATTAAGGTCATCCCCTTGGACTCACAATTATTTCAAAATATAATTTTTTTTTCATTTTTTTCATATTTTTTTATCCTTACCTTTACCTCTTCAGACTTTGGCACTTCAAAGCCAGCTGTCCCATCTTACAGGTCCAGAACCCGTAGATGTAGTGAGGTAGACCGATGGGGTGTTTAAACTGAAGAGCGGGTTAGGAGGATGATGGAACATACTTCACACTAGCCACTCTGTTAAGCTCAGCTAGACAGGTGTTGTGGTGGGAGTCTGAACCATCGGAATCCTGATCGTGTGTATATTCCAGAGGATGAGAATTGGCGGGGAGGAAGATGGGATTCGAAGCATTCGTCAATTTCCAAGAGCACCAGTCGCTTTCAATACTTGACCAAACTATACTATACTCTACTATACAAAAGACTATACTGTACTATACTATACGATACGTTACTTTACAAAAGACATAAAACAAAACATGACAACTTCCTATTCCGAATATCGTTTGGAAAACCTAAAGGATTTTCACACACCTAACACTTAATAACAAACAAACAAAAAAAAAAAAAAAAGATACATCTGAGTTTTCAACTCAATCTTAAATTGAATTTTTCTATTTTGAATTCTATTTTTTTTTATCATATTTTGAATTATATTTTTGAATTCTACTACATATTTTGAATTTTATTTTGAATATTATTTTTTTTGAATCTTATTATTTTTATTTTGAATTTTGAATTTTGAATTTTTTTTTTACAAAACAAAGAAACAATAATGAGTAACCAAAATACCGGAGCAATTCCGAAGAGCACCCTGCCACACCAGTCAAAAGGTTGGGGGAGAAAGGTTACCCGTTTGGCCTCCAGAATGGCCCAAAACCACGAAGGTGACCAAAGAGATATAAATTATATTGATATGGTAGAACAGGAGGGGGATAGAAACCCATTTGAGGAAAATGACAGTAGTTTAGGGGCCACTTTTCATGGCTTTCCTTCCCATGCTGAGGATATGCTGGAAGGTGAGACGCAAGAGTGTGAGGTAATTGAAGATAGGAAAAGTCTAATCAGGCAAACGGAGGAGTTAAATAGGGAAGTAGAATTATCTCTAATTTAGAACCAGAAAATGAAGGCACAACAAACAAAGAGAGCGATAAATTAATGAATATGATCGAGTCAATTGTTACGCAGTCTCTTAATGAGACACATGCCAAAACGATGCAGGTCTTGGCAGAGCAACTGTGTAGCATGAATACAATGCAAAATACGGTTGAACTGGTATCGGGGAACATGAGTAGGTTTAACGAAAGGTTAAAAGTAGTAGAAAAATCCACCTTATCGCTGTACGCGAGGCAGGAGAATTTTGAGAAATCGTTCAAAAACGGTTCACTCCATGAGCCACCGTCTCCACCTGCATCACAAACAGTGAATGTTCGACCAGTTCAAAACGAGAACAAGAAAAGAGAGGATTTCCATAAGTGGGGAGTGAAGTTCGATGGAACGTCAAAGAGTATGACGGTTGAGAGCTTCATCTTCCGAGTTGAGACGTTCCAAGAGAAGAAGGGAGTCTCTAACGAGCAGGTGTTGGCCAATTTTCACCACTTGGTGACCGACACAGCCGAAAAATGGTACTGGCAATACCTGGAAGAGAATCAAAACGACGAGCTATTCAACTACTTTGACCTGAAAACAGAACTTTTACGACAATTCCGCAACAGCAAGACCGACCACGAAATACTACGAACTATAATTAGTGCAGTCAATGAAGCATTTTAGGTCCGAATTTTTTTACTGTGAACTGATTTGCATGAAATTTTGGAATCAGGCTCATCTTACCCTTAAATTCAAAAGTGAAAATGATTTGCACACCGCCACCACCCTGGGGGTGGTTGCCACCCCTTCTCGGGGGTGAATTTTTTTTTTGAAATAACCTCGGATATCGACAGAAGGCCTAATTTTAAGCAAAAAAACAAATATAAAGTTTTTTGTTAAGTCCAATACTTTTCGAGTTATTGGCAATTGAAAATTCGCATTTTGTTCACGTTTTTCATCTATTTATTGCAAATATCTCCAAAACTATACGTTTTATCAAAAATTTTATAAAGAACAAAATTGTAGCAGGTAAAACAATGAACCATTTGGTTTTTCATAAAGTATTCTAAGAACAATATTAAGCTAGATATAAAAGATCAAAACCATTTTTTATTTTGTCTGAAATTTAATGGTTGTAGTCAATGCCATTTAGCGGCGAGCAGATGCATTTTGTGCATTCTAATACAAGAGGATGTTTTGTAGTGCTTGAAATAAGCTTTAAAATGAGCACTATTAAAATTCTTTTGCACGTAAAATAAGTGAGCTGTAGTGCAAATAAGGAGAGCATCAAATGTTTTTTTCTTTTAAATCAATGATTTTTTGGACCATAACTCCTTTAATTTTTATGCTATCACAATTTGTAAGAAACCATTGTAATAAGAGAGTAAGGTAGGTAATTTGGTAATTTGGTGGCCAGGGTCATAAGACCCAGGAACAGGTGAAGCGCAATAAAAGTCTGGTATTCCATGAAACTCTAGCCTCTCCCTTTTCAAGACCGTTATGCGTTAGCAAATAACATCCTGCCACTGCAACTTGCTTACGCAATAACCGAACATAACGGATCTAGACCAGTAAAGGTAAACAGTCCTCAAGCCAGTGGTTGAACAGCGACGCCGAGGGCTGAATGGCTAAGGAGTTCTTAGTCGCTAGTTGCGAACTCTGGATACCTAGGCAAATCCAGTTTAAATTGTAAGTCCTTTACGTTGGCATAGGGCTCTGCCAATGGTGACCTCCTTTCCCTATTACTCGTGGGTACAAAAATTGAAAATATAAATAAAAATTTTAAAGAGAGTGATGCTGCTCTAAGTGCATCCACACCAATGGAGACAGGTCTTGACGACCTTCCACCTATTGGTTCTTTGGAGGAGGCGAAACTTCTTAACGAAGCTGCCCCTTCAACACACTCTGATCAAACGATCAAAACAACCCAAAAAACGCGCGTCAAGCTTTGCGGAGCTGCTCGCAATTGCTTTAAATTCCTTCTGTCTAGCGGCCTTAACGAAGCCGAAGCCAAGGAAAGAGCCAGAACGGCTGTTCCAAAGTGAGAAAAAAGGAATCGTTCTGAATCCTTCCCTAGGGACTTAAATCGTGCCAAAATGGCAAAACCCAACATTGCTCACAAGCAGAGGTCTGTTGATGTTTCCACATCAAATCCGCCTCCATATCAACAAAAAACAGAGCAATAAAATTTTAAGCAAGCGCTGGAGAGTTACAAAATAGGTATCCTTGCCTCAGACTACCCGGAAACGCTACTTAACACTGACCAAATGACAGTAGTGCAAGACACCATCTTTGGTTTGATTTGTAGCCAAAAGACAGGGGATATCAGCCCCAAATTCTTTGGCACCAATTTCAGACCAGGCTGGCTTGTCTTCAACTGCAAAAATAAGGTCACGGCTGATTGGCTAAAAGGCGAAATTCCAAAAATAAAGCCTTGGGTGAATGCCTCACTGAAGGCGGTTGAAGAGGAAGAAATTCCCAAAAACCAAATTCTGGTGGGCCATTTCCCCGTTGGCCAAACATGCACAAACGAACAAATTCTCACTGCGATCAAGGTCCAGAATGAGGGTCTCCCCGTTCCTGAATGGAGGATCATAAGAAGAGAAGCCAAAGGCGCCGCTTCTATTCTCACCTTTTCGGTGGACCATAAATCCGTGGCTCTACTGAAAACAAAAAAAGACATCATAGACTTTAGGTTTGGCGATGTTCAACTCCGCCATCCTAAAGCCCCTAACAGAACTGGTGCCCCCAAACCCCCACCTAACTCCCCTGTCAAGACAGCCTGTATGACTCTGACGACAGGTAATAGTGCTCCACAGCTTTCACCAACGTCAGATCTACAAAACAGGCTGACAGCTCCAACAATCCCAGCTCCTCCCCCCCCCCCCCCCCCAGTTGCTGATGCCACATCAGCCGTAAGGCCTTCTTTACCAAAAGGTACCTCTGGCAACGCAACAACAACTCCCCCCTTCCCTGCTCAACAACCGTCGCCACAACAACACCAATATGTGTGAACGCAACACCAGCTGCAAAAAGCAGCACAGCCAAATTCATGGCTCAAAAACGGGACCCCAGGCCCAAAGGTAAAGCTCGGCAGAGGCTATTGAAAGCACCAGCGAGCTTTACCTCAACCCCAAAAACAAAATGAATTACACCACCCTAAAATTCCTGCAGATAAATCTCATGCACGCCAAAGCTGCCTCAGCTGCGGCAAGCAGGGAATTTGTCAAGCAGGATCCGGACTGCTTACTAGTCCAGGAACCATGGGTGGTAAGAGGCCAAATAAAAGGCCTTCCAACACAATCGTGTAAGTTAATATACGACAACACGCAACTCCAACCACGAGCTGCGCTTCTTATCCATAAAAGAACTAACTTTCTTCCCATTCCAGAATTCATCACAAATGATCTCGTTGCAGTACTAGCTGAGATCCCCACGGCAAGAGGCTTACAAAATATTGTAATAGCCTCAGCTTATTACCCGGGGGATACTACCTCCGCACCACCTGAAGAGGTAAGAAAACTTGTTAGATACTGCAACGCAAGGGGAAGACAGCTACTACTTGGCTGTGATGCCAACTCCCATCACACCATATGGGGTAGTACAGATATCAACAAAAGAGGTGAGTCACTTTTAGATTTTCTTATGCACTCAAACTTAGATATTCTAAACAAGGGAAATGAACCTACTTTTGTCACCTCCACTAGGAAAGAAGTGTTGGATATGACAGTGGCAAGTTTTGCCATAGCCAACAACATTCTCAATTGGCATGTCTCGAAAGAGATATCATTCTCGGACCACCGGCACATCAGATTTGATCTGTCAAGGCCGAATCCCAACAATATAGAAAACAATAGGGTACCAAGACACACGGACTGGAATCTCTACACAGAGACACTTCGTTGTGAATTTGAACCATCCTATCCAAACATTGACTCTCCTTATCAACTTGAAAGGGAAGCAACACGCTTAAGCTCAGAAATCACAAGCACATACGAGTCCAGCTGTCACATTAGACAGATCAACTCGAATCGCGATGTTCCCTGGTGGAACAGTGAGTTGGAGAAGTTAAAAAGAAAGCTTCGAAAGTTGTTCAACAAAGCCAAACGAACCAATTCGTGGAGCGAATATCGAACAACTTTAACGACTTACAACTCGATGATAAGAAGGCAAAAACGACTTACCTGGAAAAACTTCTGTGAAAGTATCGATAACTTGCCTTCTTCAATTAGAGTTCAAAAAGCCTTAGCTAAAGATCATAACAATGGTATTGGTCTCTTAAAAAAATCGGATGGTAGTTTTACCCAAAGTTACAGTGAAACTCTGAGCCTACTTTTGGCCACTCATTTTCCTGACTGTATACATACCACTGATCAATCTCTAACCACAAATGTGAGTTACACTACACCTAACAGCACAACAAGAAGTCTAGCTAGAAAAATTTTTAACGAAGACTCCATTAAATGGGCAATATCCTCCCAACAGCCTTTCAAGGCGCCCGGGGAAGATGGTATCTTTCCTGCTCTCTTGCAGTATGGAATTGATGCCATAATCTGCTCACTTATACTTATCTATAGATCCAATTTTGAATTAAGCTACATCCCTCAAACTAATAGAAAGGTGAGAGTAGTATTCATACCAAAAGCTGGCAATAGATCAAACTCAGACCCAAAATCCTTCAGACCAATCAGTCTCACATCCTTCTTTCTAAAGGTCATGGAAAAAGTGATTGATTTACACATTCGCAGTACGGCCTTAATAGCAAATCCTCTCAATGCTAACCAATTCGCTTACCAAACGGGTAAATCCACTGTTACAGCTCTCCATCAGCTGGTAAGCAAAATTGAGACTGCGTTTGCTAAGAAAGACATCATACTCTGCTCTTTTCTTGATATTTCTGGCGCCTTTGACAATACTACGTACTTGTCAATTCAAACCGCTGCAACTGTCAAAGGAATTGACACACCAACCATTAAATGGATTGACTCTATTATATATATAGTTAAGTGGCAGAATCATCTCCACGACATTAGGTCAAACATCAATAACAGTTAATGCTGTTAAAGGCTGTCCCCAAGGGGGTGTTTTATCTCCCCTGCTCTGGTCAATTGTAATAGATCAGCTCTTGGATGACCTCAATAAGCTGGGCCTTGATACACAAGGCTACGCTGATGACTTAGTCATCTCTATTCAAGGCAATCAAGAAGCACAGGTCACAAACCGTATGCAAAGTGCCCTGAACAAAGTTAATGACTGGTGCAACAAAGAAGGGCTTAAGGGCAACCCCACCAAAACAGTCATCATTCCATTCACCAGGAGACGTAAAATTAATCTCCAAACACTATCCCTAAATAGTGTTCAAATTAATCTTTCCAAAGAGGTCAAATATCTAGGAGTAACCCTGGATAATAAACTCAATTGGAAACCACATCTAGACAAAACCATAGCAAAAGCAACAAATGCTTTCTGGGCCTGTTCTAGACTTTTTGGTAAAAAGTGGGGACTCAGGCCAAAAATGATTTACTGGACTTACCTCACTATTATCACACCCATCATAACCTATGCTTCGCTGGTCTGGTGGCAAAAAACAGAACAAGTTTATGCCCGCAAATCTTTGCAAAAATTACAAAGACTAACCTGTGTAGGTATCACAGGTGCAATGCGCACCTGCCCAACTTTAGCGTTAGAAAGTTTATTAAATTTTCCTCCGCTACATCAAAGAGTAAAGAAGACTGCTGCACTAAGCGGACTAAAGCTTCATCTCACTAACCACTCAAGAAAGGAAAACTTACAAGGACATATGAGTATTCTGCAGGTGCTCCCAATACTGAAATCGCCTGCAGCACACTCCTCGGACTTTATGCCTAAACGCATAATGTTACACCACCCCTTTGAAGTAATCTTTCCAAACCGCTCAGCATGGAAGAACCCTGTAATCCTTACAAAGAACTTCCAATACGTCTGGTATACTGACGGTTCAAAAACAAACAACGGTGTAGGTGTAGGGATTTACGGTCCCAACTTTAAATCATCTACATCCCTTGGTAACACAACTACTATCTTTCAGGCAGAGGTAATGGCTATAGAATTCTGTATTAGGGAATGCATTAGAAGAAACCTCCGAAGATCAAGCATCCTAATCTGCTCTGACAGTCAGGCAGCACTAAAGGCTCTGTCCTCGACAAAAATCGAATCCAAACTAGTTTGGAACTGCCTGACTTGTTTACTTCAATTAGCTACTCACAATAAAATAACTCTTTCATGGGTGCCTGGTCATGAAGGCGTACCGGGTAACGAAGAGGCTGACCGACTTGCTAGACTTGGCTCTCAGTCCCAATTCAAAGGCCTTGAACCCTACTGTGGTCCCCCAATAAGTAGCCTTAAAAACGAATTAGCTACCTGGGAACGACAGAACATGATCAGCACCTGGAACAACTCAAATGGCCATCGTCAGTCAAAACTATTCATTGACTTATCCCACAAACGTATGAAAGAAATTCTTGACATGAGCAAACGTGACGCAAAGTTACTTACGGACTTCTTCACGGGACACTGCTCTCTCAAGTATCATCTTAAAAACATGGGCATCAGCCAAGATGACACCTGTCGTCTCTGTCTTGAAGACATAGAAACGGCTGAACACATTTTATGTGAATGCCCTGCCTAAGCTAGATCCAGACTTAAAATATTGAATAAAGGGTTCCCCTGTCCCCTTGATATCAGAAACACCTCTTCCTCGAAGATTCTTAGGTTCTTACATGACCTCAGCTTCGAATGAACAAACCTATACACTACGTGTAATTAAACCTAAGGGAACAGCACAAAAGATCTTTCAGGTCGACGTGCTTGTAAAGGTAATTTTCACCTTCACCCTATAAATTAAAAAAAAAAAAAAAAAAAAGGTAGGTAATTAAGGTAATGAAGAGACCTAAAACATCTTTGATTGCAATATATAGTAAACAACTTTTTGCTAAAACGGTGAAGGGTTAAAGGACTTAATAGAGGCTGTGATTGCGCTGCCACGCGCTCTTTAAACAATCATATCTCCGTCAATTTTTGTTTGACAGAAAAAATTCAAAGACCAAATTGTTTGTCAAAAAAATACCAAAATTTTTTATTTTTACACTATTATACGTATCTGTCGTCATTTTTGAGATATTATGAAAAAAGTGGGGTTTATAAAAATTTGAAAATTTGTTGTTTTTTTTTTAATTGTGACTTTTTTGAAAAATATGTGTCCAAAAGCAGCCAAACTGATACTATCTATCAAACTCTTCATAACAAACTTAATTTTAGGCGGAATACGATTAAATTTAATTTTGGAGGAAATGGCACTTATGAAAGCCATTGATTTAAAAGAAAAAAACATTAGATGCTCCCCTTATTTGCACTACAGCTCACTTATTTTACGTGCAAAAGACTTTTAATAGTGCTCATTTTAAAGCTTATTTCAAGCACTACAAAACATCTTGAAGTATTAGAATGCATAAAATGCATCTGCTCGCCGCTAAATGGCATTGAATACAACAATTAAATTTCAGACAAAATAAAAAATGGTTTTGATCTTTTATATCTAGCTTAATATTGTTCTTAGAATACTTTATGAAAAACCAAATTGTTCTTTGTTTTACCTGCTACAATTTTGTTCTTTATAAAATTTTCGATAGAACGTATAGTTTTGGAGATATTTGCAATAAATAAATGAAAAACGTGAACAAATTGCGAATTTTCAATTGCCAATAACTCGAAAAGTATTGGACTTAACAAAAAACTTTATATTTGTTTTTTTGCTTAAAATTAGGCCTTCTGTCGATATCCGAGGTTATTTCAAAAAAAAAAATTCACCCCCGAGAAGGGGTGGCAACCACCCCCAGGGTGGTGGCGGTGTGCAAATCATTTTCACTTTTGAATTTAAGGGTAAGATGAGCCTAATTCCAAAATTTCATGCAAATCGGTTCACAGTAAAAAAAAATTCGGAGGTTGGGCCCTATTTTTCGCTTCATTGACTGCACTAAATGGACAGACGACAACTACCACACGAAACATTTGACGAATACTACGAAGAAGTTCGAGGTTTAACACTACAGATGAAAAACAGACCAAACGAGAAGGACCTGACAAGCCTCGTGAGACAAAATATTAAAGACAGAGTAGCGTCATTGATTTTTGGCTGCTCAATCACCAACATCAAAGACCTTAGAGAAGAATGCAGAAGGGCGGAGAAGCATCTAGCAGCCAGAGACTTCAAAACAAGAAAGCCCATTAGCGAGATAAGCCAGAGGAAAGAGACTGATCAGGTAGGTCTAATAGAATCGGATGGCGAAGATGAGATACAGATTGCGGCGGTACAACAAAACAGAACCGACAGACAACAGACAAACCTAAAGACAGACAAAAGACAAACTACATTTAGAAACAATGACAGAACTTACAAAGGACAATACATTCAACGCGGCAACATGTCCGTCATCGTTCCATGCTTTGACGTGTTTTAACTGCGGCAAAGGCAATGTGTCCTTCCAATGTGGTTCGTGTCAGGGAAACCTGAATGTCGGCAGTGCACCCGGGAACATACCGCCGACAAGGACGACGAACCCGGAAAATCTGTAAATGTTAAAATATTAAAAAGAGAAGTAAAAATTGAAAATGAAGTGACTCACCCAAATACTAACAGACATATCAAAAGTCTCCATCAGCGCATAGTAGAATATGCCACTACCAGGAAAAGAATCTTCGCTGATGAGGTATGCTACGAAGATAAAACTAAAAGTAGGAATTATAGAAAAATAGAAAAATTGAGAAAAAAAGTGCAATAAGTAGAAATAGCAAGAAGAAAATTTAAGCTACCATACTAGCAGTTTCTGACGATAATAGACCCTACGCAAAAGTGACCGTGAACGGAGAACAGATGCTAGGGCTATTAGATAGTGGTGCTTTAGTTAGTTGTTTAGGGAAAGGTGCAATAAATTTCGTTCAGAAACACGACATACCAATGACAAAAATGAACAGTGACGTAAAAACAGCTGACGGTAAACAACAACAAATAAACGTGAGAATTAAGACTGAGATCTCATGGGGAGGTAACACCCAAGAGATTGAGCTGTATGTTGTTCCAAGTTTACAACAGCAGCTCTATCTAGGGGTAGATTTTTGGAAGATTTTTAAGGTCGCTCCAAAGATTATTAGCGAGATAAGTGATTTAGCTTCAGAAGAGAATCAGGAAAAGATTCCCATGAGAGAGCTCACCCCAATACAAAATGAAGAGCTGGAAAAGGTGAAACTTCAGTTCCCATCCTGTGCGGTACTGGGATTGGGTAAAACCTCAATTGAGGAGCATGTCATTGAGATGGAAGACGACACCATTCCCATCAAGCAACAACATTACCCAATATCGCCAGTGGTACAGAAACTGATGTACGCAGAGCTTGATCGTATGCTCGAACTAGGGGTGATAGAGGAGAGCAATAGTGCGTACAGTTCTCCAGTGTTGGTGAGAAAACCAGGGAAGAACAGGTTATGCTTGGATTCGCGCAAGATAAACGCCGCGACCAAAAAGTTTGCCTATTCGCTTCCTCACATTGAAGGGACTCTAAGTAGGCTGCAAAACACTCACTTCATATCGAGCATCGATTTGAAGGATGCATTTTGGCAAATTCCTCTGGAGGCCAAATCAAGAGAGAAGACAGCATTCACAGTCCCTGGGCGGCCATTATATCAATTCACGGTGATGCCGTTTGGATTGTGTAGCGCCGCTCAGAGAATGTGTAAGCTGATGGACAAAGTCATACCCGCTCGGTTGAGAGAGGATGTCTTTGTTTACCTGGACGATCTCTTGGTTTGTTCTCCAGATTTCCAAAGTCACATGACGGCATTGAAAGAGGTCGCCAAACATCTAAGAGAAGCAGGATTAACCATTAACATTGATAAGAGTAAGTTCTGTTACAAAGAAATAAAATATTTGGGGTATTTTGTAGGAGACGGGTGTCAGGACAGACCCAGATAAAGTATCGGCGGTAAAAGACTTCCCGATTCCAAAAACCCCGAAACAACTCCGACGGTTCTTAGGCATCACTGGATGGTACAGAAGATTCATCCCGAATTTTTCAACCATTTCAGCACCAATGACAGATTGCCTGAAAAAGGGTAAGGATTTTGAAATGTCTCCAGAAGCTATAGTAGCTTTCGAGGATCTAAAGACGACATTAGTGACAGCACCCATACTGACGAACCCGGACTTTACGAAACATTTTTACTTACAATGCGACGCATCAACTTCAGGTGTAGGAAGTGTTCTCTTCCAAAAGGATGACGAGAATAACGAACGACCGATAGCATTCATGACCCAGAAACTTGATTTCGCGCAGCGAAATTATAGCGTGACAGAACTTGAGTGCTATGTGGGCGTTTTGTCGGTAAAGAAGTTCCGAGCCTACATCGAAGGACTTCCCTTCACCATCATAACGGATCACGCCAGTCTAAAATGGCTCATGACCCAAAAAGACCTAAGTGGACCTTTAGCTCGTTGGAGTTGCAAACTCCAAGGGTTCGATTTTTCGATCGAACATAGGAAGGGTGTCCTAAATGTAGTCCCGGATACTCTCTCGCGAATCCATATGGATGAGATCACGGACTCGACAACTGAAGTTGATCTCAACTCTCCATACTTTTCTTCTGAAGAGTATACTGAGTTGAAGAAGACCATAGACGTAAACAAAGACAGACTACCCGACGTGTGCATTTCTGACGGCTTTGTTTACAAACGGACGGACAGATGGACCGGAGACCCGATTCAAGAAGACAGAGCTTGGAAGCTCTGGGTACCGGAGGAGTTGCGTAGGGGTTTATTACAAACCGCACATAATTCATCCACAGCTGGCCACGGGGGGATTCACAAAACTCTGTCCAGGTTAAGGCAGAGATATTTCTGGCCAAATATGACAAGTGAAGTGCAATATTTCGTCCAAAACTGTGGTATATGTAAGTGCAATAAACCAATGAACTCTGTTTCTAGGCCCCCCATGGGACAACAGACTATAACCGAACGACCATTTCAAAGACTGTACATCGACTTCTTAGGACCATACCCACGAACAAAAACAGGAAACACACACATTCTTATAGTATTAGACCATTTTAGCAAATACGTATTGCTTAAGCCTATCAGAAAAGCAACAGCAGCCGAGGTAGTAAAATATCTAGAAGAAGGGGTATTTCATATGTTCGGAGTACCAGAGTACATTCATTCTGACAACGGAAAACAGTTTGTTTCAGAACTGTTCTCCAGCTTTTTGAACAAATATGGAGTAAAACACGTTCGAATAGCATTTTACTCACCCCAGGCAAACGCTTCCGAACGAGTTAACCGATCAGTTTTGATCAAATTCAGATCGTATATCGAAAGCGACCAAAGAACATGGGATACTCACGTGAGTAATGCTGCATTTTCGCTTCGAAGTGTAGTTCACGAAGCAACAACATTCGAACCATATTACGCCATGTTTGGAACTCAAATGGTTCAAAACGGAAAAACTTATAAACTATTGAGAAGATTAGGGATGGTTAGGGACGCTAACATTGAAATAAAAAATATCACAGACAAGCTTAGCTTGATAAAAGCAAAAATATTCGATAATCTTAAACTAGCTCACCAAAAAGCAGAAAAATCGTATAACACACGCTGTAAAAACATTTCCTATAAGATAGGCCAAATAGTCTATAGAAGAAACTTTAAACAAAGCAACATGGCCGAGCACAACAACGCTAAGTTAGGGCCTAAATTTATAAAATGTATTATTTTAAAACCTATCGGTAACTCACTATATGAAATAGGGAATCTAAAAGGCGAGAAAGTAGGAGTATACCATGCCAAAGACATTCACTCATGATGAATGGTCAAGACGCACTCGTGCTGCTGTTGCTAGATTCAACCTGTGATATATATGTAATGTGTAGTTTATTTATTTATTTATTTATTTATAGACATAGTTTATTTATTTATTTATAGACATAGTTTATTTATTTATTTATTTACAGAGATAGGTTATTTATTTATTTACAGAGACAGTTTATTTATTTATTTATTAACAGAGATAGTTTATATATTTACATATTTATTTATTTATTTAGTTACCTATGTATTCAACTTGACTACCTGATACCCTACTGTGATATTCAACAACCTATTTAAATTTCCAGACCACAACACTATTACCAACTGTGATAACTAACAACCTATACTAACAGAATCCACCAAATATCATAACATATCCCAATTAACTAACATCCATACACCTTCCTCAACATCCACTCCATTCACAACCCACCCTAAACCCTAACATTCAGTCATATTAGTTACGTATTTATGTTTTTAAAAGATTATGTTTAACTACTTATGTTAGAGCAGAGACCTTCAAGCTAAAGTAATAAATGATAAATAGAATTGCCCGGCATTTATTAGGTATTAGGTATTTCAGGTAGTGGGACGAGCCACACGTCACGAACGGCGAAAGAAAAGAATAAGGGTTGTAATTATAATATACAACTACGACTAACAGCCGTCGTGTTTGTTACGTAGGGAAACGCACACGTATTATTTATATATATAATTATATTCACGATATGAGATATAAATAAATGTATCTACACTAGATCACTTGCTGCCGAGACTGAGGAACAGTCTCACATTATGACTAATCGCATACTCCAACGTTGGTACAATCCACATTATGTCCAAGAATAAATTCCATTTAGAAAACATGAAAATTAGAAGAAGATACATTTACAAAATCAAAACAAACTTTATAAATATAGATATGTAACTTACCCTCATCATAGAAGGAAAACCCCACCTGAAAAGAAAAAAAAAATCAGACACAAATCGCATACAACGTACCGACCTACCTCAACAAGACGAATAAAGTCATTACATGGGGTGAATGAACCCTTGTATGATGAGGTCTCTTGTAACATCCAATCGTCGGGCATAGTTGTGGATATGCATACATCAGTAGATGATTATCCACCTTTATTTTATTCTTTTTATACACAAAACACTGAAAAATGTAAATAAACAGAAAAATAAAGAGAAATAAAAGAATTACACTCGATAAACAAATAACTCACGAACGACACCGATGTACACTGACGAATAGCCCGAAGCATCGAGTAAATGTATGTTTTTTTTTTTAAATGGTAATCGGGAGAAATAGGAACTGAAATAATAGTTCTAAATACTTTAAAGACTAGACAAACATTAGAAAAATGAAAAATAATGCTGAAAAAAGAACACGACGCGCAAAGATAGAAAGACATTTTGACATGTAACTTTGTAAGCGAAACGTCAAAGTTGTCAAGCGAAAAGCTGTGTAGTGAATTCGCTTCGAAAGCAAATACTCCAACCCACAAGAAAACAGATCGAGAGTCGAACACAGAAGTAGTTAACTTACAATTAGATGAGAAGCTTTTGAGAGAAAAAAAAAATAGGGATGAAAAGTGACAACATAAGAATAGGCGTTAGAAAAATTAGTTATATGGGGCTGAGATAGGAAAGTGCAATATAGAGTAGATAAGTAGGTGTTAGTTATAGCGATTAAATTAGAATAGCACATATACTAAGTAGGAGACTAGTGATAGTGAATGACACAGATAGAATAAGAAATAAAGAAATAATAAACACTGTAAGTAAAACGGAAAGTAAAGAAGCTTGCGGGTCTAAACCAGCATACCCGAAGTGCAAGAGGGGGGAGTATGAAATGTAGGCCAAAGGCCAACGGCCTGGCAAAAGACATTTTTGAATATAGGCGAACAATTGCAAAGTCAAGTTCAACGTAACAGCACCATACTAAAGGCAATCGAGTAAGTGCATAGAAAGCGTAAATTGAGTGAGAGTGCAATACTGATAAATTGTTAAGGGAAAGAATTTCAATACGGATGTTCTTATATTTTTCTTTGAAAAGAATAAGAAATATAACAAAAGGTGAGTGATAGTGAAGGTTCTGAAAATATATATACCTATACATATATATATATCAAAAAAATTAGACATTTTTGTTTTTTTTTTTTATACGCAGATATCGCCACAGGTTGAGAACTACGAAAAAACGAGTATCCGAAGGTTGTTCTAGAAACCTAGGTGAAGGTTTTTTTTTTGGTAAAGCGATTAAACGAAAACCAAAGATTCAGAGGGTTGAGCCATATATGTATATTGATATATATATATAAATTTCCGATAGATTCATCATCTGATAGATATATAGAAATATCTATATATGTACATATATATATACCGCGGTGCGAAACCACCGAGAACAAAGCAGAGGGTGTGGAACCAGCCTATGTGGCTTAAGCTTTTAAGATCCAGAGGATACTCGAGGGATTTTTTTTTTCTACACGAAAGAAGACAATAGGGTTCTTGGCGAAAGGAGAAAAGAAGCAGCCGAATTGACTGGAGCAAGCAGGGTGTTCTCGGCTGAAAATTTAAAAAAAAAAAAACTAAGTGCATATAAACTTGAAGAAAAGATAACGCTAACAACAAAAAAAAAAAAAAAAAAAAAAAAAAAAAAAAAAAAAAAAAAAAAAAAAAAAAAATTAAGAGTAAATAGTGAATTTAAAAAGGAGAAAGTGAATTTTGCTGTTGTATAAAGTTGAAATTATTCTCACATAAGGATATAGCGATCTAGTGGTAAAATTACATATATATTATCAGTGAAGTGTGGTACATTAAGAAGGTAGATTCCGGGAACTCCGGGAAATAAAGGAGTTGGGAAATTCCGTCATCTTGGAACGTGCTGCCGGCAGGACTGCGAGGGACGAAGAAACCGTAAGTTAACCAAACCTTTCCATTTCACTTTTTACTTATGATATATAAGTTAACATTCTAGTTCCAACGTTCCATAAATAGCATCCAGGCAACGCAAATCTAAGGGATGCAGACCTACCATAAAACCGATCGTAAAACCGAGAAACAGTTTTACGATATCCTAAACCAACAATAAGAGAAACGACATCTGGCACATTAGGTTCGACCAATTCCAGGAAGGACTAATTATTATCATATTCACTATCTTAAACAAACCAACCCCTAAGAAGAACGAGAACGCACAACAGCGGAGGAGAGGAATGATTTCATCAGTTTTAGTCAGAACACCAAGCGAATCAGTCTCTTGTAAATTTTTATATTAGTATTTTAAGTTTCAATAAAATTATTCTGATTGCAAGTATTCGTTAAATTAATAGGGGGCTCAACCGGGATCCTCACGCGCTAAACGATTTAAAAATAAAAAGTAAAATCAGTGTGTGATATCCTGTGCCAAAAAAAAATAACCAGCCAAAGTACCTTGCACAGACAAGGGAAAGTAGCAGTAACAAAAAGTAAAAGTCGTACTTTACCAAAGACCAGTATCCTGAGGAAAAAAACGAAGCTTTGAAATCCAGAAAGTATCCTGTCACAAAAGGAAAATAAAGTTTATTCTAGTAAGAACGTATTTTAAGAAATTATATAAAATTATTTGATAAGAATAGTGATTGTAATAAGAAGTATATGTGGAAAAAACATAGACATAACCAAAAAAAATCAGATAGCGGTGAGAGCTACCACTTAGACTCCTTAAAAAATATCAAACTAGAAATGGCCTTTGCTCCTGCTTCAACTGAGCAAACAATTGACGAACTTATAGCAATAGCCATAAAGCGCAATAATGAAGCAATTCACAGCGTTATGAAAGAAAAAGAAGGTATACACAAAAATGAGATATAAAAATTACAGAACCTCATCTCATCAATGGGGATTACTAGTTCCATTACGGATTATACAACACAAAAAATAGATCCGACGATTACATGTAATGAACCTTTGGACGTTATAAGATCTTTGCCAGAATTTTCTGGAAGTCAGACCTCATACGTGAGTTGGCGAGAAGCTGCTCACAACTCCATATCATTATACGACGTGGGTAGTAAGAAATATTTCGAGGCACTAACAATTTTCCGTAACAAGATCACGCAACACGCGAATGATATTTTAACTAATCATGGCACAGTGTTGAATTTCGATGCCATAATTTCGCGATTAGATTTTGCCTACGCGGACAAAAGACCAGTTCATATAATAGAACAGGAGCTGAGTATTCTAAGGCAAGGTTCAATGTCTTTAATAGACTACTATAACTCTGTTAATCAGAAATTTACTCTCTTGACCAATAAGACAATTATGACACATGGTTCCAATTCACCGGTCACGCTAGAACTTAATAATATACACCGACGAAACGCCTTGCGAGTATTTATTACTGGTCTAAATGGTCAGTTATCTAATATTTTATTTTCACTAAATCCACAAGATTTACCAAACGCTCTTGCCAAGGCACAGGAATTAGAAAGCAATAACACAAGAGCAAATTTCGCGCTTCAATTTACATCTTATAAAGGGGAAAATAAGAAAGATTCAAACATTCTTCGTTTTCCTACACGGAATAACCACGCACAAGTTCCACAACACCAATACAGAAATGATTGTAGACAATTACCACAGCGTTTTGAACCAATGGTTCTTGGTAGCTCTGCTAACAAACCTATTAGTTCTCAAGAGCTGAATAGATTTAAAGAAATACATCAGCAGACAAGTAATACCAACCCATTCCGTGCAAATAACACTTATAATTATAATAAGCATGGTAACAACTCCCGTTGGCAAAAACCTCAATATAACACATACAACAATAATACGCGTCTAATCTTTAAACGAGAAAGAGAACCGAGTGCAAATCACTCTATTCAACCACCTCCACAAAAAAATGAGAGGATCAATAACCTCAACGAAGGTAGTGATTTTTTAAGGCGAAGAGTGGGGCTACCCCACTTACGACGAAGAGTAAATGGTAGAAATATAAAGATTTTAATAGATACTGGTGCCAGTAGTAACTACTGTCAACCGAACATTTTAAGCAATCCCATTTCGTTAGCAATATTTAAACGAGCTTGCACTGTAAATGGGGAAACAATAATAAAAATTTGCCATGAAGCATTTATTTTCGATAGAGAAACACGTTTTTACGTTCTCCCAAACTTGGAGTACGAAATTTTAATAGGAGCAAATTTGCTCAGCTCAATAAATGCGGAGATTAATTTAGAAAATAATACCCTTAAATATGGGAACAAAATAGATAAAATCTATTTTGACGAAGAAATAAGTATGATGATTAATCATATTGAGAATCATGGTACATTAGTGGAACCAATGGTGAAGAAAATAAAAAGTATTCACTCAAACATTGACACTACACTTCCGTTCAGGACAGATGTCGTAGCGGAAATACGCACAGTACACGATAAGCCTGTCTGGAGCAAACAGTATCCATACCCTCTATCAGCTAATGAATTTGTGAATAAAGAAGTAATTAAAATGTTAAAAGAAGGTATAATAAGACCTTCCAAATCTCCATACAATAGTCCTGTATGGATTGTACCAAAAAAAGGTGCAAATGAAGATGGCTCGCCTAAAAACAGGTTAGTCATTGATTACAAGAAATTGAACGAAAATACAATATCAGACAAGTATGCAATACCGGATACCAACGTAATTTTATCCAACCTTGGAAAAGCTAAGTATTTTTCCACGCTGGATTTAGAATCAGGGTTCCATCAGATAATGATGAATTAATCCGAGATAGAAAAAACTAGTTTTTGTGTTAATAATGGCAAGTACGAATTCGTACGATTGCCTTTCGGATTGAAAAATGCTCCATCAATCTTTCAAAGAGCAATGGATAATATTTTAAGACTATATATTGGCAAAATATGTCACGTCTATATAGACGATATCATTGTGTATTCACACAGTATCCAAGAGCATACAGAACATTTGGATACCATAATCCGTGTTCTTAAAACAGCGAATATGAAAATTTCTATTGAAAAGTCAATACTATACCAAGAAAAGGTAGAATTCTTGGGTTATGTCGTCGGGCATAACGTTATAAAAACCAACCCGAACAAGGTAGCAACAATCAAAGAATACCCTGAGCCAACGACTCTTCGTCAACTCAGAAGTTTCTTAGGTATGATTGGTTACTACCGTAAGTTTATTAAGAACTATGCAAGCATAGCCAAACCATTGAAAAAATATCTTCAAAGTGATAGTGGGTAAGTGTCTACCCACATGGCAAAGAAGACGAACATTAAGTTAGATGCGGAAGCTTTGCAAGCATTTAATGTACTTAAAGACCACCTAATAACTGAAACCGAAATTAACCAGCCCGATTTTTCAAAAAAATTTGTCCTCACTACCGATGCCTCAGACGATGCAATCGGAGCAGTCTTATCGCAAGATGGAAAACCCATAACTTTTATATCCAAAACATTAGGAAAAACTGAGAGAAACTTTGCGGCAAACGAGAAAGAACTCTATGCCATAGTTTTCGCTCTAAAAAACTTACGTAATTATCTGTATGGAGTTACTAATTTAGAGATCCATACGGATCACCAGCCTTTGACATTTGCAGTTTCACCTAGAAACCCTAATACTAAGATGAAACGCTGGCACGCTCTTATTGAAGAACATGCACCGAAAATGGTCTATAAACCTGGAACTACAAACGTAGTGGCTGATGCCCTATCAAGACAAAATTTAAACCAGATTTCGGACAGTTCTTCTGAAGCCACTCAACACTCAGCGGAAAGTAGTGATGACTATCAAATTGAATTGATTGATAGACCTTTGAATCAATTTAACCTACAGATAATAATAGATAAAGGGATAGAAACTATTCACGAACATACTAAACCCTTCCCCAGGAAAGATAGACATATCATTACATATAACGATCCTTCCGACCTGATACCTTTATTGAAGGAATTTGTAAAAGAAGATTTAGTAGCCTTGTTTGCTTCACCCGAAACAATCTATGATATTAAAAACATTTTGAAAGGACATTTCACGAATAAATTCATACAGGCAAAGTATTTTGCCCACGATATTTCTAATAAAGATGACCAGGTATCAATAGTAGCACAAACGCATACCCGTGCGCACAGAAACTTCAGGGAAAACCTTAAACAAGTTATTGATAAATATTATTGGCCTGGAATGTCAGACGAATTCCAACAATTTGCAAGAAACTGCGAGGTATGCAACGTAAATAAATACGACAGGCACCCTAATAAGCAACCAATTGGTGAGGCACCAATTCCTGTAAAAGAGGGGGAGTGCGTTCATATTGATGTAATGTTTGCAGAAAAAGTAAAGATTCTTACATGCATCGATGCTTATTCTAAATTCTTAGTTATTAAAATTCTAGAAAATCGCCAAGAAATGCAAAACAAAGTTCTTGAGCTACTGCAAGCTTTTCCTGATTGTAAAAACTTAGTATGCGACCAAGATCCCACATTTACCTCGGCTTCTTTCGTATCACTAATGCAAAGGTCTGATATCACTGTATACTATACCCCAGCTAACCACAGTACGACTAATGGTCAAGTGGAACGAGCTCATAGTACCCTTCAGGAGATAGCCAGATGCGTTAAAGAGGAGTATAAATTATTAGATGTAGTTGAAGTATTCATCAGAGCAGCTAAAGAATATAATAAAACTATTCATTCTTCAACTGAAAGGAAACCCATAGAAGTTTTGTTTAATAAAATAAATCACTCCGATCTTCCATTAAAATTAACAATGGTCCAAGATAAAATGCTTGAGGTCCATAATAAAAAAAGAAAATCTAAAGAAGTCAAACCCGATGATACAGTGTATCAAAAGACTACAGGTGCCCACTGGGGCAAATTGCAACCCAAGTATAAACCCCGGAAAGTATCCGAAGATTTGGGGAATAAAGTTAAACTTAAAAATGGTAAGATTGTCCACAAAGATAATCTTAAATTTTAATTCCAGACAATGGACATCATCACACTTCTCTTAACATTCATGCTATCAACCAGAGCAGAAATCATCGATTACACTCGAGACAATTATGTGCTAGTCGAAACTGGTGACGCACTTCTATATCAAAATACTTCAAACATCTTCCACGTGACTAACTTGACTTATTTTCAAGATTTTCTTGACAGAACCAAAGAATCATTGGAACAACATTACGATAGTACAATCTATGCTGACTCACCGAAAGATAACACACATAACAGCGATTTCAATATTATACAAACGCTTTTAGACCAACTTATGGTTTCTCGCTCTAAACGAGCAATTGAAACAATAGGAACTATATGGAAATGGATAGCTGGTACCCCAGACCATGATGATGAGATTATGGTAGAGAATAAAATTAACGATCTTATAATAAACAACAATAAACAATTTGTAACCAATTCTAAACTGTTCGAAGCAATACAATCTGTAAAACATACAATTAAAAGTGAGCTTATTTCCGCAAAATGTAAATTAATTATCTTTGAGCTTCAAAATTTGATGAACACACTCACTCTTGCTAAGTTAAATGTTTTGAATCCAGCTATCTTGAATATTGATGATATAAACAAAATTGTAAAAAATGAATTAATTAAAACTTTTACTATTAGTGACTTAATCGATGTTTCTAAATTTAAAATCTTACAAAAAAATGGAATTATTATAATTTATATTGAATACCCCATCATTCACAAAAATTGTAAGATATACGAAAGTAGGGCCATAAGCCAGAAAGATGGGAAACTAATTTTAAGTAAAGAAATTGCCAAATGTAACAAAACATTCACGAATGTACAAAATTGCAAACATGAGTTAAAGTATACGTTCTGCGAAACAAATCAAAATAAAACATGTCTATCAGAACTACTAAACAACCAAAAAACAGTATGTAATAAAATTAAGGAAAAGAATATAGACTTAGAATTAATTAAAGATGGAACCATTCTCCTATCCGGCGAACACACCGTGGACAACGAAACTTTAAAGGGTGTCTACCTAGTGAATTTTGAAAATAAAACTGTTATTGATGGAATATCATACGAGAATCCTACACGCCTGATCCAGAATTACCTGAAGACCTACACAATTGAGAAATATGAAATTGGCCAATATATCGAATCACTTGACGAGCAACTAAAGTTTGATAATATAAACTTATTAGAATCTTTACAGATTGAAGCAACTAAAAGCCCTTTTTTCTCTGCTTTTGGACTTGTCTCATTCACGGTCCTCGCTACAACATTTATAGTTATTCTTTACAGAAGAAGAACTCCTAAGCTTACTCCAGAACAACATCTTAACCAGGGAGCCGACAGAATAGAAATGCTTGTACGGCAAAGTGAAGCTGCGGGGCGCGCTTTTTAAAGAAAAGGAGGAGTTAACATTCTAGTTCCCACGTTCCATAAATAGCATCCAGGCAACGCAAATCTAAGGGATGCAGACCTACCATAAAACCGATCGTAAAACCGAGAAACAGTTTTACGATATCCTAAACCAACAATAAGAGAAACGACATTTGGCACATTAGGTTCGACCAATTCCAGGAAGGACTAATTATTATCATATTCACTATCTTAAACAAACCAACCACTAAGAAGAACGAGAACGCACAACAGCGGAGGAGAGGAATGATTTCATCAGTTTTAGTCAGAACACCAAGCGAATCAGTCTCTTGTAAATTTTTATATTAGTATTTTAAGTTTCAATAAAATTATTCTGATTGCAAGTATTCGTTAAATTAATTTATATATGTTACAACATATTATCTATAGATCGGAAAGAAAATTTGCTTAACCTAGTCAATTATCTTTTAATTATAAAAAGAAAACTTTTTTTTTTTGAATTCACCACTAAAAGATTATGGAATAAATTAAAATAGTGTATATATGCATACTAACCTTTTTTTTTTTTGAATTAAGTTTTCAAAATTGTTCTTTTTTTTCTGTGCGAAGTTAAGTAAACATGAGTTACTAAAAGTACTGTGATTGGGTGTGTGGAAATTCCAAATTAGGCCGGCGGTAGGACGATAAAGGAAGACGACCTAGACATGACGAACGTTTAAGACAATACTTACTTCATGACGGACTAAGACAGTGAACAGAAAGTGGCTGGGAATCGCAACAAAGGGGCTATCACCATAGTATTGCCAAGGTGATGGCGTAGGTTGTGTTTTCAAACACAAGGGAGGGATGGCAGCGATTTTTACCAACATCATCAGGTAAGGCTCTTGACGAATTGGTCGAACCATCATATGAGGGAGACAAAGAGTTGTAGGTGAGGTAGTAGGTCGAGTTATTTATTACAGTTTATAGTTATAGTTTATTACACATATATGAATGTATATGCATACATACACACATATGTTCTTATATGCATAAAAAGTATATGAAGTTAGGTTTAATAGTTAGGATAGAAGTAGGATTTAGGTGTAATTTAGTAGTAGGAAGCATCGACTTCCTCTGAACCTACAACTCACTCCTTTCTCTTGTGTGGTGGCATAGTTACCTAAATTTGTGTATAATCCTATTCCAATTACCATCCTACTTCAAACCCCAACCTGATCCTATCCTGATCCTTAAACGGCATGATCAAATTTTTTGTTTGTTAAAGTTGAAGGAGTATGGAACAGGGCAATAACCACCCCATTTCCACGAGCTTAGCCGAGCGACCACAAGCATGCCACTGCCCTGTTTCCATCCCGATTTTGACCAAGTAGACTCACAACAATTCACAACAATGGCGCCCAACGCATACGAACGGCTCAGAGATAAATTGAGACTCCAAGGAGATGATTTTGTTTATTAAGGTCATCCCCTTGGACTCACAATTATTTCAAAATCCAAGTTTTTTAATTTTTTTTTCATATTTTTTTTATCCTTACCTTTAACACAAATTTGGGTATCGTAGATGCTCTTCAGACTTTGGCACTTCAAAGCCAGATGTGCTATCTTACAGGTCCAGAACCCGTAGATGTAGTGAGGTAGACCGATGGGGTGTTAAAACTGAAGAGCGGGTTAGGAGGATGATGGAACATACTTCACACTAGCCACTCTGTTAAGCTCAGCTAGACAGGTGTTGTGGTGGGAGTCTGAACCATCGGAATCCTGATCGTGTGAAGAATCTTGTCTACTCTCTTGCTAGCCTATCCTTAGGATTTATATTCCAGAGGATGAGAAGTGGTGGGGAGGAAGACTGGTTTCGAAGCATTCGTCAATTTCCAAGAGCACCAGTCGCTTTCAATACTTGACCAAACTATACTATACTTTACTAAACAAAAGACTATACTGTACTATACTATACGATACGTTACTTTACAAAAGACATAAAACAAAACATGACAACTTCCTATTCCGAATATCGTTTGGAAAACCTAAAGGATTTTCACACACCTAACACTTAATAACAAACAAACAAGAAAAAAAAAAGATACATCTGAGTTTTCAACTTAATCTTAAATTGAATTTTTCTATTTTGAATTTAATTTTTTTTGATCATATTTTGAATTATATTTTTGAATTCTACTACATATTTTGAATTTTATTTTGAATATTATTTTTTTTGAATCTTATTATTTTTATTTTGAATTTTGAATTTTGAATTTTTTTTTACAAAACAAAGAAACAATAATGAGTAACCAAAATACCGGAGCAATTCCGAAGAGCACCCTGCCAAACCAGTCAAAAGGTGGGGGGAGAAAGGTTACCCGTTTGGCCTCCAGAATGGCCCAAAACCACGAAGGTGACCAAAGAGATATAAATTATATTGATATGGTAGAACAGGAGGGGGATAGAAATCCATTTGAGGAAAATGACAGTAGTTTAGGGGCCACTTTTCATGGCTTTCCTTCCCATGCTGAGGGTATGCTGGAAGGTGAGACGCAAGAGTGTGAGGTAATTGAAGATAGGGAAAGTCTAATCAGGCAAACGGAGGAGTTAAATAGGGAAAATAGAAGTATCTCTAATTTAGAACCAGAAAATGAAGGCTCAACAAACAAAGAGAGCGATAAATTAATGAAAATGATCGAGTCAATTGTTACGCAGTCTCTTAATGAGACACATGCCAAAACGATGCAGTGGGTTTAACGAAAGGTTAAAAGTAGTAGAAAAATCCACCTTATCGCTGTACGCGAGGCAGGAGAATTTTGAGAAATCGTTCAAAAACGATTCACTCCATGAACCACCGTCTCCACCTGCATCACAAACAGTGAATGTTCGACCAGTTCAAAACGAAAACAAGAAAAGAGAGGATTTCCATAAGTGGGGAGTGAAGTTCGATGGAACGTCAAAGAGTATGACGGTTGAGAGCTTCATCTTCCGAGTTGAGACGTTCCAAGAGAAGAAGGGAGTCTCTAACGAGCAGGTGTTTGCCAATTTTCACCACTTGGTGACCGACACAGCCGAAAAATGGTACCGGCAATACCTGGAAGAGAATCAAAACGACGAGCTATTCAACTACTCTGACCTGAAAACAGATTTTTTACGACAATTCCGCAACAGCAAGACCGACCACGAAATACTACGAACTATAATGGACAGACGACAACCATTGTATATGAAATCTATAGTAATATTACCGAGCAGCTTTTTCTTAGGACATTGTTGGTAACTAGGGTGCGCTGTCATTGTACGGGGCATATGGAAAGACAAAAAGCAGCTTTTATGCGCATGGTGGAATGTATTATTTTGGATGAGGATTTCGTATGGGCTAGAAAGAAAGGCATATATGTTTGAATTTAAATAAATGTAGAAACCGAAACCGGTTTAGGGGCATTGGTACACAATTATGTAACATGAAGCATATGCAATGCTTAAAGCTTGATGGTAATGGTAAACAAGTTGATATAATTATATTTTCAGAGTGGTAGTATGTACATTTGTTTATTGCAAGGTGCGTGTGGCATTGAAATTGCAGCGTTGCAAAGTTCAATTCATTTTTTTTTTTAAATAGAAAATAGTCAAATGAGCACAAAATTCTATTTTTTAAGAAAAAAAAACCTTAATTACCTCGTTTCCATTTAGAATCGGGTAATCAAATCGGATTATGATTCACATTTCGATGCAGGTATCTACTTACGCACTGAATCGAGTAATCTAGGTATAAAACACGCTCTTTTGAATCGATCCAGCTACAAGAGCTGTATCGGATCGGGTAATCCTATTTCAATTCGATGTAGGTATACACTGGCAATAATTCGAATTGAAATGTGATTCAATTCAAAGTGGAAATGAGGTATATATTGGGACTCATCAAATTGAGATTCACGCTCTCTGTCGGGGTTATTTCGAACCCTACAAAGAGTTTAAGGGAAATGCCTGCATTGACACTAACCAAAATTTTTGCTTCAACAAATCGACCAGTATGATATTATAGAGGTTTTTCTTTTTTAGTTCCGAACAGATAAGTGAAACGTCAAAAACGTAAGAGTATTTCTTTTTCAGTTCAGCAATATCTGAACGCTCAAAATGTTTTTCTTTTTTCTTCGGAACACTACGCGAGCGCACTCTACGTGCTCGAAATAAAATGACGGGGCATCTAGAGCAAGAGTCTGAGCGCAGCTCACTGAACACGCTCAGTTCAGAACACTTTCACGCTGTTCGTTCTCAGTTCTGTTCACTGTTCGGAACTAAAAAAGAAAAACCCCTTTTGTGAACGACAAAAAACTCAAACATAGAAATAAGGTTGGTGTCGTATTACACCCAGACGGTTTTGCCAAGACGCAAATGAGTGCGAAAGAGAAAGCAGATGAAATAGAAATACTTTAAAAAATCTCAACCCGCAAAGTTTTGGGTTGAGGATTGTCCAGTTGTCTTGGATGGTTTTTGACGTTTCTTTTTCTTGTCTTTCTTTGTTTCATGTCGTTGCTTTATTGTATCTTCTAATGTTCATGAGTAAAGAAGTAGTATGTCTTCGAACAATTTCTTTAATTTTTCATATATTATGTTGGTAATATATATATTGGTATTTTCCATATCCATGATGTCAATAATCATTGCTGCAAAATCTAATTAAATTATTTACCACTACAAATGACATTTTGCTCTTTATGAGATTTTTTTTTGTGGATTTATAAATAATGCAGCTGAGCTTCTTTGATTATTTTCACACTTTGACTCTGTGGGTGAGAACAAAAAATGAAAGAGAAGTGTCAAAAAACCCGCAGCCTCAAAACGTCTGAGTGTAATAATGAGAAACTGTCGGGATGAGGGTTCAAAAAAAAATATACGAAACACGCAGCAGGCAAACAGTCTGAATGTAATACGACACTTGGTATTGAAAAGCGAAAAAGTGATTTTTAAAGCAATGGGAATAGGTTTGAACAATTTATTTTCTAGTTGCAAACGATGTAAATACAATCTAGTGAGAGGTAAGATTATCAAATTAAAGGTTTATCATGTGAAATATTAAGAAGGTGTCTTTGTTTCAATATTGATTAGGAATAAGAAGAGTCACTCAACGCTGTTCGCTATGACGATATTGTCGATAAGGCATTCGAGGAGGCTGAAAAGAGCTACCCAGCAATCATCTTCATTGATGAAATCGACGCCAGTGAAAAGTAGCTACTGAAAGGATTTTAACTATGTCCCTGTCCATACGTGTTATGCTCATAAAGTTATATCGGTCGTTTCTGGGCAAAAGGGGTGAGGAAGAAAGGTACTCAATGCGCAAAATGAAATTTGATTTATCTGCCTAAGCAGTACACTTGGCGTGTCCAGACGGGTTATGCTCATAACGTTATGCTTTTTTCAATACAATTTTCAACACAATATGGAGAATTTGTGTGAGGAATTATAACAACGTCTGGACACTAGGTGTTAACAGCATAACCCGTGTGGACAGGCACTATGTACATATTAGAGAAAAGATTGTTTCGTTCAATTGGACGCACTTTTAATATATCAGTGCTGAAGTATCGTGCTATGGTCCATGGCATTCAAGCGGAATATTTTCGTAAGGTTGGCGAAAAGTGAAATAGTTATAATCAGATATATACCTACATATGTAGCAGTGATTGGCATTGTGTTTGCTTGAATCCCTCTACGATCTTAAAGCTTCTGTGAGAGTAAAAGTAAAGGAAGTTTGTGCAGCATTTAATCTTCCTGGTAAGATTGGTGTTGATAATTCACAAGCTATGAACTTACACGGCAGCTGCAAGATACAAGAGATTGAGATTGAGAGAAGAGAGAAAATTCTAAAAATAAATCTAAAAATGTATTCTTTTCCTAATCACCCTTGAGGTAGAATACAAGATTCGCTTTTTTTTAAAGAGGTTCCCCAGTAAAGCCTTGCGCAAACCAACGCGGTCAGTGTGTGCGATCCAATTGCGTTAAGTCAAATCTCCATAAAATTACATGTATTTTATGGAGATTTGACTTAACGCAATCGGATCGCACGCACTGACCGCGTTGGTTTGCGCAAGGCTTAAACCAGGCCACTTCCTCTATCTAACTACAAAAAAAAAAAATATAAAAAGAAACAAAAATAAGAAAATAAATATAAAAGTAACAAAAAAGTAAATATTAAGAAATAAACAAAATGACTAGCCGTAGCCGTTTAAAACAGATTGCACATGAAAAAAAGCTAATAATAAAAGGAACATTTAATTCAGTACCTAAATTGGACAAAAAACGTTAAAAATTTATAATAATCAAATAATCTTAAACAATCTATATTTAATATCAAGTGTAACTTTATTTGAGTATAAAGATTAAAAATACAAACATAACATTATATTCTTAAACTAACACTATTAATTACAAGAATTTTTTTTGGTGTTTGGGCGCTGTTTTGAGGTCCTTGTTCGATTTTCTGTAAGAGATCAACATTATGCCTCTCAGAAGATATTTGATGATCTCATATCTGTGCTCTGGGTGTGTGCACGGCACATCCAGGGATTTCTGTTTCATCTGGAGGATAATCTTCATCCATGTGCTAATGAGATTTTTTAAATGCTGGGTTTTTTCAAAATGTTGCTTAAAAATTTTATGCACTTTTTTAACCATTGCTTCAAACTTCATTGAAGGAACAGCTAGCGACCCGAATTCTGTCGTTGCGGTCCTACTCTCATATGCCCTGAGTTCAATCAGTAGCAGTTGCTCTCTCCTCTCGACCGTGCTACTGACCATGAACTCAGAGCAGGCTTCGCATTTGAGCTTCTCCTTGAGCTGACCAGCTGCGAAGCCCGCATAATAAAGTGCTGCTACAGTCTGCATTTGCTCACTTGGTTCTTTTTCAACCAGTGGTGAGTCTATTTCCTCGTCAACATCCATATTGCAGTCTCTGCATTCATCACATTGACAGTTGTCATTGTCGTCATCTTCTTCTTCATTATCGTCTGTAGCTTCTTCAACGACAGGAGCTGCTGGGTTCACCAAATAGTCTTGAATGGTTTTTTCAACGTTGGACATCTCTTTGTCTTTCTTCGTTGATTCATTCAGTTTTTGCTTTTCCTTTGCCAATTCCGCTGTTCCAATCAGTGGCTCTGCTCCAGCATCTTCGTATCCCGAATGTTCTAGTGAGCTAAAATGTTGGAACATGATCAACTTTAGGTTTCGAATGAATCTCCATACCGATGGTTCCTTGTCGTATGTTCCTCTATTATTTCGGGCGATTGAAAATAGGTTCTCCGCGACATCGGTGTTGAGATGCGCTAACAGGAAATAGTTTTGTTCCTTACTCTTCAGATGTTCCCACATATGGATTATCCCTGTTAGCGTTTGCTTTAATCCGTAAAAGCAAGGTGGAATTTTGTACCTGCCGGTGCTCCTCCATTCTGAAATCCAGTCAATGGAATTTTTCAAATACTCAAAAGTGTCGGTATCATCCGATAGCATTTTTTTGTTGGGGTTTTTCGAATATAATTGGCCGGTATTCAAAGTGTCAAACAGAATATTCATCCGGTGTATGAAATTCGCTGTTGACTCATCCACTTTTTTCTCCTCATCGGTCTCGTAGACATTACATTTTATCGCGCATTTTATTCCAGTATACACATTGAAACTGAAAATTTGGGTAGCCAGTTTAACCGAAAACTTCTGGAACGCATGTGGAGCAACATGTGCTTTTTTCAGCTTATAGCATACTTGGAACTCACCTTTAGAGTCTTCATTGTATAGTTTTTTTATCGGATCCCATTTCACAACATCGTCTTTTATATTTATTGTGTGTTTTACCATGTTGTTCCGCACAATCTTAAACAGGTGACAATAGTCATAAATTAGGAAAATTTTGTTACTGCCTATTTCTATATAGGGCTTATCTATTGACTCAAAATCAACTCCGAGGGTCTTATAAGCAAGAACATTGTTTGGACCCTGGTCGCAGCTTGTCGCAACTACATTTAGCCCACATTCCAGAACTTTCTCTAAGGCATTTTTTATCAATTTTGCCAGCATTGGACCTTTTGGTGACCGGACGTAGTAGCAGATCGTCTGTTTCCAGTTCCTGTTAAGCCCACGCAAAGTAAAAACCATTACTTTGGAGGCTATCTCATTGGTGCGTCCATATTCTCCAAAGTCAGTATATCCATACTGAATATCGTCTTTGGAGTTGTATTCTTTTTCTTGTTCTACCATCATTTCGTCAAACAGTAAAACGCATTTTTTATCCATGTCTGACATGCACTTTGCTTTCTCAGTAAGCATTCGCATTGTTATTTCGGCTATTCCTGCCTCAAGGCGTATTTCAGAGTGCCAGCGGTAAACGGTGCTGGCACTCGGTAGTCTAAATCCCGCACTAACTAAAAACGAATAGCACGCTGGAGATTTATAAAAGATTTTTAAAAAAATATCTTTTTCTTTAAGACTCCACCGGCTATATTTGTCGTGGAAAAGCTGTGCCAACACGAAAGTAAGTACTTCTTCTTTCGAGTTTTCCAGCATTTCCTCGACCGCGTTTCTTAGTTGATATTTGTTGCTCTTTCTCATCTTCGATGGCGTATAATACAAAGGTCGCGAGGTCTTTCTTGGTGTCCGAGATAGTGACCTCTTTTTTGGGTTCGGTTTAATAGTCGGAGACGGAAATTGGGAAGGTGAGAGAGGAGTATCCTCAGGAACGTCATCAAAATAAGAGTTCCAACTATACGTCTTGGTGGAAGACGAAGCCAAATTTGGAAGGGGTTCATTTGGACTTGGGGTGCGAGGGGTTTTGAATAAAGAATCTGGGAAGTTCTCGAAATTAGATTCAAAAGACGTCGTTGGAGCGCTAGGAGTGTCAGAAGAAGAATGGCTTAAGTGACACATATTCGAAAAAAAATAGTAGATCCTCTGCTGCACTTATATCGGCTGAACTGTTAGTCGAACTAAGTGCAGAAACAGATGGTTCGGACATTATAGCCACTTCTGCTGCATTAATATGGGTAGAGCTGGTAACCGACTTTGTTGCAGAAACAGATGTTTCAGTAGCCGTTTTTTTGGCACGTTCTTGGACGATCTTACTGCTTTGAAGTATGATATCTTCAGCATCCATTACTCGTTGACAGGAACGGTCAATCGCAACATCCGTGCAAAGACAGATACCTGGCGAAGATATTGGAAGTGCGTGTTTCAACAATCCTCGACGAGTAGAGTGAAGAGTCAAGTCCTTTTCATAAAAAGGCGTACAGCACATACCTGCCGTTTTAGGCAACCGCTTTGTAGTTGAAACATCTCTATGTTTCAACCAAATTTTTCTTCTACAATCGTTGGGAATATTAAAAAACGATTTGTAGTCCGGGTAGGTTCTAGACTGGTTGCAGTCTTTATAAATGCAATTTGCCATATTTGATGAAAAAGCAAAAAATATTTTCTAGAAATTTCTAATTTTTTTATATTTTATTACTATAAAATTCACTTATCACCACAAAAATACACAAAATATATAAAATATACACACCACAAAAATACACAAAATATATAAAATAAACACAGATCACTAGCTAAACACAATATAAATTCAAACCTTTAAAAACCGTACACCTTCTTTTTTTTGGTGAATTTTTGCAATATCACGTCACGTTATTCAATATAAAATCCACCTAACAAAATTGAAAATAAACACACGAAAATCCCTGCTCTACCGAAATAAAAAAAAACACTAATATTAACGTCACGGCACGTTATTCAATATAAAACCCGCCTAACAAAATCAAATATAATCCCTAAAAAAATATTAATAGATATGAACTGCAAAGTAACGAATAGTTACAATAAAGTAAAATTATAATAATGATAGGTATGCAATAGTAACAGTAAAAATTTAAGTTATAATAGCAAAAATAATGCAATAAAAAATAATAATTTATTTTTATTACTGTGGTAATAATAGTAGGTACCAACGCAGTAATAATTTCAGAAAAGAAAATTAAAAGACCAAATATGATTATGTAATCTTACTCAAACCATACGTATTTATGTGTATTTAGGTATCAACCAAACTATCAATGAAGGAACTAATATACTACACTATTATTAACCGATAACAAGTTTGTGCAATTTACTTTAATTGCTTTTGTAGTTTTTTTTTTTTTTGTTGTTTTGTATTGTTTTTTTTTTTAGCACTGAAGGAACTAATATACTACACCATTAATAACCGATAAAAATTTTGTGCAATTTATTTTAACTGCTTTTTTAGTTTTTGTATGTTGTTTTGTATTGTTTTTCTCAGCACTTTTTGCAAATTTTCATTTCACTTTGCACTCACTTCTCAATATATTTTTTTAACTTTCTTTACTGTTTTGCTATATTATTCAGGTATTCATAAAATTTTTTTATTTATTTTTATTTCACGAATCACGATCTTTCCTCAACGAAATTTCAATATGCATTGAAGAAAATAACACAAGCCGTAACAAATCGCGCAAAATTTTGTAACTGCCAAAAACAGTTATGTTGACTATGTACCACTTCATACAAGACTTTGCACTTCTTCATTCAATCCTACAGAAAAATCTTTCCCTTTTCACCTACTCTTATTATCTAGCATGATCATACACAAGTGTATTTATTCAATACGTCGCTACCTACCCTTTTTTCCATAGGCAATTGCACATTATGATCATGCCTTGCCAAAAATCACACACACAATCAAACATTTCACAGTACATTTTATATTTCCTTAGGACTAAGGAGAAAAATTTGTTATTATTTCTTTCCTACTCTTACATATATTTACCTCCTGCTCTTGAAAAATAGGCTTGTGGAACACATTGGAAGTTTTGTGGACCACTTTCGACTTCCATTGAGCGAATTGAATATTGGAAAGTGATAGTACTATAGAATATATATACAATGCGACAACTACCACACGAAACATTTGACGAATACTACGAAGAAGTTCGAGGTTTAACACTACAGATGAAAAACAGACCAAACGAGAAGGACCTGACAAGCCTCGTGAGACAAAATATTAAAGACAGAGTAGCGTCATTGATTTTTGGCTGCACAATCACCAACATCAAAGACCTTAGAGAAGAATGCAGAAGGGCGGAGAAGCATCTAGCAGCCAGAGACTTCAAAACAAGAAAGCCCATTAGCGAGATAAGCCAGAGGAAAGAGACTGATCAGGTAGGTCTAATAGAATCGGATGGCGAAGATGAGATGCAGATTGCGGCGGTACAACAAAACAGCACCGACAGACAACAGACAAACCAAAAGACAGACAAAAGACAGACAAAAGACAAACTACATTTAGAAACAATGAGAGAGGCAAAAGGACAGAACTTACAAAGGACAATACATTCAACGCGGCAACATGTCCGTCATCGTTCCACGCTTTGACGTGTTTTAACTGCGGCAAAGGCAATGTGTCCTTCCAATGTGGTTTGTGTCAGGGAAACCTGAATGTCGGCAGTGCACCCGGGAACATACCGCCGACAAGGACGACGAACCCGGAAAAAAAAAAAAAAAAAAACAAAAAAAAAAAAAAAAAAGATTTAAAACCAGTGCTCCACATGCATGATTTTTGTTCAATGTTTCTTAGTTTATTGTTTTTCAAAATATTTGTAGTTTATACTTTGTTTTATTTTTAGTAGTTTTGTTTAATTAATTATTATTGTTTTTCATGTTAGGTGTTCTATATTGTATGTCACTATTTGTATTTATTTTTTTTCTCATATATATATTTTCTATACGTTCGTTTTGTGCTGGTGTTGCTGTTTTCTAACCTCTAACACTTGCATTTATGATGAAGAGCGTAGATAAGTACGTACAAATGAGCTTGCTCTAAGCTTCGTGCGACTTAGTCTCTGAGATGCAAAAAAAAAAAAAAAAAAATCTGTAAATGTTAAAATATTAAAAAGAGAAGTAAAAATTGAAAATGAAGTGACTCACCCAAATACAAACAGACATATCAAAAGTCTCCATCAGCGCATAGTAGAATATGCCGCTACCAGGAAAAGAATCTTCGCTGATGAGGTATGCTACGAAGATAAAACTAAAAGTAGGAATTATAGAAAAATAGAAAAATTGAGAAAAAAAAGTGCAATAAGTAGAAATAGCAAGAAGAAAATTGAAGCTACCATACTAGCAGTTTCTGACGATAATAGACCCTACGCAAAAGTGACCGTGAACGGAGAACAGATGCTAGGGCTATTAGATAGTGGTGCTTCAGTTAGTTGTTTAGGGAAAGGTGCAATAAATTTCGTTCAGAGACACGACATACCAATGACAAAAATGAACAGTGACGTAAAAACAGCTGACGGTAAACAACAACAAATAAATAAATGAATTAAGACTGAGATCTCATTGGGAGGTAGCACCTAAGAGATTGAGCTGTATGTTGTTCCAAGTTTACAACAGCAGCTCTATCTAGGGGTAGATTTTTGGATGATTTTTAAGGTCGCTCCAAAGATTATTAGCGAGAAAGGTGATTTAGCTTCAGAAGAGAATCAGGAAAAGATTCCCATGAGAGAGCTCACCCCAATACAAAATGAAGAGCTGGAAAAGGTGAAACTTCAGTTCCCATCCTGTGCGGTACTGGGATTGGGTAAAACCTCAATTGAGGAGCATGTCATTGAGATGGAAGACGACACCATTCCCATCAAGCAACAACATTACCCAATATCGCCAGTAGTACAGAAACTGATGTACGCAGAGCTCGATCGTATGCTTGAACTAGGGGTGATAGAGGAGAGCAATAGTGCGTACAGTTCTCCAGAGTTGGTGAGAAAACCAGGGAAGAACAGGTTATGCTTGGATTCGCGTAAGATAAACGCCGCGACCAAAAAGTTTGCCTATCCGCTTCCTCACATTGAAGGGATTCTAAGCAGGCTGCAAAACACTCACTTCATATCGACCATCGATTTGAAGGATGTATTTTGGCAAATTCCTCTGGAGGCCAAATCAAGAGAGAAGACAGCATTCACGGTGATGCCGTTTGGATTTTGTAAAGAATGAATGAGAATGTGTAAGCTGATGGACAAAGTCATACCCGCTCGGTTGAGAGAGGATGTCTTTGTTTACCTGGACGATCTCTTGGTTTGTTCTCCAGATTTCCAAAGTCACATGACGGCATTGAAAGAGGTCGCCAAACATCTAAGAGAAGCAGGATTAACCATTAACATTGATAAGAGTAAGTTCTGTTACAAAGAAATAAAATATTTGGGGTATTTTGTAGGAGACGGGTGTCTAAGGACAGACCCAGATAAAGTATCGGCGGTAAAAGACTTCCCGATTCCAAAAACCCCGAAACAACTCCGACGGCGACGGTTCTTAGGCATGACTGGATGGTACAGAAGATTCATCCCGAATTTTTCAACCATTTCAGCACCAATGACAGATTGCCTGAAAAAGGGTAAGGATTTTGAAATGTCTCCAGAAGCTATAGTAGCTTTCGAGGATCTAAAGACGACATTAGTGACAGCACCCATACTGACGAACCCGGACTTTACGAAACATTTTTACTTACAATGCGACGCATCAACTTCAGGTGTAGGAAGTGTTCTCTTCCAAAAGGATGACGAGAATAACGAACGACCGATAGCATTCATATCCCAGAAACTTGATTCCGCTCAGCGAAATTATAGCGTGACAGAACTTGAGTGCTATGCGGCCGTTTTGTCGGTAAAGAAGTTCCGATTCTACATTGAAGGACTTCCCTTCACCATCATAACGGATCACGCCAGTCTAAAATGGCTCATGACCCAAAAAGACCTAAGTGGACCTTTAGCTCGTTGGAGTTTCAAACTCCAAGGGTTCGATTTTTCGATCGAACATAGGAAGGGTGTCCTAAATGTAGTCCCGGATACTCTCTCTCGAATCCGTATGGATGAGATCACGGACTCGACAACTGAAGTTGATCTCAACTCTCCATACTTTTCTTCTGAAGAGTATACTGAGTTGAAGAAGACCATAGACGTAAACAAAGACAGACTACCCGACGTGTGCATTTCTGACGGCTTTGTTTACAAACAGACGGACAGACGAACCGGAGACCCGATTCAAGAAGACAGAGCTTGGAAGCTCTGGGTACCGGAGGAGTTGCGTAGGGGTTTATTACAAACCGCACATTATTTATCCACAGCTGGCCACGGGGGGATTCACAAAACTCTGTCCAGGTTAAGGCAGAGATATTTCTGGCCAAATATGACAAGTGAAGTGCAATATTTCGTCCAAAACTGTGATATATGTAAGTGCAATAAACCAATGAACTCTGTTTCTAGGCCCCCCATGGGACAACAGACTATAACCGAACGACCATTTCAAAGACTGTACATCGACTTCTTAGGACCATACCCACGAACAAAAACAGGAAACACACACATTTTTATAGTATTAGACCATTTTAGCAAATACATATTTCTTAAGCCTATCAGAAAAGCAACAGCAGCCGAGGTAGTAAAATATCTAGAAGAAGGGGTATTTCATATGTTCGGAGTACCAGAGTACATTCATTCTGACAACGGAAAACAGTTTGTTTCAGAACTGTTCTCCAGCTTTTTGAACAAATATGGAGTAAAACACGTTCGAATAGCATTTTACTCACCCCAGGCAAACGCTTCCGAACGAGTTAACCGATCAGTTTTGATCAAAATCAGATCGTATATCGAAAGCGACCAAAGAACATGGGATATTCACGTGAGTAATGCTGCATTTTCGCTTCGAAGTGTAGTTCACGAAGCAACAACATTCGAACCATATTACGCCGTGTTTGGAACTCGGCGCTTCGAAAGCAAATACGCTTCGAAAGCAAATACTCCAACCCACAAGAAAACAGATCAAGAGTCGAACACAGAAGTAGTTAACTTACAATTAGATGAGAAGCTTTTGAGAGAAAAAAAATAGGGATGAAAAGTGACAACATAAGAATAGGCGTTAGAAAAATTAGTTATATGGGGCTGAGATAGGAAAGTGCAATAAAGAGTAGATAAGTAGGTGTTAGTTATAGCGATTAAATTAGAATAGCACATATACTAAGTAGGAGACTAGTGATAGTGAATGACACAGATAGAAAAAGAAATAAAGAAATAATAACACTGTAAGTAAAACGGAAAGTAAAGAAGCTTGCGGATCTAAACCAGCATACCCGAAGTGCAAGAGGGGGAAGTATGAAATGTAGGCCAAAGGCCAACGGCCTGGCAAAAGACATTTTTGAATATAGGCGATAAATTGCAAAGTCAAGTTCAACGTAACAGCACCATACTAAAGGCAATCGAGTAAGTGCATAGAAAGCGTAAATTTAGTGAGAGTGCAATACTGATAAATTGTTAAGGGAAAGAATTTCAATACGGATGTTCTTATATTTTTCTTCGAAAAGAATAAGAAATATAACAAAAGGTGAGTGATAGTGAAGGTTCTGAAAATATATATATACATATTAGAGTGGGTCAAAAAAATCGATTTTTTTTTTACAAATGCTACAGAAAAATGGGTTGCTAGACTCCTTAAAAAAATTCTCAAAAATTATGAGCTCATAATTTTAATATTTAGGTCCTCCGCATCGCAGTTTTGTATATTTTCCTCAGTCCAATAGAAAAAAATTCATACCTCATCATTTATCGATTGAACACAAAAATGTTCCAAAAGAATCTTTTAGGAAATTTAACACTCTACAAAAAAGGTATCTTGTGTTTTTTCCGTAAACCTCACCATTTGAAAGATATTAAGGATTTAATTTTGATTATTTTAAGACAAATTTCATTTTTGTCTATGAATTTTATAACTTGACAATAAATGACTTTTACAAAAAGCGCAATGCAAATTTTTGTTGGAAATTAACTGCTCTTTAAAAATGGTTTTTAATGTTTTGGCGATGAAATTAACCGTTCAAAAGTTATTCATCATCAAACTTTCATGTGTACGGATCTTAAAAGTTTTTGATGAGGTATTCGAAAAATTTCAATTTATTTATGAATTTTATATAAATTTCATTTCTTGTCATTAATTTAAGTATTATTTGAGTTTTATTTTCACAATTCAAACAGATGAAATGAAATACAAAACAGAAATTCTCTAGAAGAGAAATTTTTCCCAGGATCTTGATTTTATTTTTAATCATTATAAAAATAAAATGTTTAGAATAATTGAAGAAAAATTTTGATAATTTCGAAAATAAAACTCAAATAATACTTATATTAATGACAAGAAATGAAATTCAAATAAAATTCATAAATTAAATTGAAATTTTTCGAATTATCTCAATCAAAACTTTAATAATCCGTACACATGAAAGTTTGATGATGAATAACTTTTGAACGGTTAATTTCATCGCCAAAACATTAAAAACCATTTTTAAAGAGCAGTTAATTTCCAACAAAAATTTGCATTGCGCTTTTTGTAAAAGTCATTTATTGTCAAGTTATAAAATTCATAAACAAAAATGAAATTTGTCTTAAAATAATCAAAATTAAATCCTTAATATCTTTCAAATGGTGAGGTTTACGGAAAAAACACAAGATACCTTTTTTGTAGAGCGTTAAATTTCCTAAAAGATTCTTTTGGAACATTTTTGTGTTCAATCGATAAATGATGAGGTATGAATTTTTTTCAATTGGACTGAGGAAAATATACAAAACTGCGATGCGGAGGACCTAAATATTAAAATTAAGAGCTCATAATTTTTGAGAATTTTTTTAAGGAGTCTAGCAACCCATTTTTCCGTAGCATTTGTAAAAAAAAAGAAATCGATTTTTTTGACCCACTCTAATACATATGTATATTGTATATATATCAAAAAAATTAGACATTTTTGTTTATTTTTTGATACGCAGTGTAGATATCGCCACAGGTTGAGAACTACGAAAAAACGAGTATCCTAAGGTTGTTTTAGAAACCTAGGTGAATGTTTTTTTTGGTAAAGCGATTAAACGAAAACCAAAGATTCAGAGGGTTGAGCCATATATGTATATTGATATATATATATAGATTTCCGATAGATTTATCATCTGATAGATATATAGAAATATCTATATATGTACATATATATATACCGCGGTGCGAAACCACCGAGAACAAAGCAGAGGGTGTGGAACCAGCCTATGTGGCTTAAGCTTTTAAGATCCAGAGGATACTCGAGGGATTTTTTTTTTCTACACGAAAGAAGACAAGAGGGTTCTTGGCGAAAGGAGAAAAGAAGCAGCCGAATTGACTGGAGCAAGCAGGGTGTTCTCGGCCGAAAATTAAAAAAAAACTAAGTGCATATAAACTAGAAGAAAAGATAAAGCTAACAATTTAAAAAAAAAAAAAAAATTAAGAGTATATTGAATTTAAAAAGGAGAAAGTGAATTTTGCTGTTGTATAAGGTTGAAATTATTCTCACATAAAGATATAGCGATCTAGTGGTAAAATTACATACATATTATCAGTGAAATGTGGTACATTAAGAAGGTAGATTCCGGGAACTCCGGGAAATAAAGGAGTTGGGAAATTCCGTCATCTTGGAACGTGCTGCCGGCAGGACTACGAGGGACGAAGAAACCGTAAGTTAACCAAACCTTTCCATTTTACTTTTTACTTATGATATATATATGTTACATCATATTATCTATAGATCGGAAAGAAAATTTGCTTAACCTATTCAATTATCTTTTAATTATAAAAAGAAAACTTTTTTTTTTGAATTCACAACTAAAAGATTATGGAATAAATTAAAATAGTGTATATATGCATACTCACCTTTTTTTTCTGAATTAAGTTTTCAAAATTGTTCTTTTTTTTCTGTGCGAAGTTTAGTAAACATGAGTTACTTAAAGTACTGTGATTGGGTGTGTGGAAATTCCAAATTAGGCCGGCGGTAGGACGATAAAGGAAGACGACCTAGACATGACGAACGTTTAAGACAATACTTACTTCATGACGGACTAAGAAAGTGAACAGAAATTGGCTGGGAATCGCAACAAAGGGGCTATCACCATAGTATTGTTAAGGTGATGGCGTAGGTTGTGTGTTCAAACACAAGGGAGGGATGGCAGCGATTTTTACCAACACCATCAGGTAAGGCTTTTGACGAATTGGTCGAACCATCATATGAGGGAGACAAAGAGTTGTAGGTGAGGTAGTAGGTCGAGTTAGTTTTAGGATTAGACTAGTAGTACTACACATATATGAACGTATATGCATTAGGGTGGGTCAAAAAAATCAAAAAAAAATTTTTTTTGATCCGACACACGAAAACTTGTTCTTTGGTACCTCTAGAAAGTACTTACAAAATTTGAGCTCTTAATATTAACGGGAAGATGATGCTCATCACAGTTTTCCATTTTCAGATTAATATCTTATAAAAATGGTCATATCTTTTTAAAAATAGATTGTTCAACCAGTCGCAAAAACTTTATTTATAGGAAATTGAACGGTCTACAAAAATGGTTTCTTATATTTTTTTCATTAATCTAACCATTTAAAAGATATTCAAGGTCAAAAATTGAAGTATTTTAAAGAAAATAACTTTTTTGTTTTGAATTTTGTAACTCACTAAAAAATAGTTATTATCAAATGAACATCAATTATTTCAATAGAAAATTGAACGTTCTACAAAAAAGGTCATTTGTTGTTAATCGATTATTCTAACCATTTAAAAGATATTCGCAGTAGAACTGCAATTCCTACGAATTCCAATAATTTCCTTATTAATATTTCCTTTTTTGTAGAACGTTCAATTTTCTATTGAAATAATTGATGTTCATTTGATAATAACTATTTTGTAGTGAGTTACAAAATTCAAAACAAAAAAGTTATTTTTTTTAAAATACTTCAATTTTTGACCTTGAATATCTTTTAAATGGTTAGATTAATGAAAAAAGTATAAGAGACCATTTTTGTAGACCGTTCAATTTCCTATAAAAAAAGTTTTTGCGACTGGTTGAACAATCTATTTTTAAAAAGATATGACCATTTTTATATGATACTAAACTGAAAATGGAAAACTGCGATGAGCATCATCTTCCCGTTAATATTAAGAGCTCAAATTTTGTAAGTACTTTCTAGAGGTACCAAAGAACAAGTTTTCGTGTGTCGGATCAAAAAAAATTTTTTTTTATTTTTTTGACCCACCCTAATATGCATACATACATACATATGTTCTTATATGCATAAAATGTATATGAAGTTAGGTTTAATAGTTAGGATAGAAGTAGGATTTAGGTGTAATTTAGTAGCAGAAGAGAAGCATCGACTTCCTCTGAACCTACAACTCACTCCTTTCTCTTGTGTGGTGGCATAGTTACCTAAATTTGTGTATAATCCTATTCCAATTACCATCCTACTTCAAACCCCAACCTGATCCTATCCTGATCCTTAAACGGCATGATCAAATTTTTTGTTTGTTAGAGTTGAAGGAGTATGGAACAGGGCAAGAACCACCCCCAATTTCCACGAGCTTAGCCGAGCGACCACAAGCATGCCACTGCCTTGTTTCCATCCCGATTTTGACCAAGTAGACTCACAACAATGGCGCCCAACGTGGGGCCCGAGTTTGTTACGTAGGGAAACGCACACGTATTATTTATATATATAATTATATTCACGATATGAGGTATAAATAAATGTATCAACACTAGATCACTTACTGGCGAGACTGAGGAACAGTCGCACATTATGACAGAGCCGGATTTACCATATAGGCGGACTAGGCGGCGCCTAGGGGCCCCCACAAAATATGGGGCCCCCACAAATTGAAAATGTTTTAGAAAAATTATTTAAAAATAGCCCAGCGTGTAAATGTTTATAAATAAATAATCGGCAAACCAGAGTACAGTAACCCCCGTAACCAAGCGCGTGAACGTTTATAAACAATTGATCTGCAAACCGGAGTGTAGTAATCCACGAAGCCCAGCTCGAGATTATTTATTAACAATTAAACTGCAAACCAATGCAGAAAACTAAGTAGCCCAGCTATCAAATATTTCACTCATTATTTCACTCATATTAAATTATAATATTCAAAGTTTAAGAAATCGGGTCACTTTGTTTACGTCGCCGTCGCCGTCGGTTACACATTAAATATTTTCAAAGATCAACAAATTTTCAAATCTCAATTATTAATTATATAATTTGCAAGTTGTTAAATCGAAAAGAATTAAAACCATCATAAGAGAGAAATTACCATCATAAGGAGAAATCACTATTTAATTAAGAGAAATCACTGTAACATTAAGTTTGTTCACTGTGACTACTGTAATATGATTATTCTAAGGGAACTGATTTATCGACCGCCACATTCTTGCCGACATGATTTTTTCTAGCAGAAGAACGCATCAGACTGAATCGGAGATAAGAAATTGGTTGTTGTTGGGACCTATGTTCGAAAATCTTAACTTAAGATTCTGTCACTTTTCCCTTGTAAAAAGTTTCAGATTTTCAGATGACAATTCAGATGACATTCAGATTTTCAGATTTTCGAACATAGATTTTCAGATGGAAAAACTTGGCTGAAAATCTGAACTTAAGATCTTACTTGTCAAAACAAGGAAAACAAGACAACATACTGACAATCGAACTTTACTCGGTATTCTTGGGCTATTTTTTTGTCTTTCCAACGATGTATCTAGTGTGAACTGCTCTATGTTGAAAAATGGTCAGGTTTTTTTTTACTTTCACCACGAAAAAAATGGCCACAAAAGCGAAAGCTAAGGGTAAGGCTAGACATTAGTTAAATTCTGTAAATAATTGAAAAAATTGCTCCCGTAGTTTTTCCAAACTGGTAGTTACATTTTTAGATATTTTTTGTAATGAATTTATTATTATTGCTGTATTAAGATTTTTATTCATACTTTTTCTTTTCAAGCTCATTCTAAAGCTATGATTTAAAGGTCGTATGTAAAAGTACGATTTAAACTAATTTTGAAATGTTTGTTTAGAGTCAGCACATAATAGGGCTGTTTTTTTGGGAGGAAATCCGGTACCTTGTATTGTAAATACATGTAAAGCAAAAACAACAAAAGATACAGGGGATAAAAGGATGAGTAAATTTTTCAAGGGATAGATTTTTCGATATCGAATAAGTTTTTCGATGTTTCATTTTTATATGTTGGTGCGACTAGAGACTTTCATGTATCTCGAACAACAGAAAAAGGGGGTGTTCACAAGTGAATGGAAATGAATTTTGTACAAGAATAGAATAGAATAGAAAAGCATTTTATTAACGATTTTTGAATTGTAGAAATTTTACTGATTTTGATTATTTAATTTGCAGGTTCATAGGTATATAATAATATATCGTAAAAGAAACGAAAAAAGCTCTGTTAAACTATTTTTTTGTTCTTTTTTGCATATTTCAGTAACACATTTTTCGGTGAATGTTGACATTTTTTTCCAATAGTATTTACTACGTCTTATCTTAAAAGAGATTTATTTATTGATTACTAGCAGACCCGGCCACGCGGTGCTGTAGGTCGCCATCTGTGAGGTGCAAGGGACAATGCTTTACAGTTATCTGTAAAGAAATTCGCTTAAGGCGCCATCTGTTCCAGATTTATGCAATCTATGATTAATAACAACAAAAGCGCCATCTGTTCCAGACTAATTCAATCTACAATTAATAACCATTAAGGAATAGTAAACTCGATTTCGTTGTTCGTTACATATATACCATGAAGCGGAAGTTGATTCTTATACAGATAAGTATCCGCTTGTGTCTAGTTTCTTAAGACACTTTTAAAATATAAGTATTGAACTTTTAAACTTCTAAGTAATGTATTTTAGCGGATTATCGACATTTAAAAGTTTTTCGCACTTGTTCTCATTCACTCTCAAGTGAACTGAACCCAAGCGTGTAAACAGAGAAAAAAAACCACAAGAAAATACTTGCATACTTTTGTGAACACCGCTATTTTTGACATTTCCCAGTTGATTGAAAAATAAAGAAAAAAGTTAAATATAGGTACCTCAACTTGCTTTGTTTATTATTACTTCATTTGGAATATATTCCATATTTAGGTGAATTAGTTCTTAACTTGTTTTAAAATCTTTCGTATTCTTGTGCGAACTAAACAAAAATTTGCTTTCATTTGTTTGACAACTCGTCACGGATACCAACCATCAAACATAAAAACGCGAACCGTTTTTTTGGATTTACAATACAAGGTACCGGACTTCCTCCCAAAAAAACAGCCCTAATGTCAATTCTTTTCAGTCACAAATTTAAGCTAATACTGCTTGGATTTCTGATTAATGCTACTTTTTCGTCTTTTGTAACTGTTCACTGGCAATGATGATAAGAATAATAATAATAATCATAATAGTAATTTTTCTTATTTTAGTTTAAGCATACCTTTTTGACACAGTTCCAATCGAAAACTATTAATTTAATTCACTGTTTCTAACAGAAGTTTTCTTGAAATAAAAAACAATAAAAACTTATGATAACTGCAGTGCCAGAAAAAATTCCCCTATTCTTAATAAATCTACTATTATCAAACGAACATTTGTTGATCTGACATATTAAACGAAAATAATATTGAAAAAGTGGAATGCGAAAATGAAAACAAAATTTTTCACAAAAAGTTTTAAAAATTATAAAACGCTTTCAAAATACTAAAAGTCAGCCAGACGTGGCCTTAGTGGTGAAAGCTGTACAAAGTAGTAGAGGTGAAATCAGCTTGTAGGCAGTTTCAATGTGTGTGTGAAGTTTGCCATCTAATTAATTTCTTATCTCTGGACTGAATGTAGAATCCTGTACTTACCTGAAATTTCTCCGTCTTTATCGACATTATCTTTACATTAACGTGAAACGGGCCCCCACAAAAATTCCACCTATGGGCCCTAAAAAGATAAATCCGGCACTGATTATGACTAATCGCATACTCTAACGTTGGTACAATCCACATTATGTCCAAGAATAAATTCCATTTAGAAAACATGAAAATTAGAAAAAGATACATTTACAAGATCAAAACAAACTTTATAAATATAGATATGTAACTTACCCTCATCATAGAAGGAAAACCCCACCTGAAAAAAAAAAAAAAATCAGACAAATATCGCATACAACGTACCGACCTACCTCAACAAGACGAATAAAGTCATTACATGGGGTGAATGAACCCTTGTATGATGAGGTCTCTTGTAAAATCCAATCGTCGGGCATAGTTGTGGATATGGATACAGCAGTAGATGATTATCCACCTTTATTTTATTATTTTTATACACAAAGCACTGAAAATTGTAAATAAACAGAAAAATAAAGAGAAATAAAAGAATTACACTCGATGAACCTACAACTCACTCCTTTCTCTTGTGTGGTGGCATAGTTACCTAAACTTGTGTATAATCCTATTCCAATTACCATCCTACTTCAAACCCCAACCTGATCCTATCCTGATCCTTAAACGGCATGCTCAAATTTTTTGTTTGTTAGAGTTGAAGGAGTATGGAACAGGGCAAGAACCACCCCATTTCCACGAGCTTAGCCGAGCGACCACAAGCATGCCACTGTCCTGTTTCCATCCCGATTTAGACCAAGTAGAGTCACAACCATAACATTTTATTTAGTTAAAATTTATTAATTTGTTTATTCTCATAAGTAAGAATAGGAAAAAGGGAGATAGGAAATAGTCATGGAAGCCAGAGGGAGATATAAATTCGTGAGCAAAGGAGCACGAAAAAAGTAAATGGCGTGCGACGGCACTGCCAAGTGCCAATAATCAGCGAATAAAAAATCTATTTGATATACTTACCATGATAAAGGGAAAAGTATATTTACAATAAGGTTAATGAAGATTAGAACAATTATGTCGGTAAAAGGGTTTAATTTTAGAGGAAGTTTTATAATATTGAGCAACATATTAATCAAGGCATTGCGATAAGCTTTAATTTTCATTTTTTTTCTTTTCATGAATTCACCACACTTCCAAATGGAATGAAATAAAACAAATGGCAATGATGCAAACACAAAAAAAAACGGGATATAACTGCGCGAAAGCACCTATAAAAGGAGAGGAACCGGCAGTCAAACTGCACTTCCTTAACCACAACTAACCTCAAGGACAACAGGAACTACACACTCCTACAGTTATCAAAAACTAACATTGTATTATATTTTTTTTAATAGCAATATTAACTTAAGTTTTACTCTTAATCTAAATAATCGACAATGTATTAGGCCCCTTATGTGCCAACACATCAAAATTTACCATATAATTAAGTAACATATAGTTAAGTATCAATTGTAAATATCCTTTTGTTCAATAAAAATCGTTAAATCGTTAAATCGTCAAACTGCACTTCAAGTTCCTGGACAATCGAAGCAATACCTCAAGTACATTAAGTGAACCAGCTTGCAGTTTTAAATTAGCAGTTAAAGAATATATTATCAAGGGTAAATCAATGCTGAAATCGATCTAGTTTGATGGAATATATTTTGATAAAACTGATTGTTAGTATTTGTTTGTAGTGTAGTTAGCTATCAAGTTGAAATCGTTCAACGAACATAAACGGTGAGCGAACATAGTTTGATCGGGACTAGAGAAGTGGTAACCTATATGTGAACTTACCTATTTATATAGAAAATCAAGTTGAAATTGTTTAGCGAGCATATACGCTACACAAATATAATTTGATATAGGTAAATGATTGGATTGAAGGCATTCGACGAACTATACGTCGAGTGAATATAATCAAATACTAAATATATAGGTGAAACGGGCTTTTGTTGGCCTAATGGGTCGTTGCTGGCATGCTAGTTCCCTTTTCGGGATGGGGCAGGTACTTGACCCAACTAACCCTGTTCCAAAAATATTCATGCCAGGCTTAGGCAATGGTGTTGGTTTGTTAGGTTTTGTTAAGTTGTGCGTGATAAAAAAAAACAATATATAGAAATATGGGAGAACCATCTCAACGTAGTACGTCCTACAAACATAGAGACTTCGTTTCCGAACCTGTGAAGGATAGGTTCGTTAGAGATTTGGCTGGCGTTGGAACAGCGATGGGAAGAAGCCCAGAAAGCATAGAATAAAATTGTTTATTTTTTTTCGTAACAGGGCTTTGCTTCATTTAGATAAACTTTTATCTAACATATGCAAATGAACCCACGCCATTTTCGTTTAGTTATTAACTCGTTCGCAAAATCAGTGTTGTAAAAGTAAACAAAGTCGGAAACTTTGTACGGAAAATACAGAGTGCTTTAGCCATAGGCGTTTTAGAGAGGCTTTCCGAGGCAGAGTATAAGCAGACCGAAAATCTGTGCAGCCTAAAGTGGAAAATAATGTGTTAAGGGAAAACTAGGCCAACAAAAGTGATTATAAAATGCTAAACTAAAACTACCAACGTGGGTACTGAACCCACACATATTGTGTTTAAGCCGGGTAACCTCCAAATTTATCAGTCAGATAAGTAAAATTTGTTAAATGTTTATTTGGCATGATACTTTGTGATATTTTTATAGATTCCAGTGCCGTTTACGAGATGCAACCAAAGGATTACTGCCGTATATCCTTGGCGTGGAAAACACCAATGGTTTTTCCAGTGCGTGTCTCGAGTTCATACATGCGGGACTTGATGAACTTTGGGAGCAGTTTGGCATTGATGCCCTGAGGAAAACTGCTTTGGGCGAAATTCCGATGAAATACTTCCTGTCCCACTCGGTAAGTTACCATTTTAGAACGTGAGTTGTAAGTGTTTTTCGACTTAACGTGTGCCCTAAACATATTCTCCGACAACTTCTGTCTGGCTAGTTGCGTTTTAACTTCTCGCGGAGCCACCATAATATCCGGGTCACCAAGAGCGTTAAGCTTGCGAAGTATCCGATAAGCAGAACCATGAGAGATCATGCTTTGCCCAAAAAGAGCATAATAAGGCTGACAGCCAATCGCATCATGAGAATCAGAACAATCGTTCTGCTCCTCGGATATCAACACTCTTAACTTGCTAAGCAAATTACGGTTGACTCTTTCCGATATGTTGGCTTGGGGAGAATATAACGCTGTTCGGGTATGTTTAATGCCATAGTTCTCCAAGAACTCTTTAAATTCTTTGGATACGAACTGACGTCCATTGTCGGAGTGAATGTGTTCAAGGGTCCCGAAAGCGTGAAACGCCTCAAACTCTAAATATTGCACTATCCGCGAAGAGGTAGCTTTTGGAAGGGCCTTAAGAAAGGGAAACTTTGTGAAGTGATCCACAGCAATAAAAACGTAAACATTTCCTCTTTTTGTACGAGGATAAGGCCCCAACAGGTCGATATACATATAGCCTCTGCATTGGTCTTTCAGACACAATCTGGGTAGTCATAGGGGGACGGAGGATAGAATTTGGTGCTTTGACGCTTTTACAAACGTCACACTCACCGACGAAAGCTTTGATGTCTCTAACCATTTTGGGCCAGTAATATTTTTCGCGAATGCGGTTATATGTCTTGGCGAAACCACTGTGGCAACTAAGTTTGGTGTTATGGGCAGCTCGTATGCAATCTAAGGTGAGTGTTTCGGGTAACCAAAGACGCCATAGGGAATCCTCGTCACTAACATCACTACTTCTGAACCTTACCCCTTTGTAAATGAATTTTCCGGATACCACTAGGTCCGGAAGTGAAGATTGATTTGAGGTGATGTTTTCTCTCAGTTGGGAATATGGCTCCGAATCAAACTCAACCGACTCGAGGTCAACCTCTTGACCTACCATACACGCCGAAATCTCCTCTAGCTCATGATCTATACAAAACGACGTTGCCACCATCTCGTCCATGTCCTTTCGCGATAACGTGTCAGGCACTACGTTGAGTGAACCCTTCCGGTGTTCAATGGAAAAGTCAAATGGCTGAAGTTCCAAACTCCATCTAGCTAATCTTCCACTCAAATCTTTCATGGACATTAACCATTTGAGACTTGAATGGTCGGTTATCACTTTAAAAGGGGATCCATCAACGTAAGCACGGAATTTACGAATGCTAAGGACGGCGGCAAGACATTCGAGCTCTGTAACTGTATAGTTTTCTGAGCTTTATTCAACTTCTTTGACATGTAGGCTATCGGTTTTTCGTTTAGATTCTCATCCAACTGAAAGATCACTCCACCTACTCCCTCTGAAGAGGCATCGCATTGGATCATGAAAGGTTTTTTTGAAATCGGGTTGTGACAGTACAGGGGCAGAGGAAAGTGCAGTTCTTAATCTGTTGAATGCTTCTAAGGCTTCAGGTGTCAATTCGAATTTGTTCTTTTTCTTAAGACAATCCGTCAGCGGCGCTGCTAGATCCGAATAATTCTTAATGAATCTTCGGTACCAACCGGTTAATCCTAAAAATCAGCGGACTTGTCTTTGCGTCTTAGGGATAGGAAAGTTGACCATTGCTTCTACTTTCTCCGGGTTCGTCTTCAAAATACCTTGACCTACGATGTATCCTAGATACTTTATTTCTTTCATGGCAAACTTACTCTTATCAAGGTTAATTGTAAGGTTCGCTCTGCGCAGACAAGCTGCAACTTCATTGAGGACACGGATATGGGTTTCGAAGTCAGCAGTACAAACCAAAAGATCATCGAGATACACAAAGACGTTCTCACGCAAACTAGATGGTAACAGCTAGTCTATCACTCGACACATTGTTTGACCTGCATTACTCAACCCAAAGGGCATCACTTTAAATTGGTAGAGTGGTCTACCGGGTACTGCAAAAGCTGTTTTCTCTCGAGATTTTTCATCTAGTGGAATCTGCCAATATGCGTCTTTGAGATCTATCCCTGAAATAAAATGTGTATCTTTGATGCGACTGAGTAACCCCTCAATGTGTGGCAGCGGGTATGCCTCCTTAACTGTCACAGCATTGACTTTGCGAAAGTCTAAGCATAAGCGAACCTTACCGGGCTTCTTAACCAAGACCACTGGGCAACACCAGGGAGAGTTGCTGACCTCAATAACGCCGAGATCTAACATTCGGTCTAATTCTTTGTAGGCTTCTTCTTAACGAACCGGTGACAATGGGTAGTGACGAGACTTAAGTGGCACGGCGTTACCAGTGTCAATCGAATGAACTCCCAGATTAGTTTTACCTAAACCTAGCTCGACAAATTTTTTTTGTCCTTTCCAGTATTTGGCTTTGTTCTGGATTTAACTCGATTAATTCCGCTTCATCTTTAAAACTCACCTTATCTTCACTCATCCAAGCATCAGTTTGTATTTCGCTTATTTGTGGCATCAAGTGAAAATCTTTCCAGAAATTCATTCCTAGGTATACCGCTTGAGTAAGATTTGGAATAACATAGAAAATCAGGTTTTTGGTCATGCCGTTGTAGGACGTTTTCAGTTCACAGTGCCCCACAATGTCATGTGACTTTCCGTCGGCCGTACGCACTATGTTTTTGTATGGGTTCACCTGAATACCCATTTTTTTTACCAAATTCCAACATCCACTACCTAATACAGATATCGAGGCTCCGCTATCTAGCAAACCAAATACTGATTCACCTTCAAGGGTAATGTTTGCATACATCCGTCCATCTGTACTCGAAGAAATTATAGATTCCACTATCTGCTTGCGAATTTTCTTCCGGTTACGAAACCAATGTCTGCATTTCTGCACGTGAGTGCTGGCTAAGGTCTTCGTTCCGAAGATTCGGGACCGAACTTTATAATAGTTGAGCTTGAGCTCGTGAATAGATTTCAAAGAAAAGGTGGAAATGGGATCATCCTGAGAGCTGAGGATTTCTTCACGTTTCAAAATCTTTGTTGGTATGCTCTCGGATGTAAGGTCTTTGTTATTTATGCGTGCTTCTGTTCGGGGATATTGTTGGAGGGACGAAACTCCCCTCTCCTTGATTCGTCCCGTCGAAGGTTTCCCGAATGGTTTTTGCACTCAGGAGTACTAACACCCTTGAAACCGCACACAAAGCAAAACAAATTCCTTACATGTGAAGGGCAAAAATGGTAGCTGTGCCCCTTTTGGTCACAATTCCAACACGTCAGATTCGCTGATGGACCCGATCTTTGAAATGAAGTTAAGGCTGCGATTTCCTGACCTTCGGTATCGCTTGGTTCTGGCTTATCTTCAACCGAGATCTCGTGTACCGTTCTTTGGGAAGAATACCGCTTCGCCAAAAACCTCTCAGCTTCACGAGCCTTATTTCTTAACTCTTCTAGGCTCTTGACATTTGCTAATAAAAGCAACTCCCCTAGCTTATCCTTAGCGTTACTACGAATAACATCAATTTTATCTTCCTTTCATCGAAAGGTTCTTTTAACCTTTCGTTTAGACTAACGATGGATCCGCCAAAATCATCGAAAGGTTCTTTAAACCCTTGCTTGCGAGTCAACAACCTCATATAGACCTCCACGTCGTTCTCTTGCCGTCCCAATTCTTTTTTCATTGCCTCTTTGATTTGAGCAAAAGTTGCCTCTGGTTTTCGTCGCAAATAACCCCAAAACCAGTTACTTGCTTTTCCGCTTAGTACTTGGTGGAAGTTTGGAGCGATTTGTTCGTCGCTGTACGAGGACGAAGCTTGCAGACGACCAACCTTAAACAAAAAATTACCGACGTTTTCGGTTCCGTCGTATTTAATGTTCCACCTTTCTAATCTGCAGGCATCTGAGGCGCTAAATAAAGAAGGTGAAATGGAATTTCGAGAATTTGGAACGGTTTGATGATCGTGGGTCGGTCTAGACTCTACACCTGAGCGAAATGGGTTTTCACTACCACCCTTAGAGGCTCTCGGAACGGTAGGCCGGTTAATGTCTTCCAATTTTTTTATGACATTCACCATAAACATATCCATCTGTTGGAAAAACCTAACTTGATTAGTCATAAGACTACTTTCGATTTTGTTCACCAAGTCTTCAACTGACGAACTTCCTTGGCTATTTGACGGACCAGCGATGTTGTCTTCCCGTCCATCACTATCTCGGCCAAGATTTGGTAACTCATTTTCTGACTGCTCCTGCGGCATTGTAAATGTTGAGTTACCTACAGTCGAGTTAAGCTCTTGAGAAAAACTGAACGAGTTATCCAAATTGAACCTATTGACCGTGTCTCGGAAACGATTATAAAAAGCTTCAAATCTAGCTTCGGAATTAGCCTGAAATCGGGATAAAGTTTCTTCAAGAGAAAAGCGACGACCGTTGCTCATTATCTACTTCGCACAGAATAAGTTTAATTCTTATTACTCTGTTGGTATTTATGTTTAAATTACCTATGCGATTTCTCTAGACTATTTGTGCCAATCGAGTGCGTAAAAAAAAAATCTGGGTACGTATATAAAAAAAATCAAAAGGTTTTGAAAATATAAAAATCAAAATAAAAACTAACTAAACTAAACTAATTCTGTTTATATTTTGTATTTCAGTTAAAATCTTCATAAAAAAAAACGAAGGATGGAGATTTCGAGAAAGCTGCAGGAACTTACGAAAATAAAGGAAACAAAGGTGCCAAAGTGCTTGAGCTTTTCAAGATGTACTACAAAAGTAAAATATTCTACTCTTCAAACTTTTTTTAATTTTTTTTTTAAATGAAATGACGTTTATAATTGATTATTTGTTTCAGGACTTTCGTAGCCCAATACTCCAAGCTAGAAGACTCTGAAACGATTATTTCAAAGGACTCTCAACGACGTTACCAACATCCTGGAGTCTCCTCGAATCCTGTAATTTCATGTGTGGTGAATGCCTTGGACCAGTGAGCACTTGCTAGACAAACACCCAGTGGACTCAAAACTCTTCACTCCACATTAAATTTTTACTTCGGCATTCCCTTTTCCTTGTCGCAACGCGATGTCGAATACTTCACATTCAGTCACCGGGACTTACGAGGAAGCAGGAATACTGTTGGCAAAAAGATTTAATCTCAAGCAAAAAAAAATAAAAATGTATAGGTATATATTTATATCTATGTATATACTAGCTGACCCGCCCGGCGTAGCTCAGGCCCTACGTTGATAGAATTGAGGAAGTTTAGTTAAGTAGTTTCCAAGTTTCCATTCTAGTGGGAGAATAAGGATGAAATATAGTTTATGTTACTCAGTAATAGACGACAGGGTTTTTTAGAATCGGTCCAGCACTGTAAAAGTGAAATACGTATTGAAATCGGTACAGTGGTTTTTGAATTCCCGTTCCCGTAACTGTGGGAAAATGGTGATGAAATATAGTTTAGATTGCTCAGGGACACATTCTAACAGTGAAAGAATTTCTGAAATCTCAGTACTTTCCAGTTTTCTGGTTATTTTGCCATTCCCGTTTCCGAAAGAATATAGTCTTTAATACTCAGGAGCTATGAAGCACTCTAACATTGAAATTTTTTTTTTGGAATCGGTCCAATATTTTCCAGGTTCCCGCTTGTGTTGTTGTTCCCGTCCCGTTGCTGAAGCTCGTGAAACTTTTAAAAACAAACAATCCAATAATCTTACAATTTGTTTTTTAATACCTTTCAATTTTTTAATGTTAAAAACGATTGAAAAAAAGGCATTGCTTTAATTTAATTTTCAATTCATTATGTTCGATGTGTGCGAACTCGTTGCATTTTAAGTCTATCTACTTCATAGTCACTCACTAAATAACGAATTCTGACATAGCAATACATACGACTATTTTCTTGAGCTGTCTCTCTCTCTGTTCATCAGTGCGGTTAGCGCGTGAGGTAGCTCTCTGCACATTTGATTGACTGCGATGACCTAAGTCATGCGTCTTCACCTCGGCACTATCACAGAATATCAACAAAAAATTTATTTGGAGAAGCACATTACCTGGAATGTCACTATCACAAAGAATCACATAAGTAATGAAAGTTCTCGTGCACTTAACGGTAATCTTCACTCACAGAGATTGGTTGTCAAATCTCAAATATTATGGATGCATTCAGAAACTTTATTTGACAAATTGACTATTTGACGTTAGGAACACACGTACATTGAATTCCCGATCCCGTTCCCATTCTCGTCCCTGTGGGAATTTGAGGATGAAATATAGTCTATCGTACTCAGGGGCAATAAATTAAAAAAATTTAAATATTTATTTTTACCAGTCAAAAAATAAAAAGAATTTAAAAAAAAAACAATCGAAATCTTATTATATGTTATTTATCATTTTAATTTATTGTTGTCAAAAACGATTAAAAAAAAAACAAAAGTATTGTTTGAATTTAATTTTTTATTCATTACAGTTAAGAATAAAGAAATTGCTACTTTTACTATATTCCAATTCTTTTTTTTCATATTTACTTACCTTTTAAACCTTCCCTAGACCTCCACGAACATTTCAAGACCAGGATAATATAAATCCGTTCAGCCGTTCTCGAGTTTTAGCCAGACTAACGAACAGCAATTCATTTTTATATATATAGATGATAAATCTATTGAAACTAAAGTTTATTATACAAAAAAAAAATCCTGAAAAACTCAAATTCTGGATCACTATTCCTTGAATAGCGATCACCACGTAATGGGCGCCATTTGAAATGGGCTTTTGTTGGCCTAATGGGTCGTTGCTGGCTAGCGTGGCTAGTTCCCTTTTTAGCTCGTCGGATGGGGCAGGTACTTGACCCAACTAACCCTGTTCCAAAAATATTCATGCCAGGCTTAGGCAATGGTGTTGGTTTGCCTGCGGACAAATTGTTCGATACCCTCCCTACCTGTATCCGCTTAAGTACCCCTTTATACGGCCCCTTTGTTTCCTTTATTTCCTTTACATTACCTTCCTCTCATCTCCCTCCTTCTTGATAAATCAATTGGCAAATAATATTATTTCTGTTATACTCTTCATATAAAAATTTTATTTAATTGCATGTTTGTGGCTATTATTATAATTTTATCTGTAAGTTTAGTATCTATACTAAGTCTTTTCTTTGTTAACCTTTTATTAAACTTCAAATTTTAAAGATCACGAAGATTTTTGATATGTCTGTGTAATGTATATATGTTTTTATGTATGTATTTCTAATTGTTTGGTTTTTCAATTAAGTGGTTTTAAATCTTTATTACTTTGCATGTAATTTACGTTAATGGTTTATTTTCAATTTGTTTTAAATCGAATCTGTTTGACTTCTACTCGAGGCTCTTGCGATACAGATTTGGGGTATTCAACCCTCTTTTATCAAAAAAAGTTTACTATTACTTTAAAAGTCCCCTCAAAACAAACCCACCCAAGAATTTATATATGTATATATATAGCAAAATGAATATAGTAAAAATTTCAAGGTACAAGAAACTCACCGTTCTTACGAAGCAAAATGATGTCGTGGCCACTGCATCCGCTTGCTCCCGCAATGAGTTGACTCGCTACCTGTATCACTTTTGGATTTATGTATAACACTTTGATATTTATACACTCTACAAATTCTTTCTTTATTCTACTAAACTACTTAAAAAAAAAAAGCGCGCTTTCGATAATGCCGTCAAAAAGATTTTATCTAATCAATCGCCAAGAGAAAGAATTTTTGAAACTTAAGAATTACTAAAAAAAAAAACCACTGTTAATTGCAGCGAGTTCCGCTACGTAAATATACGTATTCAGATTCCAATAAGTTTAGCGGCAATTTCCGTTGAGCCAACGGGGATGAAATTTGCCGAAACGGTTTGCCGTTGTCTCTGCTGTTAAATTTGATTTGCTGGATTGGATCTTTTTACAGCTTTTCCTTTTATTTTTGGTTGCTACCTCTGTTAAAATTTTCGGTGCAGGTCCTCAATGTGGGAACTGCTTAAATTGAGTTTCCTATAAAAAAAACTATTAATTCCTAATAGCACGCACTTAGCAAATTCACTAGTAAAATTTCACCTTAGAAATTCCTAAAAAGGGTTCCTAATTGCTGTTATGATGTGGGACTCCACTTGTCCTGACACTTTTCTTTTTGGAAATTATTTTATAGAAACTAGGTACTTTATTTAAAACATTTATTTGTTGCCTTCTTAGAAAATTTTCTAAAGACTTGAACGACTTTAAACTCGATGATAATCCGTTGAAGTTTCAATTAGCAATGAAATTTCGCGAACAGTCAAAGTATGCTGTTCTTTCTTTCTTTTGCGGTAACCAGTTAGAATTACTCTCTAACGTCTTTTCTTCTAGCACCTATTCTTTACTCTCAACATTCGTCTAATTTCTCTATCCACTTTCTTAAAACCCTATTCTCGAACCTTATACTTCCAACACAATCACCTTATTGTGATTTGTTCACATGTTGTTGGGAAATAAAATCCATTTTTTTTTGTTCCTTTGGGCGACATTTGATTGACGTAGTTTGACGTCTTACATCAATGCGCCAAGGAATTTGACATTGCCAATTGTCATAGTTTGTTTATTTTGAGCCGGTCAACTCGTGCGCGTTTTGAAAACTTTGTTACGTTTTGTTAAGTTGTAAAAAAAAAAAAAAAAATAGGGTGGCGCAACAGAGCGAGGAGCCCCTGGGCCTAGCGCATTTCTCACAACCATGCCTTGTGAGGGAATGGAAGGGACCTACAATTTTCTGCCGGTTCCGAACGGCTAATCGAGAAAGCGCTTTTCATGGCAATGAATACTGACGGAGGACTTGCCAATTCCTCGCGAAAGGCGATACCCGTGGAAAAAACATTTTTGCCTCTGGTGGGATTCGAACTCGAACCTCTGGATTAACAAGCGGACATGCTATCCATCACACCACGGGTACCACGTTAAGTTGTGCGTGTTAAAAAAAAAGAAAATATAGAAATATGGGAGAACCATCTCAACGTAGTACGTCCTACAAACATAGAGACTTCGTTTCCGAACCAGTGAAGGATAGGTTCTTTAGAGATTTGGCTGGCGTTGGAACAGCGATGGGAAGAAGCCCAGAAAGCATAGGATAAAATTGTTTAGTTTTTTTCGTAACAATAGGTTCGTTAGAGATTTGGCTGGCGTTGGAACAGCGATGGGAAGAAGCCCAGAAAGCATAGAATAAAATTGTTTAGTTTTTTTCGTTACATAGGTTAAGCGATTCAACTCAATAAAGGTCGAAATTAGTCAATGAAAATACAAACAATTCAGTCTTTTCAATTATAAATTTTTGAGGCATCTTTAATTTACAGCTATTTGTAAGTATAAGTTGCGCCAGAAAAACCCTTATTACTTCTGTCGGCTGGCAGTGGCCTGCTCATATTGGATTGAACATTGTGGCTATTTCTGGATGTTTACTCTTAGTGAAAATTTGGTATCTTTTGTGATATTTACATTAATTATTTTATTATGATTAGTTTATTTTTCATTACATATTAGTCAGTGTTTGGTATCATTTCTGATTTTTACATTTGTTAAAATTTACTTCTCTTTTTTTTCATTGTATGTTATTCAGTATTTGGTACATATATTTGTTTTTTCTATTTTATTCAATACAATATTCTCTTTTTTTCATATTTACATTAGGTACTATAATTTGATTATAATACGTCTTACAACATACTTTTTTTTCTCTGCAATACGACCGCATTGATATTATGTAAATTTCTTACATTATTTCTATTCTTACAATTACTTTTAAACATTGTTTTAATATCAGAACATTTGTTTTGACAATATGTACATATAATTCTCTCTATTTTTTTTTTAAATATGCATAGAATGGTCTTAACCTATTTTTCTTTTTTTAAATTTTAAAACTCGTTTTTGTAATTTTTGGTTTTCTCAAAATCTACAGGTTATTTTGACATCCGGTTTTTTGTGTTTGAACAAAAATAAATAAGAGCATTGAAAATAAGCCAGAAAAATACTACTTAAATATAAAAAATTATATTTTTTTTCCGAAATTTTGACTTTGAAAATTAATATTTAAAAAACTATTCATTTGAACAACTCATTTTTATATTTAAACTAGCTGAGCCGCCCGGCGTTGCTCGGGTCTGTAGTTTTAAGGTTCCCGTTATCGTTCCTGTTTTGTTCCTATGAGATTATAGGGATGTAATCTTTGCTTAGTTACTGAGGAATTATGTGACATCCCAGTGCTGAAAGAATTTTTGAAATCAGTCTAGTAGTCTCTAAGTTTCCGTTCCCAACCCCGTATCTGTGAGAATTTTCCGTTCCCATGGAAATATGTGAATAAATTATAAGTCTACGTCACTGAGAAATAATGTTACATCCTAGAGTTGAAAGAATTTTTGAAATCGGTCAAGTAACTTTAAAATTCCCGTTCTCGTTCTTGTTTCTGTTCCCGTGGGACTATAGGGATGATGCTAAGTTACTGAGGGATTATGTGGAATCCCAGATCTGAAAGAATTTTAGAAATCTGTCTAGTAGCTCCTAAGTTTCCGTTCCCAACCTTGTTCCTGTGGGATCTTCCCATGGAAATATGTGAATGAAATGTAAATCTATGTCACTGAGAAATATTGTAACACCCTAGAGTTGAAAGAATTTTTGAAATCGGTCTTATAACTTTAAGGTTCTTTTGAATTTTAGATGAAACATTTCGGAGGGAACATGTACTATATAACATGTACTATATTTTATCCGCATATTCCCACGGGAACAGAAGGATGGGAACCGCAAAAATACAGATTTAAACAACGCCGTGAATGTCGAGGGATAAGGGGTATATGAGTATGTTTTAAGCAGCCCAGGGTGTTGAGCGAAGATCTCCGCTGACTCATTAACTTGCTGATATTTTGACTATGCATGCTTAGTCTGACACGATAAGTCAGCTTTTCTTTTGTTTTTTTTTATAGAACAGTGTTTTGTTTATAACGAAAGCTAACGCATTGCATTGATGTCGTCTCTGTTGTACGCTGCTCTATTTTTGCATTACATTTATATTTACATGAAACCTACTCCACACATAAATCTGCGGAGTAGGGGGGGTTGCAGCCGGGCGACAAAGACCATTTGTCTCCTTGTCCTTCGAAATTGGTCAAATAGTTATATAAGGTTGCTTTCCCAATCACGTTCGCGTATGATCCTTAATTCGATAGAATTTTTTAAATCTGTCGAGAAGTTTTGAGGTTCATGTTTTCGTTCCCGTAGAAATATAGGGATGAATTATAATCTTAGTTACTGAAGGATAATGTATCATCCCAATTCTGAAAGATTTTGTGAAATCTTTCCAGTAGTATCTAGGTTTCCGATTCCAATCCTGTTCCTGGATAAAAAAAAATATATTGCTGAGCCTTCTGGCGTTGCCCGGGTCCCGTGGGAATATGAGGATGAAATAATTTATGTAAATGTGGGATATTGATAATGTACCATCTTAAAGTTGAAAACATTTTTGAAATCGGTCAAGCGGTTTTAAGGTTCCCGTTCTTGTTCCCGTTTCTGTATATATGGTATATATGGATGAAATATAGTCTATGTTTCTGAGGGATAATGTAGCATCCTAGAGCAGAAAGAATTTTTAAAATCTGTCCAGTTGTTTCGTAGTTTGCATTCCCAATCCTGTTCCCGTGGGAATATGGGGATGAATTAAAGTTTATTATTACTAGGTGATAGTGTAGCATTCTATCGGTAAAAGAATTTTTGAAATCGGTTCAGTAGTTTCTAGGTTCCCGTTTACATTCCCGCTCCCATAGGAATATAGGGATAAAAAGATATCCTAAGTCCGTCTCCTGGTCCTAAGCTACCTCCCCACCAATTTTCAGACAAATCCGTTCAGCCGTTCTTGAGTTGTAAATAGTGTAACTAACACGACTTTCTTTTATATATATAGATATATAGATTAAGTATTCATAACACATATCGAGTTTTTAAGATGTATTATGCTATTCGGGGCGGAGACAAATCCAACGAATCAATAACCATGAATATTGGTTTAGCAGATCTCGAGTTATAAGTGTTGTAACAAACCCGTCTTTGTTTTATATATTAAGATTAATGTATAGGTTCTTGACTTTTCAAAATGCTATAGCACGACTCTGTAGGTATTACCGATATTTTTAAATAATTTTTTTTCCGTTTTTACTGATTTTTTTCTTAAATGGCCCCTCCCGCCTAAACGGGGGAAAATGGACCCCCCGCTTCCCATACGATTTTTTGCTTGTCTAGGTCCAACCTACACACCCTATCTTTTTGTCACACCTTATGCAAATCACCCTGTATAATAACATACATACATAAAATGGTTTTAATCTGTTTTTATTAACAATCAATTTCTTATATTCACATCTTTTTTCTTAATTTCGCAAATTGCGTAAGTTTACAACTTATAATAATAACATATATATATATAAAATGGTTTCAATCTGTTTTTGTGAACAATCAATTTCTTATTTTCACATTTAATTTCGCAATTTACTCCTTCCTGTGATAAGACTTCAAATGGTTCTATATATATTGGATCTAACTTCTTTTTGCTCTCATTTCTTAACAAGACTAAACTACCTACGTTATAATCAAGAGTTTTTGCTTTTCTATCAGAATCGTACCTATCTTTCCTAGAAATTTTCTTTTGTATTAAAGTGTCCCTAGCATCCTTATGAGCAATTTGTAGTCTGTGTTTTAAGTCTATCACATAGTCTTCGTAGTTGTACACTGGTTCAACTTTCTTTGTAAGATTTGAAGGCAAATTACATTGTCTTCCAAATACTAATTCAAAGGGGGTGAATCCTGTTTCTGAATGTATTGAAGTGTTGTAACAGAAAAAATAGTATGGCAACCTGTTGTTCCAATCTGTATGTTTTTCTTCTACATAACTCCTAAGGTATGCTCCTTAAACTTTATGAGAATTTTCTAGTGCTCCAATGCTTTCATTGTGATAAGCGGTGGATTGCAATTGTTCTATCTTTAATAACTTACACAGATCTTTGAAAACTCTATTTATAAATTCTGTACCTTGGTCAGATGCTATGGTAGCAGGGAGTCCCTACTTTAGGATAAAGCCTTCTACAAGTCCTTTGGCTACCGTATTAGCTTCCTTATTTGGTAAAACAATGGCTTATGTAAACTTCGTTAGTTCGTCTTGCAGTGTTAATATATGTACATATATTTTGACCCATTTTCCGTCTCGTCAAGAGGTCCAACTAAATCAAGATATATTTTGTCAAAGCATGTTTCTGCTGTTGTAGTAACAGTCATCGGTTGATTTTTTTGGTCGTATGTGTTTGTTTCGCTGACACATTTGGCAGTGCTTAACGTATGTCGTCACATCGTTTTGCATTCCTGTCCAAAAATATTTTTTCTTAATATTCCGCAACATGCGATTTATTCCGGCATGTCCACTTGTCGGTAACATGTGGTAATCATTGTGCCTGTCCAGACGGGTTATTTCAATAACGTTATGCTGTTAACGCTAGGTGTCTACACGCTGTTATAATTCCTCGCACAAGTTCTCCATTTTGTGTTGGAAGGTGTATTAAAAAAAGCATAACGTTATGAGTATAACCCGTCTGGACACGCCAAGTGTACTGCTTAGGCAGATAAATCTGATTTCGTTTTGCGCATCCAACCTCTTCCTTCCTCACCCCTTTTGCCCAGAAACGACCGATATAACGTTATTGGAATAACACGTGTGGACAGGGACATTGAGTATAAGTTTTTGTTTTCCAGGGTCAATTACTTTTATTTTATCTTCAATTATTGGCACTTTTATTTTATTTCTTTTGAATATTTCTTCTATCTTTTTCTTTAATATATATAATTTCTCTTTACGATGACCGTCAGAGTTTACTTAACTCTTCTTTAGCTATATAAATATCTTTAATTAATAGAGGTCCGCAAATTGTACGCACGTCCCTCAACAACATTTTGTTAAATGATGCCGATCGAGCAGTAGTACTATTTTTGGATTCCTCTTTATTATTTAATAATGGTTCAATGTTATTTTGCACGTCCCTCAACATTTTGTCAAAAGATGTCGATCGAGCAATAGTGCTTTTTCTTGATACCCTTTTAATATTTAAAAATGGTTCTTTGATATTTTGCACGTCCCTCAACAACATTTTGTCAAATGATGCTGATTGGGCAATAGTGCTCATATGATATTTAATATCAAACAATTATTCCCTGGAATGTATCCTACAATGAGTTTTGGACTTATAACTCTGGTACCTTTTAATAAACTGTAATCTTTGTCTTCATCTTTGAAGCCATTTAATATTTTCAACTCGACTATTTTTAGCCCCTTTTCTGGCGGTTTAAGAAGTTCACTTATGATTTTTTCTTTCTCTAATTTACTTGTTGTTGGGTTTTCTTCTCCTAAATTTGAATTTCTAGCTTGTGCTCTTGTTGTGACACACACAAATAAATTTGGTAAGTCTTCTGACTTTAGCTGTATTCTACTTAGTGCATCCGCAGTGCAGTTGTCTTTGCCTGGTGAATACTCCACAGTGAAGTTATATTCCTCTAATATTAGCCTAAATTTTGTAAATCTGCTTGAAGGTTCTTTTAGTGAGAATAGATATACTAGTGGTCTATGGTCCGTTAGTATTTTGAAACGTCTTCCGAAAACATAAGTTCTGAAATGTTTTACTGCCCATAATATTGCGAGCAATTCATTTTCTATAGTACTGTAATTCTTTTCGGCTTTATTTAATGATTTACTTGCGTATGTGAAGGGTTTATCATCAAAATTTGATATAACAGCACCTAAGGCAAATCCAGAGGCGTCTGTTCGAAGTATGAATTCTTTTTCAAAATTTGGAAACTGTAAAATATCTGGGCTTATTACGAATTCTTTTAGTAAATTAAATGAAGTATTGCAATCTTCGGGAAATTTTAGTTCTACGATTTTTCTTAATGAACGGTTTAAAGGTATTGCTAGTGTTGCAAAATTTGGTATGAACTTTCTATAGTAGTTAGCAAATGCTACAAATCTCCTTACTTCGTCTGCATTTTGTGGGATTGGATAATTTTTCATTACTATGGATTTTGATGGATCTGGTATAATGCCTTTATCTGATATTATACGACCTAGATATAAAACTTCTTTTCTAAGGAAAGCACATTTACTTGGATGTAGTTTGAGATTTACTTCTCTCAATACTTCGAATACTTCAATTAAATTTGTACTGTGGTGTTCTAAATTTTTCTTTTTTTTTTTTGGATGCTATAAGATCGTTAAGATCCACAAAGCATTTTGAATATGTTAGACCCGATATTGTTTAGTTAAGTTTACCTTGAAAACGTACTGTGTGACAATATTTATATATATGTAATAGGTAATGGAAATTTTTCATTTTTGATAACGTTGTAATGTATTTTGTGTTTTTTTTTCGTTAACATAAAAAAAAAAAATTCTAAAATAACTAATTTTGAATATAGTGGTAATACTACTGTAGTGCATAATATAATCAATTTGGAGACCTATCCGCTTTTTTCCTGTGAAACCCTTTGCGATGGAAGCAATGTAGTGTTCGGTAAAAATTTAGAACGTTGTTTGTGCTGCTTGTTTTGATCGCCCTCATGATGTTGTTTGATTTTTGTAATTTGTGTTTAACTGTAGTCATATTTGTTGGTGTGTTTTTGTGTTTATGTACGTGCCTTCTTTACTTCTATGGTCAGAGGGCGCGGGACAATAGTTGCGTCGTTTTCAGGACTTGCTGTTTTCGCTCTTAGGAGAAGTTGTGCCTCTGCGAGGTGTTTTGCGGCCGCTATTAGGTCGCTCCGTGTAAAATATTTGTTTTAATTTTACAGTACCGACAGCACGGCGAGAAAAAAAACTACTTTGAACAGCTTTAACTTGTACGAACGAAAAAAGACTTTAAGTTTGTCTTGTCCTACTACTATGAACAACTTTTACTTGTATGATCGAAAAAAGACTTTAACTTTGTCTTGTTCAAAACACTCTTTCTGAACACTCTCTGGCTCCTGATTCTGCTGATTTCTAGTTTTTAGATTTTGAAGGATGGTAGTGGAAACAACTTAGAACTTAGACAACTTAGAACCAGGAATTGTCGTCGGGTCAATGGCTTATGTAAACAAAAACCAGAGATTGCGTTCAGATCGAGTCCACGATCACTATTGACATTTAGTTTGTAAATTCATTCCCTATTTATACAAATTTATTAAGCTCCATTTCTGGTTATCGAACAATCGACCACACTTCGATATCTAATCGGAACGCTTCATCATCACATTCTTTTGGGTGAGCGCCAATGACCTATAAATAATAAAATAAATAGGGAGGCGCAACAGAGCGAGAAGCCCCTGGGCCTAGCGCATTTCTCACAACCATGCCTTATGAGGAGGGGACCCACAATTTTCTGCCGGTTCCGAACGGCTAATCGAGAAAGCGCTTTTCATGGCAATAAATACTAACGGAGGACTTGCCAATTCCTCGCGAAAGGCGATACCCGTAGAAAAAACATTTTTGCCTCTGTTGGGATTCTAACTCGAACCTAACAAAAATGTTTAAACTAGCTTACATAATAACTTAATTAACTTACTGACCCTAGGCGGGTACATTAAATTACACAATAACTTATTTCTAATGCCTTTCGGCCTAAAGATACAATATATCTATTTAAACCTAGCACTAATGCTAATAACTGAGAAAGTTGAAAAAACTTAGTTTCATGGCAGTTTCATGGCGGACATGCTATGTATATATGCCAATGACCTATATCATAAACAAATGCTCATACCCAAAGACTATTGCTATGTCATAACCAGCGCGCATGCAGTCAAAGCAATATGATCCCTTATTACAGCTGTCGGCTGGCAGTGCCCTACCGTTGGGAATCATATTGTTCTGAGTACAATGCACTCTATGGATACACAAGCAAGTCAAGTGTTATGCATTTCTATACAATGCAACTGAATGTGAGAGGATCGTATATCGAGGCACAGCCGAGGGTTGACAACCTGTTAATAGTTGTAAAGAAATTAATTAAGAGGTCGTTGGCTGTGACTCCTTCACAGATTACAAGAAACAATATTTTCTAGAAACAAAAAACAAACAAAAAACTTTGTATTTTGCATTTTATTAAATGCATTTTGGGGACAGTTTACGTGCCATCATCAGCTTCACGCTCAGAAGCTGATGATGGCAAGTCAACCGTCGCCGAAATGCATTCAATAAAAAATTTTTAAAAATACAAAGTTTTCTGCTTGTTTTTGGTTTTTAGAAATTGTTTCTTGTAATCGATAAGGATCCGTTTAACTTGAAGTAAAAATAATATACCAGATTGTTGAACTTTTTTCCCGATGAAACGAATCTAAATGAATCCACAACTTGGATGATATCAAACTAATATGTTAATTAATCGCAACAAACGATTAATTACTTATTTATAACGCGGGAAGATAAAATATGCACACCGATGTGCCGCGGCGATGTTGGTCGAAGTTAATTTTATGATGAACTGTCAAATGACAGCTGGGTGGGTTTTCAATGGGAAAATAATGCAACAGGTAGCAAGATAATATGCTGCCAATGCCAGCTGCTCAGCAAGGGGTGGTCCATAGGTAGTTCTATTGGTTATTATTATTATAGAAGAATTGATATGAACAGGAGTAAATGATAAAAAATGCTCTATCAAAACACAAGTAGGGTGTTTCACAAAATAAAGGGCGCCAGGAAATTTTTGAAACCAACTTTAATCCGCCATTGGTGTCCTATGTGTCTGTGAGACCGGGTGTCATTAAAAACTTGAATAACTTTATCAGCCGTCATACATTTTTGCTGTAGTTTCGGGTAGCTGCCGCATTAAGCATGCCCAATCGTCAGCTTACGGCGAAACGTCTTAGCGAGCACACATTTTGTAATTTTGGTACTAACCCGGTGACCGTGTGTCACCAAGTACGTAAGTAAATAAACCACGGTCTGTGAGACAAAGACTATCAGAGATTTTAAAGTTGGTGTTGGACGATCTACCTGGGACTGCTGTGCCTTCAAGAAATGGCCGGTGCTTCGAGTGGGGATCGAAGAAAAATAGGAAGACCAAGTACTTTTGTCATAAATGTCGAAAATATGTAATATGGAGGGGTAGGAAGGTGTTATACACCTAAATTTGGTTCCTTCACCTTTACCTACTATGCCAGTAAGCATAACTGTTATTATGCATATTATTGCTTTATCAATATTATGCATACTAACAGTTTCCGGCCGCACTTATTGCGACATGGCTAAGTAGGTCAAGCTGAATTCCAGAATGCAAGTTAAGCAATGCATTCTGGAGTTCAATCAAAAGTTCCAGCCAGGTCAACGGAAATATGGTGAGTCTATTGTTAACCACCGAAACGAGAGGTTGTGTGTCTTTTTAATTTACATTACATTTCATTACATTTCGATTACGTACGTTACATTTGGCGCAGCCGGTTCGCGAACCTTTAAAAAAAAAAAAGTAATTTGTGTTTTTAAATTGAATAAAACACCTTATCGTACGTTGTCGTGATTGAAAAAGTGATTGGAAAAGTGAAGGAAAATACTCGTATTTTTGTGTGCAGTGCTCTGTGGATTCATTTAATTGTCGTCTACCTTTGGTTTTTTCTTAAACTTGGATAAAATAAGTTACACCAAAATCAACTTGCCAAAAGAAGAATTGGAAAGAAACTTGAAACATACTACTGATACTGTATATCTGAACAATTAAAAGTAGATACAAAGGGAGAAATACAGGTGAGTATACTTTAACGTATGTACCTATGTTTTATTTTTTAGATCATAAGTGACAAAGTTGTGTACCTATAAATTTTATTTATTTTTTTTTTCTCGGTTTAGTTTTTCAAGTCAAGTTCTTAGTCAAGTTTCATTTCTTTCATTTGTTTTTCGTAGTAACTTTAGTTGAGGTGGTCGTTTGATTTTATTTGATTTAAAAAAGAAAAAAAAATTAGATCTGTTGGTTGGCGTTAGTTAATGGCCCGCACCCAAGTTGAAGCCCAACTTAACGATATAATAGAGGAGTTAGAGTATTTTAAAAAAGAAAAGAAAGAAAATCAACGACAATTAAAGTCGGTGAATGAATTTCTTTTCACAGAATTAAGGGATATTTTGAATCCTGAGGTTTACAAACTGGTAAGTTTTCAGCTAACGTCTCAGTGGGGTAAATTAACTAGAGTAGAATCGACTGACGAAATCGTTAACGAATACGTCAAAGCCGTTCACGCTCTAGTAGAAAACCACGCTAAAGAGGCAGAAGACCTTAGAAAACAGCTTAAAAAGAGCGAGTTTAGGCGTAAGGAAGCTGAAAAACAACTTCTGAAAACAACAGAAGAAGCTGACCAGGAAATAGACCAGCTCACTATTGAGTTAAACAAAAGTTTAACAACTCAAAGGGAGCTAAGGGAAAAAGGTAAATCATCACCTTATCCTGACAGTTCAAAACACCTTATTCCGTTGCTCACTCCTCAACATACTTCTACACCAAAATCGTCTCTGGAAAGAAACCTGGTCAACACAGGAGTTCAAACCACAGTTGTAGAAGTATTTAAATCAAATAAAATCACTCAGGTAGAAATAGAAGAAAATTGCGAAATGCCACTTGAGAGTATAAGCAAGGTAGTTTCAAGGTTAGTCCCCATATTCAACGGGGAGAGAAATCATGAACTTTCACAAAGAGTTCATGAATTCTTAAACGCATGCGATCTGGCTTTGAAAATGGTAAAGCCAGAAGAAGAGGGGATCTTAGTGTCTCTAATCTCAACCCGATTGCAAGGCGATGCGTTTGAGTTAATTCGTTCAAACAATGTGAACACAATAGAGGGTTTGGCAAAACTGTTTAAAGACAGTTATTTAGTGCCAAAAACTCTGGACAATGTGATGAACGAATTAAAACAATGCCATCAATTGTTAGGCGAAGATGTAAAAGCGTTCGCTAGACGTCTAGCGAAACTGAAAGCTACATCTGTTGAAATTATTGACTCAAGATATTCCGCAACTGAGTCAGTAGGCCTCAAAAAAGAAGTTGAAAACACGGTGTTGACAATTTTTAAAAAAGGGCTAGTCGATCAAGCTCTTCGACAGTTTATGCTGGGGAGCAAAAGCAAAGATCTCAACGAAATCTCTGAGGAAGCCTTGAAAACTTCCTTGCTACTACAGCCAAACTCGATGGGCTATATGGGAGTTGGAACAACACCAAACTTACCTTTTGATCGTATTAGCTCAATGTACCAAATTCCCGGTACTTTCCAACAAAATTACAATAGCCTGACTCAAGCATATCCATCTATGCCTTCCATGCCTCATCTTTTTAACAATTATACTACACTACCTCACAATTTACCTCAAGTGACACAAGACTACACATCTAAACCCGCACAACATCCTTCACACATCACACATAATGAAACACCTCAATACATCCAGAATTTTCAAGACCCTCCCCACTCCAGCAATAGACAGTCAACAAGGTCTGCAAATCCCATTAAAACCTGTGGATTCTGTGGCAAGAAAAATCACAGCTATGTTGATTGTAATATTCGTAAAAGAACGCCATACTGCGACACTTGCGAGGACTATGGGCATGCTCAAAACAGTTGTCCCCGCTCACAAATACGAGCTACTCAGACAATAAGTCAAAGGCCTAGAGTCAAATGCAAGTGGTGTTCTAGGGTGGGTCATGTGGAGGACGATTGTTTCTCTAAGAGAAATTACCTCAAAGACCAGTCGGGAAACGCCCTGGGGGCCAATTTGAATCACTAAATTGTGCCCCAGAAAATTCGCTCTCCACAAAATCAACAACGAAAAATAAAAAAAACAAAGCAAAAAAAAGCAATGTAGACGAAGTAAAGCCATTAGCGCCTGTATTAAACGATCGACAAAAAGAAAAAAGAACACAAAACATTGACTCGGAGGAGTTAAATTTCTTTACTTTTGAGTCGATTCGTAAAACGAAGCAGAAATCAAGGCCACTAGTTTCTGGGACAAAAATAAACCTAGGTCAGTTTGGTTTCTTATTTCTGATTTTCAATCTTCGTTTCGTTTGGAGTAAGTGCTATTCAAAGGTGAAATTCGTCTATAACTTTTTGAATGATTATTTTAAGTGTTTTGTTTTGAAGTGTTTCAACCAGTATGCTTTGCCGAAAAGTAAGAAAAAAATATTATATGCATTTAGGAATCTTCGTAAGCATGACGTGTTCGTCGAGCTGCCTATGTCAATGGCCAAGTCCGAAAAGGTACTTCTTCTGGTCGACACAGGAGCAGACTCGAGCTTACTAAAAAGAAGCTCATTAAAAAATGCTACCAATATAAATATAAATGAAACAAAGCAACTGGGTGGTGTTTTCGGTGGAGTAGGTATGACAAAAGGCACAATCAAAACTTCCTTATCATTCCCCAACAATAAGTTCTGTACTAAGTGGAACGTTGTCGATGGTTTAGATGAAATACCTGCTGACGGTATCCTAGGACGTGATATCCTATGGAATCAAACAATCATCGACGCTGTTTCAAAAAGAATAACATTATTTAATAGGAAAAGAGAAGTTATAATCGAATTACCTCTAAAGTGTTTACCTTCTAAAATATCTGCAATACAGGAAACACAAGAGAAGTTCAAAATAGGAGCTCGGACACAAACAGCTGTTAAGCTTTATATTCCCAACTCAAAATCAAATGAATTGCTAATACATTCACAAGAGATTGATTGCGGAATCTACTTGGGAAATGCAATAGTAAAAGCAAACAATAGCTACGTCCATGTTCCTATCATGAATTGTACCACACAAGACTACTGTTTGGACGGAAATTTTGTTCCAAAGCATTCGAATTTCAAAAACTTTAAAATTATTAACCAGAGTGCGGAAAACAGAATATTGGCTAATTTTCCAAGACAACAGCTTAGTGAACGGGTCAGTACTCTGATTAGTTCCTTAAAGTTAGATGAAAACCTGAATAGGGAAGAGAAGGAGTCAGTAGAAAAATTATGCTCCAAATTTAATGACGTTTTCTTACTGAAGGGTGATAACTTAAGCTTCACACCTGTCTTAGCACACAGTATACCCACTAAATCTGACCAAGGACCGATTAACACTAAGCAATATCGAACTCCGGAGATTCATAAGAAAGAAATTGAAAGACAAGTACAAGAGATGCTTGATCAAAACATAATTTCGGAAAGTAAATCTCCATGGAATTCACCATTGCTTATTGTACCTAAGAAATCCATTGAAGGTCAGAAAAGGTGGAGGGTCGTTGTGGATTTCAGAAAACTAAACGAAATAACGATAAAAGATGCCTTTCCCTTACCAAGAATCGAAGAAATTCTTGACCAATTGGGACACTGCCAATTTTTTACCACATTGGATTTGGCAAGCGGCTACCACCAGGTAATGATCGATCCGGCTGACAAGGCAAAAACCGCGTTTAGCACTAGCAAAGGGCATTACGAATTCAATAGAATGCCGTTTGGGCTAACCGGTGCCCCAGCAACATTCCAAAGGATCATGAATCACATCCTGACTGGTTTGCATGGCATCGATTGTTTTGTTTATTTGGATGATATTGTCGTGTATGGCAAAAATCTTGAACAACACAACGAAAAGCTTGCAAACGTTTTAGCTAAGTTAAGGCAACACAACCTGAAGTTAAATATTGAAAAATGTAATTTTCTTCGCCGTGAAGTAACGTATTTAGGACACGTGTGCTCTGAAAACGGAGCTACTCCAGACCCATCAAAAATTCAATGTGTCTCCAATTTTCCCACCCCAAAGACAGTAAAGCAGGTACAATCATTTTTGGGGCTTGCGAACTACTATAGAAAGTTCATACCCAATTTCTCTCAAATAGCCGCTCCAATCACGAAGCTATTGAGAAAAGGGGAGGTGTTCCAATGGTCCCCAGATTGCGAAAAATCATTTAGATTTCTTAAAAAAGCTATTTCCTCACCACCTATATTGATATATCCAGATTTTTCGTTGCCGTTTATCTTGACAACCGATGCGAGTAACGAAGCTTTGGGAGCCGTTTTGTCTCAGGGCAAAGTTAGTGAAGATAAACCTATAGCTTTTGCTAGTCGATCTTTAAATCAGGCCGAAAAAAATTACTCAACCATAGAAAAAGAATTGCTTGCCATAGTTTGGGCCTGTAAGCATTTCCGAACATACCTCCTTGGTCGTAATTTTACTATCTATACGGATCATCGCCCCCTGATTGGTGTTTTTAATGTTAAGGACCCAACAACAAGACTAGTTAGGTTCCATCATAAGCTGTCGGATTATGATTATAAGATAATGTATAAGGCGGGCAAAACAAACTGCAATGCGGATGCACTCAGTAGGATCCCAATAGATACACATCCAATACAAGCTGTACAAACTAGGAGCAAGGCAAAAATAAGTGAGAACAAAAAACCTCAAAAAAATAATATATTGGTTGTAACACGAGGGCAAAAACAAAGACAGTTCGAAGATAATATTCAAGCAAAAGCAACTGTGGCTCCTAAACAAAAAACAACCTCTAAGGACAAGTTGAACATAGAGAGTACAAAGGTACCTATAGAGGAAAAGAAGAACGACCATGCCATATCAGAACAAATTCCTGAAGGTGAAATAATAACTGATTTGTCCAAAACATCATGGAAAATCGGACCGTCTATAGGCATGGGAAGTCATGGTCAAATATATTCAGCGTGTAAGGCATCGAGTTCACCAAAGAATCCGTCCGACTATGAATATGTCGTCAAAATTGAACCACATGGCAACGGGACGTTGTTTGTTGAAATGCATTTTTGTATGCACAATGCTCGTTCTGAAGACATTACACAGTTCAAACAGCAGCGCGGACTTAAATCTTTTGGGATGCCTTATCTAGTTGGTAAGGGATCACACGACATTAACGATGTGAAACATCGCTTCGTTGTAATGCCACGTTATGGAGACGATATTTGGAAGCTTTTCTTGGAAAACGGAAGAAGGATTCCAGAACACACAATTTATCGTCTTGCCTTACAGATGTTGGATGTGTATGAGTACATCCACGGCCGAACGTATGTCCATGCCGATTTAAAAGGAGCCAACATCTTATTAGGCTATGGGAAAGGCGGTGCTTCCCAAGCATATTTGGTAGACTTTGGTTTAGCTAGTCACTACACCCAAAAGGATTTCAAGCCAGATCCAAAGAAAATGCACAATGGTACAATTGAATACACATCTAGAGATGCACATCTCGGAGTAGCAACAATGCGAGGAGACTTTGAGATCCTTGGGTATAATCTAATCGATTGGTCAGGCGTGAGGCTGCCTTGGGAACAAGAAAACGTCCTTAAGGTTCCCATTAAAGTCCAGAAGTCTAAGGAAACTTTTATGAGAGATGTAAGTACTGGTTTGGAAAAACTATACCCCAGAGGAGTGCCAAATCCAATAATGGAATTCATGAAATACGTCTCTGCTCTGGAATACAATGAGACACCAGACTATGAAAAATGCCGAAAGATATTTCAATCGGGACTTAAAGCTCTTAACGCTAACAATTCAGGAGACTTAGAATTCAATCTAAAGTCATCACAAGACTCTAAAAACAGGAAAGAAAATAATAACCAACTCAATGACAAAATAGTCACTGCCCCAAACAAAAGGGTTGTCACTTTAACGGATCCTGCTGATATTTTAACAGTTCTCCGTGATTTCCATGACTCTCCACTTGGCGGACATCAGGGAACATCAAAGACGTTAGCACGCATTCGCTGTCAGTTTCGATGGAAGAACATGCACAAAGACGTCGCAAGCTATATAAGGAACTGTGAAAAATGCCAAAAGAATAAATCTGGAAATCTAACGAAGATGCCAATGGAATTAACGGATACTCCATGTTCCCCTTTCGAAAAACTATATATGGACATGGTAGGGCCCCTTCCACTAACGCATTCCGGAAACAGGTATATTTTAACGTTCCAAGACGACTTGACTAAGTACATGGCTTGTGTAGCAATTCCGGATGCTGAAGCAGCCACTGTTGCTAGAGCCTTTTATGAGGAAATCATAACACGTTTTCTCATACCGAAAAAGCTCATAACGGATAATGGATCTAACTTTACTTCAAAACTGTTTTCTGAAACATGTAAACTTTTGAGAGTCAAGAAAATCCATATAACAGCCTACCATCCACAGGCCAATGGTTCACTAGAGCGAAGTCACAGACCCTTAGCGGAATATCTAAGGAGTTTTGTTGATAATGACAGCCAAAATTGGGACCAATGGCTTAGGCAGGCTATGCATGTCCATAATAATACTCAGCATACATCCACCAAACTGACACCACTTCACAGTTTGTTTGGCCTCGATTTTGTTATGCCTACAAATCTAAAAGGTAAAACTACTCCATTATATAATATCGAAGACTATCCGCAACAGTTAAGGTTTCAACTCCAAAGGTCGCATGAGATAGCTAGAAACAATCTAGAAAAAGCCAAAATAGCAGCGAAAAAACAGTATGACCGAAAGGTTAATCCCACGTCCTTTACAACAGGGCAAAAAGTGTTGCTTAGAAATCCTGTTCGAAAAAACAAGTTTTCACAAATTTGGTTAGGACCCTATGAGGTAGTTTCGGTTAGAGGTGACGTCAACACAACCATTAAAATGGGTAGAAAAACGAAGCGGGTTCACAACAACCAGCTAAAAGCTTTCCATCATTTATGATCTAATTTTAATGAGAATTTATTATCATCAATCCGTACAGTCTTATTAATTCTTTTTGTCTTTCCAGAATTTGAAGAAAAGGATTCACTAAAAGAAGCCCAAAGAACCAAAAAAAAAAAAAAAAAAAAAATATCTTAACCTAATTTAAACTGTAAAAAAAAGAGTGTTTCCTTATTTGCAACAACTTTTCAATAGTTGCATTAAAATTAAAATAAAATGTTTAATCTTAATATAAATTTAGTAGCAGTTGCGTTATTAGTTATAAGCATTTACCCCGGGCAGACGAATAGTGAACAGCCATTCAACGTCCAACAACTGAAGCTGACCTCACCAGTGGTGTTCGAAGCGGTGGAAAATGCTGTATTTTATAGTGATACGTGGACAATATTTACGAAGTTCACACCACTGGACTCCGGAATGGTTATTCAAATGGTGGAAAAGTGCGAACAAAAACTGGAAACCCTGTGCAGAAGCATTCCGGACGACGATTTCAAACGTTACTGTCAATTGATCGCTCAAGAGACTGAGACAAACATCGACAACTTACGACGAACTGCCTTTCGTATGAAACAACTTACACATGCTAAACGTCAAAAACGCGCACTGGAGTTCATAGGAGGATTTTCAAAATGGGCCTTCGGTACTATGGATAGCAAAGATGCTAGGAGCGTTTACCACCAGTTGGAAGTTCTCCACAAACAGGATGCGAGCTCGTTCGAATTAATGCACCGACAGTTAAGTGTCATGAAATCAAACTTCGACACGTTATCCAAACCCATTTCACAACTGACAGACGAAATCGAAAATATGGCTGTGAGCATGGGTAACCTTAGTGCCACTTTCCGAACGTACAGTCAAGTCACGAACAAGGAAATCGCGATGCTGAAAGCGACAAGTGAAGCGACTGCAATGACTTCAGTCATAACCACAAAAGTTTTAGAAGTCCAAAACCGACAATCCTTGGAACTTTCAATTTTGGATGACCTGTACCAAAATAAGATACACCCTTTGGTATTAGACGAGGGAAATATCACCGGACTATTGCGGAACATAACGAGTAAAGGAAGATTTTTGTTGGACAACCCCCTCATAATAAACCAAGTCGCCAAAACCTCGGTGTACCTTGACGGGGGAAATTTTATGGTAAAAATTATACTACCTTTACCCGAATATGTTCGGTACAAGGTCCAGAAAATATACCCCCTACCAACATCCTTTAACGAGAACTGGGACCTTGTGCTAGACACCAAGCATGAGTACATTGCCGAAGCAGAAAACCATGATCGTTTTGTCATCATGAGCGAAACAGAGTACGCACAATGTGCAATGGTATTGACAGGAGGTTCCCTCACCAGGACGGCTATTTGTCGGCATGAAAGACCCATCCTTACATCGGGATCTAATGAGTGTCTGGTAGAGCTTATACAGCACGCGCCATCATCTAAGAACTCTTGTAAATATGCTGCGATTCCCGCAACGGAGGCGATATTCCTTAAGATGACGTCCGCCAACGAATGGCTTTTCAAAGTTAAGGAAACGATGTCATTGAACGTGAAGTGTGAAACCCAAAATTACGCAGTAACACTGAGCGATTCGGGAATATTGCAAATGAAGCAGCCATGCGAAGCAATTGCAAAAGGGTTCAAACTGTTTTATGAATTTCGTGCTGAAGCAATAACTGAGTACAAACAGCCCATGGTAGACCACTCAGGACTCAAAGAAGCACTGTTGAGAAAAGTTAGCGTCTCGAAATCAGCACCTGTACCAGAGTTACTTCCGATAAAAATTGGCAATCATAAAAATTTTGCCAATATTTTAAATGAAGGGAAGAAGAGTATTGACGATCTAATTCAATCTTGGGACGGCCTGGAGGCAGAACGTAAAGCAGACAGCCAGGACTGGGAACTGAGTATTCATCGATATTCCATGATGTCCTTCGTTTCGTTAGTAGCAGTAGTAACCGCAGTAGTATTTTTGATCCGCTGTCTACGAAAAGGACCACCAACCATTCCGGCCCAACGAAAATATATAGCGAATTCCGAAGTGATAGAAATGCCAGCTTATCTACCAAAAAGAAGAGCGCCCGTAACACGACCACCACCACCACCAGTACAGACCGACAACAAAAGTTCAACAGTCTACGGAGTCACCTATGCTCGGGTGTAAGAAAAAAAAATATTCTTTTCAAAAAACTGTTATTTAATTTAAAATCGTAGAATTATATCAACTTAAATGTAAATTAACGTAAATACTTCCGAAAATATGTAATTATTTTTATTATTGAAATGATTAGTATGTACACATAACGCATATACTTACTACAAAGCAAGCAAAAATCATGTTCTGAATAAAAAAAAAAAATTTTAAAAATAAACATGTGAATATGACATCTTATGTAGATTTATAAGCAAATGCCTATTTTTCAGTGTTATATTTAAGCCAATATATATTGTATAAGATTTCGAGTTAATATACATAGCTAAACTAAAAAAAAAAAAAAAAAAAAAAAAAAAAATATTATTTACACATAATCATACTACGTGAAATATTGTTAAGCTTTACTCACTATAAATGTATGTGTAATGTTTTGTCTGTGTGTTTAAGTTTCTAGTTTAATATTATTTGATTTGAATTAATAACGAATAGACATTGTGATTTAATCTGTTATTTTAGAATAAATTTAACATTTTAATGAATAAAAGAAGACAAACCTATTTCTGGAGACCTGGCTTGAACTATCCAACGGCGGAGGGATGTTATACACCTAAATTTGGTTCCTTCACCTTTACCTACTATGCCAGTAAGCATAACTGTTATTATGCATATTATTGCTTTATCAATATTATGCATACTAACAGTTTCCGGCCGCACTTATTGCGACATGGCTAAGTAGGTCAAGCTGAATTCCAGAATGCAAGTTAAGCAATGCATTCTGGAGTTCAATCAAAAGTTCCAGCCAGGTCAACGGAAATATGGTGAGTCTATTGTTAACCACCGAAACGAGAGGTTGTGTGTCTTTTTAATTTACATTACATTTCATTACATTTCGATTACGTACGTTACAAAGGTTGGGAGAGGTAGTTGGATGAAGGAAGGGATTGGGATAGGTAGAGGATTGGAATAGGTAAAGACAAAAAGATAAGGAAGGAAAGGAATATGGGAAAGGAAAGGAAAGGATAAAAGAAAAGGGAAAAGAAAAGAAAGGAAATTTGACAGGAGGATGACATTAGGATGGGAGAGGTAAAACAACTAAAAACAGGAAAGCGGGAAGAGGAAAAATAAGAGGATAAGGAAAAAGTGAAAAGAAAAGGAAGGAAATGGAAATCGGAAAAGGAAGGGAAAAGGAAGTGTCGTGACGAAGGGACCTGGCACGCTTGCGAGGCACGGCTCAGCTCGCCGGATTAGGGGGGGATCTTGCCCCTCCGCCAGACGGAAACCACATTACAAAAACATATATCGTGCCAAAAAAACCACCACCACAAAAACCTTACCACACATCAGGCACTGCGAGGTGAAATTGCAGTGAGGCCTGTAGCCCACCCAACCATGGAACTCGGTCGGCCATGTTGTCGAGTTCCCCGAACGCGATCATTGCTGCCAGGAGAAACCAATCACCACCGATGCATCGCCAACATCCCCATCCCCTTGAAATCGTGCTAAGCACGCCATCCTAATCGCCGAACAGAAAAAAAACCTCAATTTCAAATCATCGGCGTGATGAACACTTTTTATTTACAGAAACACTAACAACAAAAAGTTAAAACATATGGTCGAAGACAACAAAAAAGAACTGACCAAAATGAAATTTGAAATTTAAACAAAGATGAAGCAAAGTAAGTAAGTAGAAGCAAAACAACTAAAATGAAACTAAACTTTAAACAAAAATGAATCGAAAATCTAAACACTAACCATAAAAAAATAGATTAACAGAAAGATAATAATTTAACAGAAAAAAAAAGAATAAATAACAAAAATCCTAAACCTAACCTTAATCCTACTTTATAGTTTTATGTTTTTCTATGTTTTTAAGTTTTTTTCTATTTTTTGGTATTTTATAATTTTATATTTGTTTCCTCTTTAGTTTTTGTATCTCTTTCTTTCTGTAGTTTAATTGTTTTTGTGTACTTGTGTGCTTTCTGTAATTTATTTGCTAATTTTCTTTATCTTTTTTCTTTTTTTATTCTCTCCACGTCTCTTTTCCTGGCTCGCAACCGATCCCTTTATCACCTTGGCTACACGGGGATTGCTTACACCCACCTACTTTTGATCCTGCCTAAAAGGAGCTCCCTGTGGCGGATATATAGCCGCAAAGTGGCCTCGTACCAACATTCAAAATAGCCTAGACCCGAAAAAGAGACGATTGCAGGCCCAAGACAAAAGAAAACTTAGAGAAAACCCACAAATTCAACACACAAAAAAAAAGGAAATATCAACAAAAAAAGGTTAAAAAAAATCAACAAAATGGTATAAAAACAAAATAAAAAAATGTAAAATAAATGTTAAAAAATACTAAAAAAAAATGAAATAAATAAATAAATAACAAAAAAAATCACGCCGAACACTTAATACTAATACACAGCGACGCAGGAACAAAATTTATAGGGTGGGGCCCTTCAGGCGCTTGCCACCTCAGGCCGGACCTGGCTTTGCCCTTGCACTCGGCCTCTTGCACTGTGTTTATGTTTTTAATTCAATATCGTTGTTGTTGTTGTTGTCTTATGACAAACATACATGCATTTCCCTTTTTTTATGAGTTCTTTTACTACCCAAATTAAATTTGTCGAATATGTTTGACTCCCAGAACTACCAAAAAAAATCCACTTCATAATCGCACTAAGAAATTTGAATTTAAACTTACCCGTGTAATGTGCAATCAAAGCCTGTACAAATATACATATATGTACCTATGTATTCGCTGGCCTTATTTTGTATTTTTGTTTCTCCCCCCTTTTTTTTACACTATTTGCTATTATATTAGAAAACTAATTAAAAATCTACACCGCTTATAATATATTAAATTATAAAACTGCACTTACATTAATCGCATAAAAATTTAAAAAAAAAGAGGAAAATTAATTGACTCTACAGCACTTTCTTTGACTTTGGACGACTTTTTGTCCATCTTCAAAGTCGAACGGTGACTTTTCCATCCACACCATTTACTATCACCAGCCTCTTTAAAAGTGTGCCAGGACGACTCACAGTGGCGTAGCATCGCTAGTGTGAATGATGTGTTGGCGTTCCTTTTCTTATTTTTATTTTTATCTAAACTAGTTACAAAACAATACATAATGTACGTATATAAACTTACAATATAATAAATAATACTTACATAAATACATAAAATACTTAACTTAACATAAACTGCCTATGTACATACAATACATAAATACATGCGCACACCAGAAATACATAACGATACACTAGAACAAAACATATAAATAAATAATGAAAATAAATAACACTTATCATAAATATATATAAATAAGTACTAAATAAATAAATATAACAAATAAATACCTAAATACATAATATAAAGAAAATAAACGTCACACAAAAATTTCTAACCTACAGTCATTCTTATTATTTTCGGCCGACAGCCACGCCTCTAGCGGTGGTTGCAAAGACAAGTTCCACATTGCGCGGACGTCTTTTCATCGCATAAATATGTGTGAAAAACCATTGTATATAGAATCTAGAATAGAATATAGAATCTAGATTATATATACAATGGAAAAACTAAAAAGTGGCTGCGTTCGGATTTTTAACTAAGACGAACTAGATACCTTTCGTGACATTTGTTGTTAGTGTAATCCCATGTTAAAAAGCAGCTGACTGCAAAACATCTTTTGAGGGGAAAGCGATCCAAAGGTACCTTAAAAATCATGGTATAGCAAGCTACCCAATTTGAAATTTGAGAACAGCTGACTTGGATTCATTTTTGTTTTGCTTTCTGTCATAGTGCTTTGTAGCAAAATTGTTTTTTGTAAACATAAAATTTAAAATACGGTGCTCCTAATTAATCTAAACGACGTTGTTTACGAAGTAAACGAAGTTTGCAATCGAATAATAAGTGGTACGTGTTGTTTGCAATTTTTAAAACACATTTAGTTTGGTTTGTTTTCACTTCGATTTATCAGCTGTTTCTGATTTGACAGATACCTAATCTTAGTCGTTCGAAAACTTACCCGGATACAAAGGTATCCTAGTTATGCTACCCATTTTTTTTCGAACGCACCCAGTGACACTTGTTTACTTTTCGAGCCTAGAAACTATGGTTGGTAGCTGGTTACTATAGGGGTTTTTCTTTTTTAGTTCCGAACAGTGAACAGAACTGAGAAAGAACAGCGTGAACGTGTTCTGGACTGAGCGTGTTCAGTGAGCTGCGCTCAGACTCTTGCTCTAGATGCCCCGTCATTTTATTTCGAGCACGTAGAGTGCGCTCGCGTAGTGTTCCGAAGAAAAAAGAAAAACATTTTGAGCGTTCAGATATTGCTGAACTGAAAAAGAAATACTCTTACGTTTTTGACGTTTCACTTATCTGTTCGGAACTAAAAAAGAAAAACCCCTTATAATTCCTTATACCATTTGTGTTTTCTTTCTTTTTAATCGTTCAATTCTATTAATTTTTTCTTTCCTTTTGCATTTTAGGAGTTTCGACTCAGTTTTGGAACGTTTGCCGAGAAAATCCAGTCGACGTAGGATCGACAATTTCCCAGGTAAGTTTGTTTACATTTTGGTGTACATTACATTAACCCATTTTTTTCTTTTCCCATACAGGCATCCACAACAAAACACCGGCGTACGAGACTACCTAGTAGTAGACTCCGTCGGTGGCAGGATGGCTGGGTAACGTGGGGAAGAACCCAAAACAACATAGCCGGGCATAGGACTTCGAGGGATATACAACGTACAGCAAATGGAATGTACATATGTACGTATATAAGTTGTTTTGGTGCTTTTAGTAGACGTTGTTGATATTTTTTTTTTTCGTTTTTGTTTTTAATAAATAACAAATAATAAATACCTAATAAATGCCTTAAATATAACTAAAAACATACCTGTTTCATTAACAAAACGTACTAACAGAAAAATTAAATATCAATAAACTACATAAAAAAAATAAATAACATAGATCTGTTGACAAGTTACGAAACACGTACTTATCAACTAGTATCACATAGTATAAGGCTTAGAGCTATCACTATACTTAAAAATAACTAACCTACGGGTATAAATTAATATAAATAAATAACTATACTATGTAAATAAATAAATAAATAAATAAATCTATGAAAATAAATAACAAATAAGAAACAATACTTAACATTGTTACGAAACCTGTGAAATAAACAAAAAAATAAAATAAAGATTTAACCACCATCTCTAGGGTGAAACAGAAATAATGACAATTTTTGTGTCCATAGATGTATGTACACAAATGTTAAAATCGTACTTACCTGTTGTCCTGTTGTTGTTTACATTTTTGTTTGTTGTTACTTGAAATGTAGATACTACTTTACCTGGAAAGAAAAATAAAACGAAAAGTTAATAAACGAATTTTGAACTTACCACAATATAGCATCTGAAAATAAATGATAGATGAAAATAATTTATATTCTAAATAGCCGGCATTGCTTCTGCTCTCAAAGAAAAATTAAATGCTAAATCCTCAATGGTCAATGTCTGGTTGTCATTGACATACCAATTATAGAGGGCCAGGTAGGATCGTAGGATGCATTGACATAGTAGATATGGACTGCTAGTTGAATGTCATTTCCATACAAACCTTGCAGAACTTTTGTCGACAGTGACGGTGCTGCTTTAGTTTGTTGTGCCAAAAAAATATAATACCAGTTCTATTGAAACCAGTGCCATCTATTGCGTCTTGCAAACGAAAAGCAAAAACTTCTTCTCGTTCTTCTCATTGCAGTACTTCAATGGTTATTCTGTAGCTATAAATGTCACAAATTTGTTTTCGTTCGATATTTAAAGTGGTGTTTTAATTTTTTTTACGTTTCAAACAAATGATTGATAGTTTGTAATTATTCTGTGCAAACATTTCAACGCTCTTCATTAAATGTAGATTCCCGTTCATAATTCCTACGTTTTCCTTTACAAAGTGTATATTTAGTTGTTTTGTTTTCTTTAAAGAATCCGGGTAATCCAAGTCGAAACAGTGTAGAACGACCAAAAAAACAGGGCTATTGTTATTTAGTCGCCAATTGCAGCACCTAGAGCTATGTCATTTTACTGGCGTTCTACTAAATCGCCTATCATAATAAGGGTGAATAGCAAAACACCCAGTCAAAGATATCGATTTGAATTTACCTTTTCATTAGTTTTGAAAACAATCATCACAATAAAGATAATGCTTTCTGACTCAATCTTTACAAATCAGCATAAGCATTTATTTTGTCACTTACTTTTCCATCGTTGTTTAATCATCATCACTTCAACAGCGAACTTTGAGTTGATCAAAGCAGAAAAGATAAAAGTCGATTCCATACGGTAAGATAGAATGTATATAAATATGAGCTAGTATCTTATTGATGACTATGAAAATAAACTATAATCTTTAATTTCAGTACTTTTTGAATGCAGCTTAAATTTATGGGAAGGTGGAAAAGATCATGGCAATACATCCTGATCTACTCGTGTGTAACGAGTACCCGTTGAATGTTCCCAATCTTTAAGATGGAAATCGTTGTCTAATGGCGTTGTACATATGGGAATGCAGGAAGCCTTCATTGAGCATGGCATAACCGTGACTGTGTGATATATTTAAATTTGAGAATACAGAAGGTTTGAAATATGGGCAAACGGATTGAGCCTTTTTTTATCGTTTTAGCCGTTTGAAATTATCGGAAACTTACCCACAAGGTACGATTGAGAAAAATCCGCAAGCCCAATCATTCTCCGAGACCTGTATTAAGACTCTATTTGTTCGATTTTATATTTAAGAAAGTCTTATAGTTATGAAAGATATCAACTCTTCAAATCAGTCTCGACTTTTATTTTTCAAACTCAAAACATGAAGATATTTGAACTGCATTTAGTGAATGCAAAGCAGAAGTAAACAATCTCATTTCAAGTTTTGGTTTTAATTCATAAAATTGAATAACTAATACATACATCTGTGTATTTTTGTCTTTCAAACTTTATTTTTGGCTTAGTTTTGTAAACTCAATCTTATGTCTACTGTTTACAGTACACTATTCTAAAGAATATAAAATAGCCTATAAATTAACTAAACTATCTTACTGCCCTGAATCGGGTACTCTAAGCTTAGCCATACTTAACTATTCTTAATTTAAAAACACCTTTCGAACTTGCCAGGGGTTACACGAAGCATGTGAAAGACTCCCTAGCAAAAAGTTTACTGCTTTTAAAACCATGATCCAGGTAGGTGTTGCTTTGGTAAGCCATGTACGCAATGCCTGTTCGTTGATAAAAAGAACAGATTTGTTAATTTTTCTTTATTGAATTAAAGCCTTTCGACTTGTCAAGCGGAAAGTTGTTCAAACACACTCAAATCCAAATTGTTTTTAAATGACTTGATATTTCTTACCTGTGCAAAGAAATGCGGTCCATAGAAGGAAAATTCCAACATCCCAATATGCAGCAATTCATAATTTATATAAACAATATATACCAAGTTTAATCACAATCAAAAAAAGGTTTTTTTCTCTACTTCTCACTTTTAAATTCAAATCGCACTTTATAAAGAAACACGCAGAAACACGAATAGAGAATAACATTAGATATTATGAATTATGACGTTTACTGTCAAATTGGTAGCTTCATAAAAATTCCACCCAAAACTAAAGCGCTGCTCTTAAATGGACCCCTCGTAAAGTAGCAACTAGCAGTCCATGTCTACTATGTCAATGGTAGGATGCATACGAGGGTTGAATCGGGGCAATTGGCGACGCAGGCGACACAAGTGGTCATGAATAGATACCGCATAGGATGTGTAGTAAGGAAATGTTTATTGTACGTATTTGTTCTATTATTTATTATTTATTTATTTGTATGTTTATTTATATATATATTTGATTAGTGTTATGTATTAAATTATTATTATGTATTGTATTATTTATATTTTATGTTATTTATTTTCATGTAGGTATAGTAGTGTTATGTCGAGTATCGTTGTGTAGTTATGTGATTATTTATTTATTTATTTATTTTATATATGTATTTATTATTAAGGTAGTGATATTTAAGTGCAATAAGTTAGGTATGTAGGATTAGAGTTATTTATAAATTATTTATTTATTTTTATTAGGTTAAGTTATTATTAGGTATTTATATTATACATTAGTTATTGTATGTACGTAGGTACTTATTTATTATTGTATATATGTATGTTAGTATTCAGGATGTATACGTGCAATATAGCATGCCGCTTCTCAATTTAAAATAAAATAATGAATATCAGTCACTTGCGAGCCTGAAGCCGACCAAAAATAAAAGCTTTATGTTAGCGCATAATTCCTGCTGGCAAGCTCAAGGCCATCTATTGGGAAAAGTTTAAGTGGAGATGGTTGAAAGAGGGAACCGTTCGACTTTCAAGATTTGAGAAAGTCATTTTAGAAGAGTTTGCTTAGAGGTTCCGATAATTTTTTGTTTTAAAAGTGTATGTTGATAGAAAACTAAAATAAAACCAGAAGCTGGTTTCCGGTAAAAACAAAAAAAAGAAGGAAAAAATATATATACATATATATATATACGTATATTGAAGTTTGTCTGGTCTACCCCCTGGCGGTCTACGACAAGGCAAAGGTCGTGGCCGCCCATCTTTTTTTGCCCATCAATTTAATCGTGCCACTGAGGATTTCTAAACTATGCTCAACAAGGAGACTGTAAAACGCAACAGAAGTCAGCCAACAACACAACAATCCGGAAATTAAGAGGCCCGTGGGAGTCCCGGGCCCTCCAAGTAATAGTGTTTTTTTTTATATATGAAGGGGGTTGAAGTGGAAAAAATCGGTACAAAAAGAGGGGTAGACACAAACAAAGCACCAGCAACAAAAATTTTGAAACTAACAAAGAGCACATACACTTTTCAAACAGGGAATTCAACAACAAATTTTGAAAAATAACAAATACACGAATCGAGAAAAGACATTTATATACCAAAGGAAGTGAGGCCGAACATTTACGCCTGTTGCCTAGGTGGCGGAGCGCCCCAGGGGCCAATATATAAAGGATGCGGTGTTGCTGCACTAGTTTTTAAGTTACATTTTGGCGTGATTTGTTTATGATTTTTATTATTTTTCTTATTTTATTGGTCTTTTCTTTATAATTTTTTTTTTACATTCATTTTGTGTTTGATTTTGATTTTTTTTTCTGGTTCATCTTGTGGGTGTGTGTTATAATTTGCGTATTCTGAAGAAAACAAAGTTAGGGATCCGTTACCAAGCCGGATTTTTCCTGCGGGGGCTGCATCGTTTTTTTTTATGGCCGGTAACATAGCGGCTAAGTTAACTATAGGGAGCTCCTTCTAGTTAGGTCCAGTTAGTCGGGGTGCGACCAATTCCCCAAGTGGCCAGGGTGGGAAAAGTCGGGGTTCGGTGGCGCCGATGGCTTCCCTAAAATAAGAATAAAGAAAGAAAGAGAAAAACAAAACTGTTAGAAAAAAGAAAGAAAATAAGAACATAGAAACGCAGGAACCACAGAACATATAAGAATACCAAAACAATTATAGAGGTTTAGAAATACCCAAAACACAAACTATATAGAGATACGAAAACAAGTAAAAATACAAAAACAACATAAAATTATAAAAAAATACAAAAACAACATAAAATTTATAAAAATACAAAAACAACAAAAAACATAAAAACACAAAAACAATATATATATACTGATAGATAGTAGGTTAGTTTTTAAGGTTATTTATGTTTATTTCATTTTCCTTTTTTTTTCTGTTAATTTTTGTAGTTAGTTTGATTTTAGTTTTATTGTTCAATTTTAATATTGTGTAGTTTGATTTTTTTTGTTTTTTTTTATGCTTTTTATGATTTTTTTTGGTTACGTTTAGGGATTTTGTTTAGTGTTTCTTTTTAAATAAATATATGTTCATCGCGCCAAACTTATGTTGAAAACAATGCTGTTTTACTGAATAAGATGGCGTGGTAATACCATTTTTAGTGGGGTGTGAGCGGGCGGTGATGTGGTGAGGTGGTTGTGATGTCTGGGTTCTGACAGTTCGGTTTTCATAAAGGGGAATCCAAACGATAAGGCCGATTGGATTCTAGGTTGCGGTTGGGAACAGGCCACCCTGCACTACCAGCAGCAGGGTCCAACGTGAGGTGTGCTTTGTGTTTTCTTTTAGTGGTGGTATTCCGTTTCTTTTGGCACGATTTATGTTTTGATGCGAGGCGAGGTGCAGCAGAGGAGTCAAGACCCACCCACATCCGGCGAGCTAAGCCGTGCTCAGCAAGCGTGCCAGGTCTCCTCTCTGTGCATTCCTTCCCCTTCCCAAATTTCCCCTCCTATCGTTCCTACCTACCTTTCCCATCCTTGTTTTGTTCTTTTTCCTTTCCTGTTTCCTAGTTGTTTTCCTGGTTGTTCCCTTTTCCGTTTCCTGTGTGTGTTCGATTCCTAAATCCTACCTTATCCTAAACCCTACCTTACACTATCCAAATTCCTATCCTAATTCCTCATCCCCTCCTTTTGCCTGTCTGCATCAAATGGCGCCCTACGTTTTTGTGCAACGTCCTGGTTGTCCTGAGCTTCAAATGAAGCTCAGACCTGTTGTTCAAGTGTGTAGTCTAACGTACGGATGAAATACGCTGTCGTTTGACAGTGTTCGGCCGTACAGTCCTGTTTTTGTTTTTTTATGTTTCCATACCCCATCAGCCAGTCACACACCGTATGTCATGTTATGGATAGCTCTTTAGCAAGCTATAACATTTGCGACGGTGCGTGTCTAGGTTGATATCCCTACTGTTGTGTTATCAAGTTGTCTTCGCTAGCGGGGAGAATTCAAGTATGTCTTCAATTGGAAGGTCACTGACGGACCATTTGAATTGCGACAAGAATTCAACCTGCTGACGAAGCAACTCACCTTTCAAATTCAATCCCTATAAAGTTGTCTTCAAGAGCTTCAACACTTCGTAAGTCATGATCTGGATAGCTTTGAGCATGCCAGATCATTTGCGACGAAGATGTTGAGGCCGATGATGACAACAAAATCCTATCCTAGTAATGTATAAATGTCGTTTAAATCTTTATGTTTTCACCTCACGTTGGAGATATAGTTCGTTGAATGAAAGAAGAGCTGTCAGAAATACCTCTACGTAGAAAAGAAAAGACATCACCTCCCACTGAAAAACATCGCCTTAACCACCCCCGCAAATACATATAGAAACAAATATACAAATATAAAAACATACAAACATTTAAACATTTAAACAAAAAAAAAAAAAAAATATACAAAATAAAAATTTTTTCTTTTGATATCTAGTCTGTTGTCATTTGTTTATTTATTATCGGTGTTGGTTATGGTAAGTGTTTACATTTATAGCTTTGTCGTTTTTCTTTTGTTTTTTTTTTATATATTCTTTCTTCTTTGTTAAACATTGTTCTTTTAATTCTTAGTTTAGGTTTAGTTTGATGTTAGGTTTGTTTAGGTCACCAAGTGTGAACATTTTTGGTTTTGAGTGTTAGTTTTTTTTATTATTATAAAGTGAATATTTTCGTTAGTTAGTGTTAGTTTATGTGATTAGATATTAGGAATATAGAAATAGAGTTGTCCTTATCGGTCTAGATTGAACAGAGAATGAGTGAAAGAAAAGAAAGAGATAAAGAAAGCAATAGAGTTACCAGGTCTGCGAGCAGAGCTCTTCAAGAAAGCGCAAACATGTTACAATTCGGGGGACGTTCTCCTCCAAAGCAGTCTGGTGCAAGTAATCCAGTCGAGAACGTTAACCAAGTGGACTTCTCGATTCCACCACCGACTAGTCACAATAATAGTGCAGACTCGTTAGAAGGACCGTCATTTAGTGTGATAAGTGGTTAAGGCAGGCAAGCTAACGGGAATGTTAACTTGCCAGGGTCAGCTACGAGTAGGGAGGGCGCTCAAGCAACTTCGGGGCGGGCTGAAGACGGACGTATTTCAGTCGAAATGATGCAGGCCATCAACTCAGCGGTTGAAACGGCACAAAGGTCGTCTGCCAGCCTACTTAGAGAAGACATCAACAAGTCACTTGATGACAAGCTTGAAGCATTTTTGAGTAGACTTAGCAACAATAGTGCTACAGTGCAAGTAGTAGGAGCATCGAATGTTCAGTCAGTTCCAAGTAACCATTCTCAACTGGACCCACTAGCTAGACCATTCGGTCCCAGTACGGAGCAAGACAGGGAGTTTAGGGCTGAACAAGGCGCGTTCCAGGCGGTGTACTATCACCACCAACAACAGCAGCAAAATTTCCAAAGAAATCCCCCCAGTTGGTCACAAGCAAACGGAAGATCGAAAAACATGCCCGTAAGAGTCGACAAATGGGGGATAAATTTCAGCGGAAAACCTGAGGCGTTGACGGTGGAAGATTTTGTGTTCCGTCTGGAAACGCTGCAGTGTCAGTACGAGTGTTCCTGGGCTGAGGTTTTGCGTAGCATACATCTCCTCCTCTCAGGTGAGGCCTATGAATGGTTCTGGCAGTACCAGCGGTCCAATGGTCGTCCGGATTGGCCGATGTTGAAGAGTGCGATGATGCAACAATTCCGCAATTCCAAGTCGGACTTCGACATCGTGCGGGAGATCATGGATCGTAGGCAGGGCACCTGGGAGTCGAGTGACGAGTTCTTTGCTTCCGTCAACAAGCTTAAGTCTCAGCTCAGGATACCGATCCCCGAGGGGGAACTGGTGAGAATGCTCAAGAAGAACTTGAACGAGCGGATAGGAAGGATGGTATATCCTCAATCCATTTTTAGTTTGGACCAGTTGAGAATGGCCTGCAAGGAGGCTGAGTATGCGTTCCCCGCGAAGGAGCGCGAAACATTTAAGCACCCCAGACCCATTAATAAGCACACGGTACACGAAATAGGCTTTGACGAAGAGGCAATGTTTTGTGGTGAGGAAGGCTTGGCAGCTTTTCAGGATACCGGTGCCAGACCAAAGCCCAATAGGGGTAAGAGCGACCCGAAACAGGTAGAGTGTTGGAACTGTAGGTTACAGGGCCATTTCTACCAAGACTGCGAGGCCACAAGTAAAAAAATATTTTGTTATAAGTGTGGTAGAGAGAATAGTATAACACCGAAATGTCCGAATTGTAACCCGGGAAACCTGAGCAGGAACGTGACTTTTCCGGGGGAGTCGCGTTCGACACAAACCCCATAGAGAAGTCACAAACCCAAGCAGAAACACCCGTGATAACCCATATACTTTCAAGACCTCAGGAAAGTAAGCAAAACCCAGTGAAGCGTTGAGATTAGGCCATTGCACCTGAGATTAGCTGAATACAAGAAGGCTAGAGAAAGAATTTTTGGTAGTGTAAATATTGTTTCAAATAAAATATTAAAGACAAGAACCCGATATAAGTTAAGAAAGGAAATTAAGAAGAAAATAGTGTCCACAATAATATGTTCGAATTCAGATCCGAGACCTTACGCGATGGTTAGGATCGGTAACCGAGAGATGCTTGGGCTGCTGGATAGCGGCGCAAGTATCAGTATTCTAGGCAAGAATTGCGCGAAGGTGATTGAGGAGTTGCAAATCTCTGTTTTGCCTCACAATTCGGCGGTTAAAACAGCAGATGGCAAAAACCAGGCCATAGTAGGAAGAACTGAAGCAGAAATAAGCTATAAAGGAATAACAAAAATCATTACTTTTTACTTGGTACCAAATTTGGACCAAGAATTATACCTAGGAATTGACTTCTGGAAGGCTTTCCACATAGCTCCAGGAGTCATTAGCGAGATCTCGGTGTGTGAGTGCCCAGCTGATTTATCAAATGCTCATCAGCTTTCTCTCGAACAAACATCGAGATTGGATACTGTAAGGCTGAAATTTCTTGACTATGAACGTCATGGTCTCGGAAAAACGTCATTGATGGAGCACGCGATAGATACTGGAGGCAGTTCCTGTCAAGCAGCGTCACTACCCGGTGTCACCAGCGGTACAAGCCGTGCTGTATCAGGAAATAGACCGCATGCTTCAGCTCGGTGTGATTGAGGAGAGTGAGAGTCCTTGGTGCTCACCCGTTGCACTCATCAAGAAGCTAGGTGAAAACAACGCCGTAAAATACCGGTTTTGCCTAGATGCTAGAAGAGTCAACGCGGTGACGAAGAAGGACGCTAATACACTTCCTCATATAGAAGGACTCCTCAGTCGGTTACCTGATACGTACTTCATAAGTAGCGTTGACTTGAAGGAGGCTTTCTGGCAAATACCGCTGGAGAAGGAAAGTAGGGAGAAAACTGCGTTTGCGGTTCCGGGAAGAACCTTGTACCATTTTAAGGTCATGCCTTTTGGGCTGTGTAATGCCGCTCAAAGGTTATGCCGTTTAATGGACAAGGTTATTCCTGCACGACTCAGGGACCGTGTCTTCGTGTATCTTGATGACTTGCTCATCATAGCGCCGGATTTCGAGACCCATATCGACTTGCTAGAACAAGTAGCTGACTGCCTTAGGAAAGCCAACCTAACAATAAATCTCAAGAAATCGAAGTTCTGCTTCAAAGAACTGAAGTACTTGGGATTTATAGTAGGCGGAGGTAAGTTAAAGACTGACCTCACCGGGTCAGTCTTTAACTTACCTCCGCCTACTATAAATCCCAAGTACTTCAGTTCTTTGAAGCAGAACTTCGATTTCTTGAAGTCGAGGCAGTCGTTGACTTTCCTCTTCCGAAGAATCCTAGGCAGGTACGTCGGCTGCTCGGTCTAGCAGGTTGGTATAGACGTTTCATAAAAGATTTCTCAAGCCTTACAGCACCACTTACGGACACCCTTAAGAAGAGCGCGAAATTTGAAATGTCACAAGAAGCGATCGAAGCGTTCGAAAAACTGAAGAAAGCGCTGACCACAGCTCCGGTTCTCACACACCCAGACTTCACTAAACGTTTTTATGTTCAGTGTGATGCGTCCGAGTCCGGTATAGGTGCTGTCTTATTTCAAAAGAAAAATGAAGGTGAGGAGTTCCCCATATCATACTTCTCACAAAAGCTGAACTCTTGCCAGCGAAACTATAGTGTGACCGAGAAAGAGTGTATGGCTGCAGTCATGGCTGTCAAGAAGTTCAGGCCCTATGTCGAAGGCATGGACTTCACCATCATCACAGACCATTCCAGCCTTAAATGGCTGATGACGATGAAGGACCTCAACGGTCGTCTGGCCAGGTGGAGTCTGGAGTTACAGTCCTACGCTTTCGACATAGAGCACCGAAAAGGAACGCTTAACGTCGTGCCAGACACACTTTCTCGGGCACACTTAGATAGTTTAGAGCTGGAAGAAGTTGCACCTCTAGTAAATCTTGAGTCAGAACAGTTGTTGGAAGACGAATACGTCACATTAATTAAAACTATAAACGAAAACAAAGACCAATTACCGGACTTAAAAGTCGAGGACAAATTTGTTTATAAGAGAGCGTTACCGAGGTACTCTAACGAAGAATACACTAGAGAACACTCATGGTTGTTATGGATACCCTCTGGTCTTACTGACGAAATAATTGTTAAAGCTCATGAGCCACCTCAAGCGGCTCATGGCGGAATCGCCAAAACCTTAGATCGCATTAGGCAATTCTTTTATTGGCCGAACATGACTGTCCAAATACGCAAATATGTGTCTAATTGTAGTATCTGTAAGCAGTGTAAGTCTTCAAACCAAGTACAGCGTCCACCCATTAGTACCAGTTATACCACAGATCGTCCGTTCCAAAAACTTTATGTAGACTTCCTGGGACCTTATCCAAGATCCAAAACAGGAAATGTCCATATTTTTGTCGTGTTAGATCACTTTTCTAAATTTGTGTTTATAAAAGCTCTTAAAATTGCAAATGCCATAAGCATAATAAATTATTTACAGAAGGAAATATTTAATACATTTGGAGTGCCCGAAATCATTCACTCGGATAACGGGAAACAGTTTGTAGGGAAAGAATTCCAAAACTTCCTACAGAAGTATGGAATTAGACATTTTAAGACCGCGAATAATGCACCACAATCGAATGCCTCGGAAAGAGTCAACCGAACGTTACTCGCAGCGATAAGGTCCTATATTAAGGATGACCAGCGTGATTGGGATGATGCTCATCTTCACGAAATAGCAGGAGCGCTCAGGAGCTTAGTTCATTCAGCTACTGGTGTATCACCATATTTTGCTCTTTTTGGCACCAATATGATGACTCACGGCGAAAGCTATGAACTGGCTCGAAAACTGACTGCGCTAGAAAATGGCGAGTTGGTAACCTTACCGAGGCATAGCAAGTTGCGATGCATACATGAAAGGATTCGAGATTCCATATTGGAATCCAATGAAAAAAGTGCGAAAGCATATAACGTAAGAGCACGCGATGTAAAGTACCTGCCAGGACAGGAAGTGTACCGTAGAAATTTTATCCTAAGCGAATCGTCCAAGTACCTGAACGCTAAACTGTGTCCGAAATACATGAAGTGCAGAATAGTTAGGCCAGTAGGGAAGTGCATGTATGAATTAGAAAATTTAAATGGCAAACGTTTAGGAGTTTTTCATGCGAAAGACCTTAAACAATGATGTGCAATACCCTACAACGAAACAGATAAATTATATTTCCGTGCAAGACAAAAGCTTCAAAAGCAAACTATCTGTGATACGACATTACATTAAAACTTTGTTAGAATGTAAGAACGGTCTGTGATAACACCTTAACACGACCTTAAAACAGCTGTGATACTAAATTTAATATTAAAACGATCTGTGATACCCCATCACGACTATGATAGGACCCCATGATAACGACCAGTGATACAACACCTGGTCACGATTAGAAAACACTAGCTGTGATAAGGATTTGAAATTCAACCTACCTGTGATATAACACCTAAAAAAAAAAGCAATCCCCTCTGTGATATTTTATTTTTAGGCTTAAAAGCCATATAAAGTGTCTGTGATATGACTTAGTCATAAACAAGCAACCTATCTGTGATATTACACCTAAATCACGATAAAAAAGTAAAATGTGAAATACGAGGGTAGTGCAATGAAATGTCTTTCTCTAACTCTCAGGTGCAATGAGGCTTAATAGACTAGCAGGTAGACCGATGTGTATATGTGTATATCTATGTTAAATTATTTTATTTGTAAGGCTTTACTATGTTAACTTATTTTATTTGTTAGTCTCATTTATGTTAATTTATTAAGTCTGTTTAGTTATATTTTTATATAGTTTTTATTAATATCAAGTAAGTATGTCTCATTATATGTTAATTTATTAAACCTAGTTGTAAGTATAGTTCCCTATTTATATATATTTATTTACCTATCTCTAAGTCTGTGATTTACAATCCTAGTTCTAAGTATATAGTTCCTTATTTATCTATTCATTTAAGTATTCATAGGTTCTGTGATATTTATAAACTAGTTAAGTATTTCATGGTGATATTAGGTTAGATGTTATGTTGAGCAACAAAGTATATATATGTTTGTATCGTAAAGTGATGTCACAGATTACTTATTTTATTTATTCGTATATAATAGGTAGTGAAGTTATATTTTCTTCTGTGATGTCAATTACGATTAGGTTAGTTATTAAATTATTGTGATAATAGGATAAGTAGTTAGGCTAATAAATTATTTTGATGTTAAATTATTAGTATCTGTTAAAAAGTATAAGGTCCTAATGTAAATATCACCATGTTCTTAGTATAATATACCTATATACATATACACTCATCTACAAGATAATAAAATACATAAATATGCGTAATGGTAAAGGAAGGCCAGTAAATTATGTTTTCTTTGAATTGAAAACAAATATATAGATATATATATAAAAATAGGACACTCACGAATATAATCCTACAGGAAGACCGATGAGGTAGGTGTTGGGTTATTGTTGCTTTTATTCCATGTGTTAATGTTGTATGTTGTTTGATGTTTGTTGATGTCCAATGGTGACTGGATGCAGCTACCAGCTTTAAATGAATCTAAAAGAAAAAAAAAATTAAAGCAGCCGTCTAGAAAATAAAAACAAACAAAATCATAACCTGACTGCCCGGCTTAGCGAGGGTTCTTCCCCACGTTTGCCTAGGCGCAGGTAATTACCATGGTAATTTTTTTGTTGGTACTCCAATACAGCAGCTACCAGAGACAAATCCCATCACATGGTACCTGCAAGAAAAAAGAAAATAGTTAAACAACTGTGCTAGCAAAATAATTCAATTGAAATTGATCAATACCTTACCTAACCTAAATGCCCGGCTGAACGAGGGTTCTTCCCCACGTTGGCTCAGGCAAAAGTATTCTTCCACCGACGGATCCTCATTCAGGTATGGTATCCGCCGGTGTTTTTGTTACGAAACCTGTGAAATAAACAAAAAAATAAAATAAAGATTTAACCACCATCTCTAGGGTGAAACAGAAATAATGACAATTTTTGTGTCCATAGATGTACATATGTACACAAATGTTAAAATCGTACTTACCTGTTGTCCTGTTGTTGTTTACATTTTTGTTTGTTGTTACTTGAAATGTAGATACTACTTTACCTGGAAAGAAAAATAAAACGAAAAGTGGCTGACCTTTATACCAGGACATACCGAGTTGAGGCTTAAACTAACACTTAACAGGTAGAGAGGCACTCCAATAAAATAAATTTTAAAACAGAAAGTGCGGGAGACCCCTCTAAATTGTTTAAAAACACTTTTTAATTATTCGGATTTAACCTCACTTTAGATTTTTTTTTTCTTTCAAAACAGGAAAAGTTGAATGAAAACATAAACTACGGAATAAGACAACAATTAATATGTATACATTTCACTAGTTTGTTGCTAATAAAACACTTTTTTTACATTTTCAATTATTTATAAAAGTTTACTTTGACATTACTTGTTTAAGTGATACCAGACGGTGTTATTAAGTGGGAAATTTTTAATTGAAAATGGTGCAAGTGGGATTTTTGTGGTTTGAAAATAAAACTTTTTTATGAATTTCTAACCACAAAAAGTGTGACTTTCTAACCCCAAAACTAATAATAGCGCGAATTTTAAGCTATTATTAGTTTTAGGGTTAGAAAGTCACACTTTTTGTGGTTAGAAATTCATAAAAAAGTTTTATTTTCAACCACAAAACTAATAATAGCTTAAAATTCGCGCGAATTTTAAGCTATTATTAGTTTTGTGGTTAGAAATTCATAAAAAAGTTTTATTTTCAACCACAAAAAGTGTCATTTTCTAACCTCAAAACTAATAATAGCTTAAAATTCGAGCGAATTTTAAGCTATTATTAGTTTTGAGGTTAGAAAATGACACTTTTTGTGGTTAGAAAATCATAAAAAAGTTTTATTTTCAAACCACAAAAATCCCACTTGCACCATTTTCAATTAAAAATTTCCCACTTAATAACACCGTCTGGTATCACTTAAACAAGTAATGTCAAAGTAAACTTTTATAAATAATTGAAAATGTAAAAAAAAGTGTTTTATTAGCAACAAAATAGTGAAATATATACATATTTATTGTTGTTTTATTCCGTAGTTCATGTTGTCATTGAACTTTTCCTGTTTTGAAAGAAAAAAAACCTAAAGTGAGGTTAAAACCGAAAAATTAAAAAGTGTTTTTAAACAATTTAGAGGGGTCTCCGGCAATTTCTGTTTCGAAATTTATTCTATTGAAATGCCTCCCTACCTGTTAAAATTTAGTTTAAGCCCCAACTCGTTATGTCCTTGAATAAAGCCGCCCCGAAAAGTTAATAAACGAATTTTGAACTTACCACAATATAGCATCTGAAAATAAATGATAGATGAAAATAATTTATATTCTAAATAGCCGGCATGGCTTCTGCTCTCAAAGAAAAATTAAATGCTAAATCCTCAATGGTCAATGTCTGGTTGTCATTGACATACCAATTATAGAGGGCCAGGTAGGATCGTAGGATGCATACGAGGGTTGAATCGGGGCAATTGGCGACGCAGGCGACACAAGTGGTCATGAATAGATACCGCATAGGATGTGTAGTAAGGAAATGTTTATTGTACGTATTTGTTCTATTATTTATTATTTATTTATTTGTATGTTTATTTATATATATATTTGATTAGTGTTATGTATTAAATTATTATTATGTATTGTATTATTTATATTTTATGTTATTTATTTTCATGTAGGTATAGTAGTGTTATGTCGAGTATCGTTGTGTAGTTATGTGATTATTTATTTATTTATTTATTTTATATATGTATTTATTATTAAGGTAGTGATATTTAAGTGCAATAAGTTAGGTATGTAGGATTAGAGTTATTTATAAATTATTTATTTATTTTTATTAGGTTAAGTTATTATTAGGTATTTATATTATACATTAGTTATTGTATGTACGTAGGTACTTATTTATTATTGTATATATGTATGTTAGTATTCAGGATGTATACGTGCAATATAGCATGCCGCTTCTCAATTTAAAATAAAATAATGAATATCAGTCACTTGCGAGCCTGAAGCCGACCAAAAATAAAAGCTTTATGTTAGCGCATAATTCCTGCTGGCAAGCTCAAGGCCATCTATTGGGAAAAGTTTAAGTGGAGATGGTTGAAAGAGGGAACCGTTCGACTTTCAAGATTTGAGAAAGTCATTTTAGAAGAGTTTGCTTAGAGGTTCCGATAATTTTTTGTTTTAAAAGTGTATGTTGATAGAAAACTAAAATAAAACCAGAAGCTGGTTTCCGGTAAAAACAAAAAAAAAGAAGGAAAAAATATATATACATATATATATATACGTATATTGAAGTTTGTCTGGTCTACCCCCTGGCGGTCTACGACAAGGCAAAGGTCGTGGCCGCCCATCTTTTTTTGCCCATCAATTTAATCGTGCCACTGAGGATTTCTAAACTATGCTCAACAAGGAGACTGTAAAACGCAACAGAAGTCAGCCAACAACACAACAATCCGGAAATTAAGAGGCCCGTGGGAGTCCCGGGCCCTCCAAGTAATAGTGTTTTTTTTTATATATGAAGGGGGTTGAAGTGGAAAAAATCGGTACAAAAAGAGGGGTAGACACAAACAAAGCACCAGCAACAAAAATTTTGAAACTAACAAAGAGCACATACACTTTTCAAACAGGGAATTCAACAACAAATTTTGAAAAATAACAAATACACGAATCGAGAAAAGACATTTATATACCAAAGGAAGTGAGGCCGAACATTTACGCCTGTTGCCTAGGTGGCGGAGCGCCCCAGGGGCCAATATATAAAGGATGCGGTGTTGCTGCACTAGTTTTTAAGTTACATTTTGGCGTGATTTGTTTATGATTTTTATTATTTTTCTTATTTTATTGGTCTTTTCTTTATAATTTTTTTTTTACATTCATTTTGTGTTTGATTTTGATTTTTTTTTCTGGTTCATCTTGTGGGTGTGTGTTATAATTTGCGTATTCTGAAGAAAACAAAGTTAGGGATCCGTTACCAAGCCGGATTTTTCCTGCGGGGGCTGCATCGTTTTTTTTTATGGCCGGTAACATAGCGGCTAAGTTAACTATAGGGAGCTCCTTCTAGTTAGGTCCAGTTAGTCGGGGTGCGACCAATTCCCCAAGTGGCCAGGGTGGGAAAAGTCGGGGTTCGGTGGCGCCGATGGCTTCCCTAAAATAAGAATAAAGAAAGAAAGAGAAAAACAAAACTGTTAGAAAAAAGAAAGAAAATAAGAACATAGAAACGCAGGAACCACAGAACATATAAGAATACCAAAACAATTATAGAGGTTTAGAAATACCCAAAACACAAACTATATAGAGATACGAAAACAAGTAAAAATACAAAAACAACATAAAATTATAAAAAAATACAAAAACAACATAAAATTTATAAAAATACAAAAACAACAAAAAACATAAAAACACAAAAACAATATATATATACTGATAGATAGTAGGTTAGTTTTTAAGGTTATTTATGTTTATTTCATTTTCCTTTTTTTTTCTGTTAATTTTTGTAGTTAGTTTGATTTTAGTTTTATTGTTCAATTTTAATATTGTGTAGTTTGATTTTTTTTGTTTTTTTTTATGCTTTTTATGATTTTTTTTGGTTACGTTTAGGGATTTTGTTTAGTGTTTCTTTTTAAATAAATATATGTTCATCGCGCCAAACTTATGTTGAAAACAATGCTGTTTTACTGAATAAGATGGCGTGGTAATACCATTTTTAGTGGGGTGTGAGCGGGCGGTGATGTGGTGAGGTGGTTGTGATGTCTGGGTTCTGACAGTTCGGTTTTCATAAAGGGGAATCCAAACGATAAGGCCGATTGGATTCTAGGTTGCGGTTGGGAACAGGCCACCCTGCACTACCAGCAGCAGGGTCCAACGTGAGGTGTGCTTTGTGTTTTCTTTTAGTGGTGGTATTCCGTTTCTTTTGGCACGATTTATGTTTTGATGCGAGGCGAGGTGCAGCAGAGGAGTCAAGACCCACCCACATCCGGCGAGCTAAGCCGTGCTCAGCAAGCGTGCCAGGTCTCCTCTCTGTGCATTCCTTCCCCTTCCCAAATTTCCCCTCCTATCGTTCCTACCTACCTTTCCCATCCTTGTTTTGTTCTTTTTCCTTTCCTGTTTCCTAGTTGTTTTCCTGGTTGTTCCCTTTTCCGTTTCCTGTGTGTGTTCGATTCCTAAATCCTACCTTATCCTAAACCCTACCTTACACTATCCAAATTCCTATCCTAATTCCTCATCCCCTCCTTTTGCCTGTCTGCATCAAATGGCGCCCAACGTTTTTGTGCAACGTCCTGGTTGTCCTGAGCTTCAAATGAAGCTCAGACCTGTTGTTCAAGTGTGTAGTCTAACGTACGGATGAAATACGCTGTCGTTTGACAGTGTTCGGCCGTACAGTCCTGTTTTTGTTTTTTTATGTTTCCATACCCCATCAGCCAGTCACACACCGTATGTCATGTTATGGATAGCTCTTTAGCAAGCTATAACATTTGCGACGGTGCGTGTCTAGGTTGATATCCCTACTGTTGTGTTATCAAGTTGTCTTCGCTAGCGGGGAGAATTCAAGTATGTCTTCAATTGGAAGGTCACTGACGGACCATTTGAATTGCGACAAGAATTCAACCTGCTGACGAAGCAACTCACCTTTCAAATTCAATCCCTATAAAGTTGTCTTCAAGAGCTTCAACACTTCGTAAGTCATGATCTGGATAGCTTTGAGCATGCCAGATCATTTGCGACGAAGATGTTGAGGCCGATGATGACAACAAAATCCTATCCTAGTAATGTATAAATGTCGTTTAAATCTTTATGTTTTCACCTCACGTTGGAGATATAGTTCGTTGAATGAAAGAAGAGCTGTCAGAAATACCTCTACGTAGAAAAGAAAAGACATCACCTCCCACTGAAAAACATCGCCTTAACCACCCCCGCAAATACATATAGAAACAAATATACAAATATAAAAACATACAAACATTTAAACATTTAAACAAAAAAAAAAAAAAAATATACAAAATAAAAATTTTTTCTTTTGATATCTAGTCTGTTGTCATTTGTTTATTTATTATCGGTGTTGGTTATGGTAAGTGTTTACATTTATAGCTTTGTCGTTTTTCTTTTGTTTTTTTTTTTATATATTCTTTCTTCTTTGTTAAACATTGTTCTTTTAATTCTTAGTTTAGGTTTAGTTTGATGTTAGGTTTGTTTAGGTCACCAAGTGTGAACATTTTTGGTTTTGAGTGTTAGTTTTTTTTATTATTATAAAGTGAATATTTTCGTTAGTTAGTGTTAGTTTATGTGATTAGATATTAGGAATATAGAAATAGAGTTGTCCTTATCGGTCTAGATTGAACAGAGAATGAGTGAAAGAAAAGAAAGAGATAAAGAAAGCAATAGAGTTACCAGGTCTGCGAGCAGAGCTCTTCAAGAAAGCGCAAACATGTTACAATTCGGGGGACGTTCTCCTCCAAAGCAGTCTGGTGCAAGTAATCCAGTCGAGAACGTTAACCAAGTGGACTTCTCGATTCCACCACCGACTAGTCACAATAATAGTGCAGACTCGTTAGAAGGACCGTCATTTAGTGTGATAAGTGGTTAAGGCAGGCAAGCTAACGGGAATGTTAACTTGCCAGGGTCAGCTACGAGTAGGGAGGGCGCTCAAGCAACTTCGGGGCGGGCTGAAGACGGACGTATTTCAGTCGAAATGATGCAGGCCATCAACTCAGCGGTTGAAACGGCACAAAGGTCGTCTGCCAGCCTACTTAGAGAAGACATCAACAAGTCACTTGATGACAAGCTTGAAGCATTTTTGAGTAGACTTAGCAACAATAGTGCTACAGTGCAAGTAGTAGGAGCATCGAATGTTCAGTCAGTTCCAAGTAACCATTCTCAACTGGACCCACTAGCTAGACCATTCGGTCCCAGTACGGAGCAAGACAGGGAGTTTAGGGCTGAACAAGGCGCGTTCCAGGCGGTGTACTATCACCACCAACAACAGCAGCAAAATTTCCAAAGAAATCCCCCCAGTTGGTCACAAGCAAACGGAAGATCGAAAAACATGCCCGTAAGAGTCGACAAATGGGGGATAAATTTCAGCGGAAAACCTGAGGCGTTGACGGTGGAAGATTTTGTGTTCCGTCTGGAAACGCTGCAGTGTCAGTACGAGTGTTCCTGGGCTGAGGTTTTGCGTAGCATACATCTCCTCCTCTCAGGTGAGGCCTATGAATGGTTCTGGCAGTACCAGCGGTCCAATGGTCGTCCGGATTGGCCGATGTTGAAGAGTGCGATGATGCAACAATTCCGCAATTCCAAGTCGGACTTCGACATCGTGCGGGAGATCATGGATCGTAGGCAGGGCACCTGGGAGTCGAGTGACGAGTTCTTTGCTTCCGTCAACAAGCTTAAGTCTCAGCTCAGGATACCGATCCCCGAGGGGGAACTGGTGAGAATGCTCAAGAAGAACTTGAACGAGCGGATAGGAAGGATGGTATATCCTCAATCCATTTTTAGTTTGGACCAGTTGAGAATGGCCTGCAAGGAGGCTGAGTATGCGTTCCCCGCGAAGGAGCGCGAAACATTTAAGCACCCCAGACCCATTAATAAGCACACGGTACACGAAATAGGCTTTGACGAAGAGGCAATGTTTTGTGGTGAGGAAGGCTTGGCAGCTTTTCAGGATACCGGTGCCAGACCAAAGCCCAATAGGGGTAAGAGCGACCCGAAACAGGTAGAGTGTTGGAACTGTAGGTTACAGGGCCATTTCTACCAAGACTGCGAGGCCACAAGTAAAAAAATATTTTGTTATAAGTGTGGTAGAGAGAATAGTATAACACCGAAATGTCCGAATTGTAACCCAGGAAACCTGAGCAGGAACGTGACTTTTCCGGGGGAGTCGCGTTCGACACAAACCCCATAGAGAAGTCACAAACCCAAGCAGAAACACCCGTGATAACCCATATACTTTCAAGACCTCAGGAAAGTAAGCAAAACCCAGTGAAGCGTTGAGATTAGGCCATTGCACCTGAGATTAGCTGAATACAAGAAGGCTAGAGAAAGAATTTTTGGTAGTGTAAATATTGTTTCAAATAAAATATTAAAGACAAGAACCCGATATAAGTTAAGAAAGGAAATTAAGAAGAAAATAGTGTCCACTATAATATGTTCGAATTCAGATCCGAGACCTTACGCGATGGTTAGGATCGGTAACCGAGAGATGCTTGGGCTGCTGGATAGCGGCGCAAGTATCAGTATTCTAGGCAAGAATTGCGCGAAGGTGATTGAGGAGTTGCAAATCTCTGTTTTGCCTCACAATTCGGCGGTTAAAACAGCAGATGGCAAAAACCAGGCCATAGTAGGAAGAATTGAAGCAGAAATAAGCTATAAAGGAATAACAAAAATCATTACTTTTTACTTGGTACCAAATTTGGACCAAGAATTATACCTAGGAATTGACTTCTGGAAGGCTTTCCACATAGCTCCAGGAGTCATTAGCGAGATCTCGGTGTGTGAGTGCCCAGCTGATTTATCAAATGCTCATCAGCTTTCTCTCGAACAAACATCGAGATTGGATACTGTAAGGCTGAAATTTCTTGACTATGAACGTCATGGTCTCGGAAAAACGTCATTGATGGAGCACGCGATAGATACTGGAGGCAGTTCCTGTCAAGCAGCGTCACTACCCGGTGTCACCAGCGGTACAAGCCGTGCTGTATCAGGAAATAGACCGCATGCTTCAGCTCGGTGTGATTGAGGAGAGTGAGAGTCCTTGGTGCTCACCCGTTGCACTCATCAAGAAGCTAGGTGAAAACAACGCCGTAAAATACCGGTTTTGCCTAGATGCTAGAAGAGTCAACGCGGTGACGAAGAAGGACGCTAATACACTTCCTCATATAGAAGGACTCCTCAGTCGGTTACCTGATACGTACTTCATAAGTAGCGTTGACTTGAAGGAGGCTTTCTGGCAAATACCGCTGGAGAAGGAAAGTAGGGAGAAAACTGCGTTTGCGGTTCCGGGAAGAACCTTGTACCATTTTAAGGTCATGCCTTTTGGGCTGTGTAATGCCGCTCAAAGGTTATGCCGTTTAATGGACAAGGTTATTCCTGCACGACTCAGGGACCGTGTCTTCGTGTATCTTGATGACTTGCTCATCATAGCGCCGGATTTCGAGACCCATATCGACTTGCTAGAACAAGTAGCTGACTGCCTTAGGAAAGCCAACCTAACAATAAATCTCAAGAAATCGAAGTTCTGCTTCAAAGAACTGAAGTACTTGGGATTTATAGTAGGCGGAGGTAAGTTAAAGACTGACCTCACCGGGTCAGTCTTTAACTTACCTCCGCCTACTATAAATCCCAAGTACTTCAGTTCTTTGAAGCAGAACTTCGATTTCTTGAAGTCGAGGCAGTCGTTGACTTTCCTCTTCCGAAGAATCCTAGGCAGGTACGTCGGCTGCTCGGTCTAGCAGGTTGGTATAGACGTTTCATAAAAGATTTCTCAAGCCTTACAGCACCACTTACGGACACCCTTAAGAAGAGCGCGAAATTTGAAATGTCACAAGAAGCGATCGAAGCGTTCGAAAAACTGAAGAAAGCGCTGACCACAGCTCCGGTTCTCACACACCCAGACTTCACTAAACGTTTTTATGTTCAGTGTGATGCGTCCGAGTCCGGTATAGGTGCTGTCTTATTTCAAAAGAAAAATGAAGGTGAGGAGTTCCCCATATCATACTTCTCACAAAAGCTGAACTCTTGCCAGCGAAACTATAGTGTGACCGAGAAAGAGTGTATGGCTGCAGTCATGGCTGTCAAGAAGTTCAGGCCCTATGTCGAAGGCATGGACTTCACCATCATCACAGACCATTCCAGCCTTAAATGGCTGATGACGATGAAGGACCTCAACGGTCGTCTGGCCAGGTGGAGTCTGGAGTTACAGTCCTACGCTTTCGACATAGAGCACCGAAAAGGAACGCTTAACGTCGTGCCAGACACACTTTCTCGGGCACACTTAGATAGTTTAGAGCTGGAAGAAGTTGCACCTCTAGTAAATCTTGAGTCAGAACAGTTGTTGGAAGACGAATACGTCACATTAATTAAAACTATAAACGAAAACAAAGACCAATTACCGGACTTAAAAGTCGAGGACAAATTTGTTTATAAGAGAGCGTTACCGAGGTACTCTAACGAAGAATACACTAGAGAACACTCATGGTTGTTATGGATACCCTCTGGTCTTACTGACGAAATAATTGTTAAAGCTCATGAGCCACCTCAAGCGGCTCATGGCGGAATCGCCAAAACCTTAGATCGCATTAGGCAATTCTTTTATTGGCCGAACATGACTGTCCAAATACGCAAATATGTGTCTAATTGTAGTATCTGTAAGCAGTGTAAGTCTTCAAACCAAGTACAGCGTCCACCCATTAGTACCAGTTATACCACAGATCGTCCGTTCCAAAAACTTTATGTAGACTTCCTGGGACCTTATCCAAGATCCAAAACAGGAAATGTCCATATTTTTGTCGTGTTAGATCACTTTTCTAAATTTGTGTTTATAAAAGCTCTTAAAATTGCAAATGCCATAAGCATAATAAATTATTTACAGAAGGAAATATTTAATACATTTGGAGTGCCCGAAATCATTCACTCGGATAACGGGAAACAGTTTGTAGGGAAAGAATTCCAAAACTTCCTACAGAAGTATGGAATTAGACATTTTAGGACCGCGAATAATGCACCACAATCGAATGCCTCGGAAAGAGTCAACCGAACGTTACTCGCAGCGATAAGGTCCTATATTAAGGATGACCAGCGTGATTGGGATGATGCTCATCTTCACGAAATAGCAGGAGCGCTCAGGAGCTCAGTTCATTCAGCTACTGGTGTATCACCATATTTTGCTCTTTTTGGCACCAATATGATGACTCACGGCGAAAGCTATGAACTGGCTCGAAAACTGACTGCGCTAGAAGATGGCGAGTTGGTAACCTTACCGAGGCATAGCAAGTTGCGATGCATACATGAAAGGATTCGAGATTCCATATTGGAATCCAATGAAAAAAGTGCGAAAGCATATAACGTAAGAGCACGCGATGTAAAGTACCTGCCAGGACAGGAAGTGTACCGTAGAAATTTTATCCTAAGCGAATCGTCCAAGTACCTGAACGCTAAACTGTGTCCGAAATACATGAAGTGCAGAATAGTTAGGCCAGTAGGGAAGTGCATGTATGAATTAGAAAATTTAAATGGCAAACGTTTAGGAGTTTTTCATGCGAAAGACCTTAAACAATGATGTGCAATACCCTACAACGAAACAGATAAATTATATTTCCGTGCAAGACAAAAGCTTCAAAAGCAAACTATCTGTGATACGACATTACATTAAAACTTTGTTAGAATGTAAGAACGGTCTGTGATAACACCTTAACACGACCTTAAAACAGCTGTGATACTAAATTTAATATTAAAACGATCTGTGATACCCCATCACGACTACGATAGGACCCCATGATAACGACCAGTGATACAACACCTGGTCACGATTAGAAAACACTAGCTGTGATAAGGATTTGAAATTCAACCTACCTGTGATATAACACCTAAAAAAAAAAGCAATCCCCTCTGTGATATTTTATTTTTAGGCTTAAAAGCCATATAAAGTGTCTGTGATATGACTTAGTCATAAACAAGCAACCTATCTGTGATATTACACCTAAATCACGATAAAAAAGTAAAATGTGAAATACGAGGGTAGTGCAATGAAATGTCTTTCTCTAACTCTCAGGTGCAATGAGGCTTAATAGACTAGCAGGTAGACCGATGTGTATATGTGTATATCTATGTTAAATTATTTTATTTGTAAGGCTTTACTATGTTAACTTATTTTATTTGTTAGTCTCATTTATGTTAATTTATTAAGTCTGTTTAGTTATATTTTTATACAGTTTTTATTAATATCAAGTAAGTATGTCTCATTATATGTTAATTTATTAAACCTAGTTGTAAGTATAGTTCCCTATTTATATATATTTATTTACCTATCTCTAAGTCTGTGATTTACAATCCTAGTTCTAAGTATATAGTTCCTTATTTATCTATTCATTTAAGTATTCATAGGTTCTGTGATATTTATAAACTAGTTAAGTATTTCATGGTGATATTAGGTTAGATGTTATGTTGAGCAATAAAGTATATATATGTTTGTATCGTAAAGTGATGTCACAGATTACTTATTTTATTTATTCGTATATAATAGGTAGTGAAGTTATATTTTCTTCTGTGATATCAATTACGATTAGGTTAGTTATTAAATTATTGTGATAATAGGATAAGTAGTTAGGCTAATAAATTATTTTGATGTTAAATTATTAGTATCTGTTAAAAAGTATAAGGTCCTAATGTAAATATCACCATGTTCTTAGTATAATATACCTATATACATATACACTCATCTACAAGATAATAAAATACATAAATATGCGTAATGGTAAAGGAAGGCCAGTAAATTATGTTTTCTTTGAATTGAAAACAAATATATAGATATATATATATAAAAATAGGACACTCACGAATATAATCCTACAGGAAGACCGATGAGGTAGGTGTTGGGTTATTGTTGCTTTTATTCCATGTGTTAATGTTGTATGTTGTTTGATGTTTGTTGATGTCCAATGGTGACTGGATGCAGCTACCAGCTTTAAATGAATCTAAAAGAAAAAAAAAATTAAAGCAGCCGTCTAGAAAATAAAAACAAACAAAATCATAACCTGACTGCCCGGCTTAGCGAGGGTTCTTCCCCACGTTTGCCTAGGCGCAGGTAATTACCATGGTAATTTTTTTGTTGGTACTCCAATACAGCAGCTACCAGAGACAAATCCCATCACATGGTACCTGCAAGAAAAAAGAAAATAGTTAAACAACTGTGCTAGCAAAATAATTCAATTGAAATTGATCAATACCTTACCTAACCTAAATGCCCGGCTGAACGAGGGTTCTTCCCCACGTTGGCTCAGGCAAAAGTATTCTTCCACCGACGGATCCTCATTCAGGTATGGTATCCGCCGGTGTTTTTGTTACGAAACCTGTGAAATAAACAAAAAAATAAAATAAAGATTTAACCACCATCTCTAGGGTGAAACAGAAATAATGACAATTTTTGTGTCCATAGATGTACATATGTACACAAATGTTAAAATCGTACTTACCTGTTGTCCTGTTGTTGTTTACATTTTTGTTTGTTGTTACTTGAAATGTAGATACTACTTTACCTGGAAAGAAAAATAAAACGAAAAGTGGCTGACCTTTATACCAGGACATACCGAGTTGAGGCTTAAACTAACACTTAACAGGTAGAGAGGCACTCCAATAAAATAAATTTTAAAACAGAAAGTGCGGGAGACCCCTCTAAATTGTTTAAAAACACTTTTTAATTATTCGGATTTAACCTCACTTTAGATTTTTTTTTTCTTTCAAAACAGGAAAAGTTGAATGAAAACATAAACTACGGAATAAGACAACAATTAATATGTATACATTTCACTAGTTTGTTGCTAATAAAACACTTTTTTTACATTTTCAATTATTTATAAAAGTTTACTTTGACATTACTTGTTTAAGTGATACCAGACGGTGTTATTAAGTGGGAAATTTTTAATTGAAAATGGTGCAAGTGGGATTTTTGTGGTTTGAAAATAAAACTTTTTTATGAATTTCTAACCACAAAAAGTGTGACTTTCTAACCCCAAAACTAATAATAGCGCGAATTTTAAGCTATTATTAGTTTTAGGGTTAGAAAGTCACACTTTTTGTGGTTAGAAATTCATAAAAAAGTTTTATTTTCAACCACAAAACTAATAATAGCTTAAAATTCGCGCGAATTTTAAGCTATTATTAGTTTTGTGGTTGAAAATAAAACTTTTTTATGAATTTCTAACCACAAAACTAATAATAGCTTAAAATTCGCGCGAATTTTAAGCTATTATTAGTTTTGTGGTTAGAAATTCATAAAAAAGTTTTATTTTCAACCACAAAAAGTGTCATTTTCTAACCTCAAAACTAATAATAGCTTAAAATTCGAGCGAATTTTAAGCTATTATTAGTTTTGAGGTTAGAAAATGACACTTTTTGTGGTTAGAAAATCATAAAAAAGTTTTATTTTCAAACCACAAAAATCCCACTTGCACCATTTTCAATTAAAAATTTCCCACTTAATAACACCGTCTGGTATCACTTAAACAAGTAATGTCAAAGTAAACTTTTATAAATAATTGAAAATGTAAAAAAAAGTGTTTTATTAGCAACAAAATAGTGAAATATATACATATTTATTGTTGTTTTATTCCGTAGTTCATGTTGTCATTGAACTTTTCCTGTTTTGAAAGAAAAAAAACCTAAAGTGAGGTTAAAACCGAAAAATTAAAAAGTGTTTTTAAACAATTTAGAGGGGTCTCCCGCAATTTCTGTTTCGAAATTTATTCTATTGAAATGCCTCCCTACCTGTTAAAATTTAGTTTAAGCCCCAACTCGTTATGTCCTTGAATAAAGCCGCCCCCGAAAAGTTAATAAACGAATTTTGAACTTACCACAATGTAGCATCTGAAAATAAATGATAGATGAAAATAATTTATATTCTAAATAGCCGGCATGGCTTCTGCTCTCAAAGAAAAATTAAATGCTAAATCCTCAATGGTCAATGTCTGGTTGTCATTGACATACCAATTATAGAGGGCCAGGTAGGATCGTAGGATGCATACGAGGGTTGAATCGGGGCAATTGGCGACGCAGGCGACACAAGTGGTCATGAATAGATACCGCATAGGATGTGTAGTAAGGAAATGTTTATTGTACGTATTTGTTCTATTATTTATTATTTATTTATTTGTATGTTTATTTATATATATATTTGATTAGTGTTATGTATTAAATTATTATTATGTATTGTATTATTTATATTTTATGTTATTTATTTTCATGTAGGTATAGTAGTGTTATGTCGAGTATCGTTGTGTAGTTATGTGATTATTTATTTATTTATTTATTTTATATATGTATTTATTATTAAGGTAGTGATATTTAAGTGCAATAAGTTAGGTATGTAGGATTAGAGTTATTTATAAATTATTTATTTATTTTTATTAGGTTAAGTTATTATTAGGTATTTATATTATACATTAGTTATTGTATGTACGTAGGTACTTATTTATTATTGTATATATGTATGTTAGTATTCAGGATGTATACGTGCAATATAGCATGCCGCTTCTCAATTTAAAATAAAATAATGAATATCAGTCACTTGCGAGCCTGAAGCCGACCAAAAATAAAAGCTTTATGTTAGCGCATAATTCCTGCTGGCAAGCTCAAGGCCATCTATTGGGAAAAGTTTAAGTGGAGATGGTTGAAAGAGGGAACCGTTCGACTTTCAAGATTTGAGAAAGTCATTTTAGAAGAGTTTGCTTAGAGGTTCCGATAATTTTTTGTTTTAAAAGTGTATGTTGATAGAAAACTAAAATAAAACCAGAAGCTGGTTTCCGGTAAAAACAAAAAAAAAGAAGGAAAAAATATATATACATATATATATATACGTATATTGAAGTTTGTCTGGTCTACCCCCTGGCGGTCTACGACAAGGCAAAGGTCGTGGCCGCCCATCTTTTTTTGCCCATCAATTTAATCGTGCCACTGAGGATTTCTAAACTATGCTCAACAAGGAGACTGTAAAACGCAACAGAAGTCAGCCAACAACACAACAATCCGGAAATTAAGAGGCCCGTGGGAGTCCCGGGCCCTCCAAGTAATAGTGTTTTTTTTTATATATGAAGGGGGTTGAAGTGGAAAAAATCGGTACAAAAAGAGGGGTAGACAAAAACAAAGCACCAGCAACAAAAATTTTGAAACTAACAAAGAGCACAAAACATTTTTCAAACAAGGAATTCAACAACAAATTTTGAAAAATAACAAATACACGAATCGAGAAAAGACATTTATATACCAAAGGAAGTGAGGCCGAACATTTACGCCTGTTGCCTAGGTGGCGGAGCGCCCCAGGGGCCAATATATAAAGGATGCGGTGTTGCTGCACTAGTTTTTAAGTTACATTTTGGCGTGATTTGTTTATGATTTTTATTATTTTTCTTATTTTATTGGTCTTTTCTTTATAATTTTTTTTTTACATTCATTTTGTGTTTGATTTTAATTTTTTTTTCTGGTTCATCTTGTGGGTGTGTGTTATAATTTGCGTATTCTGAAGAAAACAAAGTTAGGGATCCGTTACCAAGACGGATTTTTCCTGCGGGGGCTGCATCGTTTTTTTTTTTATGGCCGGTAACATAGCGGCTAAGTTAACTATAGGGAGCTCCTTCTAGTTAGGTCCAGTTAGTCGGGGTGCGACCAATTCCCCAAGTGGCCAGGGTGGGAAAAGTCGGGGTTCGGTGGCGCCGATGGCTTCCCTAAAATAAGAATAAAGAAAGAAAGAGAAAAACAAAACTGTTAGAAAAAAGAAAGAAAATAAGAACATAGAAACGCAGGAACCACAGAACATATAAGAATACCAAAACAATTATAGAGGTTTAGAAATACCCAAAACACAAACTATATAGAGATACGAAAACAAGTAAAAATACAAAAACAACATAAAATTATAAAAAAATACAAAAACAACATAAAATTTATAAAAATACAAAAACAACAAAAAACATAAAAACACAAAAACAATATATATATACTGATAGATAGTAGGTTAGTTTTTAAGGTTATTTATGTTTATTTCATTTTCCTTTTTTTTCTGTTAATTTTTGTAGTTAGTTTGATTTTAGTTTTATTGTTCAATTTTAATATTGTGTAGTTTGATTTTTTTTGTTTTTTTTATGCTTTTTATGATTTTTTTTTGGTTACGTTTAGGGATTTTGTTTAGTGTTTCTTTTTAAATAAATATATGTTCATCGCGCCAAACTTATGTTGAAAACAATGCTGTTTTACTGAATAAGATGGCGTGGTAATACCATTTTTAGTGGGGTGTGAGCGGGCGGTGATGTGGTGAGGTGGTTGTGATGTCTGGGTTCTGACAGTTCGGTTTTCATAAAGGGGAATCCAAACGATAAGGCCGATTGGATTCTAGGTTGCGGTTGGGAACAGGCCACCCTGCACTACCAGCAGCAGGGTCCAACGTGAGGTATGCTTTGTGTTTTCTTTTAGTGGTGGTATTCCGTTTCTTTTGGCACGATTTATGTTTTGATGCGAGGCGAGGTGCAGCAGAGGAGGCAAGACCCACCCACATCCGGCGAGCTAAGCCGTGCTCAGCAAGCGTGCCAGGTCTCCTCTCTGTGCATTCCTTCCCCTTCCCAAATTTCCCCTCCTATCGTTCCTACCTACCTTTCCCATCCTTGTTTTGTTCTTTTTCCTTTCCTGTTTCCTAGTTGTTTTCCTGGTTGTTCCCTTTTCCGTTTCCTGTGTGTGTTCGATTCCTAAATCCTACCTTATCCTAAACCCTACCTTACACTATCCAAATTCCTATCCTAATTCCTTATCCCCTCCTTTTGCCTGTCTGCATCAAATGGCGCCCAACGTTTTTGTGCAACGTCCTGGTTGTCCTGAGCTTCAAATGAAGCTCAGACCTGTTGTTCAAGTGTGTAGTCTAACGTACGGATGAAATACGCTGTCGTTTGACAGTGTTCGGCCGTACAGTCGTGTTTTTGTTTTTTTATGTTTCCATACCCCATCAGCCAGTCACACACTGTAATAGGCCGAGTTGAACAAATCAAAAACAAAAAAACTTTTTGTCCCCCGTGGTTGCGAACTGGCATGCTTGTGTGGGCTCGGCTCGAGCTCGCCGGACGGTGTGGGATCTTGTCCACAACCACAGAGGATTCAACCTATTAGCAAAACAATCATGCCATAATAAATTCCACCAAAGAATGCGAACATTCAAACAAAAATCTGTTAAAAAACGGACGGACATTACCACCAGAGGGCGTCGAGGTGTTATTCGACATGCCTATGACCCACCCTACCATGAGAGGCGTCGGCGGATTTTCACCTCTCCCTTTTACCTTCGCTTACCTTTGCGATTGCTCAGCTCGTCATCACATCACCACCGAAAACGTCACCTTTCACATCCCCTGAAATAGAAAATTAGCACATATTCAAGCTATACGCTTAAAAAAAAAACATAAATTCAACCATGACGGCATACAAACATGTTAATCTTTATTACATAAAAGTATATATTGCGTAGATTTACATCAAACCATTAGCTTATGAAAGTTTCTTTTTATTTAGTTTTAAATAAGAAGCATACTATATGTTACGAATTATGCTTTAAATTTCAACGAGTGGTACACTTTATTTAAAGTATCATGTTTTAGTTTTTAACAAGTAGTACACTTTATTTAAAGTATTACGTTTTAGTTTTTAACAAGTAGTACACTTTATTTAATGTAAAAGAAAAGTAGAACAAATTCAAGTAATTGGGACAATGCTTGGGCCTTACCCAGCTTCTACCCTTCCACCATACACTCTTAGTGTCTCGAAATTATCAATGTCCAATTCTATCCTACCTCAATTGAGCTCAATGGGGGGGCTACGGATGCAGACACGCGCAAAAACGCTCTTATTAAAAACAATCAGGGAGAAACCGGATACTTATGCCTCTATCTATATTTCGATTCGACCAATTACTGCGAATTTTTACAATTATTTTAGATTAAATTTAGTCTGAAACAAGCGCATTACTTTTTGTAATTATCTTGATTATTCAAATTCACACAGGTAACAAATCTATAAATGTATCTTGATTGGAGATTTCTTGATTGAAGTTCGTGAACAAGTTCTTCTTTCTTGATTTTTTTTATCGAAGTTCTCGGGAATCAATTAAAAAAAACAGAGAGGCGATCACGACTTCCTGGGGACCGTCTGTGACCGCCGATGTCGAGGTTTCTATAGTACAAAAAAAATAAGAAAGGGAAAACATAAAGGAACTTGACAAACTATAAGAGGTACAAAAACTATACACATGGAACAAGAACACACTCACCGACTTTATTTAATACTTTTTGTTAAGGAACGAACAATTTGCACTGCAATTTTTGTGGGATTTTTCCACCCTTTGTGGTAATACCTCTTGCGATGACGATTTTCTTTTTCTTTAATATTTAGCACTCATTAAGTAAGATGACTTAATCAAAATGGATACTCGATCCAACAACGAAGGTTATGTTCTATGAGGAAATACACAAATTTAAGGGTCTATATTTAATTCACTGATTTTTTCTTATTTACCAATATTTTTTTTTTTTTTTTTGGAAAGTTAATCAAACTTTATTTTTTGATTATGTAATTCGAGGAGCACGCACAAAGTATAACACAACATGACGTATGACGAGCCGACGACCAGAGAAAATCTTTGGTTGTCGCTTCTGGGTTTGTTTCGTCGGTATCGGTGTTAACCCGATGGCGTTCGTCTTGCAACTGTGTCGATGCCAATGCCAAGTGTGTTGCTACGTTAATCTAACACCGTCACGGGTTCTGTTCTTTGGTCTCCGTTAACGCGATAGCAACGCACATCGTTCGACCGCGCTACCACCAATCGGAACCGTCCACGTCGATTATATACTCGGTTTTTGCATCCTTTTCTATTATTGGACGCACTCACTCAACGCACTCCACATTGGTTTCTCTCTGCCGACCACTGCGACATCCGACGAGAAGTTCGAGAATTCGACATTCGAATTCGAACTCGACCCAAAATGTCAAAAAGAAATCGAACTTTTAGACCTCAAAATGACATCCGCCGTATTGAATTTGCAAACAACCCTCCAGAAAGCAAGAGCAACCCAACAGTTTTAATAGTGCTTCAATCAACATGCTGTGGCTGTTAGATGTTGTGTGTGGCACATACTTTGGACACCTCGTATTTTACGCCGTCGTGAGTCCCCTCGCGTATCCACTATAATGTAAACAATGTGGAGGTTAGCCACCACAAAAACAAGTAGTGAAATCATTGTTTGCTCTAGTTAGTTTATTTGAGATTACATTTTTTTTTCCTTTATTTAACTTATTCAACCTAAACAATTCCACTCATTAAGTTTTTCACAATTCTCAGGCGATGGGATAGACCATCCGAATCAGCCCCCTTGTGATGGGTACAGTGATGAGTCAACAACAGTCTATCTGGTCCATCCGTGTCGCGCCCCGTCAGCACCAGAGATCCTTGGGCTTCGTGTAGTTGCATCGTCGTCCACTTCAGTGAAACAAGACTACAACGAGCATCTGTGGACAATGCGTAAAAAGTTTCACGAGCCAGAACCAATAGAACCGTCCGACACATCAGTTGTACGAGCAAATCTTTGGAATATCGACCGAGGAGCCGGCGTTTTAGGGAATCACTCAAGGTTAATTCACTTGAAAAAGTTTTGCGTATCCAACGAAGCTAAACGTCACAATAAGAAGACAACCAAAACCAACTCGAAAACACATCTTCACAAATACCGTCAGCTACTGTAGCTGAGACATCAAAGTCATACTTAACGTCAATAGCGAACAGCAAAGGTATGCAGAGTATTTTATTTTGAATCTGACCACTGTCACTGACTTATTTTCTTCTTCACAGGTGTCCATTACAAAACACTGGACTAGGTGGAGGTCCTTGCGACACCGAGGACAGTGAAGGGGACGGCTATTGGGTTTCAATGAGTTCCAACGGATCCAGTTTAAAGTGTGTAGGAAAAATTTTGTGTACCTATTAGTTTTAAATACATAGTTTCAAGTACCTTCGAAATAGGTGATTTTTAATTTTTTTTTTTTTTTTTTTTTTGGAAGTTAACTCTGGCAAGTAGACTATCCCTGCGCGTAAAGGCTACCTTTTTATGTGGGGAAGAACCCTCGAAAGCCGGGCTACTGACTTCCGCTCGTATGGAACGTGAACGTATCACATAAAAAGTTCAGATACGTAGATACGTAGTGCCTAGTTATGTTAGTGAGGTTTGTATCTATACTGACCAAATACCTAATGTACTGATGGTAGTATGCCACAGTAAACATCGAATCAGTAATGCCGTTTTCGTTTGGTAAAACTAGAGTACCCTTTTTTTTTTTAGAGTACCCTGAGTTTTGAAAATTCAAACGAACATGAAATCAGAGTACTCCGTTTTTGTCAATGTATGTGTGCGTTTGACATTATAGTTTGCTTTCAATGCAATTGACTACGTTCAGAAACATATCTCTGCGTATTTCATGAGCAATTAAGTAAACATTTTTTGAATGGAGTAAAAACTGACAAAAAGAATTTATAACTAAAAAAGATACGTAATAAACTTCATAAATGTCCAGATTGAATTTATACAAAGGTAATTTAAGGCAATAAGAATTTTTTTGAGCTCGGACAACAACAAAAACAGCATGGACAAGTTATGCGAACCAAAACCGATAGGTTTGTGAACGCCCGCGTTGATACCGTTACTATAAACAAATTATTAAAATAATTTAAAACTGTGGAAGCAGCTATTGACTTAAAGGATTCATTTTAAACTTTAATTTAATTTTATTTACGATAAATATAAATTCGCCCGTTGAACACAAAATTCGAAATGAGATGCCAAGAATGACAAACGAGAAATGTCATTTATGTTGGTGTGAGTTTACTCTGAAAAAATTTCTAGAGTAGCAAAACTTGCTCTGAGGGTAATTTCAGATTACCCTGAGAGCAGCCAAACGAACACAACGTCACTCTGACAGCAAAAAGAGTACCCTTAGGGTACTCTTTTTTCCCAAACGAAAACGGCATAAGTTACATAAGAATACGTAGTTCATAAGTAATACGTAAATACTGTACGTTGGAAGGCAATTCAATTGCACTATAACAATCAATAAATAGTAATATAATAATATAATATAATAATAAATTAACATAAAAATATCACAGGGTCTTAAGGACATCACTGTTTTAATAAATAAGTAATAAATTAACATAAAATATCACAGGGTCTTATGGACATCACTGTTTTAATAAATAAGTAATAAATTAACATAAAATATCACAGGGTCTTAAGGACATCACTGTTTTAATAAATAAGTAATAAATTAACATAAAATATCACAGGGTCTTAAGGACATCACTGTTTTAATAAATAAGTAATAAATTAACATAAAATATCACAGGGTCTTAAGGACATCACTGTTTTAATAAATAAGTAATAAATTAACATAAACTTAATAAGGCAGGTACATAGGAAATAAATAAGCTAAAAAAAATAACTAGAATAGGAATAAATAAAGGTAATAAATTATAAAGTAAATATAGAAATACATAGAACATGCAAATACATATAATACTTAAGGGGACAATAAGATACCTATAAGTACGAGTATGGGATACGTAGAACGTGTAGATACTTACATAGTGTAACAAAAAAATTTAATAGTACGTAAGTACAAGTATGAACATTACGCTTAAGAAGTCTTTTCACTGTTTTATGTCCTTTGCGTGGAAAACACCGATGGTTTTTCCAGCTAAATTTTCTAGTTCATACAAGTTCTTTCCGATAGCCTTAACTATCCTACACTTAACAAACTTAGGACATAGTTTAGCACTTAAATATTTTGAACTATCGCTTAGAACAAAATTTCGTTTGTATACTTCTTGCCCAGGTATAAAACGTATGTTGCGAACGCGAGTGTTATATTTTTGAGCGCTTTTTTCGTTCGCCTTCGCGATGTTATTTTTGATTTTATCTCGTAAGCACTGTAATCGGGTATGTCTAGAGAGGATCATTAATTCGCTGTCCTCTATAGACTTGAGTTTTTCTGCGAGATCGTAGCAAGTCCCATGTGTCATCATGTTTAAACCAAAGAGTGTGAAATATGGTGACACACCGGTTGAGGTATGCACGGCAGTCCTAAGGGCACAAGCTATGTCGCTCAGATGAAGGTCCCAATCTCTCTGGTCTTCCTTGAGATAGGAACGGATTGCAGCCAAAAGCGTACGATTAACTCTCTCAGATGCATTTGACTGAGGAGAGTAATTTGCTGTTTTGAAATGGCGTATTCCATTCTTCTGCAAGAAAGTTTGGAAGTCCTTAGACAGAAACTGTTTGCCGTTGTCTGAATGGAGTACTTGAGGTACCCCAAACATATTGAAAATGTTTTCTTGTAAAAATTTGATGATGCTTGACGAGTTAGCGTTTCGTAAGGGCTTCAAAAATACAAATTTGGACAAGTGGTCAAGGACGACAAAAACAAAACTGTTACCGGACTTAGAACGTGGGTATGGACCTAAGAAGTCGACATACAACTTTTGAAACGGACGATCGACGTTATACATACTTGACATGGGTGGACGCAATACTTGATTCGACGATTTACATTGAGTACAGATATCGCATTTAGCAATGTAGTCGCGTATTTGTACTGTCATATTTGGCCAGTAGAAATATTCGCGGATTCTCTGAAGCGTTTTTGCTATTCCGCCATGAGCAACCTGGGGTGGATTATGAGCACGTACAATGATCTCGTTCGTGATTCCTGATGGTACCCATAATCGCCAGTTGTGTTCAACAGTAATAGGATCCTCTTGTGACGGAAAAGCTCGTTTATAAACGAAGTTGTCTTCAACTTTCAAATCGGGTAACCGTTCTTGATTTTCCCGTATGGTTTTAATTAAGGACACGTATTCTTCAGATTCAAATTCTTTTGACTGAAGATCAATTAACGGTGCTACGTTTATCAAGTCTATACTCTCTACATCCATATACATTCTAGACAACACATCAGGGACAACATTTAAACTACCCTTGCGATGTTCGATATCGAACGAAAAGGCTTGGAGTTGTAAGCTCCATCGCGCAAGCCTGCCATTGAGATCTTTTAAGCTCATGAGCCATTTAAGGCTAGAATGGTCAGTTATGACGGTAAATGTCATTCCTTCTACGTAAGGTCTATACTTTTGGATAGCCAGTACTGCCGCCAGACACTCTTTCTCAGTGACGCTATAATTTTTTTGGCACTTGTTTAGCTTTTGAGAGAAGAACGAAAGGGGAGTTTCTTCATCGTCGTCGTTCTTCTGGAAAAGCACCGCTCCCACTCCAGTGTCTGATGCATCGCATTGGATATAAAAACGTTTTTCGAAGTTAGGATGTGTTAAAGCCGGTGCGGCTGCTAAAGCCTTCTTCAACTCACCAAATGCCTCCAGAGCGTCATCCGTCATTTTAAATTTTGTATTACTCTTTTTCAGGGTGTCCGTGATCGGAGCCGTCAGAGTCGAAAATTCCCGTATAAACCTACGGTACCACCCCGCTAAACCAAGCAGCCTGCGAACCTGTTTTGGCGTTTTTGGGATCGGAAAATTTTCGATCGCCTCAACTTTGGCGGGGTCTGTCCTGATGTTCCCACCACCAACGATAAAGCCCAGATACTTCAACTCCCTGAAGCAGAATTTTGACTTTGATACATTGATGGTGAGATCAGCCTTGTTGAGGCACGCAGCTACTTCGTCCAGCAGAGCGATATGGGTCTCAAAATCTGGAGCAATGACGAGCAAGTCATCTAGATAAACGAAGACGCGGTCCCGTAACCTGGAGGGAATGACCTTGTCCATCAACTGACATAACCTTTGGGCTGCATTACACAGACCGAAAGGCATGACTGTATAATGGTACAAGGGCCGTCCCGGTATTGTGAAGGCAGTTTTCTCTCTACTCTGCTCATCCAGCGGTATTTGCCAGAATGCGTCTTTGAGATCGATACTACTTATAAAAATAGTATCTCGTAGACGACTGAAGATGCCTTCGAGATTGGGGAGAGGATACGCATTTTTCTTGGTGACGGCGTTCAATTTTCGTGAGTCCAGGCACAGACGATTTTTGCCGGGTTTCTGTACGAGGACTACTGGTGAGCTCCACGGGCTCTCACTCTCCTCAATGACTCCAAGGCTCAACATTCGGTCTATCTCGGCATACATCAAGGTTTGTATCGCTGGAGAGACAGGGTAGTGTCGTTGCTTCACTGGGACCGCCTCACCGGTATCGATGACATGCTCGACAAGGGTCGTTTTTCCAAGACCATACTTGGTGTAACACCTGAACTTTCGCCTGACTGCGTCCAATCGGGTTTCTTGCTCCGAAGACAATTGGTGAGTATCTAGATTGTCTTTATGGCCTGTCAAGGAAATTTCGCTTATAATTCCAGGTGCAAGACTGAAAGCTCTCCAGAAATCGACGCCGAGATACAGTTCCTGGTCTAAACTGGGAACTAAATAAAAAGTTATATTTCGTTTTAAGTTTTTATATTCTACTTCTAAGCTTAATTTACCTATTATTGCCTGAGGCTTGCCATCAGCAGTCTTAACATCAGACATGAATGGTATTGTTTGAACGTTAAGTTCATCAACTAAATTTTTGCATCCTTTGCCTAGTATGCTAATACTAGCTCCACTGTCTAGTAGACCTAAAATATCCTTATTTGCTATTTTCACTCTGGCATATGGCCGAGGATCTCCAGAAACATCTATTATTGTAGATAATATATTATTTTTTGTTTCTTTTCTTAATTTGTACCTATTTCTAGTTTTAAGTATTTTATTTTTAATTTGACCTCCAAAAATTCTTTCTTTAGCTTCGTTGTATTCCTTAATTCTAATATGTAAGGGCTTTACATAGCTAAATTTAACATTTTCTGTGTTACACTTACTGTTCTTGTCTAAGACGTTCCTACTTCGTTTCAAAATAGTGATTTTCTTTTCATCACCATCATCACTTGACTGGCTTATCGCTTCGTCTAAGGATTCAGAGATTCGGGTATTTGGTCTGAACGCGATTCCCCCGTTGGAATCACGTTCTTCTGTCCGTTTTTCTGTTTACACTTTGGGCAATTTGAAACTATGAAGTTTTCCTCCCCACACTTAAAGCAAAAGATGTTTAGCTTCGGGGATGGGCATTCCCAATATAAATGTCCTGACACCTTGCAATTCCAACAACTTAGGATCTTATTTGGTGGTCTTGGTCGGTTGTTATTGAGATATTGCATCGCTGCAATATGATCTTCACATTGGACCTGATCAACATCGTAATACTGCACTTCGTTAGCATGCATTCTGGGAGGTGGTCGGTATTGACGATTTACTTGTGGATTGTGTATAGGGAAAGTATTTTCAGCCTCCTTACACACAAACCTAAGTTGGTCGAGCGAAAATATTGACATAGGATAAACCAATGGTCCGATTCTTTCGTTAAGGTTCCCTTTTACCATCTTGACCAATTCGGAATCTGGCAAGGAGATCTTTAACCGGGATCGGATTTTCATCACGGCCGCAAAATACTTGTCGCAAGATTCAGAAGGACCCTGTTTTCTATCTGATAGTTCTCTTAAGATCTGATAGTCAGATTTGCAGCTTTGGTAATGAAGTAATAATGCTTCACGCATTGCTGGCCAGTCTGGTTGATGGTTAGACTTATGAAACTCATAATACCAGGTAGCTGCATCACCTGTAAGGGTGAGGTGAAATTGTTTGAGAATCTCTGACCAAGGACAACCGTATTGCCTCTGGAGTGTCTCAAGTCGGAAGATAAAATCTTCAACAGACAGGTTCTCAGGGGTACCATCAAATTTCAAGTTCCATTTATCGATTTTGATTACGTCTTTATAACTTCGGTAATGATTATTACTTGGAACCGTGTTGAAATTTGAATGACTTTGTTGGAAATCGATTGAATTTCCAACCTCAGAATACTGCGACGGGAATTGAACTTGGGGTTGGGTTTCGATGTTCGGTATCATCCCTGGTACAGGCTTGAAAGCAAATGTTGTTTGTGGTACGAATGGGGTATTGACGAATTGGACATTTTGACCCGGTGATTGATTCACGCTTTGTTGTTGTTGTGGGTGGAATGAATTTTGCGAAAATTGTTGTTGCTGTTTCGGTTGATACTGTTTTGAATAGGGATTTTGAAATTGTTGTTGATCGAAAGTATTGTTTGGTTGTTGTTGTTGTTGTTGTTGGGATTGAAGATGTTGGATCGGCGACTGTTGGGTATTGAGGTTTTGATTCGCTTGAGTCTGTAATTGACTTACCCTCTTATGAAACTGTTGTGATTGATGTGAAGGTTTTGAGTTTTGGAGTGATGGCTGATTTTGACTATGATTGTTCGGGTGTTGTGGATTATTGAAATTTTGTTGTGGGTTGTTTGGGATTGAAGAAGTATGTTGGAGCATAGACTTCTGCTGGTTTGACCTTGGTTGTTGCGGTTGTTTAGTTTTTTGTTGGTTCTGGTTTTGCGTAGGGGGTTTCCTATTTGCGGTGTAACTTTGGTTAGTGTTATTTGTAGGTTCTTCTCCTCTCAAGGGGGAAGTAGCTTTCCTAATATCACCTAGGAACTCAACAAAATTATCCCTAACGCTTTTCTGCACCTGTTCGGATATGCTTGAGTTCATGGATCGGGTATAAGAACTGAAGGCATTCACCAGCGCATAATTGATGTAGGCTTTAAGATCGTTAGGGACTGAACTATATTCTTGCTCTGTGTTCGCATCTGCGTTAACACTACCTGAAATTTGCATATTGCGAATGGTTTCGATGATAGGGTCTGGCTCTGCAGAGGTTGCGCCTAAGTGACTCAAACTAATATATGTAGGAGCTGAAATTGAATTAGACTCCGAGGAGGTATTCAAAGGTCCTAGGCCTGAAGTGTCAATCAAAGTGTTATCTTGGTTCTGACCTGATGGATTGTTAATGGCTGGTGGCGTTCGATCCAAGAGAGGACGTGAATTGAGTGGGTCAGCCAATTCATTCGAAATGGAACTACGGTTGGCCGGTCGAGTCATACTAGAAAACCCTGCTCTGGTTGATTGGATGTTGGTAACATTAGCTGGTGACGGGTTGATTGGGACTCTGGGGCTTTGATTGTTGCCCTCTTGCCCATTCGTATTCAGCCTAGCTGATTCTCTCGAACCTTTCTTTATTGTTCCAGTCTTAGGAGGCATTGTTATTGAGTTAATTATTACCCAAAAAAAAAAAGGCACACGATGCAAAAAGTGTAATTTATTTATGATGTTTCGAAAACAAAAAAATTTTTTTTTTTTTTTTGAAGGCAAAAACTTGGCTAATAAAGTGGTGAGTGTATTATATAGGTATGAGTGTTATTCACGTAACTTCAGTAAATGTACCGAAGTAACGATAAAAAAAAAGGATTATGTAGTAAAAAAAAAGGATTATGTAAATGAACATAAAATAATAAATAAATAACTAGAAAAAATGAAAACCAAAAAAAACAAAGCAAAAACAATATAACAAAGTAACGAAAAATGAAAAGAACCCAAAACCAAAAGTAACCAAAAAAAAACAACAAAAAAAAATAACGAGGTAAATTTAAAAAAAACTAGGTAGCAATCGAAAAAAATTGTGAACCTGTTTTTTTATTCAACTTAAAGGTACAAAAAACAAAAAAAACCAAAAACTTAAAGGAAAAAAAAAATTTATTTTCTAAAAAAATAAAGTTTTTTCTAAGTCTTCGTTCTGACAAAGACAACAAAGCAACAAAAAAAATTTTCACAACTGGTTTCGTTAAGTCTGAAACTTTTTCAAAAAATCCAAATTGTAATTATATTTAAGAATTGTTACTCAAATATATAATCAAATCAAAAAAAATGTTTTTCAAAAATAACTTGTGTTGTTGTTTATTTCATGAAGCATTGTGGGGATGCTTCGGGCAACTTATCTGGTGATTGATGATTGATGATTTGTCGTGTGTGAATTGAGCGAGGTAAGTATACATTTTGAGATCTGAAAGACTTTCGGACGGACTGGTTTTTATTTGAAATTCCCTCTGAGTGGTAAGTATAAGTAGAGCTAACAAACATTCGAGACAAAAGACAAAATAAATTGTTGCTATCCAAATGCATTCGCAATTCTATTCTGGCCTGTGACCTTAGATAGAAGACATAATACATTTGGATAACAAAACACAAAAAGAAAGTTATTGTGCAACTGTGCGACACTACGTCATCGACAGGCCACAAAACTTTGTTAGAAAACAATAAAAAAAAATAAGGAATGGAAAAGTAAAAAGAAGAAGATAGAAAAGTAAAATTTGTGAAGTTAAGGGATGGGTAATTACAATTAAACAAAGGTTAATTGTTGTTGTTATCCTCTTCTTGTTATCTCGTCGCAAATGAAAGTGGTATGTTTGAAACTTTCCCGATCATGACATACGAGTTTCCAAAGAGGATAACACAAACAATTAGGGAATGCTAAAATTGGGAAAAGGTAGACGGAAACAAAGACTATCGTTGTGGGCGCAATATGTAATCGCCTAACGTTGTGGGCGCCATTTGTAATAGGCCGAGTTGAACAAATCAAAAACAAAAAAACTTTTTGTCCCCCGTGGTTGCGAACTGGCATGCTTGTGTGGGCTCGGCTCGAGCTCGCCGGACGGTGTGGGATCTTGTCCACAACCACAGAGGATTCAACCTATTAGCAAAACAATCATGCCATAATAAATTCCACCAAAGAATGCGAACATTCAAACAAAAATCTGTTAAAAAACGGACGGACATTACCACCAGAGGGCGTCGAGGTGTTATTCGACATGCCTATGACCCACCCTACCATGAGAGGCGTCGGCGGATTTTCACCTCTCCCTTTTACCTTCGCTTACCTTTGCGATTGCTCAGCTCGTCATCACATCACCACCGAAAACGTCACCTTTCACATCCCCTGAAATAGAAAATTAGCACATATTCAAGCTATACGCTTAAAAAAAAAACATAAATTCAACCATGACGGCATACAAACATGTTAATCTTTATTACATAAAAGTATATATTGCGTAGATTTACATCAAACCATTAGCTTATGAAAGTTTCTTTTTATTTAGTTTTAAATAAGAAGCATACTATATGTTACGAATTATGCTTTAAATTTCAACGAGTGGTACACTTTATTTAAAGTATCATGTTTTAGTTTTTAACAAGTAGTACACTTTATTTAAAGTATTACGTTTTAGTTTTTAACAAGTAGTACACTTTATTTAATGTAAAAGAAAAGTAGAACAAATTCAAGTAATTGGGACAATGCTTGGGCCTTACCCAGCTTCTACCCTTCCACCATACACTCTTAGTGTCTCGAAATTATCAATGTCCAATTCTATCCTACCTCAATTGAGCTCAATGGGGGGGCTACGGATGCAGACACGCGCAAAAACGCTCTTATTAAAAACAATCAGGGAGAAACCGGATACTTATGCCTCTATCTATATTTCGATTCGACCAATTACTGCGAATTTTTACAATTATTTTAGATTAAATTTAGTCTGAAACAAGCGCATTACTTTTTGTAATTATCTTGATTATTCAAATTCACACAGGTAACAAATCTATAAATGTATCTTGATTGGAGATTTCTTGATTGAAGTTCGTGAACAAGTTCTTCTTTCTTGATTTTTTTTATCGAAGTTCTCGGGAATCAATTAAAAAAAACAGAGAGGCGATCACGACTTCCTGGGGACCGTCTGTGACCGCCGATGTCGAGGTTTCTATAGTACAAAAAAAATAAGAAAGGGAAAACATAAAGGAACTTGACAAACTATAAGAGGTACAAAAACTATACACATGGAACAAGAACACACTCACCGACTTTATTTAATACTTTTTGTTAAGGAACGAACAATTTGCACTGCAATTTTTGTGGGATTTTTCCACCCTTTGTGGTAATACCTCTTGCGATGACGATTTTCTTTTTCTTTAATATTTAGCACTCATTAAGTAAGATGACTTAATCAAAATGGATACTCGATCCAACAACGAAGGTTATGTTCTATGAGGAAATACACAAATTTAAGGGTCTATATTTAATTCACTGATTTTTTCTTATTTACCAATATTTTTTTTTTTTTTTTTGGAAAGTTAATCAAACTTTATTTTTTGATTATGTAATTCGAGGAGCACGCACAAAGTATAACACAACATGACGTATGACGAGCCGACGACCAGAGAAAATCTTTGGTTGTCGCTTCTGGGTTTGTTTCGTCGGTATCGGTGTTAACCCGATGGCGTTCGTCTTGCAACTGTGTCGATGCCAATGCCAAGTGTGTTGCTACGTTAATCTAACACCGTCACGGGTTCTGTTCTTTGGTCTCCGTTAACGCGATAGCAACGCACATCGTTCGACCGCGCTACCACCAATCGGAACCGTCCACGTCGATTATATACTCGGTTTTTGCATCCTTTTCTATTATTGGACGCACTCACTCAACGCACTCAACATTGGTTTCTCTCTGCCGACCACTGCGACATCCGACGAGAAGTTCGAGAATTCGACATTCGAATTCGAACTCGACCCAAAATGTCAAAAAGAAATCGAACTTTTAGACCTCAAAATGACATCCGCCGTATTGAATTTGCAAACAACCCTCCAGAAAGCAAGAGCAACCCAACAGTTTTAATAGTGCTTCAATCAACATGCTGTGGCTGTTAGATGTTGTGTGTGGCACATACTTTGGACACCTCGTATTTTACGCCGTCGTGAGTCCCCTCGCGTATCCACTATAATGTAAACAATGTGGAGGTTAGCCACCACAAAAACAAGTAGTGAAATCATTGTTTGCTCTAGTTAGTTTATTTGAGATTACATTTTTTTTTCCTTTATTTAACTTATTCAACCTAAACAATTCCACTCATTAAGTTTTTCACAATTCTCAGGCGATGGGATAGACCATCCGAATCAGCCCCCTTGTGATGGGTACAGTGATGAGTCAACAACAGTCTATCTGGTCCATCCGTGTCGCGCCCCGTCAGCACCAGAGATCCTTGGGCTTCGTGTAGTTGCATCGTCGTCCACTTCAGTGAAACAAGACTACAACGAGCATCTGTGGACAATGCGTAAAAAGTTTCACGAGCCAGAACCAATAGAACCGTCCGACACATCAGTTGTACGAGCAAATCTTTGGAATATCGACCGAGGAGCCGGCGTTTTAGGGAATCACTCAAGGTTAATTCACTTGAAAAAGTTTTGCGTATCCAACGAAGCTAAACGTCACAATAAGAAGACAACCAAAACCAACTCGAAAACACATCTTCACAAATACCGTCAGCTACTGTAGCTGAGACATCAAAGTCATACTTAACGTCAATAGCGAACAGCAAAGGTATGCAGAGTATTTTATTTTGAATCTGACCACTGTCACTGACTTATTTTCTTCTTCACAGGTGTCCATTACAACACCGTATGTCATGTTATGGATAGCTCTTTAGCAAGCTATAACATTTGCGACGGTGCGTGTCTAGGTTGATATCCCTACTGTTGTGTTATCAAGTTGTCTTCGCTAGCGGGGAGAATTCAAGTATGTCTTCAATTGGAAGGTCACTGACGGACCATTTGAATTGCGACAAGAATTCAACCTGCTGACGAAGCAACTCACCTTTCAAATTCAATCCCTATAAAGTTGTCTTCAAGAGCTTCAACACTTCGTAAGTCATGATCTGGATAGCTTTGAGCATGCCAGATCATTTGCGACGAAGATGTTGAGGCCGATGATGACAACAAAATCCTATCCTAGTAATGTATAAATGTCGTTTAAATCTTTATGTTTTCACCTCACGTTGGAGATATAGTTCGTTGAATGAAAGAAGAGCTGTCAGAAATACCTCTACGTAGAAAAGAAAAGACATCACCTCCCACTGAAAAACATCGCCTTAACCACCCCCGCAAATACATATAGAAACAAATATACAAATATAAAAACATACAAACATTTAAACATTTAAACAAAAAAAAAAAAAAAATATACAAAATAAAAATTTTTTCTTTTGATATCTAGTCTGTTGTCATTTGTTTATTTATTATCGGTGTTGGTTATGGTAAGTGTTTACATTTATAGCTTTGTCGTTTTTCTTTTGTTTTTTTTTTATATATTCTTTCTTCTTTGTTAAACATTGTTCTTTTAATTCTTAGTTTAGGTTTAGTTTGATGTTAGGTTTGTTTAGGTCACCAAGTGTGAACATTTTTGGTTTTGAGTGTTAGTTTTTTTTATTATTATAAAGTGAATATTTTCGTTAGTTAGTGTTAGTTTATGTGATTAGATATTAGGAATATAGAAATAGAGTTGTCCTTATCGGTCTAGATTGAACAGAGAATGAGTGAAAGAAAAGAAAGAGATAAAGAAAGCAATAGAGTTACCAGGTCTGCGAGCAGAGCTCTTCAAGAAAGCGCAAACATGTTACAATTCGGGGGACGTTCTCCTCAAAAGCAGTCTGGTGCAAGTAATCCAGTCGAGAACGTTAACCAAGTGGACTTCTCGATTCCACCACCGACTAGTCACAATAATAGTGCAGACTCGTTAGAAGGACCGTCATTTAGTGTGATAAGTGCCAGCGTCAGCTACGAGTAGGGAGGGCGCTCAAGCAACTTCGGGGCGGGCTGAAGACGGACGTATTTCAGTCGAAATGATGCAGGCCATCAACTCAGCGGTTGAAACGGCACAAAGGTCGTCTGCCAGCCTACTTAGAGAAGACATCAACAAGTCACTTGATGACAAGCTTGAAGCATTTTTGAGTAGACTTAGCAACAATAGTGCTACAGTGCAAGTAGTAGGAGCATCGAATGTTCAGTCAGTTCCAAGTAACCATTCTCAACTGGACCCACTAGCTAGACCATTCGGTCCCAGTACGGAGCAAGACAGGGAGTTTAGGGCTGAACAAGGCGCGTTCCAGGCGGTGTACTATCACCACCAACAACAGCAGCAAAATTTCCAAAGAAATCCCCCCAGTTGGTCACAAGCAAACGGAAGATCGAAAAACATGCCCGTAAGAGTCGACAAATGGGGGATAAATTTCAGCGGAAAACCTGAGGCGTTGACGGTGGAAGATTTTGTGTTCCGTCTGGAAACGCTGCAGTGTCAGTACGAGTGTTCCTGGGCTGAGGTTTTGCGTAGCATACATCTCCTCCTCTCAGGTGAGGCCTATGAATGGTTCTGGCAGTACCAGCGGTCCAATGGTCGTCCGGATTGGCCGATGTTGAAGAGTGCGATGATGCAACAATTCCGCAATTCCAAGTCGGACTTCGACATCGTGCGGGAGATCATGGATCGTAGGCAGGGCACCTGGGAGTCGAGTGACGAGTTCTTTGCTTCCGTCAACAAGCTTAAGTCTCAGCTCAGGATACCGATCCCCGAGGGGGAACTGGTGAGAATGCTCAAGAAGAACTTGAACGAGCGGATAGGAAGGATGGTATATCCTCAATCCATTTTTAGTTTGGACCAGTTGAGAATGGCCTGCAAGGAGGCTGAGTATGCGTTCCCCGCGAAGGAGCGCGAAACATTTAAGCACCCCAGACCCATTAATAAGCACACGGTACACGAAATAGGCTTTGACGAAGAGGCAATGTTTTGTGGTGAGGAAGGCTTGGCAGCTTTTCAGGATACCGGTGCCAGACCAAAGCCCAATAGGGGTAAGAGCGACCCGAAACAGGTAGAGTGTTGTAACTGTAGGTTACAGGGCCATTTCTACCAAGACTGCGAGGCCACAAGTAAAAAAATATTTTGTTATAAGTGTGGTAGAGAGAATAGTATAACACCGAAATGTCCGAATTGTAACCCGGGAAACCTGAGCAGGAACGTGACTTTTCCGGGGGAGTCGCGTTCGACACAAACCCCATAGAGAAGTCACAAACCCAAGCAGAAACACCCGTGATAACCCATATACTTTCAAGACCTCAGGAAAGTAAGCAAAGCCCAGTGAAGCGTTGAGATTAGGCCATTGCACCTGAGATTAGCTGAATACAAGAAGGCTAGAGAAAGAATTTTTGGTAGTGTAAATATTGTTTCAAATAAAATATTAAAGACAAGAACCCGATATAAGTTAAGAAAGGAAATTAAGAAGAAAATAGTGTCCACAATAATATGTTCGAATTCAGATCCGAGACCTTACGCGATGGTTAGGATCGGTAACCGAGAGATGCTTGGGCTGCTGGATAGCGGCGCAAGTATCAGTATTCTAGGCAAGAATTGCGCGAAGGTGATTGAGGAGTTGCAAATCTCTGTTTTGCCTCACAATTCGGCGGTTAAAACAGCAGATGGCAAAAACCAGGCCATAGTAGGAAGAATTGAAGCAGAAATAAGCTATAAAGGAATAACAAAAATCATTACTTTTTACTTGGTACCAAATTTGGACCAAGAATTATACCTAGGAATTGACTTCTGGAAGGCTTTCCACATAGCTCCAGGAGTCATTAGCGAGATCTCGGTGTGTGAGTGCCCAGCTGATTTATCAAATGCTCATCAGCTTTCTCTCGAACAAACATCGAGATTGGATACTGTAAGGCTGAAATTTCTTGACTATGAACGTCATGGTCTCGGAAAAACGTCATTGATGGAGCACGCGATAGATACTGGAGGCAGTTCCTGTCAAGCAGCGTCACTACCCGGTGTCACCAGCGGTACAAGCCGTGCTGTATCAGGAAATAGACCGCATGCTTCAGCTCGGTGTGATTGAGGAGAGTGAGAGTCCTTGGTGCTCACCCGTTGCACTCATCAAGAAGCTAGGTGAAAACAACGCCGTAAAATACCGGTTTTGCCTAGATGCTAGAAGAGTCAACGCGGTGACGAAGAAGGACGCTAATACACTTCCTCATATAGAAGGACTCCTCAGTCGGTTACCTGATACGTACTTCATAAGTAGCGTTGACTTGAAGGAGGCTTTCTGGCAAATACCGCTGGAGAAGGAAAGTAGGGAGAAAACTGCGTTTGCGGTTCCGGGAAGAACCTTGTACCATTTTAAGGTCATGCCTTTTGGGCTGTGTAATGCCGCTCAAAGGTTATGCCGTTTAATGGACAAGGTTATTCCTGCACGACTCAGGGACCGTGTCTTCGTGTATCTTGATGACTTGCTCATCATAGCGCCGGATTTCGAGACCCATATCGACTTGCTAGAACAAGTAGCTGACTGCCTTAGGAAAGCCAGCCTAACAATAAATCTCAAGAAATCGAAGTTCTGCTTCAAAGAACTGAAGTACTTGGGATTTATAGTAGGCGGAGGTAAGTTAAAGACTGACCTCACCGGGTCAGTCTTTAAATTACCTCCGCCTACTATAAATCCCAAGTACTTCAGTTCTTTGAAGCAGAACTTCGATTTCTTGAAGTCGAGGCAGTCGTTGACTTTCCTCTTCCGAAGAATCCTAGGCAGGTACGTCGGCTGCTCGGTCTAGCAGGTTGGTATAGACGTTTCATAAAAGATTTCTCAAGCCTTACAGCACCACTTACGGACACCCTTAAGAAGAGCGCGAAATTTGAAATGTCACAAGAAGCGATCGAAGCGTTCGAAAAACTGAAGAAAGCGCTGACCACAGCTCCGGTTCTCACACACCCAGACTTCACTAAACGTTTTTATGTTCAGTGTGATGCGTCCGAGTCCGGTATAGGTGCTGTCTTATTTCAAAAGAAAAATGAAGGTGAGGAGTTCCCCATATCATACTTCTCACAAAAGCTGAACTCTTGCCAGCGAAACTATAGTGTGACCGAGAAAGAGTGTATGGCTGCAGTCATGGCTGTCAAGAAGTTCAGGCCCTATGTGGAAGGCATGGACTTCACCATCATCACAGACCATTCCAGCCTTAAATGGCTGATGACGATGAAGGACCTCAACGGTCGTCTGGCCAGGTGGAGTCTGGAGTTACAGTCCTACGCTTTCGACATAGAGCACCGAAAAGGAACGCTTAACGTCGTGCCAGACACACTTTCTCGGGCACACTTAGATAGTTTAGAGCTGGAAGAAGTTGCACCTCTAGTAAATCTTGAGTCAGAACAGTTGTTGGAAGACGAATACGTCACATTAATTAAAACTATAAACGAAAACAAAGACCAATTACCGGACTTAAAAGTCGAGGACAAATTTGTTTATAAGAGAGCGTTACCGAGGTACTCTAACGAAGAATACACTAGAGAACACTCATGGTTGTTATGGATACCCTCTGGTCTTACTGACGAAATAATTGTTAAAGCTCATGAGCCACCTCAAGCGGCTCATGGCGGAATCGCCAAAACCTTAGATCGCATTAGGCAATTCTTTTATTGGCCGAACATGACTGTCCAAATACGCAAATATGTGTCTAATTGTAGTATCTGTAAGCAGTGTAAGTCTTCAAACCAAGTACAGCGTCCACCCATTAGTACCAGTTATACCACAGATCGTCCGTTCCAAAAACTTTATGTAGACTTCCTGGGACCTTATCCAAGATCCAAAACAGGAAATGTCCATATTTTTGTCGTGTTAGATCACTTTTCTAAATTTGTGTTTATAAAAGCTCTTAAAATTGCAAATGCCATAAGCATAATAAATTATTTACAGAAGGAAATATTTAATACATTTGGAGTGCCCGAAATCATTCACTCGGATAACGGGAAACAGTTTGTAGGGAAAGAATTCCAAAACTTCCTACAGAAGTATGGAATTAGACATTTTAAGACCGCGAATAATGCACCACAATCGAATGCCTCGGAAAGAGTCAACCGAACGTTACTCGCAGCGATAAGGTCCTATATTAAGGATGACCAGCGTGATTGGGATGATGCTCATCTTCACGAAATAGCAGGAGCGCTCAGGAGCTCAGTTCATTCAGCTACTGGTGTATCACCATATTTTGCTCTTTTTGACACCAATATGATGACTCACGGCGAAAGCTATGAACTGGCTCGAAAACTGACTGCGCTAGAAGATGGCGAGTTGGTAACCTTACCGAGGCATAGCAAGTTGCGATGCATACATGAAAGGATTCGAGATTCCATATTGGAATCCAATGAAAAAAGTGCGAAAGCATATAACGTAAGAGCACGCGATGTAAAGTACCTGCCAGGACAGGAAGTGTACCGTAGAAATTTTATCCTAAGCGAATCGTCCAAGTACCTGAACGCTAAACTGTGTCCGAAATACATGAAGTGCAGAATAGTTAGGCCAGTAGGGAAGTGCATGTATGAATTAGAAAATTTAAATGGCAAACGTTTAGGAGTTTTTCATGCGAAAGACCTTAAACAATGATGTGCAATACCCTACAACGAAACAGATAAATTATATTTCCGTGCAAGACAAAAGCTTCAAAAGCAAACTATCTGTGATACGACATTACATTAAAACTTTGTTAGAATGTAAGAACGGTCTGTGATAACACCTTAACACGACCTTAAAACAGCTGTGATACTAAATTTAATATTAAAACGATCTGTGATACCCCATCACGACTACGATAGGACCCCATGATAACGACCAGTGATACAACACCTGGTCACGATTAGAAAACACTAGCTGTGATAAGGATTTGAAATTCAACCTACCTGTGATATAACACCTAAAAAAAAAAGCAATCCCCTCTGTGATATTTTATTTTTAGGCTTAAAAGCCATATAAAGTGTCTGTGATATGACTTAGTCATAAACAAGCAACCTATCTGTGATATTACACCTAAATCACGATAAAAAAGTAAAATGTGAAATACGAGGGTAGTGCAATGAAATGTCTTTCTCTAATGCTGGGTTTACATGCATCTGCAACTACGGAAGTGCAGAAAAGTAAAGAGAGACGGATGAAGATTACAAAGCACAAAGGTTAAAAAGAGAGACGAATAGGATTATGGTTGCAGATGAAAAATTATGGTTGCAGATGAACATGTTCATCTGCAACCATAATTTTTTCATCTGCAACCATAACTATGAAGTTCGTTCCCTCTCTATCAGACAAGTATGAATTTTACATCTTGTGTCTTTTTCCGATTTTCATCTGCACTTGCAGATGCATGTAAATCCACCATAACTCTCAGGTGCAATGAGGCTTAATAGACTAGCAGGTAGACCGATGTGTATATGTGTATATCTATGTTAAATTATTTTATTTGTAAGGCTTTACTATGTTAACTTATTTTATTTGTTAGTCTCATTTATGTTAATTTATTAAGTCTGTTTAGTTATATTTTTATATAGTTTTTATTAATATCAAGTAAGTATGTCTCATTATATGTTAATTTATTAAACCTAGTTGTAAGTATAGTTCCCTATTTATATATATTTATTTACCTATCTCTAAGTCTGTGATTTACAATCCTAGTTCTAAGTATATAGTTCCTTATTTATCTATTCATTTAAGTATTCATAGGTTCTGTGATATTTATAAACTAGTTAAGTATTTCATGGTGATATTAGGTTAGATGTTATGTTGAGCAATAAAGTATATATATGTTTGTATCGTAAAGTGATGTCACAGATTACTTATTTTATTTATTCGTATATAATAGGTAGTGAAGTTATATTTTCTTCTGTGATATCAATTACGATTAGGTTAGTTATTAAATTATTGTGATAATAGGATAAGTAGTTAGGCTAATAAATTATTTTGATGTTAAATTATTAGTATCTGTTAAAAAGTATAAGGTCCTAATGTAAATATCACCATGTTCTTAGTATAATATACCTATATACATATACACTCATCTACAAGATAATAAAATACATAAATATGCGTAATGGTAAAGGAAGGCCAGTAAATTATGTTTTCTTTGAATTGAAAACAAATATATAGATATATATATATAAAAATAGGACACTCACGAATATAATCCTACAGGAAGACCGATGAGGTAGGTGTTGGGTTATTGTTGCTTTTATTCCATGTGTTAATGTTGTATGTTGTTTGATGTTTGTTGATGTCCAATGGTGACTGGATGCAGCTACCAGCTTTAAATGAATCTAAAAGAAAAAAAAAATTAAAGCAGCCGTCTAGAAAATAAAAACAAACAAAATCATAACCTGACTGCCCGGCTTAGCGAGGGTTCTTCCCCACGTTTGCCTAGGCGCAGGTAATTACCATGGTAATTTTTTTTTTGGTACTCCAATACAGCAGCTACCAGAGACAAATCCCATCACATGGTACCTGCAAGAAAAAAGAAAATAGTTAAACAACTGTGCTAGCAAAATAATTCAATTGAAATTGATCAATACCTTACCTAACCTAAATGCCCGGCTGAACGAGGGTTCTTCCCCACGTTGGCTCAGGCAAAAGTATTCTTCCACCGACGGATCCTCATTCAGGTATGGTATCCGCCGGTGTTTTTGTTACGAAACCTGTGAAATAAACAAAAAAATAAAATAAAGATTTAACCACCATCTCTAGGGTGAAACAGAAATAATGACAATTTTTGTGTCCATAGATGTACATATGTACACAAATGTTAAAATCGTACTTACCTGTTGTCCTGTTGTTGTTTACATTTTTGTTTGTTGTTACTTGAAATGTAGATACTACTTTACCTGGAAAGAAAAATAAAACGAAAAGTGGCTGACCTTTATACCAGGACATACCGAGTTGAGGCTTAAACTAACACTTAACAGGTAGAGAGGCACTCCAATAAAATAAATTTTAAAACAGAAAGTGCGGGAGACCCCTCTAAATTGTTTAAAAACACTTTTTAATTATTCGGATTTAACCTCACTTTAGATTTTTTTTTTCTTTCAAAACAGGAAAAGTTGAATGAAAACATAAACTACGGAATAAGACAACAATTAATATGTATACATTTCACTAGTTTGTTGCTAATAAAACACTTTTTTTACATTTTCAATTATTTATAAAAGTTTACTTTGACATTACTTGTTTAAGTGATACCAGACGGTGTTATTAAGTGGGAAATTTTTAATTGAAAATGGTGCAAGTGGGATTTTTGTGGTTTGAAAATAAAACTTTTTTATGAATTTCTAACCACAAAAAGTGTGACTTTCTAACCCCAAAACTAATAATAGCGCGAATTTTAAGCTATTATTAGTTTTAGGGTTAGAAAGTCACACTTTTTGTGGTTAGAAATTCATAAAAAAGTTTTATTTTCAACCACAAAACTAATAATAACTTAAAATTCGCGCGAATTTTAAGCTATTATTAGTTTTGTGGTTGAAAATAAAACTTTTTTATGAATTTCTAACCACAAAACTAATAATAGCTTAAAATTCGCGCGAATTTTAAGCTATTATTAGTTTTGTGGTTAGAAATTCATAAAAAAGTTTTATTTTCAACCGCAAAAAGTGTCATTTTCTAACCTCAAAACTAATAATAGCTTAAAATTCGAGCGAATTTTAAGCTATTATTAGTTTTGAGGTTAGAAAATGACACTTTTTGTGGTTAGAAAATCATAAAAAAGTTTTATTTTCAAACCACAAAAATCCCACTTGCACCATTTTCAATTAAAAATTTCCCACTTAATAACACCGTCTGGTATCACTTAAACAAGTAATGTCAAAGTAAACTTTTATAAATAATTGAAAATGTAAAAAAAAGTGTTTTATTAGCAACAAAATAGTGAAATATATACATATTTATTGTTGTTTTATTCCGTAGTTCATGTTGTCATTGAACTTTTCCTGTTTTGAAAGAAAAAAAACCTAAAGTGAGGTTAAAACCGAAAAATTAAAAAGTGTTTTTAAACAATTTAGAGGGGTCTCCCGCAATTTCTGTTTCGAAATTTATTCTATTGAAATGCCTCCCTACCTGTTAAAATTTAGTTTAAGCCCCAACTCGTTATGTCCTTGAATAAAGCCGCCCCCGAAAAGTTAATAAACGAATTTTGAACTTACCACAATATAGCATCTGAAAATAAATGATAGATGAAAATAATTTATATTCTAAATAGCCGGCATGGCTTCTGCTCTCAAAGAAAAATTAAATGCTAAATCCTCAATGGTCAATGTCTGGTTGTCATTGACATACCAATTATAGAGGGCCAGGTAGGATCGTAGGATGCATACGAGGGTTGAATCGGGGCAATTGGCGACGCAGGCGACACAAGTGGTCATGAATAGATACCGCATAGGATGTGTAGTAAGGAAATGTTTATTGTACGTATTTGTTCTATTATTTATTATTTATTATTTATTTATTTGTATGTTTATTTATATATATATTTGATTAGTGTTATGTATTAAATTATTATTATGTATTGTATTATTTATATTTTATGTTATTTATTTTCATGTAGGTATAGTAGTGTTATGTCGAGTATCGTTGTGTAGTTATGTGATTATTTATTTATTTATTTATTTTATATATGTATTTATTATTAAGGTAGTGATATTTAAGTGCAATAAGTTAGGTATGTAGGATTAGAGTTATTTATAAATTATTTATTTATTTTTATTAGGTTAAGTTATTATTAGGTATTTATATTATACATTAGTTATTGTATGTACGTAGGTACTTATTTATTATTGTATATATGTATGTTAGTATTCAGGATGTATACGTGCAATATAGCATGCCGCTTCTCAATTTAAAATAAAATAATGAATATCAGTCACTTGCGAGCCTGAAGCCGACCAAAAATAAAAGCTTTATGTTAGCGCATAATTCCTGCTGGCAAGCTCAAGGCCATCTATTGGGAAAAGTTTAAGTGGAGATGGTTGAAAGAGGGAACCGTTCGACTTTCAAGATTTGAGAAAGTCATTTTAGAAGAGTTTGCTTAGAGGTTCCGATAATTTTTTGTTTTAAAAGTGTATGTTGATAGAAAACTAAAATAAAACCAGAAGCTGGTTTCCGGTAAAAACAAAAAAAAAGAAGGAAAAAATATATATACATATATATATATACGTATATTGAAGTTTGTCTGGTCTACCCCCTGGCGGTCTACGACAAGGCAAAGGTCGTGGCCGCCCATCTTTTTTTGCCCATCAATTTAATCGTGCCACTGAGGATTTCTAAACTATGCTCAACAAGGAGACTGTAAAACGCAACAGAAGTCAGCCAACAACACAACAATCCGGAAATTAAGAGGCCCGTGGGAGTCCCGGGCCCTCCAAGTAATAGTGTTTTTTTTTATATATGAAGGGGGTTGAAGTGGAAAAAATCGGTACAAAAAGAGGGGTAGACAAAAACAAAGCACCAGCAACAAAAATTTTGAAACTAACAAAGAGCACAAAACATTTTTCAAACAAGGAATTCAACAACAAATTTTGAAAAATAACAAATACACGAATCGAGAAAAGACATTTATATACCAAAGGAAGTGAGGCCGAACATTTACGCCTGTTGCCTAGGTGGCGGAGCGCCCCAGGGGCCAATATATAAAGGATGCGGTGTTGCTGCACTAGTTTTTAAGTTACATTTTGGCGTGATTTGTTTATGATTTTTATTATTTTTCTTATTTTATTGGTCTTTTCTTTATAATTTTTTTTTTACATTCATTTTGTGTTTGATTTTAATTTTTTTTTCTGGTTCATCTTGTGGGTGTGTGTTATAATTTGCGTATTCTGAAGAAAACAAAGTTAGGGATCCGTTACCAAGACGGATTTTTCCTGCGGGGGCTGCATCGTTTTTTTTTTTTATGGCCGGTAACATAGCGGCTAAGTTAACTATAGGGAGCTCCTTCTAGTTAGGTCCAGTTAGTCGGGGTGCGACCAATTCCCCAAGTGGCCAGGGTGGGAAAAGTCGGGGTTCGGTGGCGCCGATGGCTTCCCTAAAATAAGAATAAAGAAAGAAAGAGAAAAACAAAACTGTTAGAAAAAAGAAAGAAAATAAGAACATAGAAACGCAGGAACCACAGAACATATAAGAATACCAAAACAATTATAGAGGTTTAGAAATACCCAAAAAACAAACTATATAGAGATACGAAAACAAGTAAAAATACAAAAACAACATAAAATTATAAAAAAATACAAAAACAACATAAAATTTATAAAAATACAAAAACAACAAAAAACATAAAAACACAAAAACAATATATATATACTGATAGATAGTAGGTTAGTTTTTAAGGTTATTTATGTTTATTTCATTTTCCTTTTTTTTCTGTTAATTTTTGTAGTTAGTTTGATTTTAGTTTTATTGTTCAATTTTAATATTGTGTAGTTTGATTTTTTTTGTTTTTTTTATGCTTTTTATGATTTTTTTTTGGTTACGTTTAGGGATTTTGTTTAGTGTTTCTTTTTAAATAAATATATGTTCATCGCGCCAAACTTATGTTGAAAACAATGCTGTTTTACTGAATAAGATGGCGTGGTAATACCATTTTTAGTGGGGTGTGAGCGGGCGGTGATGTGGTGAGGTGGTTGTGATGTCTGGGTTCTGACAGTTCGGTTTTCATAAAGGGGAATCCAAACGATAAGGCCGATTGGATTCTAGGTTGCGGTTGGGAACAGGCCACCCTGCACTACCAGCAGCAGGGTCCAACGCACAGAGTATAACCAGAGAGTCCACTGCAGCAAGGTAGTGCGTTTTGCCTACAAGCTAAACTAAACCGGATGCCCGCACCGGATGCCCACACTGGCCTTCACTTCCCACAGATCAAAATCAGTTGAGTTTGAAAAGTAAAAAATTTTTTTTTGGTTGCAAAAAAAATCGATAATTTTTAATTTTCATACAGCCTAGAATTTAGAAAAATGAATTTAAGTTGCAGGAAATAACTTTTTTTTCCATTTTGACCAGTATTTCACTGAAAAAGACAAAAATTAGTAAAAAATTTCATACCGATGCAGGCGTTTAGTTAAGTTTTTACAGTTCATACTAGTGAGCACAGAGCCTCAAACTCAGAAATAGGACGCCATATTGAAAAATTTTTTGCGGGTGTTTCGGGTTGAAGGGGTGGAAGTGGATACTCTGTATTATCTACTCTACTAACGTCATTCTAAATATTTGCGCATGCATTTTACAATGCATTTATGTACACTTTTTCGGATTTGCGTCACCTGTCAAAGAATTGAAAGAATTTTTCTGTGTACACAGTTCCATAAAATACTTTTCTTTCTTTTTCCATCCAAAAAAACAGTTTATTTATTTAATTCAGTACTTTTTTGTTAATATCTCACTTGGAGCCTGAAGAGTTTTCATCCATTTTTTTGTACTTTTACCTTGTTTTGTATTTTTTCCACGGTAGTTAATAGTCTTCTCGATATCTGACATTTGACTTAGATAAAGAAAAAAAAAAATTGTTGTGTTGTAATGTCTGTCTCTTTCTCTGAAGATGAAAACCGAAAAGCAAACGAATTAAAGCATTTGCACATTTGCGCTGCAAATATTTGCGTTTTGCTTTAATGAAACTATTACATTTGTCATTTGCATTTATGAAAGTTATGCATTGGTCAGACTAACGCAACTATGCATTTTTGAAAGCACCCTATGTGCACACTGGTATATTTTGTGAAACTTAACTAAACGCCTGCATCGGTATGAAATTTTTTACTAATTTTTGTCTTTTTCAGTGAAATACTGGTCAAAATGGAAAAAAAAGTTATTTCCTGCAACTTAAATTCATTTTTCTAAGTTCTAGGCTGTATGAAAATTAAAAATTATGAATTTTTTTGCAACCAAAAAATTTTTTTTTACTTTTCAAACTCAACTGACTTTGTTCTGTGGCCACACACAATGGCGGCTGTGGTAAGTGAAGGCCGGTGCGGGCATCCGGTGCGGGCATCCGGTTTAGTTTTAGCTTGTAGGCAAAACGCACTACCTTGCTGCAGTGGACTCTCTGGTTATACTCTGTGGTCTAAACCACAGAGTATAACCAGAGAGTCTACTTCAGCAAGGTAGTGCGTTTTGCCTACAAGCTAAACTAAACCGGATGACCCCACCCGGATGATCTCACTGGCCTTCACTTCCCACAGATCAAAGTCAGTTGAGTTTGAAAAGAAAAAAATTTTTTTTTGGCTGCAAAAAAAATCGATAATTTTTAATTTTCATACAGCCTAGAACTTAGAAAAATGAATTTAAGTTGCAGGAATTAACTTTTTTTTCCATTTTGACCAGTATTTCACTGTAAAAGACAAAAATTAGTAAAAAAAATTCATACCGATGCAGGCGTTTTGTTAAGTTTTCACAGTTCATACTAGTGAGCACAGAGCTTCAAACTCAGAAATAGGACGCCATATTGAAAAAATTTTTGCGGGTGTTTCGGGCTGAAGGGGTGGAAGTGGATACTCTGTATTATCTACTCTGTGGTGTGAACAGGGCTAAATACATAAACCCAACCACAGAGTATAACCAGAGAGTCTACTTCAGCAAGGTAGTGCGTTTTGCCTACAAGCTAAACTAAACCGGATGACCCCACCCGGATGATCTCACTGGCCTTCACTTCCCACAGATCAAAGTCAGTTGAGTTTGAAAAGAAAAAAATTTTTTTTTGGCTGCAAAAAAAATCGATAATTTTTAATTTTCATACAGCCTAGAACTTAGAAAAATGAATTTAAGTTGCAGGAATTAACTTTTTTTTCCATTTTGACCAGTATTTCACTGTAAAAGACAAAAATTAGTAAAAAAAATTCATACCGATGCAGGCGTTTTGTTAAGTTTTCACAGTTCATACTAGTGAGCACAGAGCTTCAAACTCAGAAATAGGACGCCATATTGAAAAAATTTTTGCGGGTGTTTCGGGCTGAAGGGGTGGAAGTGGATACTCTGTATTATCTACTCTGTGGTCTAAACCACAGAGTATAACCAGAGAGTCCACTGCAGCAAGGTAGTGCGTTTTGCCTACAAGCTAAATCAAACCGGAAAACCGCACCCGGAAAACCGCACTGGCCGTCACTTCCCACAGATCAAAGTCAGTTGAGTTTGAAAAGTAAAAAATTTTTTTTTGGTTGCAAAAAAAATCGATAATTTTTAATTTTCATGCAGCCTAGAATTTAGAAAAATGAATTTAAGTTGCAGGAAATAACTTTTTTTTCCATTTTGACCAGTATTTCACTGAAAAAGACAAAAATTAGTAAAAAATTTCATACCGATGCAGGCGTTTAGTTAAGTTTTTACAGTTCATACTAGTGAGCACAGAGCCTCAAACTCAGAAATAGGACGCCATATTGAAAAATTTTTTGCGGGTGTTTCGGGTTGAAGGGGTGGAAGTGGATACTCTGTATTATGTACTCTGTGGTCCAACGTGAGGTGTGCTTTGTGTTTTCTTTTAGTGGTGGTATTCCGTTTCTTTTGGCACGATTTATGTTTTGATGCGAGGCGAGGTGCAGCAGAGGAGGCAAGACCCACCCACATCCGGCGAGCTAAGCCGTGCTCAGCAAGCGTGCCAGGTCTCCTCTCTGTGCATTCCTTCCCCTTCCCAAATTTCCCCTCCTATCGTTCCTACCTACCTTTCCCATCCTTGTTTTGTTCTTTTTCCTTTCCTGTTTCCTAGTTGTTTTCCTGGTTGTTCCCTTTTCCGTTTCCTGTGTGTGTTCGATTCCTAAATCCTACCTTATCCTAAACCCTACCTTACACTATCCAAATTCCTATCCTAATTCCTTATTCCCTCCTTTTGCCTGTCTGCATCAACATATACTTAGTCTTATGATAGTGCAGTCAGATTGAGTGACCTATAGATTACCTTAGCTAGGGGAGTAGAATAACGAGTAGGCTGTATCCGTATTGAAAAGGTTCATTTTGCATTCTTGAGTGTTTATTAAGTTTCTTATTGCATTTTTTATTTAAAATCAATTGTTTTCGGTGATGTGTTAGACAAAGCTAGTTGCAGAAATAGTCGGGCAAATTATGGATTCAGTGGAATAGGTAGACAGGTGCAGTGTATTGAATTCACATACAAAAGACAATAGTGAACATAAATATCACAGTAAAAAAATTTTTGCCTTCGAGGCTAACTAAACAAAACAAGAATCAGGTACGTTACATAGGAATGAGTGTAGATCACAGAGTAGATAATACAGAGTATCCACTTCCACCCCTTCAGCCCGAAACACCCGCAAAAAATTTTTTAATATGGCGTCCTATTTCTGAGTTTGAGGCTCTGTGCTCACTAGTATGAACTATAAAAACTTAACAAAACGCCTGCATCGGTATGAATTTTTTTTACTAATTTTTGTCTTTTACAGTGAAATACTGGTCAAAATGGAAAAAAAAAGTTCATTCCTGCAACTTAAATTTATTTTTCTAAGTTCTAGGCTGTATGAAAATTAAAAATTATCGATTTTTTTTGCAACCAAAAAAAAATTTTTTACTTTTCAAACTCAACTGACTTTGATCTGTGGGAAGTGAAGGCCAGTGAGATCATCCGGGTGGGGTCATCCGGTTTAGTTTAGCTTGTAGGCAAAACGCACTACCTTGCTGAAGTGGACTCTCTGGTTCACAAAGTAGATAATAGTTATACTCTGTGCCACAGAGTAGATAATACAGAGTATCCACTTCCACCCCTTCAGCCCGAAACACCCGCAAAAAATTTTTCAATATGGCGTCCTATTTCTGAGTTTGAGGCTCTGTGCTCACTAGTATGAACTGTAAAAACTTAACTAAACGCCTGCATCGGTATGAAATTTTTCACTAATTTTTGTCTTTTTCAGTGAAATACTGGTCAAACTGTAAAAAAAAGTTAATTTCAGCAACTTAAATTCATTTTTCTAAATTCTAGGCTGTATGAAAATTAAAAATTATCGATTTTTTTTGCAACCAAAAAAAAATTTTTTAATTTTCAAACTCAACTGACTTTGATCTGTGGGAAGTGAAGGCCAGTGCGGTTTTCCGGGTGCGGTTTTCCGGTTTGATTTAGCTTGTAGGCAAAATGGCACTACCTTGCCGGAGTTGACTCTCTGGTTATACTCTGTGCTCTGTGCTTCACTAGCACTACTTTATATTCGGATCTCAACACTGGGCTTACACAAAATCTCACTGGCACCACTTTATATTCGGATCTCAACACTGGGCTTACACAAAATTGTACCGTAGTATTGGTATTCTCGTCTGGGAACCGGTTTTTGTTTTTTTTTTTTTACTTTTGGTCACCTTAAGGCTACGTCTGGCAGAATTTTTGGAATTAAAACTTTTTTTTGGGTTTGTAAATAAAATTTATTTGTGATTATATACTTTTTAAGTATTTGGAAATAAAAATTTAAGTATCAAAATATTAAAATATTTTCTTTTTTGTTAAACATTTCTCTGAGTAGTCTCCTCCCTTCTATTTCCTCTTTTTTTAAAAACGTTTCTTAAAAGAAATAGACAGAAAAGTATGATTGTTAAAAAAATATATACTAAAGCAATACAGTAACCAATAAATATGAATTCATTTTTCATTTGTTTGATGAAAGAGATTCCAACTTAAGTTTTCGATTCTCTTCTTGAAGCTGTGTTGAAAATTTAAGAAGTTAATTAATTGAATTTAAAAAAAGACAAAAGTAAAATAATTGAAAGCGGATATCAAACTATGTAGAAATTTTTTGAAAAACTTATCTCAATCGAAATATTGAAATGCAGAAATCTTGTAGATATTATGGAGAGCTCAGAAAGCCTTCATTCATCTCTGTAGCACAATTATTTACAAAGCACCAACACTTTTAGTTTTATTTTTTTTTTGTGTTAAGAAAAATTGAAAACTTAAAGCGTTGGCGCTTTGTTAATAATTGTGCTACAGAGATGAATGAAAGCTTTCTGAGCTCTCCATAATGTCTACAAGATTGCTGCATTTCAATATTTTGACTGAGATAAGTTTTTCAAAAAATGTGTACATAGTTTCATGTCCACTTTCAATTTGTTCAAAAAAATTAAAACTTAAAGTGTTGGTGCTTCGTTAATAATTGCGCTACAGATATGAATAAAGGCTTTCTGAGCTCTCCATAATGTCTACAAGATCGCTGCATTTCAATATTTTGACTGAGATAAGTTTTTCAAAAAATGTCTTTATAGTTTAATATTTAGGTTTTGGTATTCATAAAAAGTTAAGACAAATAACCGAGCTGAGGGAGCGAATCACAATATAATGAGTCCCAATAGAATCAGTATAGTTGCATTTTTATGAGTTTTCACATTTTGCCCAGCTTTACAAAAAAAAAATTGAGTTTTTAAAAAACTATAACTTTGGTGTTGTTCAAACCCTGCCCTTAAGAATTTTTCAGTGTGGTGAAAATTAAATTTCAGGTTATGTTTTAAATTGACAAGCAAAAACAATAGTTTCAAACATGAAGGCTGATTTTTATTATCCAAATACAAAAACATCTACTTTCAATGGGATATCAACGGGTAAAAAATAAAAACTTAATAAAAATATTGTTTTTGAATATATATCACTGTTTCAGAACTCCAAATTAAGCTGCGTAAACGAGATTATGCCTTCTCGAGATGTAAAAAAATTCTTTCGGATTGCGATCGACGAAAGGATGAACAGAAGAAAAAACAAAGCGACAATAAATGTGACCAGGAAGAAACCAGGGCGGAGAATATTATCAAAAAAGATGAAAGCAGCGATAATATCAAATATGTGGCAATGGAAGCAGATGAAACTGACCAAAATGTAGAACCTAATCAAACTAGTGGTGCTGTGGAAGATAAGAAACATCGACAGTGCAAAGGTCTCAATGCCTGGCCAAATAATCAAGTAATATTGATGGAAAAGCTAAATGAAGTTCTTAATTTACTTCGGTTTTTGTTTTTTTTTGTAGTTGCACAACAAAGAAGCTCGCTACAAATGAACCTCCACTAGAAGACGACCCCGAAGAATCAGCTGAAACGTCAACATTTACCCATCCTCTGGTCATATCCGAGGACGAAGAAGTAGCTGAAAGTGCTAAAAACGCCACATACCCAACATCATCAGACCCCTCACTACCGCCAAGCATTGACTTTGAGAAGCCAGCTCATGGTAACGCCTAAGCTAATAAAAAGTAAGAAGTGAAAAATTGCAAATTTTCTATTATTTTTGATTCTTTGTCTTTCAGATACACTTGGCGGATTGACCTCTCAAAATCAGAGAAGTACTGAGTGGGTTGGTTCTCAGGGCTAAGCGAGAAATTCCTTAGTTTAAAATTCCCAAGCAGCTACTGCTAGCAAGCATTGACGGTTTGGATAAGACACTCACTGTAGGACAGATGCAAGGTTAGTTTTTGACAAGAACTTACTTTCCAACCAAAACCAATAACGCTCCGTGTGCTTTTCAGGAAAATTTCAAATGCAAGTTCTTGCTCGTTGCGGTTAAACATCTTTAAACAGAACAGATTAACTCAAGTACTCTGAAACCTTAACGTAGAGTTATTTTGTCAGCATTTGCCAATTAAAAAAAGCAACTTCCTGTATCAAATTTTTGTGTAAATAATGATTAACACTAACGAAAGATATTTATATTTATCTACGCATATTTATTCAATATAAACAGAAAAAAATAATTACTCACATTCATAATTTGTCTTGAACAATTTAATAAAGAGAAAACCTAGTTTTTAAATCAAACCGGCAAATGTGTTTTCTTCTAAAGATGGTTTGAGTTAGTCAATGAAGCGACAACCTTGGTCCATTGATTCGATTTTCTTCTCTAGCAATTTTTTTCTTCGTAGGCGATCGGTTATTTAAGTTTTTATGTCTGCGGTATCTCTTGCCTTCGCCAAGTTTCAGCTTTTGGATACATTTCCGTATCACTTACGACTGTGTTTCTAAATTCGTAAATAGAAAGAGCATAAAGATGAGTTAGGACTTAGAACCGTTTAGAATTAAAATCGATTAAATGTACATGTTATCAAGTTTTATTTGTTCTGGGTTTTGAACATGGGCAGGATTTAGTTTATGAACATTCCGCATATGCCGCCTTTGGTGAGATTTGCTTGAAAAGTGTTTGTTGCACAGGAGACATTCATGAGGATGTTTGAATTGTTCCCCTGAGCCATTTGGTGTATTTTTGACGCAAGTGTTAGAGGTTTGTTGGTTTGTACGCTCAAGTATGGTTTTTTGAGTTATTGTAAGACCATCATCGAGCCTAGTGTCATGATCTGTTACCGCACTATCCTGCCTCGTTTCTGGATTTGTTGACACACTTTCAGTCTGATTAAATTCTCTGAAATAAAAAAAGTCAATTTTCAGTTGCTAATTGGATTTATGTAATTCAACGTGATCTCTGCGGGCGAACGATTTTTTGCAAATATGACAATCAGGTGCTGTCGTATGATATCCAGCTTCTTTGTGAGCTTGCGATATATGGCCTTTTGAGGCTGTTAAGCGTTTGAAAGAATTTTTACAGATCCAGCAATTATTAGCTGTTCCTTTGTGGTTTGTGGGCAATTAAACGGTGTTCCTAAAAAAAGTTTCTATTAAAACTTATGTCTTTGAGAAAACCGAAAAAGCAATTTCATACACGCAGTCGTTCATATTTTATAAATTTCATGTCATACTTCTCACACGGATAGAGGGTAGAGTCTATTGTTTGAGTTTCAATGTCTGCAGTTGCAATGTGTTTCATGTCAGCCACATTTGGTGATTTGTTGACAGATTCTGGGTACGCTATTAGCTTGAGTTGGGATTCTTCTAAATCTTTTTTGAAGCTGTAAGCACTTTCTATTCGTTCAATGCAATCGAGATATATAAGATGTGGCAGTTCATCGTACCGGCGAAGCTGAAGCTAGAATTCAATCGGTTATCAAAAGTACAAATTTTCCATTGATGTCAATACAGATACCTTGTAGATAGTTAGTTCTGAAATCATGTCTGAAATACCAATACCGCTGGCTGCTTTTGGTTCTTCGAAAAGTAATTTACAATTTTCCAAGTTCACGAGTTCACAAACCGACCGTCGAAGATAGAATAGTGGTCACTTTAATATACAATTTTAACACAATTTATGGTATTTTATTAGGAAAAAATGTATTACGATCCCGACTGTAAAGAAATTCCTCTTCTGAAAATAAATAAAATGACTGAAATCTGAAACGTCAAATGAAAATAAACTCACCACACATATACTTCCACAACTTTTTTGCGCCATTTTTTTTTCAGCTCACACGTATTCACAGATAGATGCTGCGATTACAAAAACAACAATGTAAACAAATGGAAGTTGCGGGGCAAGAGAGGTAATGGTTTTCCATCTTGTTCTTTATTAATCTAAGGGTTATACTCTGTGGTAGATCACAAAGTAGATAATACAGAGTATCCACTTCCACCCCTTCAACCCGAAACACCCGCAAAAAATTTTTCAATATGGCGTCCTATTTCTGAGTTTGAGGCTCTGTGCTCACTAGTATGAACTGTAAAAACTTAACAAAACGCCTGCGTCGGTATGAAATTTTTTACTAATTTTTGTCTTTTTCAGTGAAATACTGGTCAAAATGGAAAAAAAAGTTATTTCCTGCAACTAAAATTCATTTTTCTAAATGCTAGGCTGTATGAAAATTTAAAATTATCGATTTTTTTTGCAACCAAAAAAAGATTTTTAACTTTTCAAACTCAACTGACTTTGATCTGTGGGAAGTGAAGGCCAGTGCGGGCATCCGAATTAGTTTAGCTTGTAGGAAAACGCACTACCTTGCTGCAGTGGACTCTCTGGTTATACTCTGTGCTCTGGATTCAACTTGTGGATGTCGGTAAGGTCAGTAATGCTGCGCGGTATTCTCTTATTCACGTGAACGCTTTCTTTGTATACAATTCAGTTCCGCATACCAAATGTTGCGGGTTCTTAATTTAGTGGAACGTCTGGGTGGCTGGTTATTAGTAAAATGTAAGTAAATACTAATTATTGTTTGTTGATTTGTTCAAAATAAACATTATTAACATTTTTAGGGGAAGAACAACAAACAGAGATCAGTTTACTGCCCCCTGCTATGAATTGAATGCAGAAATTGCAAAAAATATGCCAAAAGGCAACCCGAAGACTTGCGGGATTTTTGGACCAAGTTGATTCCACGACATTCAAGACGTACTCAAATGCTTTTTTATTCAGACGAAAGTTTTTCACAAAGCTAGGGTTTTGAAATAGGTAATTAATTGTATCCTCAAAGAATTGAAAATGAATCAACTTACGTTTCATCCGGCAATTCCATAATATATTTTTTGGATTTTCTCAAGTTTCCGCGAATTTCTCTGGCCGATGATGATCTTCCTCCACTGTTTGCAAGCCGGAAAAAAAGCCCAATACTGTCCATAACACTATTTTTTTGTTTTATTTAAAATACAAGACGAGTTCGTTTAAAATAGTTTCAATTTGCAAACAAATAAATTGCGATTTTCCCACGAACAGCTGTTAACTTCAATTGTCAAATTGGTAAGGATAAAGTAGTTAACCCGACGGATAGCAGAATGCATAGGTAGAGCAAATGCGGATCGAATGGGTGAATCGAATGTTCGATTCACGTGAATAGCAGAATAGAAGTGACAGCATGCATATAAATATCACAGTATTGTATTGCATTTTAAGTTTACAACTTCTACCTTCAGGTACGTTATTTGGACAATAGACACATAAGTGGACTAGAATAAAATATATATAGATATCACAGTTTGTATATTGCACTCAAACGTAGGCCTTTGAAATGTTTTAAAAACATAATATCAGGTACTACGTGGACAAACGGTTGCGTAAAGTGGGACATCTTAAACTTCTAAATATCACAGTGTCTATTGCATTTTGCCGTTGCGGCTATAGCTTGTGGCTATGTATAACAAAAATAAAACAAATCTTACACGTGATATCACAGTAGCTAATATTTCGCCCAGGTAGTGAGTGAAGGTCACTTGAACTTTTCATTTTGATTTTAAAAATCAACACTCCAAGAAAACAATAAATTCTTTTATTAATTTCTTTTTTCAAGTAACTAATATTGCACGTATTGATGTTACTTAAGCTAATTACTAATGTACAGTGGGACAAAAAAAAATATTTAAATAAACAGAGATATCACAGGTGTTTGATGTAACGTTACATGAAATTGAAATACACACAGATATCACAGATGTTTATAGTTTTAGGTCTTTTGCGTGATAAACGCCTAACATTTTACCGTTAAGGTTTTCGACCTCATACATATTTTTTCCCACAGGCTTAACAATACGACATTTAATATATTTTGGACATAACTTTGCACTTAAATATTTCGAAGTGTCACTTAAAATAAAGTTCCTCTTGAACACTTCTTGTCCAGGTTGATAGGATATTTCTCTTGACCTGACGTTATATTTTACTGCGCTTTTTTCCTGTGAATGCAAAATGGATTCCTTAACCTTTTGCCTAATAATTCGCAGCCTGTCGTACCTCGGAAGGGTTATCAGCTCACCGTCCTCCACCGCATCTAGTTGTTCAGCCAACCCTTAACTACTGGCGTGTGTCATCATGTTTGTACCAAACAAGGCAAAATATGGTGACACACCAGTAGCTGAGTGCACTGAACTCTGCAATGCTGACGCGATCTCGTTGAGGTGAATATCCCATTCGCGTTGATCGTCTTTAAGATATGATCTTAAAGCGGCAAGCAATGTGCGATTAACCCTCTCCGAGGCGTTGGATTGCGGCGCGTAATTCGCAGTTTTAAAGTGTCGGATTTCGAACTTCTGAAGCAAGTTCTGGAATTGCTTCGACAGGAACTGCTTTCCATTATCTGAATGGATTATTTGTGGTACTCCAAACGTGTTAAAAATTTCATTTTTCAAATAATTTACTATAGCTCGGGAGTTTGCGGCTTTTAGTGGCTTGAAGAACATAAACTTTGAGAAATGGTCAAGGACAACAAATATATAACAATTACCAATTTTTGATCTCGGGTAGGGACCAAGAAAATCTACATAAAGTTTTTGAAACGGACGATCAGTACAAAAATTTGTAGACATAGGGGGACGTTGAACTTGATTGGTAGGTTTGCATTGCTTACATATTGCACAATTAGTTACGAAGTTTTTAATTTGCACGGTCATGTTTGGCCAGTAAAAGTACTGCCGCACTCTATGAAGCGTTTTAGCAATGCCACCATGAGCGGACTTCGGTGGTTCATGGGACTTGGCGATGATTTCGTCTGTGAGACCAGAAGGAATTCAGAGTCGCCAAGTGTGTTCCTCCAGCCACTCTTCACCACTTGGAGGCAACCACTTTTTATACACGAAGTCCCCGTCTACCTTTAAGTCGGGCAACTGCTCGTGATTTTCTCTAATTGTTTTCATGAGATTCATGTACTCTTCCGACTTAAACTCCTCCGAGTCCAGGTCAATTATGGGCGCTACTTCTTCCAGCTCAATACTCTCTAAGTGTGCCCGAGAAAGAGTATCCGGCACAACATTTAGCGCTCCTTTTCTCTGCTCTATGTCGAAGGTATAGGATTGGAGATCTAGACTCCACCGGGCCAGACGACCGTTCAGGTCTTTCATACTCATCAGCCACTTAAGGCTTGAGTGGTCGGTGATGACTGTAAAATCCATACCCTCAATATAGGGCCTGAAACGTTTGATTGCCATTACAGCAGCCATGCACTTTTTCTCGGTCACACTATAGTTTCGTTGACACGAGTTGAGCTTCTGGGAGAAGTAAGACACTGGACTCTCTTCATCGTCGGTTTTTCTTTGAAAAAGCACTGCACCTATACCTGAATCAGAAGCGTCGCACTGGATGTAAAATCGCTTCTTGAAATCCGGGTGCGTGAGAACAGGGGCTGATGTTAATGCCGTTTTTAGTCGCTCGAACGCTGCTATTGCTTCATCAGTCATCTCGAACTTGGTGTTTTTCTTTTTCAGTGTATCGGTTAACGGAGCCGTCAGGGTAGAGAAGTCCTTGATAAACCGTCTGTACCATCCTGCTAGACCAAGTAGCCGACGAACCTGTCTTTGATTTTTGGGAAGTGGAAAGTCAACGACTGCCTCGACCTTGGCCGGGTCAGTCTTTAACTTTCCACCGCCTACGATATAACCCTAATATTTCAGCTCTTTAAAGCAAAATTTTGACTTTTTCAGTTTAATCGTTAGGTTGGCTTTTCTCAAGCAATCAGCTACCTGTTCTAGCAGACTGATATGCGTCTCAAAGTCCGGCGCGATGATAAGCAAATCGTCTAGATAGACGAAAACTCGATCTCTGAGTCGTGCAGGGATCACTTTGTCCATTAATCGGCATAACCTTTGAGCGGCATTACACAACCCAAAAGGCATAACCTTAAACTGGTACAAAGGTCTCCCCGGTACCGCAAACGCAGTTTTTTCCCTACTCTGTTCCTCCAGCGGTATCTGCCAGAATGCCTCCTTCAGATCCACGCTACTTATAAAGTAGGTGTCTGGTAGACGACTGAGGAGCCCTTCGATATGGGAAAGAGGGTTAGCATCCTTTTTTGTAACCGAGTTGACCTTACGAGCGTCAAGGCAAAACCGGTATTTTACAGCGTTGTTTTCGCCTATCCTCTTAATAAGGGCAACAGGTGAACACCAAGGGCTTTCGCTCTCCTCAATAACGCCGACCTCTAGCATTCTGTCCAATTCCTGGTACAATATGGCTTGCACCGCTGGGGAAACAGGGTAGTGACGCTGCTTGACAGGTACCGCATCTCCGGTATCTATGACGTGCTCCATCAAAGACGTCTTACCTAAGCCGTGACGGTCATAGTCAAGGAACTTCATCCTGACAGCTTCCAACCTCGACTGTTGCTCAAGAGACAACTGATGAGCGTTTAGCAGGTCGGCTTTCTCTTCCATCATCGAAATTGTACTCACTACACCCGGTGCGATTTGGAAAGCCTTCCAAAAATCTACACCCAGGTACAACTCCTGATCCAGGTTTGGGACCAAATAGAATTCAATTGGTGCTTTTCGTCCTTTGTAAAGCACTTCTACCTTGATTTTGCCGATTATTGACTCCAACTTGCCGTCAGCTGTCTTTACACCTGATTGATGAGGAATCATGGGGATTTTCAGTTCCTCCAACACCTTTTCGCAATTTTTCCCTAAAATGCTTACGCTAGCGCCACTATCGAGCAAACCTAGCAGGTTTTTATTGCCTATAGTGACTCTAGCGTAAGGCTTTGGGTCGGAAGACACGTCGACCACCGTCGACAAAATGCTTTTTCTAATATTTTTTCTGAGTTGGAACCTTTCTCTGGTTTTTAAAATTCTCTTCGAAACTGCGCTACTCTTCTGATTAAATATCCTATCCCTAGCTATATAGTAATCCCTTAACCTAACGTGAAGAGGTCTAATTTCATATGTCTTCACTTCTTTTGGCTTATTTTTCTCTCGTTTTAGTATTTGTATTTTGTTTGTTTCGTTTTCTTTAGTAGTTACTGCGGGGCTTGGGTGGAACGTGACTCCCCCGAAGACTTCACGTTCCTGTACCGGTTTTCCGGATTGCACTTGGGGCATTTTGGAGTGATTTCCCCAGCCTCACCGCACCTATAGCAGAACAAGGTTCTTGCGGCTGTGCAATCCTGGTACAGGTGACCTGGCTGCTCGCAGTTCCAGCACTTCAACTGGGATGTGTCATTGTACACCCGACTTGGTTCTGGTCGGGCTCCCATGTGCTGGAACGCGGCCAATTGGTCTTCGGGGTGCACTTGCTCCTCTGGCTCGGTCTCCAGCTCGTAAACCATGGGCTTTATTGCCTGTCTATTTTGACGGGGACCATCTCTCACCACTGGAAAGGTGTATTCAGCATCTTTACACGCCATTCTCAGCTGGTCCATTGTGAAGATAACTTGCGGGTACACAAGTCTGCCTAAATGCTGGTTAAGATTTCTCTTGAGGATGCGTATCAGCTCACCTTCGGAAATCTGCATCCTGAGCTGAGATCTCATCCGGTTGATGATAGCGAAAAACTCATCAACCGGCTCCCAGTCGCCTTGCCTGCGGTCCATAATGTCCCGAACCACGTCGAAATCCGACCGCACGCCTTGAAATTGCCTCTTAAGGGCGTCGCGCAAAGTGGGCCATTCGGGACGAAAAATGGACCGTTGGAACTGCCAGTACCATTCATAGGCGGCACCTGAGAGGAGAAGATGGAAATTTCTCAAAATCTCAGCCCAGGCACAGTCGTACTGACTTTGCAGAGTCTCTACACGAAAGACGAATTCCTCCACGGTCAGCTTGTTGGAATCTCCATCGAATTTCAAACCCCACTTGTCAACCCTGACGGCGACACCTTGCGGGCTTGATGGGTAATTCGAGTGACCGTGGGGACTTCGTCGAAACCGGTTCTGCTCCGGGTGAAAGTGAGCTTGGTACGCTCCATTATCACCCCTAAAATCTCTTGCTTGATTTAGTTCCCTTACCGGAACAAACGGCCTCGCAGACTGATCCAGCTGAGAATGACCGTTGCCATTGCCAGCATTTTGCAATGCGGCTCCGCGACTTGGAGGAAGTTGCTTTTCTACCGGCGGTGGTACTAAATTGTCAGGTCCACTTAAGCTCTTTTGGAATTCCGAGAGACTGACCCTCATCAGCTCTGTCAGCGATTCCGTCAGTTTCTCCCCAAGAGAACTTACATGGGCCTGACAAGCGTTTCCCACTGCCACGTCGATTGCGGACTGCAACTCCAATGAGATGGTCCCGCTCGTTTGGCCTTGGTCGGCACCCACACCAGCGTTACTCGCTTCATCCTCTTTGCTCGAAGGCTGAGGGTTATTGACTGGAGACCTGCCCCCAAAACCTCGCTTTGAATTCCTAGTATCCATTGTAAAAACAAATTCTTTTTCTTATTCAGAATTCATGGCTGATAAAACTTTTAAAAATGGAACACCAAAACGATGAACAGAGAAAAAACCAAAGACAAAAATCGCAAATGCAAAACTAAATCCTAAACAACAAAAAAAAAAAATAGACTGAAAAATGATAACAGAAAAAAAATATCTTAAAAATCCTAACGAAAAAAACGACTACACTAAAACAAAACCTCAAAACGAAATGAGAAAAAATGTACTAAACGAAAAAAAAGGTATCAATTTGTATTGTTTGTTTTTGTATTTGTTTTAAATTGTTTGTTTTTATTTTATTAATTTGATCCGGGGGATGTGGAAGGCGGATTTGTATGTATCTTGGCTGGTTTCAACGTTGAGGTGAAAATCCAGACAGCAGCATCATATTTTCAACATAGTTATCTCTCCTCTGAAGTGCGGTAAGACATAGAAAGACAATAACAAAATTAACATCATAAAAACTTTAACATAGGATTATTGTTGATGTTTTTCAGTTCAAAAGTCCTCGTCGCGATTGGTCAGGCATGCAAAGGCTTCCCTTTCCAAGACTTACGAATTTTTTTGAACCAAACACCATCAACGTTCGAAATAGAATAGGATATAGGGAAGGTTAGCTACTGCTGTTCCATGGTCTTGACTCAAGTCGCTATTCTGGCGGTATGTCAGAGACTTTCCACCAGACGACATACTAGAATCTGAACCTTGAAACTGCAGAAGCTATAACATCACAATTTAGGAAGGATAGGATTAGATAAGTCAGTTACCACTGCTCTGGAATTCGAATCCAAGTCGCGATTCAAGTGGTATGTCTTAGGACTATCCACTTGACGACTTACTTGGTTCTAATATCCAAAGCTGCGGTAGCTATAACTTACCCAGGGCGGAATGATTCTCCAAGTGACAGCAGAATGTGTCGTCGCAAATGAAAAGCATGCTAAAAAGCTATCTTTATCATGACATACGACCCACTCTGATGCCGCTTGGAAAATCGACTAAGGTTATGACAAACCGTTTTGGACAACACGTCTGGGCGCCATTTGTAATACGGTGGGGTAAGAAGGTTGGGAGAGGTAGTTGGATGAAGGAAGGGATTGGGATAGGTAGAGGATTGGAATAGGTAAAGACAAAAAGATAAGGTAGGAAAGGAATATGGGAAAGGAAAGGAAAGGATAAAAGAAAAGGGAAAAGAAAAGAAAGGAAATTTGACAGGAGGATGACATTAGGATGGGAGAGGTAAAACAACTAAAAACAGGAAAGCGGGAGGAGGAAAAATAAGAGGATAAGGAAAAAGTGAAAAGAAAAGGAAGGAAACGGAAATCGGAAAAGGAAGGGAAAAGGAAGTGTCGTGACGAAGGGACCTGGCACGATTGCGAGGCACGGCTCAGCTCGCCGGATTAGGGGGGGATCTCGCCCCTCCGCCAGACGGAAACCACATTACAAAAACGTATATCGTGCCAAAAAAACCACCACCACAAAAACCTTACCACACTTCAGGCACTGCGAGGTGAAATTGCAGTGAGGCCTGTAGCCCACCCAACCATGGAACTCGGTCGGCCATGTTGTCGAGTTCCCCGAACGCGATCACTGCTGCCAGAAACCAATCACCACCGATGCATCGCCAACCTCCTCATCCCCCTGAAATCGTGCTTAGCACGCCATCCTAATCGCCGAACAGAAAAAAAACCTCAATTTCAAATCATCGGCGTGATGAACACTTTTTATTTACAGAAAAACTAACAACAAAAAGTTAAAATATATGGTCGAAGACAACAAAAAAGAACTGACCAAAATGAAATTTGAAATTTAAACAAAGATGAAGCAAAGTAAGTAAGTAGAAGCAAAACAACTAAAATGAAACTAAAATTTAAACAAAAATGAATCGAAAATCTAAACACTAACCATAAAAAAATAGATTAACAGAAAGATAATAATTTAACAGAAAAAAAAAAAGAATAAATAACAAAAATCCTAAACCTAACCATAATCCTACTTTATATTTTTATGTTTTTCTATGTTTTTAAGTTTTTTTGTATTTTTATGTTTTTATGTTTTTTTTTTGTAAGTTTCTTATGTTTTTATATTTTTTGGTATTTTTATAATTTTATATTTGTTTCCTCTTTAGTTTTAGTATCTCTTTCTTTCTGTAGTTTAATTGTTTTTGTGTACTTGTGTGCTTTCTGTAATTTATTTGCTAATTTTCTTTATCTTCTTTCTTTTTTTATTCTCTCCACGTCTCTTTTCCTGGCTCGCAACCGATCCCTTTATCACCTTGGCTACAAGGGGATTGCTTACACCCACCTACTTTTGATCCTGCCTAAAAGGAGCTCCCTGTAGCGGATATATGGCCGCAAAGTGGCCTCGTACCAACATTCAAAATAGCCTAGACCCGAAAACCCCAGGTAAGTTTGTTTACATTTTGGTGTACATTACATAAACCCATTTTTTTCTTTTCCCATACAGGCATCCACAACAAATATTTGTTCCTTCAACATGTAGTACCCTGTTGCAGAGACTGTTTGGCTGAAGAATAGCATTTTTTGAGTTGTTTTTTTTCTTATTTTTTATTTGAAAGGACACCAGTTTTTGCTTTTTTTATGAAAGTTCATAATGTCAAAAGACTAATAAACTAAACTTTTTATATTGAATATGTGGTTTTTTGTTTTTTTATGTCCAAAGACATTGTGATTTTTAATAAAGCTATAAATAAAATTTTTTTAAATTATTAATAGCCCTGTTCACACTGTACAATTAGTTGGACAGACCTAGGCTTGACAAACCAATGCTTGATAGTGTGAACCCTTCATACGACCGCTTGTCCAACTTGTTGGATGGTTTTCAAAAATTTTTTAAAATCTAGAAGTTGGATGGAGTGGAAGGGTATGTGACATAAAGTTTGACGACAAGCTTGAATAGGGGTGAACGCAAACTACATCAGACCATTCAACTTTCATCAAACGAAGTCTGTCCAACTAATTGTACAATGTGAACAGGTTCAATAATGAAATAAAAGAGCTTATGTCGATAAAATATCATTGTTTTACTATCAAAGAGCATAAATATTAAAAAAAAATTATTTATTAATAACTCGAATTGAAAAAAACTTAAGTAGAAAACCCCGGTGCGTGGGACCAGCGTTACCAACGATGAAAGTCAAATTGACGCCACCAATGGCGGGTTAATGCTGAAAATGGTCTTCAATTGAAATAAAAACAACGCGATTGATTTCCAAAAGGAATAAAATATGTTTTATTCAGGAAACCTTTACGGGTATGGGTAGAAAACCTGAAATTTTTTCATAAACAAGTGGGGTGTATAATAGATAGAAAATCTGGCAGAGGGCCAGTTAATAATATAGATGATATGAAGTTAAAGTATGTAGACTAATGACCCATTACATTTTCGCCACTACAAACCAAATTCAACAGCAAAATAAACCACCAACAACATCGATGCCGCTTGGCAAAAATCCTCGATCGAACTCTCCAAGTGGGTGCCGGGCGGGCAATGTTCACTACATATACTTATCTGTGTCTGTACGATGTCAGACGGTGACAGCCAAGGTTAGGTTGGATCGCTGGGTGACTTCTCAATAGCACAATCCTTAGAAATCCAATCTCACCATAGATACGAGGTTCCTAGTTTCAGTGGTGGTGTGAGCATTTATAATCCGTGGCGAAGAATTAAAGGTTGGGGGATAAACCAATCAATAACGAGCTCTTCTGGATGCTTGGCAGGGTCCAGAATAGACTAGCCTTACCCTGGTACACGGCTCTTTCGGGGCTGATCTTCTCCTTCCGTAGTTACTCGTGGGACTTTTTATGGAAGTTTTAAAAACAAACAAACAAACAAACAAACAAAAAGACAAAAAATAAAACTGGGGGGAGGCAACGAAAGTTTTACACATTCTCCGATTCGGCTGCAAAGTCGAAGCAGGAATGTGAGCCAACGGACAAACCTTCCACCAGTGGGATAGTTTGAACCAGCTGCAAAGCCAGTTCACGTCTGTGCAGTGGGAAACAAGAATCCCGACTCTGGCGAGCAGCACAGCCTGCTGGAAACTGGTCAAGAGCAGGCTGCAAAGCTAGTTCTAGCCAGTGAATCGGAGGGCAAACGGACCGCCACTGCTAATAGAGGGGATGAAGTCCCCAATATTAGCTTTGAAATCAATTCACCTGCTTTGGTGCTACCATCAAGACAGGACGAGGTGAAAACTACAAAGAGGGGAAATGGAGGGGTGATCAACGACTCCGTCTCCACCTTGAATGCCCTTAAAATAAAGGACACGGGGAGGGCCGTCCAGACTGGCAGGGTTGGAGAGGCGATTAGCAACCCTACCCCTGCGGATCGGTACGTACCCTCGTCGAGTACAATGAATCCTCCAATTGGTGGAGTGGGAGAGGTGATTAACAACTCCAGCTCGGCCAAGGGGGGGACTCAGATCAAAAAAACGTCCGCTCAGATACGTCGCCAAGCCAGAAGGGTAATTGAAACGGTGGGTGGTAAACCCGCAGTGGAGAGTACCCCGGGTGAGGATGAAAAATTGAAGTGAGCAAGTGAAATTGCAGATGAGACCAGCTAAGACTCAACGTCGAAGCGAAACAGGTCGTTTGAGGTTGAAAAACCTCAACCCAAAAAGCCAAGAGTCGGGGTTAGCGTTCCATCGACACTGGTGCCGGGGCAATCCTTTGGTGACGTGGTAAAGGGACAGATTGTTGTCGCGGTCATCGACGGGAGCAATATGGATGGAAACATCTCTGCCGACAGCTGGGCGGACGTCAAGGCTCACATCGCTTTCAGGTTTATACCTGTTATCGAGGCGAATCCGGGACCCCTCCCAAGAATTAGCGACGCTGGCTGGCATCAAAACCGCGTCAAGCTGATCGCCTGCCAAGACCAGAGATCGCTTCATTTATATAAACTTGCTGTCAGCAGTTAAGGTGAGATCTGGCCAGGTGCTAAGCTAAATGTTGTGGCAAGGGAGGATATCCCAAGCAGACCAAGAGCTCGTGCCTTGGTACCGGCCTTACATGAATCGCGGGAGATGGTTCTCCAGTTGATTAAGTACAGCAACCCGGATCTGCCCACTCACGATTGGACGGTTCCGGTGATTGAAAAAGTTATCGGTCGGCTCTTGTCATCCTGAATAAGTAGTCATTAGAACCCCTGGCGGCACGCGGGGGTGTTATTCAGTACGGCTTTGACAGCCTAGTGCTGAAAATATACAAAAAAGATGAGGACGCTGCAAGGCTTCCAAAGCAAGCGGCTGAATCCGAAGCCAAGGAGTCCACTGTGAGCGTCGAATCTTCCATCATGGAGACAGACGCGGCAAGTTGCTCTGATTCTTTGGAACAGCCGTCTTGGTCGAAACTGGTCGCAAAAAGACTACAAAAATAGTGTCTGATCAAGATGCAACTGAAAACAAATCGTTCGATAAGGACGACAACAACAAAGGTGGAGTCTTAGACTTCGACGATGAAATGCTTGGGGTTCTCCTTTCTGAGGATGAGTTGCTAGACTCCACCTCAGATATGGAGGACCTTAATGCTACAGTGTTGGAGATTAAGCTGGATGATTGTAACAATGCTTCAGATACTCCAGATTAATCTCCAACACTCCATCAAAGTCTCGGCCGGATTCCTTCTCCGACTAAGCAAGTGCGGCGAGGATATAGTCCTGATCCAGGAACCATAGATTAATAAATCCGTGGTAAAAGGACTCAGGACGAAAGATTATTCTCTGCTGTATGTGACGGACAAAGGTGAACCAAGATCCTGCATACTGGCAAAGAAAACACTAAACGTTTTTTTACTACTTAATTACAGCAATTGCGACACCACAAGAGTAAAACTGCAGACCACCAGTGGGACTTACTGGCTCACGTCCGCCTATCTTTGCAATGACCAACCGGGGCCGCTACCAGAAGAGACGCTCGAGTGCGTAATAAAAAGCGCAACAAAAATCAAAGCGGATCTCATAATAGGAAGTGACGTCAACGCACATCACGCAGTATGGGGAAGTACGGACGTGAATGAAAGGGGTGAGTCTCTTTTTAATTTTATGCTAAGTACTAACCTTTATTTGCAATATCGGTAACGAACCAACCTTTGTCACAAAAAACAGACAAGAGGATTTAGATGTTACCTTTGTATCTCAATCAATCTATAACAAGATTAAAAATTGGGCTGTATCTAAGGATCACTCCTTCTCTGATCACAGATACATCCAATTTAGTCTAACAGATGACACACCAAAACCCATAGGCTTCCGTAATTATAGGAAAACTGACTGGGTAAAATTCAGGAAAATCATTAAACATTGTAACAACTACAATGACAATAGCTTCCCTTCAAACAAGGATCTTGACAGCAAAGTCGACGATCTAAATAGTGCTCTTAACCATGCCTTGTGTAACTCCTGTCCTCTTACCATAGTAAGAGGGAAGTAGAAACCACACTGGTGGACCAAAGAGCTAGAACCGCTCAAGAAAAGTTGTGCGAAGCTTTTCAATCGAGCCAAATATTCCAGAAATCCCATAGACTGGGATCTCTATAAGAAATCCCTTAGGATTTACAAAAAGAGGTTACGAATAAGCAAAAGATCCTCTTGAAAAGAATTCTGCAATAAAATTGAAGACTCCTCAGAGGCATCTACACCCCCTATCCCCCTATGAGTTGACCTTGTTGTGGTTGGGGGTGCTTAAGGACATTTTCTCCAGCAATCCAGCTGCAGAACCTGACCAACCAACATAACTCAAACAAAACCTCTGAAAACAATGGAAAAAGTCAATAAAAGAAATAAAAAACGAACGGGGATATACGTTCAAAAATCGGCAGGTGTCTCGACTGCCGGCGATGGCTTGGCCTCGAAAGAGGATAAGTCGCCAGTGACAAATTTATTGACAATAAGGAAAGAAATAGCGATTTGCGGAAGGGCTGGGGAGCCGACTGCAGTTCGAGGAAGGCCTCACAAGCCAACCAAGAAATGTGGACAGCCCTCTGGTTCGAACGCCCCTCCTAAGGAGGATGCCCATACTAGTGGAAGGGTTGCAGTGACTCTCTGTAACACTTCCACTTATACTGCCCGTATTGAAGGGACCCCAGAGAAGACTATTGCAGCAAGTAGAGGGGCCGAGACTTTCGGTTCTAACGCGAACTGTGATACGTTGACGAAGGGGCTACCCTCATCTAAAACACTGCTCCAACCTCCCACCTCATCCCGTCCAATGTCGAAGGACTCAAGATCGACCAACCCGGACGGTACGGATGCCGAGACTATCGGCTCCGTGGCTGAAAGGGGAGGACCTCCTTCGAGCTCCGGAAACACTCCTTCCCTCCCCCAAGTTGTAGGTGAAACTGTGACTTACAGTGGAACAAACAACGAAAGGGTGTCCAATCCCCCTAACCCCAAAGTTGGAGGTGAAACTGTGACTTACAGTGGAACTAAAAACGAAAGGGTCGCCAATCCCCTTATCCCCCAAGTTGGAAGTGAAACTGTGGCTTACAGTGGAACTGAAAACGAAAGGGTTTCCAAACCCCCTACCCCCCAAGTTGAAAGGGAAACTGTGTCTAACAGTGGAACGGACAACGAAGGGGATCCCAACCTCCCTACCTTTCCAAACCATAAAGAGAGGCGGAATGCGGAGAAAATTGCGAAGGTGTTAGGTGCGTTACCTAAACATAAGCTTGATTCAACGCAATCTGCCAAGTTTGAATGGGCAATGAAAATCATTGCCATAAATGAGAAAAACGGCTCAGACTCAACGCCTAAGCGCCAACGTTCGTTCGTGGAGTCAACCCCGAACGCCAAAAGGCCTAAGGTGCAGCTCCAAAAAGGACATGTCGTACAGTGACGCACTGAAGGACAAACCAATTCTCGCTGTCACTGACAGGAATAACGCGGATGGTGCGATCTCTTTCGATCAATGGGCGATTATCATGAATAAGTTCCAGGCCTCCTACTGGACTCTTATGATGGAGAACCCAGGCGAACCTGCCATCTTTGAGGACGCAGGATGGTATCAGGGACGCGTCAGGTTAATCGCTTTTGATAAAGAGAGATCGCGTGATCTGTATAAGCTCGCGATAAGCAGGTTAGAGGGACTCTGGCCTGGTGCTAAGCTTGTAGTCGTGTCAAGGGAGGATATCCCTTGCAGGCCTAGGGCTCGCGCTAGACTACCAGCGGAACTCTCCTGCAAGGAAACCATCATGAAAATGATACAATTTGGCAATCCAACTCTGCCTACTCACGACTGGAAAGTCGCTAAGCTGGAAGAGCCGGAGGGCCACTATAGATCGGCTATAATAGTCATCAATAAGGACTCCCTGGCTCCCCTGGCTGCGACAAAAGGCGTGATTCGGTTCGGCTGGTCAAATATTGCCTTAAAAATATATAAAAAAAATGAAAAGCATAACATCGTTCCATCTCCGGTAACCCAAAGTGCGTCTTCAGTGGTAGAATCCGCAGGGCAGATCGAACCTCCATCCATGGAGATAGACGAGCTTGGCACACCCTCTGCTGAAACGTATGATAATAAACCCTAAACATCCGACTTGGATGCCCAAAACGTCGTCAAATTCTCCGACTTGGAGACTGATGACTCCGCATCCCACTTGAATGCCCAAAACGTCGTCAAATTCTCCGACTTGGAGACTGATGACTCCGCAAACGAGGTTTCGCTCAGCGAGGATGACCTTCTTAGGTCAAACTCTGAGAGCGAAACAGATGACGACCTCAACCAGACCGTGGTGGGGGTTAGTCTACTTAGTTGTCCCCAAGATGGTGCAGCTAACTCAGATTAACCTCCAACACTCCAAGCAGGCTTCGGCTTCCCTTCTTCTCCGTCTAAACAAGAGGGGGGAAGATATTGTCCTTATCCAAGAGCCTTGGATCATCAAGTCCATCGTTCGAGGACTAAGGACTCCTGGATATACTCTACTGTATATGAAGGACAAAGGTGAACCCAGATCCTGCATATTGGTAAGAAGTAGCACTAATGTATTTTTACTCCCTCATTACAGCAATCGTGATGTAACCACAATAAGATACCACACCAGTGACAACATCTACTGGCTGGTATCAGCTTACCTCGGCCATGACCAGCCTGGCCCTCCTCCAGGCGACTTATTAAAAAGGATTGTCGCTGCAGCAGAACGGCCGAAGATCTGCCTCGTCATTGGATGCGACGCTAATGCGCATCACACAGTATGGGGTAGTACTGACATAAATGAAAGGGGTGAGTCACTTTTTGATTTTATTTTATGTACTAACCTTATAGTAAGTAATATTGGCAATGAACCAACATTCATTACCAGACACAGACAAGAAGTTTTAGATATCACTCTTGTCTCCGATTCGGTTCATCATAGGATTACTAATTGGAAAGTATCTACTGAACACTCCTTTTCTGATCATAGATACATTCAATTTGATCTTAATGAGGAACCTCTCAAGCAACCAGTCTTCCGAAACTATCGGAAAACTGACTCGCAAAAATATCGGGTAATTTTGAAAAAGTTTATTAAACCTGAACTTTTACAAAACCCTACAAACAGGATCTAGACAAAAAAGTCAATGATCTTACCACTGCCCTTAACCACTCACTTCACAAATCCTGTCCTCTTATAAAAATAAGAAGAAAACGGAAACCACTGTGGTGGAGCTCGGGGCTAGAACCGCTCAGGAAGGAATGCAGAAAACTTTTCAACCGAGCTAAACAATCCAAAATCTCAATAGACTGGGACTTCTACAAGGAATCCCTCAAAACATATAAATATCAACTGAGGAAAACTAAAAGAACTTCATGGAGAAACTTCTGTGGTGAAATAGAAGATACTTCAGAAGCTTCTAGATCAAGAAAAATCAGAGTCCGACCATGCCTAGCAGGTTGAAAACAGCTGACGGCTGGACAGAATCCTGCGAAGAAACGCTCAATTTGCTTCTGGACACTCACTTTCCAGGAAGCTCTAAGAACTTATGCAATTATGATTCCACAGAACCAGGTAGCATAATAACAAACAACCCCGATCTGATTACAAGGGAAAAATTAGTTTGGGCCATTAACAGCTTTGACCCATACAAATGCCCTGGACCTGATGGTATAATTCCAGCCGAACTTCAAAAGGCCGCGGACATTATAATCCCTGTACTTGAAGTAATTCTCATCGGCTGTACCACCTTGAACTATATCCCCACTCAGAGGAGAGAAGTCAAGGTTGTGTTTATACCTAAGGCTGGGAAATCATCCCACGTAAACCCAAAAGATCTCCTACCAATAAATCTATCATCTTTCCTTCTTAAAACTTTAGAACGACTGATTGATATCCACTTGCGTACAGCTATAGATCCAAAATTGCTATCTACAGCACAACACGCCTACTGTAAGGGAAAATCTGTAGTAACGGCCCTACACACCCTGGTACGTACTATAGAATATTCCCTCCATCACAAAGAATTCACTCTGGCCGCCTTCCTCGACATAGAGGGCGCCTTCAACAACGTCAGCAACTCTGCAATTACAAAGGCACTGACGAAGCTCAAAGTAGATGGTTCCATAGTGGAGTTGATAAATCTAATGCTAAAAAGCAGGAGAATCAACTCTACTCTAGGAAACTTCTCTGCAAAGAGATCTGTCAGTAGAGGAACACCGCAAGGCGGAGTCCTATCCCCTCTTCTATGGAATATAGTCGTCAATGAACTTCTAGTTGACTTAGAAGCTGAGGGATTCAAAGTGATTGCATATGCAGATGACGTCTCCATTGCGGTGTCCGGCAAACATGCTCACGTCCTTACGGACCTGATGCAGACCGCTCTAAATAAACTTGTAAAATGGGCGGGAAAATGTGATCTAGGGGTCAACCCTCAGAAAACTGAACCAGGAAATATAAAATTCCTCAACTAATAGCTCCATCAATAAATGGAATCTCACTTGTACTTCCAAACGAAGCTAAATATCTAGGTATAATCTTAGACAAAAAGCTAAATTGGAAAGCCAATATACTGTAAAGAATCAGGAAATCCACCGTAGCCTTATTTTCCTGTAAAAAAGCCATTGGTAATAAATGGGGTTTCTCCCCCCAAATCACACACACCGCGGTTATCAGACCAATACTCACATACGGAGTAGTGGTATGGTGGACCGCTCTTGATAAAAGGACCTACTGCGATAATTTAAGCAAGGTCCAACGAACAGCCTGTTTGTGTATAAGCGGAGCACTGAGATCAACACCCTCGGCTGCCCTAAATGCACTTCTTAACCTCACACCACTAGATATCTTCAGCAAACAAATGGAGGCCAGTGCAGCCATTCGTATGAGAGCTATCTCCGAATGGACCGTAAATAACATCGGTCACGCTACGATCCTGAATTTTTTCGGATCAATCCCTTGCCACTCCGACTACACCATCCCCCAATTGGTTTTTGATAATAAGTTCCAAGTCTCAATCCCACCGAGAACGACCTGGGAAGACGATGAATTTTTGAGAGATGATTCAATTCATTTCTATACAGATGGTTCAAAACCGAAGAAGGGGTAGGCTGCGGGGCCAAAGCTGGCCAAAGTTCAAAGAACGGCTAGTCTGTGTATTATTGGCGCACTGAGGACAAACCCATCGGACGCCCTTAATGTACTACTAGATCTCACACCCCTAGATATCTTCACCAAACAAGTCGAAGCTAGCTCAGCTACTCGACTCAGAGCTACATCACAGTGGACCAATAATCAAATCGGCCACACTACCATTCAAGATAACTTAAGATTCTTACCGAATCGATCCGACTACACCACCCCCAAGTTGGTGTTTGACAATAATTTTCAAGTAACCATACCTTCAAGAGAAGCTTGGGAAAATGGCACACTTTTGGAAAATGAAGCAATACACTTTTACACCGATGGTTCAAAAACCAGCGAAGGTGTGGGAAGTGGAATCTACTCAGAAAAACTGAACCTCAGTCTTTTCTTCCGCCTACCCGATCATTGTAGTGTGTTCCAAGCGGAAATTCTGGCGATTAAGGAGGTGCTGTCTTGGCTCAAAGAAAACGTCATATCCTCCACGGATATTCGAATCTTCTCAGACAGCCAAGCTGCCTGTTGAGAGAGGTGTGGGCACACCTTAAAAGTAGCCTCTCACCGGCCAACAGAGGGAGCTCTCGCCTCCACCTTGCGCCAGCTATCTTTAATTTCGATTTGCAGCCATCTTTTAATTCTCATTTGCGTCCATCTTTTTCAACTCGTTTATTTCCGACAGAGAGACGACCACGAGCTGCTGTCAATTCGCCAATTCGCCTTTTTTAAGTTACCAATAAGAAGATAAAAGACTAAGTAAGAGACTAAGTAAGTAAATTTAAGCAAACCATTGTAAATATAATTGTAATATTCTGTATTCTATTTGCAAATAAAGGATTTGTAACCTCTCTAAAGTAAAATAAGTGTTTTTACCGAGGTTGACAAAAAGGTTTCCGTTGCGACCAAAATAGCCGCAACATCTTACAAATCTTATTCGGAACATCCTTCATCTTCGAAGCAACATAAGCCAAATAATCGCCATTATGCCACCTAAGAAGAAGACGACAGCCTTAAACCCAACTCGTCATCAAGAGGAATTCAACTGCTGCTGCTGCAACGAACCCGACTCTGCCGGTGATATGGTTCAGTGCGATCAATGCCAGTCGTGGAACCATTTTAGCTGTGCCGGTGTGAACAGCAGTATTGCCGAAAAGTCGTACACGTGTGAAAAATGCACAGGTAAGAGTATCTGCTTAAATAATAATTCTTTAGGAGTGGTTTCTGCGTCTGCTGCTAGTTTGCCAATTAGAGAAACCCACACGCTGCAAACATCCTCAGCCACAATAACCTCAACATTAACACAAAGCACTGTCACGGTTCCTGCCAACTATACAGCCACATTTGCTGCCACTTACAGAAATACAACCGAAACATCAACTTCAAATGAAAGTTGTTTCCAGCCAACTGCGCCGTCGATTCCGGCGTTCCAACAAACTGCTGTGCCTTTACCTGCGTATAGTGCGGCCGAAGCTGCCGCCGTGCGTGGGGGCACAGCCAACAAATTACCACACCATGCTCACCATGAACCAGCGCAACCAATGTCTGCGCCTACACAAAATGCATCTAGAGTTTCTGCGCACAGTGCGGCCGAGGCTGCCGCCGTGTGTGGAACTCTTTCTCAACCCGCCTGTTCGATTGCAAGTTCGAACCAACCATACTCAGTTGCAACAATCCACAACATGTTTGGGCTGCCAATTGCGCCAACCATCACCGAATCATGCCCAGTAACCGCACAGAATTACATGACCTCAACCCAGAATTTTCAACCATCCTCTCTGGTCATACACGGACATTTCTCAGGAGCAAATAAACTTCCCCAAGAACCTCAAGCGAAAGGAGACGACCTGGTTCCTAAACTGTCATCCGACAAGCCAATGGCCGATTCGAGCTGTTCCAAGTCTTCCAAATCTTCGTCAAATAAGCGCCTTCAAATTCAGTTGCAGAAAATTGAAGAAGAACTCAAATTACGAAAGGAAAGAGAGGCCGAGTACATTTCCAAAAAATATGAAGCCATGAATAGAGCCCTCGATTCTTCAGAGGAGGACGAAGAGATCGACCAAAATAGTGAACTAAAAGTGAAAGCTACAAATGCAAGCATACGCCATTGGGTTGACGGAACGTCAGGGAGATACTATCCGCAGTCAACAGTGAACGTCAAACCGAATATTCCGGAATTTCCCCCCACCGTTTTGCAACCAATATGTGCTGATAGAAACTTGGGTGAAGGCGTAGCTAGGAGGTCATCACTTGGCGGCAACCAACTACCAACATGCTCAACCGACGTTCCAGGTGCAGCTGCTCAATCATTTGAAATTAACCATTGCCAACTACCGCAATTCTCAGAGAATACATTAACACGTCCGGCCCCGCCGCAAAGCTTTCAAGATCATCAAGCCAATCAACATCTCAACCCTCGGGTGGGCGAACACCTGCCCCCCAATTACCATCTGCCCTCGTCCACCAATGCGCAGCAATGTACGCACTCAAATACTTTTTTAACTAAAAATAATTTATGAGCGCGACATCTGATTCGGGACTTGCCTGTTTTCGACGGAGATTCCTCGGAGTGGCCAATTTTCATCGCAAGTTATAATCGAAGCACAGAACTGGGCGGCTTTAGTGATGATGAAAATCTCATAAGGTTGCACAAAGCTCTTAGAGGCGGAGCGTTAGAAGCGGTACGGAGTTTGATAATACAACCGAATTATGTGGGACGTGTAATTAGCACTCTTAGGATGCTATACGGTAGGCCAGAATTAATAATCAACACCCTTATTCGTAAGATCAGCCTGACGCCGTCGCCAAAAGCAGAAAAACTGGAAACCATCGTCACCTTCGCAATCGCGGTACAGAACCTTTGTTCTACAGTGGAAGCCTGTGGTAGTAGCCACCTCAACTTTCCCATGCTGGTTCAAGAGCTTGTCGAAAAACTTCCGCCAGCCCTGCGCCTTAACTGGGCCATCCACAAGCAATCGTTGCCGAGATGCACACTCGTCGAGTTCAGCGCATGGATGTACTCTATGGCTGAAGCGGCCAACGGAGTTCTTTCTTCAGCGCCTTCAACCTACTCGGAAGAAAAGAAACGGCACAAAGGCTGGACAGGTAAGGGGAATGTAAATACGCACTACAAAGCGGACAAAGTGTGCTATGTATGTAGCGGCGATTGCTCCTCAGTAGCAGATTGTAAAACGTTTAAAGAAGCAAGTCGTAACTTCAGATGGGAGCAAGTGAGAAAGCACCAACTATGTCGCAGATGTCTGAGAAAGCATTTAAAAGATAGATGCAAGTCTGAAGCGGTATGCGGGAAAGGCAACTGCGTTCTAAAACACCATCACCTTCTCCACAACGATCAGAAAGAATCTGAAAAGGACCTAGCTAAGGATGGAACTGTTGGTGTTCACCAAAAAGATTCGGACCATCAGAGCCGCAACACGGATTCCATATTGTTCCGAGTAGTACCAGTATTTCTTTATCGGAACGGAACTAAGATAAGAGCCTTCGCATTTCTGGATGACGGGTCTTCCGTGACGTTGATCGACAAAGAGCTCGCAAAGCAACTGAACGTATCAGGCACTCCAAGGCCTCTGTGTCTGAAGTGGACTGGAAATGAATCGCGATACGAAAGCAAGTCCGAGCTGATCAACCTTCAAATTTCAGGCACTACACAGGGTGCAGAAAAGTTCGATATATTAGATGTGCACACAGTAGGGAAGCTCTGTCTACCGCCTCAAACAATAAACCCAGATGAACTGCAAGAGAAGTTCCATCATCTTAAAGGGCTGAACGTTGCTTCGTATCACAAAGCGGTTCCGCGATTGCTTATAGGCGTTAACAATGCACAGCTTGGGTTCCCCTTGAAATCCAAAGAAGGTTGCCAAAATGGACCTGTCGCCACCAAAACCCGCCTGGGATGGGTGATTCACGGGAAATGCGTCGAAGTGGTACATAGACCGGAAAATGCTCACAGCTTTCATCTTTGTGAGTGCAATGACCTCGATTTAAACCGTCTAGTAAAAAAGTTTCCCAGTGGAAAACCCAAATAAACCTGGAAAACTAAGGATTGTATGGGACGCGGCGGCTACAGTTCACGGTACATCACTCAACTCTCTACTGCTCAAAGAACCAGACCAGTTAACCCCCTTGACCTCCGTCATCTACAAGTTCAGACAAAACAAGATTGCAATTTGTGGGGACATTATGGAAATGTTTCACCAGATTGGTATTCGAAGGGTGATCAACACTATCAGCGTTTTTTATGGGGGTGTGACGAGAGTGGGAATCCAGACACTTATGTGATGATGGTGATGACGTTTGGTGCGACGTGTTCTCCAGCCACCGCACACTTCGTCAAGAACATCAACGCCGATCAGTTCGCGTCTGAGTTTCCGAGAGCCGTCCTGTCAATCAAGGAAAACCATTATGTGGATGATCTGATGGACAGCGTACCGACCGAGCATGAAGCCATCAAACTGGCGCAGGAGGTTCGACACATCCACAGGAAAGGTGGTTTCCACATAAGAAATTGGGTCTCTAATTCAACTATGGTCCTAAAAGCACTTCAATCAGAGCCAAAAGAGGAAATGAGCATGAACACCAACGTCGAGCTAGGGACAGAGAAAGTGCTAGGGATGTGGTGGAGCACATCTCTGGATTGCCTAACCTTCAAACTCACCACAAGCTCAAGTCAACAAGAAATCCTTTTCGGTGGCAGACGCCCAACAAAGCGTGAAGTATTGCGAATACTTATGACAATCTTTGACCCCTTGGGACTTATAGCATGCTTTCTTATGTACATCAAGATTTTGCTTCAAGAAATTTGGCGATCGAAAATCAGCTGGGACGACGAAATCAAAGAAGAAGAGTACAAAAAGTGGTTGAAATGGGCTAATCATTTGCCTAAAATAGAAGCATTAAAAATTCCCAGATGCTACACTTCTTCCTCCTGGGGCACAGAGGTTCAATTGCATACCTTCGTCGACGCCAGCGAAAACGGTTTCGCAGCTGTAGCGTACATAAGAAACTCCCAAGCAAGCCTTATAGAGACCAGTCTTATTGGGGCAAAAACCCGAGTAGCGCCACTTAAAGCCCTTTCGATCCCACGTCTCGAACTTCAAGCGGCAGTCCTCGGAGCTCGATTCGCCAAACGCATCCAAGAGTCACACGGTATAGCTTTTGGGAAAAAATACTTTTGGTCGGATTCCAAAACTGTTCTCTGTTGGCTCCGATCGGATCACCGTAGATATCGCCAATACGTAGCGTTCAGGGTTAGTGAAATTTTGGACCTAACCGACATTGAAGAATGGAGATGGATTCCCACCAATATGAACGTAGCAGATGAAGCCACAAAGTGGCAAAAACCTCCAGAGTTTAAAGCAACCGCTCGTTGGTTCAACGGACCAGAGTTCCTACGATCACCAAAGGAGAACTGGCCGCAGGAGACAATTATAGGCTCCACGGTGGAAGAGCTGAAGACGAGTCTTGTGGCAACTCATATTCTAGGTCGAGAAAACGTCTTCCGTTGTGACGAAATTTCATGTTGGTGGAAACTGCTGAGAAGTACGGGATACGTTCTTCGATTTGTGCATAACGCCAGCAACAAAAGAAAGAAAACACCTAAAGAAAGTGGTCCTTTAACGCGCAGAGAACTTCAAATGGCACAAACCGAACTGTTGAGAGAAGCACAACTTGGAGTATACCCCGAAGAGTTTGCAGATCTTACAATGAGCCGATATGTGCAAAAAGGCAGTCCCCTCTTTAACCTCACGCCGTTTCTAGACGAAAACCGACTTATCCGAGCCAACGGAAGGGTCTACTCCAAAGAAGAACCCATCAACTACTCCGGGTCACCAGTCGTTCTTCCAAGATTTCATCGAATCATGACTCTTATCGTCAAGGATGTTCACGAGCGCTATAACCACCAAAACGATGAAACCGTGGTTAATACTCTTCGCCAACATTTCTACATTTCACAGATGCGGTCCGCTCTGAAAGCCATCAAGAAATCCTGTTCAAAGTGCAAACTCAACAACGCTCAACCACGCCCTCCACGCATGGCGCCACTTCCTCAAGCAACACTTGCCTCTTTCTGCCGGCCGTTCTCGTATGTAGGGGTTGATTATTTTGGCCCTCTCTCAGTTACCGTAGGCCGAAGAACCGAGAAACGTTGGGGAGTAATCTTAACCTGTCTCACAATAAGGGCGGTACATATAGAAGTCGCTCATACTTTAACGACAGACTCCTGTATTATGTGCCTTCGAAACTTCATTGCCAGAAGAGGCACCCCACTCGAGTTTCACAGTGACAATGGCACTAATTTTCATGGTGCAGAAAGGGAGTTACGGGAAGCAGCGGCGAATATACAGAAAGACAGGCTAGTTGAAGCTTTCACCACGACCAGTACACAATGGAAGTTCATTCCTCCGGCCTCACCGCATATGGGCGGATGTTGGGAGCGCTTAGTGCGGTCTATCAAAACCGTTCTTTACGCCATCGCACCAACAAGAAATCCTAACGACGAGCTCCTACGTTCTATGCTCATAGAAGCTGAAAACATTGTTAATTCGCGACCGTTGACGTACATCCCAATAGACCCTAAGAATCCGGAAGCTCTAACACCCAACCACTTTCTACTAGGATCGGCATGCGGCTCAAAACCACCAGTGGAATACAACGACAACGTGACAGTGCTTCGCAAAAATTGGCTCACCTCGCAGCAGTACGCCGATCACTTCTGGAAACGCTGGGTAGCAGAAAACTTGCCAACCATTACCAGGCGAACAAAATGGTTCACACCGGCCAAGCCTTTGGAAGTCGGAGACGTAATCCTGGTAGTTGATCCTAATAGCCCCCGGAACAGCTGGCCCAAGGGACGAATAGTCAAGGTTAAGCTCTCTAAGGATAACCAGATACGAAGTGCCTTCGTACAAACGACGAATGGAGTCTACGAAAGACCTGCAGTCAAGTTGGCTGTCCTCGACATAAAGGCTCAAGAAGACACCAGTCCGCAGGAGAAACTACTAAGGGGGAGTGTTGAGAGAGGTGTGGGCACACCTTAAAAGTAGCCTCTCACCGGCCAACAGAGGGAGCTCTCGCCTCCACCTCGCGCCAGCCATCTTTAATTTCGATTTGCAGCCATCTTTTAATTCTCATTTGCGTCCATCTTTTTCAACTCGTTAATTTCCGACAGAGAGACGACCACGAGCTGCTGTCAATTCGCCAATTCGCCTTTTTTAAGTTACCAATAAGAAGATAAAAGACTAAGTAAGAGACTAAGTAAGTAAATTTAAGCAAACCATTGTAAATATAATTGTAATATTCTGTATTCTATTTGCAAATAAAGGATTTGTAACCTCTCTAAAGTAAAATAAGTGTTTTTACCGAGGTTGACAAAAAGGTTTCCGTTGCGACCAAAATAGCCGCAACACTGCCCTTAAATCTCTTGGCTCTGTCTCTACAAAATCCATCACGATCCAAAATTGTCAGATGTCTCTGAGGGAGATGTCAAATCAATCGGGTAACACTGGAAAAGTTTATTAAACCTGAACTTTTACAAAACCCTACAAACAAACAGGATCTAGACAAAAAAGTCAATGATCTTACCACTGCCCTTAACCACTCACTTCACAAATCCTGTTCTCTTATAAAAATAAGAAGAAAACGGAAACCACTGTGGTGGAGCTCGGGGCTAGAACCGCTCAGGAAGGAATGCAGAAAACTTTTCAACCGAGCTAAACAATCCAAAATCTCAATAGACTGGGACTCCTACAAGGAATCCCTCAAAACACATAAATATCAACTGAGGAAAACTAAAAGAACTTCATGGAGAAACTTCTGTGGTGAAATAGAAGATACTTCAGAAGCTTCTAGATCAAGAAAAATCATCTCAAAGAGTCCGACCATGCCTAGCAGTTTGAAAACAGCTGACGGCTGGACAGAATCCTGCGAAGAAACGCTCAATTTGCTTCTGGACACTCACTTTCCAGGAAGCTCTAAGAACTTATGCAATTATGATTCCACAGAACCAGGTAGCATAATAACAAACAACCCCGATCTGATTACAAGGGAAAAATTAGTTTGGGCCATTAACAGCTTTGACCCATACAAATCCCCTGGACCTGATGGTATAATTCCAGCCGAACTTCAAAAGGCCGCGGACATTATTATCCCTGTACTTGAAGTAATTCTCATCGGCTGTACCACCTTGAACTATATCCCCACTCAGGGGAGAGAAGTCAAGGTTGTGTTTATACCTAAGGCTGGGAAATCATCCCACGTAAACCCAAAAGATCTCCTACCAATAAATCTATCATCTTTCCTTCTTAAAACTTTAGAACGACTGATTGATATCCACTTGCGTACAGCTATAGATCCAAAATTGCTATCTACAGCACAACACGCCTACTGTAAGGGAAAATCGCGTAAGGGAATGTCGCGTTGGTAACCCTATCGTATCATTTCGCCTACTCATTGTGCTCCCGAGTTTTTATTCGGTTTTCTTTAATCTATTGATTGTGTTTACTCGTAAAGTCGTATAAACAATATATGAACTGCATACGCATCTCAAAACATTAAAGTGTATAAGAATTTTATGTAAGTGTGTTAGTTTCAATAATTAATTCAGTGTCGATGAAAATAAAATTCATTACAATAAAGAGTACCGTAACTTTCTTCAAATCTGGTGCCATTATTAGTTTTTGATTGACACTTTTTTATATGCCAATTCTTCAAGATCTTGTTGAGATCGATCATAAGCTACAAAAAAAGTGGTTATAAATATCTGTGGGATTTATATATCCAAAGTTATCTAATATTGATTATAATTTCCATTATTAACAAGTCTGACAGTCCAAAGTTAAGGGCTGCCATCACGTCGTTTTCAAAAAATTATTAAATCAATAGCTTTTTCTTTGTGTCGCTCACGTTAAACGCCCATTTATCCATTTTTTTTTTTTTTTTTTTTTTTTTTTTTTTTTTTTTTTTTTCTTCAAATTCGTGAAAATGAGTGATACGAATTGTCTAATTTGCAAAAGAGATTCAAGTGATATAACAGTGGCGTGTGCCATATGTCTGCAACAAGTCCATGCAAAATGTATTGGTATAAAAGGAAAGGATGCAGATAAATTATTCACTGTTCCTGGTCTAAAATTCTATTGCAAACTACATGAAAAAATTTCCATAGACACAATTTATTGGAAAATAGTGAAGCTGAAAAAACTTTTCAATAGTGCTAACTCCATTTTTGGGGAACTAAAAGATGTTTTCGATTTTGACATCTTGAACAATGAAATTATGTCAAAGGCTTTCAATAACATTGAGCCTGATGTTTTGACTCCTAATATAATAATACAAGAACCGTTAATACAACTAACCCCTTCTCCGAAACCTATCTACCAAAATCAACATTGTCAACACCAACAACAACTGCAACAACAACAACAACAACAACAGCAGCAGCAGCAGCGACAACAGCAGCCTCATCAACAACAACAACAAAAACAACTACAACAACAACAGCTTCAGCAACAACAACAGCCTCATCAACAACAACAACAACAACAACAACAGCAACAACAACAGCAACAGCAACAGCAACAGCAACAGCAACAGCAACAGCAACAGCAACAGCAACAGCAACAGCAACAGCAACAGCAACAGCAACAGCAACAGCAACAGCAACAGCAACAGCAACAGCAACAGCAACAGCAACAGCAACAGCAACAGCAACAGCAACAGCAACAGCAACAGCAACAGCAACAGCAACAGCAACAGCAACAGCAACAGCAACAGCAACAGCAACAGCAACAGCAACAGCAATAGCAACAGCAACAGCAACAGCAACAGCAACAGCAACAGCAACAGCAACAGCAACAGCAACAGCAACAGCAACAGCAACAGCAACAGCAACAGCAACAGCAACAGCAACAGCAACAGCAGCAACAACAACAACAACAACAACAACAACAACAACAACAACAACAACAACAACAACAGCAACTAAAGAAGGTCAAACAACAACGTCAATTGCCTTCTACCTCAGTTGCAAGGGTTCTACGTTCTGGAGCTAGCAGATGCTTGGAAATTCAACAGCATATAAGTGACTCATCTTCCGTAAGGCCCAGTACTTCCTGTGGATTTAGCGCTAGCGAGCCACTGGATGCCCCAACAGCTTCCATCACGGATGAGGGGTGCTCCAACTCGGTAACAGTTTTGTCCACTGAAAATTACTCCAACCAATCTAATGTCGAAGAACTCACCGCTTTACCACCTGTGAGGAGTATTTTCCTTTCTCGCCTTTCTCCATCAACGTCAGAAGCTTTAATACACAGTTATATTTTAAAAAATAATTCATCTGTTTGTGTATCTGGTCTTACCATTCGCAAATTCGTTATGACACCTGAAAAAGAATATTCTTCTTTCGAAATTAAAGTTGGAAGAAACCTCGAGCTGTACAATGTACTATGCAATAGGTCTTTTTGGCCCTTGCATACTGTGGTACATGATTTTTTTCGCAGCAAGAAGCGACGACCCAACAACAGCTGAAAGAGCCTCGCTGATATATTCTAATGAACGAAGCAATAATAAGTCTATGAATGCTAATTGTCTAAAAATCTATTACCACAATGCAAGTGGAATTCGAACCAAACTAGCCGCCTTATATCAATCATCTACCCATGTAGACTATGATATTATAGTTATAGTTGAAAGCTGGCTTTGGAGTGGAATTTCCGATTCTGAAATTGTCAACGGCGGTTCATACATAGTCTTTCGACGAGATCGATGCATTACTGCTGAAGACCGTGGAGGTGGTCTACTTATGGCGGTTCGTTCATGCTTCCCATCCCATTTAATACCGCTGCCAATCATCGACATCGAACAATTTTGTGTGTCACTTCGTCTCGGAACAGGTATTTCCGTTTATATCATCACAAGCTACATACCACCTAGAAGCCCCATGGATATCTATGAAAAGCACCTTGCCAACATTGATTTTGTGAGTAATTTAAATGACTGTCCGCAAAAGGTTTTTGTACTTGGTGACTTTAATTTAACTGATGTGAAATGGTCTTATTCTTTGAATGAAAATATGCTAATTCCCTGTAACTTAAAAAGTGCTGTCGAAATTACTTTTATTGACCATTTATTTGCTCTTAACTTATGTCAAGTCAATAACGTTGTCAATAGTTTGAATAATATTCTTGATCTTGTGTTCATACCACATGATGAATTCAAGGGTTCTGTATTTGAAACGCTTCCTTTTTCATTATTAAATGACTCTATCAATCACAAGGAACTATATATTGAAATTCAACTGTACATTTATTTAAAAATTAATAGTAATGATTCATTATCATTTAACTTTTTAAAAGCCAATTTTATTGAGCTTGATAATTATCTTGGAACTGTTGACTGGAATACTGAATTTCAAAACCTAGAATTACAAAATATGTTCGATCGCTTTTCGAAGATTTTAAATAATGCTTTCAATCTTTTACTGCCACATAAAAAGAAAAAGAATATTTCCAAACCTCCATGGTATAACTACAGGCTAACACACCTTAAAAATTTAAAAAATAAATCATTTGCTAAGTTTAAGAAATCAAACGATTTGGCTGACCAAATACAGTTTTGCAATCTTCGCAGGGAATTCATGGTATTAAGTAGATTCTCGCACAGAAATTATGTCATGCAGGTTGAACTCAATTTAAAAAATGACCCAAAAAGTTTTTGGTCTTTTATAAATTCTAAACGAAAATCACTCGGGATTCCAAATTCTATGTTTTTTAAAAATCAGGAATCTGACGAAATTAAAAACACGCTTGAGTTATTTGCTCAGTTTTTTGAATCGGTCTATTCCAACCCAAATGAAAATCTGTTTCACCTTTCTGGTTGTAATCCTAAAGTAAATATAGGGTCCTTACAATTAGATCTCAACGATGTCTTAGAAGGATTACAAGATCTCAAGCCGAACGCTAAGCCTGGCGTTGATGGTATTCCAGCAATTGTTTTAAAAAGGTGTTCCAATTCCCTTTCACTTCCATTACTAATCATTTTCAATTCATCACTGTCATCGGGACTGTTTTTAGATGATTGGAAATCCTCTTTCTTGATTCCAATTTTTAAGTCGGGATCCAAAAACAATGTAGAAAACTACAGAGGAATTTGTAAACTATCTGCAATTCCGAAGTTTTTTGAAAGCCTTGTAAAAAAAAAGCTTGACTTCCTAGTAAAGGAACATATAAGTGATACCCAACATGGGTTCATCTCAGGAAGATCGACAATCACTAATCTAACATGTTTCTCTTCTTTCGTTGTTGACGCTATTGAAAGCAAAGATCAAGTGGATGTTATTTATACCGATTTTAGCAAAGCATTTGATTCGGTTTGCCACAAAATATTGCTTCAAAAATTGGAATCGTTTGGTTTCCACTCAAGCCTTCTTCAATGGATCTGTTCCTTCCTCATAAAAAGGGTTCAAAAAGTCAAAATTGACGAGTTTACCTCAAGGCAGATAGAATGTACCTCTGGTGTTCCACAGGGTAGTCATCTAGGTCCTCTACTTTTTATCATATTTATTGATGATATTGTTAACTGTGTTAACTTCAGCAAATGCCTCATATACGCTGACGATCTGAAACTTTTTCTGAAAGTAACCTCTATAAGTGATTGTCAAAAACTCCAATTGGATCTTGATAGTCTATGTCGATGGTGTATGTTAAATCGTTTGAATCTCAACACCAAGAAATGTTTTGTGATTTCTCTCTCAAGAAAGCATCATACGCAAGATTTTTCATATTATCTTGATTGCAACCCTCTTCAGAGAACTGAAAAATTCAAAGATTTAGGCGTAATTTTTGACTCCAAATTCTCTTTTACATTACATTTAGAAGCTATTATATCAAAAGCTAACTCAATGTTAGGATTTCTCAAAAGGAACTCAACAGACTTTACTAACCCCTACACCCTTGTGTCTCTTTACACCTCACTAGTAAGACCCAACCTAGAGTATGCAGACATCATCTGGAACCCTCACCAACAATATTTTTCAGATAGAATTCAGAAAGTTCAGAATAGATTTACGAAGTATGCATTTTACAAAATGCGATGGTCGGTTATTCCAAATTCCATAGCTAGGCAAAATCTTCTAGGTTTGCAGTCCCTCAAATCACGTAGAACTAGTCATGACATAGTTTTTGTGCGAGACATTTTATGTTATCATATTAAGAGTCCTCCTTTGTTGTCCTTAATTTGTATTTATGCTCCGGAGAGGCCGTTGAGGGATAGAAATCTTCTTTTTCAATCAAGGCACAGAACTAACTATGGCATGAATGAACCAATTTCAAGATCAATTAGAGAGTTCAATCAGATTTGTGGTCATATTGATTTGTCCTTCTCCAGAGATAAATTCAGAAATGAATTGTACTACTTACTTTTAAGAAATTGAAACATTGCTATTATTCCATTTAAAATTAATTTTAAGGCTTTTCTTTTATGTCGTTGTAATATGTAATCTGTTGAGCTGTTTGCTCGTAGGTGAAATAAATAAATAAATAAATCTGTAGAAACGGCCCTACACACCCTGGTACGTACTATAGAATATTCCCTCCATCACAAAGAATTCACTCTGGCCGCCTTCCTCGACATAGAGGGCGCCTTCAACAACGTCAGCAACTCTGCAATTACAAAGGCACTGACGAAGCTCAAAGTAGATGGTTCCATAGTGGAGTTGATAAATCTAATGCTAAAAAGCAGGAGAATCAACTCTACTCTAGGAAACTTCTCTGCAAAGAGATCTGTCAGTAGAGGAACACCGCAAGGCGGAGTCCTATCCCCTCTTCTATGGAATATAGTCGTCAATGAACTTCTAGTTGACTTAGAAGCTGAGGGATTCAAAGTGATTGCATATGCAGATGACGTCTCCATTGCGGTGTCCGGCAAACATGCTCACCTCCTTACGGACCTGATGCAGACCGCTCTAAATAAACTTGTAAAATGGGCGGGAAAATGTGATCTAGGGGTCAACCCTCAGAAAACTGAACCAGGAAATATAAAATTCCTCAACTAATAACTCCATCAATAAATGGAATCTCACTTGTATTTTCAAACGAAGCTAAATATCTAGGTATAATCTTAGACAAAAAGCTAAATTGGAAAGCCAATATACAGGAAAGAATCAGGAAATCCACCGTAGCCTTATTTTCCTGTAAAAAAAGCCATTGGTAATAAATGGGGTTTCTCCCCCCAAATCACACACACCGCGGTTATCAGACCAATACTCACATACGGAGTAGTGGTATGGTGGACCGCTCTTGATAAAAGGACCTACTGCGATAATTTAAGCAAGGTCCAACGAACAGCCTGTTTGTGTATAAGCGGAGCACTGAGATCAACACCCTCGGCTGCCCTAAATACACTTCTTAACCTCACACCACTAGATATCTTCAGCAAACAAATGGAGGCCAGTGCAGCCATTCGTATGAGAGCTATCTCCGAATGGACCGTAAATAACATCGGTCACGCTACGATCCTGAATTTTTTCGGATCAATCCCTTGCCACTCCGACTACACCATCCCCCAATTGGTTTTTGATAATAAGTTCCAAGTTTCAATCCCACCGAGAACGACCTGGGAAGACGATGAATTTTTGAGAGATTATTCAATTCATTTCTATACAGATGGTTCAAAAACCGAAGAAGGGGTAGGCTGCGGGGTGTACTTAAACCGACTTAATGTAAGTCTCTCGTTCCGCCTTCCAAACCATTGTAGCGTGTTCCAAGCGGAAATGCTGGCGATCAAAGAGATCCTATCATGGCTAAAAGAAAACGTGATATCCTCAACGAATATCCGGATTTTCTCAAATAGTCAAGCAGACCTCAAATCACTCGGCGCTGTTTCTACGAACTCAGTAACCGCCCTCAACTGTCGCTCATCTCTTAAGGAGATGGCTGAACAGTTCAATATTCACCTTTTTTGGGTGCCAGGCCACAGAGATATCGCGGGTAACTGCAAGGCCGGTGAACTCGCCAGAGAAGGAACCGTTCTACCGATCTCAACCAGCAGGTTGAATATTGGTATACCAATCGCTACATGTAAACTTATGCTAAAGTAAGAGGCAATGGACAGAACAAATCACAGGTGGAACAATATCACCACGTGCGTGGTAGCAAAACGTATATGGCCAGGACTTGATCCAAAACGCACAAGACATTTGTTATCCATTACCAAATTGCAAGTTAGCTCCGTAATCAATGTCATTACCGGACATTGTCTGATAGGAAGACACGCCATAAGACTTGGCGTTCCCTCTAATGACTTCTGCAGAAGTTTCTTAGATGAGGAGGAGGAGGAGACAATCACACACCTCCTCTGCTCATGTCCTGCACTCTCTTTTAAAAGAAAGCGGCATCTGGGGAAACATTTTCTCGATGATCCAAGCGATCTGGCGAACACAGATCCCCTGCATCTCCTTCGCTTTATTAAAAGCTCCAAATGGTTTTGTTAAGTGAGGTACTCCCTCGCATAATTTCTATGGTATCACAATGGACCTAGTATTGGTCTAAGTGTGTCAGGTGTATTCCTGACAGCCATTGTAACCTAACCTAACCAGAGGCATCTAGACTTAGGAAAATCCTATCAACGAGTCCAAACATGCCAAGTTCTATAAAAGATGAAAACGCCAACTGGATCAACTCATATGAAGAAACACTAAACTTGCTACAAGATACTCATTTCCCTGGTAGCTCGTTGACAATAACAGACGAGGAGTACTTGCCTCGACTCGCAAACCAATCAGGTAAAGGTCTCATCTCTAGAGATATACTCTTATGGGCAATAAACAGCTTTGACCCTTATAAATCACCAGGGCAGGACGGAATCATCCCTGCGGAGCTGCAGCAGGTTTCAGACATCATCATCTATAACTTAAAGATGATCATGAAAGGATGCATCAGCTACGCCTATATTCCCAAGGCCTGGAGAGAAGCTAGGGTCGTCTTCATACCTAAATCCGGCAAAAGCTCCCATGTAAATCCAAAAGATTTAAGACCTATTATTCTATCATCCTTCCTCCTTAAAACACTGGAAAGAATGATTGACATACACTTAAGACAAGAAATTAAACCTAGTCTGATCTCAACGGCCCAACATGCCTATACAAGGATAAATCAGTGGAAACTGCACTTCACTCTCTGGTTTGCACCATTGAAAAATCCCTGCACTGCAAAGAATACTCTCTCGTCGCATTCCTAGACATAGAGGGTGCATTTAACAATGTTAACTATACAGCAATCACTAATGCTCTTGATGGCCTGCTCATAGAGGAACACATCAAGAACATGATAACAACAATGCTCAGCAGCAGAATCATTACTTCCGAAATGGGGAACTACAAAACAAGCAGAATGGCCAATAGAGGAACCCCGCAGGGAAGAGTTTTATCTCCCCTACAGTCGAACCTGGTCGTTTACAAATTGTTAATTGACCTAGAGGACGAAGGTTTCAAAACCATAGCCTATGCCGATGATGTAGGAACTGCCGTTTCAGGCAAGCACCCACAAACCCTAGCTGAGCTGCTACAAATAGCACTTAACAAGCTTAACAATTGAACTGTAGATTGTGGTCTGAACCTCAATCCACACAAAAAGGAATTAGTTCTCTTTACGAGGAAATACAAAATTCCGGACTTCAGACCCCCAACTATTAAAGGGGTAACTCTCACACTGTCAAACCAGGCTAAATATCTAGGTCTCATTTTTGACAAAAAACTGACCTGGAAAACCAATTTTGAGGAAAGAGGAAATAAAGCCAACTTGGCACTCTTCTCTTGTAAAAAAGCCATTGGTGGGAAATGGGGTTTCTCCCCCCAAATCACCCATTGGCTGTTTACATCGGTAATAAGACCGATACTCACATACGGGGTGATTGTCTGGTGGACCGCACTAGACAAGATGATCAACTACAACAAGCTGGCCAAAGTTCAAAGAACGGCTAGTGGTTCAACGTGACAGCGTCTCAAATGGAAACGATTCGGGTGTTTGAGAGACAGTGTCTGCGTACCTTTCTTGGATTACACAGAACACCAGAGTCGGAGTACAAAAAATATTATCCCAATGAGGTCCTTTACAACGGGGCTCAAATAAACAGGATCGACAACTTCATTATAAAACTGACTCGTGGTCACACTGCAAGAGCGATGGCCTCGACCAATGGCCTGATATTTGGGGCTTATTACCCCAACAGAGAGTATATGGAAAGAACACGCTTCAGTGGATTTGTTCCCCCGGAGGCTTTCGTCTATTTTGATATGGAAGGGCTGATTCAGGATAGATTGGCGGTTCCGCTAATCTACCACGTCTGCCGTAAGTCCGTGGAACGACGGGTCCTTTATAACCGAGGCGTCACCGCAGTAGGCGGAGACGTTAAAGAGTTCCTTCGATTCAGTAGGGCGGTCTCAGATCGCGATCGTCGTGACGTTGTTAAAATGTCAAATATGTTCTGGTGGTTGTCTGAGCACGAAACTCAAATTGATATTGATAGCGAGTCGCCAATGGCTGGCTTACACAGGTTTAACGTGTAAGTTCTTAGGGTATAGGGGGTGGGCACAGTGGCATGCAAAAAAAAAAAAAAAAACCAAAAAAAAAACAAAAATTTAAAAGCAAAAAAAGCAAAAAAAAAAAAAAAAATTAAAAAAATCAAAAAAAAAAAAAAAAAAAATCATAAAACATAAAAATTCCAAAAAAAAAAAAAAAAATTATTAAACATAAAAATTCCAAAAAAATAACATAAAACAGAAAAAGCTACTGTGGCTGCTCTAGGTTTAAGTAGTTTTAAATAGATTTAAGTAGTTTTAAGTAGTTTTAATAAAAATCAAAAAAAAAAATATGATCCAGCAAAATAAGTTTTTTGTTTTTAAATTTTCTTAGTTTTTAACCATAGTTCTAGTTTGTAAATCCGTAAGTTATCTGTAGGCCGAAAGGCATTAAAATTAAGATATTGAGTAATTTAGAGTACCCGCTTAGGGTCAGTAAGTTAGTTAAGATATTATATAAGCTAGTTTTATACATTTTTGCTAGCTCCTAAGTAGATTTAAGAAAATGATATAAAAAATGAATTAAAAAAAAAAAAATCGGACGCCCTCAATGTACTACTAGATCTCACACCCCTAGATATCTTCACCAAACAAGTCGAAGCTAGCTCAGCTACTCGACTCAGAGCTACATCACAGTGGACCAATAATCAAATCGGCCACACTACCATTCTAGATAACTTAAGATTCTTACCGAATCGATCCGACTACACCACCCCAGGGTGTTTGACAATAATTTTCAAGTAACCATACCTTCAAGAGAAGCTTGGGAAAATGGCACACTTTTGGAAAATGAAGCAATACACTTTTACACCGATGGTTCAAAAACCAGCGAAGGTGTGGGAAGTGGAATCTACTCAGAAAAACTGAACCTCAGTCCGCCTACCCGATCATTGTAGTGTGTTCCAAGCGGAAATTCTGGCGATTAAGGAGGTGCTGTCTTGGCTCAAAGAAAACGTCATATCCTCCACGGATATTCGAATCTTCTCAGACAGCCAAGCTGCCCTTAAATCTCTTGGCTCTGTCTCTACAAAATCCATCACGATCCAAAATTGTCAGATGTCTCTGAGGGAGATGTCAAATCAATCGGGTAACACTGGAAAAGTTTATTAAACCTGAACTTTTACAAAACCCTACAAACAAACAGGATCTAGACAAAAAAGTCAATGATCTTACCACTGCCCTTAACCACTCACTTCACAAATCCTGTTCTCTTATAAAAATAAGAAGAAAACGGAAACCACTGTGGTGGAGCTCGGGGCTAGAACCGCTCAGGAAGGAATGCAGAAAACTTTTCAACCGAGCTAAACAATCCAAAATCTCAATAGACTGGGACTCCTACAAGGAATCCCTCAAAGCACATAAATATCAACTGAGGAAAACTAAAAGAACTTCATGGAGAAACTTCTGTGGTGAAATAGAAGATACTTCAGAAGCTTCTAGATCAAGAAAAATCCTCTCAAAGAGTCCGACCATGCCTAGCAGTTTGAAAACAGCTGATGGCTGGACAGAATCCTGCGAAGAAACGCTCAATTTGCTTCTGGACACTCACTTTCCAGGAAGCTCTAAGAACTTATGCAATTATGATTCCACAGAACCAGGTAGCATAATAACAAACAACCCCGATCTGATTACAAGGGAAAAATTAGTTTGAGCCATTAACAGCTTTGACCCATACAAATCCCCTGGACCTGATGGTATAATTCCAGCCGAACTTCAAAAGGCCGCGGACATTATAATCCCTGTACTTGAAGTAATTCTCATCGGCTGTACCACCTTGAACTATATCCCCACTCAGGGGAGAGAAGTCAAGGTGGTGTTTATACCTAAGGCTGGGAAATCATCCCACGTAAACCCAAAAGATCTCCTACCAATAAGTGTATCATCTTTCCTTCTTAAAACTTTAGAACGACTGATTGATATCCACCTGCGTACAGCTATAGATCCAAAATTGTTATCTACAGCACAATACGCCTACTGTAAGGGAAAATCTGTAGAAACGGCCCTACACACCCTGGTACGTACTATAGAATATTCCCTCCATCACAAAGGATTCACTCTGGCCGCCTTCCTCGATATAGAGGGCGCCTTCAACAACATCAGCAACTCTGCAATTACAAAGGCACTGACGAAGCTCAAAGTAGATGGTTCCATAGTGGAGTTGATAAATCTAATGCTAAAAAGCAAAGAGATCTGTCAGTAGAGGAACACCGCAAGGCGGAGTCCTATCCCCTCTTCTATGGAATATAGTCGTCAATGAACTTCTAGTTGACTTAGAAGCTGAGGGATTCAAAGTGATTGCATATGCAGATGACGTCTCCATTGCGGTGTCCGGCAAACATGCTCACCTCCTTACGGACCTGATGCAGATCGCTCTAAATAAACTTGTAAAATGGGCGGGAAAATGTGATCTAGGGGTCAACCCTCAGAAAACTGAACCAGGAAGTATAAAATTCCTCAACTAATAACTTCATCAATAAATGGAATCTCACTTGTACTTTCAAACGAAGCTAAATATCTAGGTATAATCTTAGACAAAAAGCTAAATTGGAAAGCCAATATACAGGAAAGAATCAGGAAATCCACCGTAGCCTTATTTTCCTGTAAAAAAGCCATTGGTAATAAATGGGGTTTCTCCCCCCAAATCACACACTGGCTCTACACCGCGGTTATCAGACCAATACTCACATACGGAGTAGTGATATGGTGGACCGCTCTTGATAAAAGGACCTACTGCGATAATTTAAGCAAGGTCCAACGAACAGCCTGTTTGTGTATAAGCGGAGCACTGAGATCAACACCCTCGGCTGCCCTAAATACACTTCTTAACCTCACACCACTAGATATCTTCAGCAAACAAATGGAGGCCAGTGCAGCCATTCGTATGAGAGCTATCTCCGAATGGACCGTAAATAACATCGGTCACGCTACGATCCTGAATTTTTTCGGATCAATCCCTTGCCACTCCGACTACACCATCCCCCAATTGGTTTTTGATAATAAGTTCCAAGTCTCAATCCCACCGAGAACGACCTGTGAAGACGATGAATTTTTGAGAGATGATTCAATTCATTTCTATACAGATGGTTCAAAAACCGAAGAAGGGGTAGGCTGCGGGGTGTACTCAAACCGACTTAATGTAAGTCTCTCGTTCCGCCTTCCAAACCATTGTAGCGTGTTCCAAGCGGAAATGCTGGCGATCAAAGAGATCCTATCATGGCTAAAAGAAAACGTGATATCCTCAACGAATATCCGGATTTTCTCAAATAGTCAAGCAGACCTCAAATCACTCGGCGCTGTTTCTACGAACTCAGTAACCGCCCTCAACTGTCGCTCATCTCTTAAGGAGATGGCTGAACAGTTCAATATTCACCTTTTTTGGGTGCCAGGGCACAGAGATATCGCGGGTAACTGCAAGGCCGATGAACTCGCCAGAGAAGGAACCGTTCTACCGATCTCAACCAGCAGGTTGAATATTGGTATACCAATCGCTACATGTAAACTTATGCTAAAGTAAGAGGCAATGGACAGAACAAATCACAGGTGGAACAATATCACCACGTGCGTGGCAACAAAACGTATATGGCCAGGACTTGATCCAAAACGCACAAGACATTTGTTATCCATTACCAAATTGCAAGTTAGCTCCGTAATCAATGTCATTACCGGACATTGTCTGATAGGAAGACACGCCATAAGACTTGGCGTTCCCTCTAATGACTTCTGCAGAAGTTTCTTAGATGAGGAGGAGGAGGAGACAATCACACACCTCCTCTGCTCATGTCCTGCACTCTCTTTTAAAAGAAAGCGGCATCTGGGGAAATATTTTCTCGATGATCCAAGCGATCTGGCGAACACAGATTCCCTGCATCTCCTTCGCTTTATTAAAAGCTCCAAATGGTTTTGTTAAGTGAGGTACTCCCTCGCATAATTTCTATGGTATCACAATGGACCTAGTATTGGTCTAAGTGTGTCAGGTGTATTCCTGACAGCCATTGTAACCTAACCTAACCAGAGGCATCTAGACTTAGGAAAATCCTATCAACGAGTCCAAACATGCCAAGTTCTATAAAAGATGAAAACGCCAACTGGATCAACTCATATGAAGAAAACACTAAACTTGCTACTAGATACTCATTTCCCTGGTAGCTCGTTGACAATAACAGACGAGGAGTACTTGCCTCGACTCGCAAACCAATCAGGTAAAGGTCTTATCTCTAGAGATATACTCTTATGGGCAAGAAACAGCTTTGACCCTTATAAATCACCAGGGCAGGACGGAATCATCCCTGCGGAGCTGCAGCAGGTTTCAGACATCATCATCTATAACTTAAAGATGATCATGAAAGGATGCATCAGCTACGCCTATATTCCCAAGGCCTGGAGAGAAGCTAGGGTCGTCTTCATACCTAAAGCCGGCAAAAGCTCCCATGTAAATCCAAAAGATTTAAGACCTATTATTCTATCATCCTTCCTCCTTAAAACACTGGAAAGAATGATTGACATACACTTAAGACAAGAAATTAAACCTAGTCTGATCTCAACGGCGCAGCATGCCTATACAAGGGTAAATCAGTGGAAACTGCACTTCACTCTCTGGTTTGCACCATTGAAAAATCCCTGCACTACAAAGAATACTCTCTCGTCGCATTCCTAGACATAGAGGGTGCATTTAACAATGTTAACTATACAGCAATCACTAATGCTCTTGATGGCCTGCTCATAGAGGAACACATCAAGAACATGATAACAACAATGCTCAGCAGCAGAATCATTACTTCCGAAATGGGGAACTACAAAACAAGCAGAATGGCCAATAGAGGAACCCCGCAGGGAAGAGTTTTATCTCCCCTACTGTCGAACCTGGTCGTTTACAAATTGTTAATTGACCTAGAGGACAAAGGTTTCAAAACCATAGCCTATGCCGATGATGTAGCAATTGCCGTTTCAGGCAAGCGCCCACAAACCCTAGCTGAGCTGCTACAAATAGCACTTAACAAGCTTAACAATTGGGCTGTAGATTGTGGTCTGAACATCAATCCACACAAAACGGAATTAGTTCTCTTTACGAGGAAATACAAAATTCCGGACTTCAGACCCCCAACTATTAAAGGGGTAACTCGCACACTGTCAAATCAGGCTAAATATCTAGGTCTCATTTTTGACAAAAAACTGACCTGGAAAACCAATATTGAGGAAAGAGTTAATAAAGCCAACGTGGCACTCTTCTCTTGTAAAAAAGCCATTGGTGGGAAATGGGGTTTCTCCCCCCAAATCACCCATTGGCTGTTTACATCGGTAATAAGACCGATACTCACATACGGGGTGATTGTCTGGTGGACCACACTAGACAAGATGATCAACTACAACAAGCTGGCCAAAGTTCAAAGAACGGCTAGTCTGTGTATTATTGGCGCACTGATGACAAACCCATCGGACGCCCTCAATGTACTACTAGATCTCACACCCATAGATATCTTCACCAAACAAGTCGCAGCTAGCTCAGCTACTCGACTCAGAGCTACATCACAGTGGACCAATAATCAAATCGGCCACACTACCATTCTAGATAACTTAAGATTCTTACCGAATCGATCCAACTACACCACCCCCAAGTTGGTGTTTGACAATAATTTCCAAGTAACCATACCTTCAAGAGAAGCTTGGGAAAATGGCACACTTTTGGAAAATGAAGCAATACACTTCTACACCGATGGTTCAAAAACCAGCGAAGGAGTGGGAAGTGGAATCTACTCAGAAAAACTGAACCTCAGTCTTTTCTTCCGCCTACCCGATCATTGTAGTGTGTTCCAAGCGGAAATTCTGGCGATTAAGGAGGTGCTGTCTTGGCTCAAAGAAAACGTCATATCCTCCACGGATATTCGAATCTTCTCAGACAGCCAAGCTGCCCTTAAATCTCTTGGCTCTGTCTCTACAAAATCCATCACGATCCAAAATTGTCAGATGTCTCTGAGGGAAATGTCAAATCAGTTTAACATTTACCTTTCATGGGTGCCAGGGCACAGGGACATACCAGGCAACTGTATGGCAGACGAACTAGCCAAAAAGGGCACGACCACTTCCCTACGCTCAGAATGGAACAACATAGGTGTACCTATCGCTACATGTGAACTCCTACTTAGACAAGACGCTTCAAGGGCAAGAAACAGCTTTGACCCTTATAAATCACCAGGGCAGGACGGAATCATCCCTGCGGAGCTGCAGCAGGTTTCAGACATCATCATCTATAACTTAAAGATGATCATGAAAGGATGCATCAGCTACGCCTATATTCCCAAGGCCTGGAGAGAAGCTAGGGTCGTCTTCATACCTAAAGCCGGCAAAAGCTCCCATGTAAATCCAAAAGATTTAAGACCTATTATTCTATCATCCTTCCTCCTTAAAACACTGGAAAGAATGATTGACATACACTTAAGACAAGAAATTAAACCTAGTCTGATCTCAACGGCGCAGCATGCCTATACAAGGGTAAATCAGTGGAAACTGCACTTCACTCTCTGGTTTGCACCATTGAAAAATCCCTGCACTACAAAGAATACTCTCTCGTCGCATTCTTAGACATAGAGGGTGCATTTAACAATGTTAACTATACAGCAATCACTAATGCTCTTGATGGCCTGCTCATAGAGGAACACATCAAGAACATGATAACAACAATGCTCAGCAGCAGAATCATTACTTCCGAAATGGGGAACTACAAAACAAGCAGAATGGCCAATAGAGGAACCCCGCAGGGAAGAGTTTTATCTCCCCTACTGTCGAACCTGGTCGTTTACAAATTGTTAATTGACCTAGAGGACAAAGGTTTCAAAACCATAGCCTATGCCGATGATGTAGCAATTGCCGTTCCAGGCAAGCGCCCACAAACCCTAGCTGAGCTGCTACAAATAGCACTTAACAAGCTTAACAATTGGGCTGTAGATTGTGGTCTGAACATCAATCCACACAAAACGGAATTAGTTCTCTTTACGAGGAAATACAAAATTCCGGACTTCAGACCCCCAACTATTAAAGGGGTAACTCTCACACTGTCAAATCAGGCTAAATATCTAGGTCTCATTTTTGACAAAAAACTGACCTGGAAAACCAATATTGAGGAAAGAGTAAATAAAGCCAACGTGGCACTCTTCTCTTGTAAAAAAGCCATTGGTGGGAAATGGGGTTTCTCCCCCCAAATCACCCATTGGCTGTTTACATCGGTAATAAGACCGATACTCACATACGGGGTGATTGTCTGGTGGACCGCACTAGACAAGATGATCAACTACAACAAGCTGGCCAAAGTTCAAAGAACGGCTAGTCTGTGTATTATTGGCGCACTGATGACAAACCCATCGGACGCCCTCAATGTACTACTAGATCTCACACCCCTAGATATCTTCACCAAACAAGTCGCAGCTAGCTCAGCTACTCGACTCAGAGCTACATCACAGTGGACCAATAATCAAATCGGCCACACTACCATTCTAGATAACTTAAGATTCTTACCGAATCGATCCAACTACACCACCCCCAAGTTGGTGTTTGACAATAATTTCCAAGTAACCATACCTTCAAGAGAAGCTTGGGAAAATGGCACACTTTTGGAAAATGAAGCAATACACTTCTACACCGATGGTTCAAAAACCAGCGAAGGAGTGGGAAGTGGAATCTACTCAGAAAAACTGAACCTCAGTCTTTTCTTCCGCCTACCCGATCATTGTAGTGTGTTCCAAGCGGAAATTCTGGCGATTAAGGAGGTGCTGTCTTGGCTCAAAGAAAACGTCATATCCTCCACGGATATTCGAATCTTCTCAGACAGCCAAGCTGCCCTTAAATCTCTTGGCTCTGTCTCTACAAAATCCATCACGATCCAAAATTGTCAGATGTCTCTGAGGGAAATGTCAAATCAGTTTAACATTTACCTTTCATGGGTGCCAGGGCACAGGGACATACCAGACAACTGTATGGCAGACGAACTAGCCAAAAAGGGCACGACCACTTCCCTACGCTCAGAATGGAACAACATAGGTGTACCTATCGCTACATGTGAACTCCTACTTAGACAAGACGCTTCAAGGATAACAAACACTTGATGGACTGAGAGTAACAACTGCCTTGCAACCAAAAAAGTTTGGCCGTGTGTAGACTCAAAAAGCTCGAAGATTTTGTTAGCCCTGATCCGCCTGTATCTAGGTTCTACCATAGGTGTTCTTACGGGACACTGTCTAATAGGGAGACCCGCCAAAAGACTTGATGTATTTTCCAATGATTTCTGCAGAAGCTGCATGGACGAGGAGGAGGAAGAAACCGTTCAACACCTTCTTTGCTCATGCCCTGCACTACATCATAGGAGGAAAACTCATCTCGGTGAATTCTTCTTCGATGATACTAGCGACTAAGCTTACATAGACCCTAAGAGTCCTTCGAAATACATTAAAAGTTCCACGTGGTTCGACTAGCAGGTGATTAACCGGCTAGTCTCGTAATGGAAGATTAGTAAGTGGTCAACTCGTTAATCTTACATCGGGTTTCTGAGATCAGTAGGTTATTAACTTGCTGATCTCTGTGGTATCACAATGGGCCCTTGCGGCCTAAGTGTGTCAGGCAATGTACTCATTGGCTGACAGCCACTTGCACCTAACATAACCTAACCTAACATCGATGCCAGTCTATATTTTGCATGTAACAACACAGGCAATGATAATGCTGACGATAACCCATAACAACAACATCACCAGCAGCTTACCGATGACTCCACGTGGAGTTCGAATTCGTTGACTGGTACAGCTCACATTCACTTAAATCAGTTCTGGTCCCGGCAAGTTGACAAATTAGGAACTCATCATTCTAGTACTCGAGCAAGAGCAGGATTTCGGTACCGGCAGCGCAGAAGCAGAGTCCAGAAACCAAGACTAGGTAGGTAAATAGTGTCCAACGCTTACTCGTTGTAAATTGCTACCTCAGAGCAACCATTAACTCCTTCTTCCAAGTATCCTTACAGAATCTACTTTACCAAGGGAGAGATACCAAGAACCCAGCGCTACTCCAAATCCGAGCCCAAGAACTGGAAGCACATAGCAACATAGGTTGGATTAAGGTTTCCAGATAGGAAACCTTAATCCAAGTGCCCCAAGACCAGCCCAGGACCGGAAATCTTCATCCGACTGGCATAAGGACCAATCCAAGAATCTGGTCGTGAATCCCGGACTAGACCACATCCCAGCCGAACCCCAAGTGAAACTTCTTCCGAAGAGGAGTGAAATCTACCCGTATCAATAAAGACTTCGAAATATAAACTTGAATTAGAATTATAAACATTGTATGAAATGTATAAACCAACCTTATTTATAATATCGGAAATAAACTAGCTTCAATAATCTAAAGTTTTGCTGCTTCTTTAGAAGACTCTGGATCCGCTGAGCTTACCTCAGCCTTTGACAAAAAGCATCCTCACAAATGGCGCCCGAGCAGGGACTTCTTTGAAGTTGGTTAACCGATTTACCGACCGACCGTTCCAGAAGAATCAACTTGCTAAGAAGTCCATACCGACCGACCTGTATTACACCGAATAGAGATTGACCCAGTCAGAGGAGTTACTTCTTACCCAGATTTACCGACCTACCGACCGTTCCAGAAGAACTAACTCTCTGAGGGATCATACCGACCGACCTGTCATGAATCGAGGAAACTAACCTATCAGAATCAGAGGAACTCACTACCGAGCCACAGAAGAACAGGAAAGAGAAGCTCAGACTTCAAACCGTTGCCAGTGATTTAGAATCATGGCAAATACCGACAGTAATATCGACATGGACGTCGAAGAAAATCTTGCGTCCATCTACTTGCTCAGGAAGACGGAGCTCATTGAGAAGATGACTTCCAAAAGGTTAGATACCAGTGGCACTGTGTCCACATTACGATCCCGCTTGAGCACGTACATCAAAGACTCCAGGACTCACCGTTCAACACAGAACCTATGCACAGAAATCTGGCAGTTGGTTCAAGAACGGGAGTACAAAGACGAAAACGAAACAGCACCGCAACCTACCCATACAACCGAGACGCCAGAAGAACCTAGCGCCCAACTCCAGTTACATGTACCTCCAGCCGTAGAAGGACGGTACCACCAGACCACTGGAGCCGGCCCTGCAACCAGTTTGAGCTCAACCACCGTGCGTCCACTCACTCACTATCCGGAGCTAGACAGCATAAGCCAACCAGGTCCATACAGAACGTACCGAAGGCCGAAGGCCGAAAGTTCGACGGATCGGGAAACGCCCTCGAGTTCATGGAGCGCCTAGAAGAGTTGGTGAAATGCTACTCCATACCAGCAGAACACATCCTCCGCAACTTCCCGGAAATCTTCCGAGGATCCGCCCTAGAGTGGTTACGGATCCATAAGGAGAAATTTCGGACATGGGAAGAATTTCGCCAAGTATTTCTCAAGTATTTCTTGCCACCACGATTTGTCCATAAGTTAGAGGAGGAAATCTGGCGAAAGAAACAAGGACCGCGAGAAAAGGCCAAAGATTTCATTCGAGCTATGCAGTACCTTATTAGGCTTATTAGAAATATGAGACCCGCCTTGGCTCCACCTCCAGCACCACGAGCACAGTTTGGTGCAACATCGGTGCCGTACGACCCCAATACACATTGCTGGAACTGCAAGCAACGGGGGCACCAAAAAATAAATTGACACCGACCATTTCAGTTGCTTTGCTCCAATTGTGGAGAAGACGGATGGCTAACTAAAGACTGTCCATGCCGTCGACACAATCCGCCAGCAGAAAATTGGAATAACAGAGCTGCTGCCATATTTGAAGCTGAGCATCAAAATCCAACCAATAGGCCAGGGCTTCACCAGATAGCAACATTAAAACTGTCTCAAGCAGATGTTATAAATAAACGAACCGAAACAAGAGGAAACCAAGAAAGCTTACAACAGCTAATCGATTTGCCCGTTCGTGGGAACGATATAATAAACGCTGCTTAAGAAATTCGCACACCGAAACGGTTGAAATGGATTCATCAGCAAACCAAGTAGCACCAGAACAAAGCATACCAAGATATCCCAGAACCGAACCCTGCATTGAAAGTACGGTATCTATACCGATGAAAGTTGAGGAAAAGAGTTTCAGCGCGTTAGTGGATATCGGCTCTACGAATTGCTTTGTCGGTCCAGTACTAAGAGATGAGCTAAAAGCTCTGAAAGTTCCTGCGCGTTACCAGGAACGTGAAATTCATTTACCCAACGGAAGCCGCAACACTACCAGAGAGCACTGTTCAGCCACTTTTAGTCTTGAAAGATGTTTGGTTCCGGGGGACGTAACATTTTTAGAAGAATTAACCAATGATGCAATCCTTACGAATTAACCAATGATGCAATCCATACGCCCTGTCCAGACTTAGAGACAAAAAGACATACGAAAACATCCGTATTTTCCTGGCTTACCTTCATGATAAGTCAGACATAGTTTGCTATGAAGGCAAAACTAAAACCAGTGTCATTGTCTCTATTCAGCAGGAAGGTCTCCCCCACTGATGTTCCCACCCTCAAGAAACTGTACATTAAATACCATGAGCTTTTTAATCTGTCCCTTGAAAAGGTCGCTAATGATCTTGAAGCTTTTGGTCAATATGTTCACTCAAAGCGAATATCCCACTTTCAACGTAGTAGAGCTGACCATGATAAGTTTTTTCGTTAGTAATCTACCTCTTACCTTTTACTATCAAAACGTAAGAGGTCTTCGCTCAAAAACAAGAGCAGTCCTTCAACAATCCCACGCTTTGCCTTTTGAAGTCTATGCCCTGACTGAAACTAATCTTATCCCTAGCATTAACAACCAGGAACTGTTCCCTTCTACTTTCAATGTTTATCGAGATGACGATCAAGACCGCGACACTGATGACTCTCCTTGTCGTGGTGTCCTGATAGCTGTCACCAATACAATTGACTCATCTCTTCTCTCAACATCCTCTTCCCCAAGCCTTGACTTTGTCTCAATTAAAATTACACTACCCCATAAATCGCTTTACGTTATCGGCTTTAACATTTTACCATCGCAACCCCTCGAATCTTATGAATTTGCAATCAAAACAATTGATCAAATTTCAGACTTATGCGAACCTCATGATGAGATCCTTATTTTCGGTGATTTCAACCTGCCGTATCTAAACTGGACTTTGTCAGACGACCAATCGTTTTATATTGCTCAAAGCCCCATCTCTGCCAAAGAATGTCTGTTCGTTGATCGTCTTGCAGACTCTTGCCTCTGCCAAGTAAGTGGAATTTCTAACTACATGGGTAGACAACTTGACCTTGTATTTACAACAGACCCCATTAATTCCTCAATCTCACTTTCACCCCTGCTTCTTTCAACCATTGATAATCTACACCCTCCTCTCCTTCTCTCATATTTTCTCTGGTCTTCAAAACCATCTAACCCGCCCGTACTTCCAGCTTCATACGATTTTCACAAAGCAAACTTTCGGAAAATTAATGATTATCTCAATAGAACTCACTTTAATTTTGATAATTTAACTGTAGAAGATGCCACATCCGCGTTCTACAGAGAAAAACATAAAGCTATATCCCTTTTCGTTCCCCTTTCCAGACTCAAAACTTCTTCTACTTCCCCACCTTGGTATACTATAGGCTTCGTACTCTAAGAAACAAATTGTGGACAATCTTCCTTCGTACTCGATCTCCTACTGACTATTTAGCTTACCTTGGCTCTTATCTACACTTCTGTGAGCTTTTCAACACCCTTTACCAACGCTATTTAATCGAAATGAAATCTAACACTATAAATGACCCTAAGTCTTTTTATAAATTTGTCAACCACAAAAGAAAATCTGATGGGTACCCTTCCTCCAATAATGAATCCTCATCCGATGCACTCGCCGTAGCAAACTATTTCGCAAATTACTTCAAACAGTCTTTCACAGATGATTCTTTTGTTCCTGATTCAGATTATTTCTCGTTTTTACCGAATTTTTCTTTTGATCCATTCCTTCCACGTTTCCTTGACTCCTATCTAATTGAAGAAAATTTAAATCATCTAAGTGATGAGTATAATCCTGGCGATGGTATACCTGCCATACTTCTTAAGAAATTCTCCGCAACTCTTTCCCTTCCCCTCTCAAAAATCTTTAGCTTGTCCATATCCCTTGGAGTTTTTCCCCAAGCTTGGAAAACGGCGTTTATAACCTCTATACACAAAAAAGGTCCTAAGTGCGACGTGAAAAATTATCGCTCCATCGCTAAACTATCGCATATACCCAAAATTTTCGAAAGCATATTGTATGAAAACTTAAGTTTTCGTTGCAAATCTCTCATTTCCCCTAGACAACACGGGTTCCTCAAAGGCAGGTCTGTGAAGGAGTCACAGCCAACGACCTCTTAATTAATTGCTCTATTATCACTATTAACAGGTTGTCAACCCTCGGCTGTGCCTCGATATCCGATCCTCTCACATTCAGTTGCATTGCATAGAAATACATAACACTTGACTTGCTTGTGTATCCATAGAGTGCATTGTACTCGGAACAATATGATTCCCAACGGCAGGCCACTGCCAGCCAACAGAAGTAATAAGGGATCATGTTGTTTATGATATAGGTCATTGGCGCTCACCCAAAAGAATGTGATGATGAAGCGTTTTAATCGGATATCGAAGTGTGGTCGATTGTTCGATAACCAGAATTGGAGCATAACAACGTTGTATAAATAGGGTATGAATCTGAGAATAAATTATAAATAGTGATCGTGGACTCGATCTGAACGAAACCTCTGGCATTTGTTAATATAAGGCATTGAGCCGACAACAATTCCTGGATAGTTCTAAGTGGTTCCACTACCATACCTCAACTTTGCAGTTAGTGCGAAGAGGTTTAAGCCTACAGCAGTGAATGCTTGGCGAGTTGGTAGTCGGAACAGCAGCGACATTACAGCACAGACCTCTGAAGATGTACATCGGAAATGGCACGAACGAAGGACTCAACAGCAAGCTGGTTGATGATTTCTTCTCCAGCATCCGGGTATGCCAGGTGAACCAGTCTTTCGACGTCTGCTTGGAGCTGCTGTAGACTTTCACCCCTTTTCTGGACTCTGTTATTGAGTTGGACTCGGAAGACTTCTTTTAAGTTGCTATCGCCAAAGCGTTTATCCAGCTGGAACTGTTTGAAGTAATTCAGCTGCTGGTCCTCTAAGAGCAAGAGTCAGTGCTATGTACTTGTCTTCGTCATCCCAGCCATTTGTTGTCGTGGCTGCCTCAAATTGTCTCTTGTAAACTGGCCAAGAAGACTGTCCATTAAATGTCGGCGGTTTCATCTCCTTTTTCTTTGCAGACTCTCTAGCAGATTCTCGAATTTTGATTTTCCGGATCTGGTCTAATTCGGACGATCCGACGTTCTCCGATAAGTTTTTGTTGCGGAGATTTTAGTTAAGGGAATGCAATGCATTGCCGCATTTGTGAAAAATTTCATACGACGACAACTACTTTGAAGCAAAATTGAATCTCCGAAAAAGATGCGTTGCGGAGAAAACTCCGCTCCGACGGTTACCACGATAGGGCCGAATGTGTAGTGATCGGATACACCGGTTTCAATGACAGATGCATATATGTTTTCATTTCCCAATCGAACCAGGCAATGGTCTATACTCGTTTTACTACCTTTTTTCAGATCTACTCTCGTATAGGCTTTGATAACATTTGCTAAGCCTTTTGAAGCAAACATATAACAATAGTTTTTCACTACATTGTTGTTTCGTTTGTTCAGATCTATGTTCATATCTCCTATTACAATGAGTTTGTTTTTTATGTCGATTTTATTGATTTGCTCATCAATTTCATTTATAAAATTTGGTATACTGTATCCAGGGGGTCGATATATTGCTATTATGGTGAATTTTTCTTTTTTTTTTCGTAGAAATTGGTTTTCAGAATTGTTCTCTGAATTGAGTACTCGTTTCTAATAAAGATTGCAATTTTCTCACCTCTTAACGCTGGTCTTTTTAAAAACTCTGCAGCAAATATATTTAGTTGATAAAAAATATTTTCGAATTCATTTATATTAATCTCTACTAAGATGATGACTTTAATGTCATTAATTATGCCATGTAATTTAGTCATAAATAAGTTATAATTTTTTCTAATTGATCTAATATTGAGATAAATACAAGAAATTGTTAAATTTGTTGACAATTCATAATTTCGTAATTCATCTAAATTATTTGGCACTCTGTGCTCTAAATTCAATATATGATCTATTACATTTTCATTTTCTTCGTTCATTTTTGTTTGCATATTTTAAAAAGAAATTATTCAAAGAGTAGATTGCAATTTGAGTGACGTCATTGACAGTGTAAATGCGCACTACATTGCTTGTTTCATTCTTTCTTGCAAGAATCTTTCCATCTCGCGTAAAAACAAATTTCCAACCACACTCTTTCGCTTTGTTTTTTGACAGCCACATTAAATGTCTGTTACAGGCTGCCTCCACTTGCAAGAATTTTCGGTATGTCGACTCGACTTGACATCAAAGACACAAATCAACGTTAGCGTGACTGGGCAAATAATGTTATGACATTTCATTTTGTACCCGAACCTCATCGATGGTGGATGCAGAATTTTGAGAGTTGAAAAACTCTTGCAAAAATTTTTAAAAGTGAGGCAGTTGTAATTTTTTTGTAATTTTTATTTTTTAGTCTAAAATTATTTTATTTGTGTGTATTTTAGTTGTTTGGAACTGGATGGAAGGAACTTGAACCGAAATAAACAACACTAAACATACATTCCACAAATTATTGATGTCAATTAAATGTAAACAAAAACATAGACAGTCGTATTTATAAAATTTGCTTAGAACATCCTTAGACAACTGTCCAACTAGACGGTGTCTAAAGAGTTGGACAACCCTTAGCCAATTTCGTATTTATAAATGCAATCCAACAGTTGTCTAAACAACCTCTCAAACTTTCAACTTCGAATGAAAAACTAACTGGTGGCGTTCATGATGTATCCGTGCAGTACCATTTTTTGTGTTTTGATATACGAGTGCAACAACTAAATGGCTCTGAAAGAGTGTGGCGTAGCACTTGAACCAGACCAAAAAAGCAGCTGATTTGACTTTGAGTTACAGCTTTTCCAAGTCTCATAAAACGATGAAATTTGTGCAATTTATAAATTAAATTGTTGAAAGTAGTATTTTTGCACCTCAAACCACTTATTTTTTTCGATCTTAGAGCTCTCAACAGTGTTTTATAACATGTTCAACAAAATTGTTTTTTGCTGTAGCAAATGCCACTTTAGCCATAGTTTAGACAACCAATTTCGGTGTCTAAAGTTAGATGTTCCTTAGACAGCGATGAAAGTGTTTATAAATACTATTTGGAGTTGGACACTGTTCTAAGAGCTGTCCAAAGTTAGACATACTTTGGAATGGGATTATAAATACGACTGAGAATGTTTACAAAAAGTAATGAAACGAATATACCTAAAGTGTAAAGTCTTTTGATAAAAGTTCTAGAAGAAATTAAATAAAAGCAATTTGAAGGCGAAAAAGTAAAGTTGTGTGTTTTTTTTAAATAAGCTTTTTCCTAGTTTTTCCAATTTAGAAAATAAACCTAGAACATTAGTAGCATGGAGAACGAGGACGCTATTAAAGTTATTGAGGCCCTTCAGGAGCTCGAAGAGCTTGAGGAATTGGAAGAAGAAGAAGAAGAAGAGGAAAAACGTAAGCATCGTTTTTGGGTGAATCCCTTTCTGATTTTGAGGGAAGTTCATGATCTTGAGCAACATTTGCTAAAAGATATTTTGTGGGAGGAGGGCAAGGAATATCAAAATTTTTGCAGAATGTCAGTCGACAAGTTTGTCGCTATCCTTACTTTGGTAGGCTCTTAAGTGTTTTTGTCAATTGAATACCTAGTTATAAAAGTTCTTTTTACTGATTACAGATTGAACCTTCTATAAAAAAACAAGACACAGCGATGCGGTTTGCAATAAGTCCCAGAGTACGACTTGCGGTGACGCTGCGTTACATTGCGACCGGTGACTCGTATCGATCGCTGGAGTTTTTATCGAGAATATCGAGAAAAACAGTTGGGAAATTTGTCCCTGATGTTCTCTCCGCAATTTTCGATGCACTTCATTGTGTGTATATGAAATTAATTGTAAAAGTTGGTCCTTAAAAAGTTTTTTAGTAAAAAAAATTTTCATTTTAGACCCCTACAACAGAAGATGAGTGGTTGACTATAGCGGCAGCCTTTGAGAAGTATTGGGATTTCCCGCACACCATTGGGTCAATGGACGGGAAACACATACGAATAATTGCACCCAAGCATTCTGGCTCAGACTTCTACAATTACAAGGGCTTTTTCAGCATAGTCTTGCTAGCAGTCGTTGATGCCCATAGCCGATTTGTGTATGTTGACATTGGAGGAAATGGGAGAGCCTCCGATGTCATCATATACAAAAACTCAAGCCTTTACGAAGGAATTGCCAGAGGAACCTTGAGAATTCCTCCAGCCAAACCGCTCAAAGGGCAGGAATGCGAAACTCCCTATTTTTTTATCGGAGATGATATATTCGGCTTAGATAAAAATCTTATGAAAGGTTTTAGTAAATGCTCTAAGCTAAGCATACAGCAAGAGATTTTTAACTATAGGCTGAGTCGTGCCCGTCTGACAGTCGAGATGGCATTTGGGAGACTCGCGTCTAGGTTCCGGGTATTTCATCGTCCGATCGACCTATCTTTGACAACAACGGATGCTTTGGTGAAAGCGTGTTGCGTGCTTCATAATTACCTTTCAAAGTGCAAAACAAATACCGGACCAGTTGAGGAACAACAAACTTTACCGTCGACGATGATTGGACTGGCGCCGCAAGAGACACCTGGGTATAGATACGCCTCACGAATTCGAGACAACTTAATGCATTATTGCATCACTGATGGCGATGTTCCGTATCAATGGAAAAAAATTTCAAACTAAATGTGTGTTTTAAACTAATTGTGTGTTTTAAATTAATTGTGTTTTAAACTAATTATGTATTTCTGTAAAGTTTTTAATGTTGTAAATGTAATAAGAAGCTGTCATAGCACAACAGTAAATAAATGTCTCCGAATAAGATCAAAGAATTCTAGTTTTTTTCTCCAAAATGAAATGGTTTTGGACTTCACCTCACTTCTTGTTGTTTCAAAGTAAACCGAAAAAACCAAATGTACTTCCGATGTCTATACTCTATACTGCAAACCTTTTCAGTAACTTTTCGATTTAGTGACAAAAGATGAATTTATACATTTGTAAAGTCTTTAATGGTTCTTAAAGATATTAAATTCTTTAAAGTAGTAAGTAGTAGTCAATAGTTATCATAAGTATCACTGAAAATGTCAGAATTAACCATCGCACTCTGTAGAACGTCACTTAATTCGCCGCCACTCGAATAAGACGAAGATTGCGATGTAGAGCTCCAAGAAAACGATCTGACTAAATGGGCCGATAAAACTTGTTGCAACTCCGACATAGCTGATGCTGCATCCACTGGAGTTAGGTCCTCTAGCTGACAAGCGATGCTTCTCCCAAAATTCGCATATTTGCTTTTCGGTTCTGCAAAGAAAAATAGTAAGAATAAAAAGGTTTATTTATCATACCCGTGGTGTGATGGATAGCATGTCCGCCTGTTAATCCAGAGGTTCGAGTTCGAATCCCACCAGAGGCAAAAATGTTTTTTCTACGGGTATCGCCTTTCGCGAGGAATTGGCAAGTTCTCCGTTAGTATTCATTGCCATGAAAAGCGCTTTCTCGATTAGCCGTTCGGAACCGGCAGAAAATTGTAGGTCCCCTCCATTCCCTCACAAGGGATGGTTGTGAGAAATGCGCTAGGCCCAGGGGCTCCTCGCTCTGTTGCGCCACCCTATTTATTTATTTTTATTTCAGATTCTATTTCAGTTTTCCTTACCTTGTTGCGAATTTGATGTTTTACTCAAAATTGCAGCTATAGCGTCTTCGTATCTGGCACTTCGAGCGCTAGACGATGCAGCAGATCGCCGCCCTGATGCCCTGCTCTGTGGTCTTGAAAATGATGAAGAAGGTGTTGTACTATCTGCAGGAATTTCATCGACGCACGGCTCTTGAGAATTTGGTTGATCTGGTTGATCTTCACAAGCCTCTACTGCTCTCTCTAAAGTATCGTCCTATCGAAATAAAAAATTGATGTTTAAAAGGAAGAAAATCAGAACCAAACAACTCAAACTAATCAAAATCTTACCAGAGTAAAATTGCTCTGTGTCTTTCGCAAGACTATAACGCCATCCAAAAACTTGAAGTCATCGTAGTAATAAAGATTAGGCACATGAATTTCTTCTATTCCTTGGCCTGATTTTAAAGAGTCTTCTACTTTTTTTTTTCCACCACATATGCTGAGCGAAAGTTCTTAACTTTTTTCTTAAAATCAGCTACTGGCTTTTGGAAATGATTGGAAATACTTTCCCACGCTTTCTTTTTAAGGTCAATCCTTTTATACAGTTCACTCTTATAGTTCCACAAGCACTCATGTTCCCGATACATATTTATCAATATTTTAACATCACATATAGAAATTTTCCAATCAGTCATAATTGTTTGTATTGAGTAAAAATAATGTTAAGAAAAACTATAAGATGAACTACCCATACCCATACGACGCGACGCTGATGAAAGACGAAAAATTATGAGAAAAAATAACTTTTTCCACCAACACGCACCAAAAAAAAAGGCATGTGTCAAATTTGATGTCAAGCTGACTCTGTCAAGATAAAATCGAAGACAGAGATGTCAGCGATTGCGACATAACGTCAAATGACCCGCCTCCACGTAACATTTGATGTCAAGTCGAGTCGACATACCGAAAATTCTTGCCAGTGGAGGCGGCCTGTTAGATGCTGTGAGTTGACCATTTACAAAAATAAATGAATTTTGTTTGAATTCAAGGTTTGGTAGTTTTTTAGACATATCGTTTAAATTAAGTGGACCGTGGGAATGCAGTTTTTGTATTAAATTGTTTTTGCAAATTTTGTTTGTGAACGATACTATAATCTTCGAATCTTGTTTATTGTGTTTGGTGTTTGTGTGGTATATATTATTAATGTCTGTATCGTGAATTGTGTGTCCAACAACTTGTGCTAAACTCTTTACTATTGATGTTGTGTTTTCCATATTTTGAATTGGAATATTTTTTATTTCAATGTTATTTTCAATTACCTGTTGTTCTAAGAAATTAATTTTCTTTTCCATGGTGGATATCATTGAGTCCCTTGCTTGAAGTTGTTGTTTTAGTTCTGAGACTTCATCATTCAATCTTACAAGTAAATTGTTGTTTGTTTCCAAGGTAGAGTTGAAGGTGTCGTGATTTTTGGATATAAAGTCCACACTGGCAGCATATTCTTTTAACATCTTTTTGATGTCCTTGATATCATTTTCCAGATCCGTGCTCGTCCTTTCATTTGTTTATGCGGAAGCGGTTCGTCCTCTGGTCTTACATAGAAAACGAGCATTTTCTCCGTTAGCCGTAAGTGATTCCGTTTGCCCTTGGATGTCTTTTGTACCTTGGCCTTCTTTGTTCGCTTTCCCACAATATTGGCACTTCCAGGACTCTTTTTGGATCGCGGTCATGTTTTTAAATGTTTTAGCCGCCACGGTAGTACATTCAAAATGCAGCTTCCTATGACAAGAGCTGCATCAAACAAAGTCACCTTCAGTGGACTTTGAACCTTCCCTTCTCTTCGCAATGTCCACACCGCACCATTTGAATATATTAAATTAAAAATTTACAGAATTTTTTACAACTTTTAAGTCACTCTGTTTCTGTGTTTTATTGAAGTACAAATACACTTCGTGATTTAAAGAAAGATGCAATAAGTACTATTAGGGAGCTGATTGGTAACACGTCCGTTTACTTTCAAGAACGAGAAAAAGTGGTAGAGGAAACTTTTCGTGTGCTAAGTAACATCGCAATAGCACGAAAGTCTGGCATGATTTTTGTCAACGGGTCAAAGGGGTCAAGTCCGACGCCCAACGGCGAATAGGAACTGGGCCAGAATGCCAGCACAACGCCGATGCAACCAACAGCCAGTAACAAAATCCTTGAAGCACCGCGAAAGATTAAAATATTCTCTTGCAGGATATTTTACCCAACCTATTTTTATGTACTCTATAAAAAGAGGAATCAAGTACGAACACAACGACGGTTTAATAACGACTCCATCAGTCAAAACATTTTATTTTCCGATTGTCTATACATTTGAGTTTTGGCAATACACAAGAATTGCAAGCATGCAAAACTGTGTTGCGCGTGCATAACCTCAACTGCGGGACCAGACATTTATAATTGATATTATGGATACACGATATGCGTGAACCTGAATTTATTGAATTGTTCCCACAATAAGAGTATTGCTGATAATACTTTTAACATATGCTGACAATACTTTTGACATACTCCCTCCCTTTGAGGGTTTTTAACTCTCTAAACTAAATTTCTAATGAATATTTTATACATTTCAATTTTATCAATATTGTGTTCTTATATTAAAAAAAAAACCAAATTTACACAAACAAACCAAATGTAACCACTATTAATTTACTGTTTACAAAATTTGTAAAATGCAAAATGAAATAATGTTCAAAGAAATAAATAAAAAAAAATTTTAATAACAAGAAAAAGGCAAGGTCATTTAATGCTTAAATATTTACATTAAATCTAGAAATACCACGTCTAGGAGTAGCGACTGGGTGCCTTCGTCGGTAGCAGTAAGCGATGCCAATCCCAATCATGCCAGCCAATAACAAGTAGCCCAGCCCGTAATGATGGCAATCGTGAACATTGAATTTCGATGTGGCGTCTTCTGATTGCTGCATCACACTGACGATTTGGTCTTTCAGCTTCGAAATATGTATTTTTTCCATTTCCTTTATTTGCGGAGGACTGCTGATGCTACATTCTGTGCGATTTGTAATCCAAGCGTTTATGTTGGTTTTTGGAATAAAGGAATTTTTTATGGCGATGTTATTTTTGTATTCCCGTTCCCCTTTAACGGTCAAAGATGACATTTTCAGCAAGCAAGATTCCATAAATTAGAGTAAGCCATTACCGAATACTGAAAGGCTTTCAGTAGAATCTTCGCATACAAGATGCCCAGTTGTATTTGAAACTGTAGAAAATATCCAAGTGTTGGAATTTTGAAGTGCCTTCCAGTAATCTGCGACAGGTATTTTATTTAACTTGCATTCGTGCAACGCATTATTTTTCTTTTATATTTCACAACTACTCGTGACAGCTTGCTTTGTGTATGTAGAGTGCAATTTTTTGCAGAGAAATTATTGAGGTGATAGAATGCGGCATTGACTAAGTTCTAGCTGGGACAGCTGGAAAAATGCATCCCTTGTCAATGAAATTGCAAGAAATTGGGATGTAACTTCAACTAAAAAGCTTGAGGACTCTTTTAAAATAGGGATCGGATGTACATTAAACAACTGGAACCCAGTGGTATCTACCAGTGGTAGTCGTATTTCAAAAACTACTGTTTCTTTAAGAACTCTCCCTTTTACAGATATCATCTTATACAAGTCCATTGTTGATCCCTTAGCCAGTGTAAATGTCGATGGAAGGTGTGCCTTAATTACCATAATTTGTTCGGTCAGTTGATTTGGGGTTATTATTTGTGGGTTTATCATTGCATGATTAAGATCCAGCAGCACATCTAGAAGAACATCTTGAACCTTTTCATAGTTCGAAATAATCAAAATCAAGTACGAAGTCAACGAAGCAATGTTTTGCTTAACTTCATTAAGGTTTAGTTTTTCTTTTTTTGCGTTTGTGATGCTCGATAAGAAGACATTTAAGGCTTGAAACTGTTGAGTTATTTGGAGCGTATTGCGTTTCAAAAGATTTGCTGATTTGGAGATCGGCGTGATCAGGTTCTTGAATTTTTTCCCATGTTGTAATTGTCGAGGAGCTCGTTATTGTGCTCTATTATTGTGAGTCTATGTCGAACTTGCTCTGTAATTGGTTGGCAGTATACTGTATACATGTTTAGCTACTTCTTGTCCACAGAATTCTTCAATTTGGTGAAGGTATGATTTTATCTGATTTAGCTCATGAACATTTTTTGTATTTGTATTTGTATTTGTATCATATTAAATATTACAACGACACAGCAAGATTCAATCTTTTGTAGTACCTAAATTTAAAGACCAACTATTTTTATATAACAATACGATTAAATATAATCGTGTTAATAATAATAATAACAAAAAAATAAAATAAAAATTATATATTATATATATAAAAAAAAAAAAAAAAAGAAATAAAGAACAGAAAAAAAAGCATAAAGGTATAGCAAAAATTATCTATAAAACTAATGAAGAGTTAATTACAAATTATCAATTACATTTTGATTCAATGTCAACAAATAATTAAATAATTCCTTCTTAAAAATGGTTGGTGAGGTAATCCTTTGAAGAGCAAATGGAAGGCTATTCCACAATCGAACAATTTTTACAAAAAAAGATCTTTCGGCAATGGTATATGTAAAGCGCGGTAAAATCAATCGTAGTCCTCTTTTTTTTTTGCATTTCAGAGACTAAGTAGTACTGAGCTTAGAACAAGCTCATATGTACATACTTATATACGCTCTTCATCATGAATGCAAGTGTTAGTATAACACCAACACCAGCACATAGAGAACGTAAGAATAGTAAAAACAAAAAAAAAAAGACATTATAACAAGAACTTTCAAATAAATACTACAAAATTATCTTCAATAAAGTACACTATAAAATAAACAAGACATACAAAATGTGATATAATAAACAAAAACATACAAAATGTGATATATAAACTAAAATTAATTGAAACATGCAAACATGCAAACTAAACTTAAGAAAGTGGAGCACTGGTTTTTAACAAATTTTTTAGACTAGATTTACTTAAGTTGAAATCAATTAAACACGAGTTAAGATTAAAAAGTCTACCCATACGAGTCAATGGCTCATTCATGCCATAATTCGTTCTATGGTAAGGGCAGTATATTAAAACTAAGTTGCGCAGGTGGTAAGATCCGCCTCGAAAGTTGAATTGAACACAAGAAAGTAACTCAGGTGCATCGATATGTCCGGTAATAAGTTGATGAAAAAACACCAGATCATTAATGGTACGCCTTTGAGAAAGAAGTTGCATATGTAATAATTGGATTCTGTGCTCATATGGTGGTAATTCATAAGGGTTTACCCACGGAAGCCCTTTAAGAGCGAATCTTATGAATTTATGTTGTACTGATTCAATTCTTGAGCTGTGTATTTCATAAAAAGGGGACCACACTTGAGAAGCATACTCTAGATGAGGTCGTACTAAACAATTGTATAGAGCAAGGGTAACATATGGGTCTTGAAACTCTTTTGACCATCTTTTCATAAAACCAAGCATACTATTGGCCTTACTAACGATGTAGTTGACATGTTGAGTAAAGTCCATATTGAAACTAAAATACACGCCAAGATCCTTAAAACATTTCACTTGACTCAAAATATTATTGGAAATAGAATAACTTGGGTTGCTAGGTTCCTTCTTTTTAGAGAAAGTCATGCTTTGGCATTTATTGGGGTTTAGGTTGAGCCCGTTTTTAAAACACCAAACTGCAAAATGATTAACATCGGATTGGAGATGAGAGCGATCAAGCGAACCAGTTATCTTTTTAAAAATTTTCATATCATCAGCAAAAATTAATATTTCACTGAAGGAAATGCAAGACGCAACATCATTGATAGCTAAAATAAATAGAAGAGGTCCTAAATGACTTCCCTGAGGTACACCTGAGCCAGCATTAAAAGGGTGGGAAAGGATATTACGGAACTTTACTTGGTATGATCTCATAGATAGATAAGAAAGTACCCAATCAGTGAACACAGGTGGGAAGCCCATTGCCTTTAGTTTGAACAGAATAATATTGTGTGAAAGTTGATCGAAAGCTTTAGAAAAATCCGTGTAGATGCAATCGAGCTCATTACCATTTTCTAGTGCTAAAGAACATTTTTGAAGAAAGCATAGCAGGTTTGTGACAGTCGATCTATTTTTGACGAAACCGTGTTGCTGTGTGCAAATAACGTTTTTTACACTGAAAGCCAGCTGTTCACATACTAGTTTTTCAAATAGTTTAGGAATGCTAGAAAGTTTGGCAATGGGTCTATAGTTTTTTATATCACATTTGTCCCCTTTCTTAAAAACTGGAGTGATAAATGATCTTTTCCAAAGAAGAGGGAATTTACTAGATTTCAAAGAAAGTAAGAACAAATATTGTAACGGGTATGCTAAGCATGACCTACATTTTTTTAGTACAATGGGAGGAATGCCATCCGGCCCGGAAGAAAAATCGTCATTTAAGGTTTCAAGACTCCAAAAAAGTTTATCAATTTCAATAACAATGTTATTAAAGCATACTTGATTACAGTTGCGAAGATAACTGAAGAAATCAGCATCAATGTCAAGAGTAGTATCACAAAATGAGCTGCGAAACTGGTCAGCAAATGCATTACAAATATCAGAGATGTTCTCATAAGAACAGTTCTCATAAACAAAACTAGCTGGATAGCCATCTGATTTTTTCTTTGAGTTAACAAACTGCCAGAACGTTTTTGGATCCTTTTTAAAAGAGTATCCCATTCGGTCAATATAATTTGAATAAAGATTTTTAGAAAGTGTTTTAAATTCTTCAAAAAGAAAAACGTAAAACTCATAGTCGGAAACGGAATGAGTTTTAATATAAGTGTTCCAAGCTTTATTTCTTTTATTTCTTAAGATTTTCAACTCTTTAGTATACCATGGATGGTTGGAGTCAGAATTTTTAAAAATTTTTTTAGGAATTGATTTTTCTATACATCTATAGAGAATCAAATAAAAGCTGCTAACAGCTTCGTCAATATTGGTAAAAACTGATATGTTTTCGATACCAGACATAATTAATTCACCACAGAGCAAATCGAAATCAGCTTTGCGGTAGTCAAAAACATAGGAACAATCATGAGAGTTACTATTAGTGTGGATTTCACCACTCAAGTCAAGAAAAATATTCAGAGGTGGGTGGTAGTCATCTATGTTAGTTTCATCAAGGCTAGGATCAGTAATACCGAAACTAGATTCAATAACAACGGTACTAACAGAGTCTGAAGAGAAGACCAAATCGAGAATTCGATTTTTAGAGTTTTTGATACAGCTTACTTGCCGTAAGTCGGTTGATGTTAAATTATCCAACAACATTAATTCCTGTTGAGGTGAAGTCAAAGATGGTTTAAAATAGGTTTCATCTGAAGATGGTAACCATTGAATATAAGGTAAATTAAAGTCACCTAAGAACAATACATAATTTTCAACGCACAGCAATTCATTAATATAATCTAAAACTAACGTTAATTCTTTATAAGATGAAGCAGAGCTCTTTGGTGGAATATATGTATTTATGATATAAACAATTTTTGATTTGATTGTGACTTTGACACATAATACATTTACAGTTAAATCAAATGGAAAGGTTATAAGAGAAGACATGTATTTGCTACGAACAGCAGTAAGTACGCCACCTCCAACTTCCGAGGGTTTATTGTAGGTACGATCTTTTCTATACACTAAGTACTGGTGGTCAAACAATTCAGTATCTAAAATGGCAGAGTTAAGCCAAGTTTCAGTCAGAGCAAAAATGTCATGAGAGAATGCTTGGGAGTTGTTATAGAGATTAGCAGTTTTACTGCGAAGCCCTCTTACATTTTGGTAGAAGAGGGAGATACTTTCAAGTTTTTTGGTCCCTTATTGACGGTACTTTTACTATGACGAGCTGAAAATTCTTTAATAAGAGTATCAGCCGGCCAAATCTGAGGGTTGCAAATAGGGTCAAAAAACGTTGGAGAAACAATAATCTTAAAAGAAGCCACATAGTTGTTAGGCTTACTTATTTTATTACACCTAACAAACGAATCGTTTGTGATGCATTTATTAGTTTTAAGGTGGAAAATTATGTCTTCTGGAGTAGTATCTGATTTGAGACGAGATATAAATATAGTCTTTGGTTTAGGCACTGATTCCACAAACCGTGGGGGTCTATCATGATCAGATATTATAATAGCCTCATTGTTCGAAACCATAGGGGCGACAGATTCGATTGGATTAGGTGAGTTTGGAGAGCTTAAAGTGACTATTTCAGTCGTGATTGAATTATAAGGCTCAATCGGATTAGGCTGAACAGAAGAGCTTAAGTTGAGTATTTCAGTCACATTTGATTTAAGAGGTGTAGCTACATTGCTTCGCAAACCACTTCGTTTCGTACCAACAATTACAGAGGACACGCTGTCCTGTTTTTTCTTCAAACCCTTACTAGATTTTAAAGATTGGTAGGAATTAGAAGGAATAGGAGGAAGTTGAAAGTCTAAGTCGTCAGTAGAGGTAGAAATATCTACCGAGTACTGGGCGCTCGAGAATGAGTTGACATTAGCAACTGCTATATTAAAACAGCTTGAAATTTCATTAATACCCTTTGATATTTTTGTTATATCATTTTTAAATGATTCTAACTTAAAGGCTAATTGAGAAAGAGAAATTTTTCTACAGTTGCTGCAGTACCAAAAAGCGATTTTCGATGCAGTAACTTTTTCAATGAAAGCACTCGTAGAACCAACACATTTTGCATGGAATGCTTTGCCACATGAGAGACTGTGCAAATCGAAGCATCTCACCTAAATACTCAGGACTTCTATTTTGAATTATTTTGTTTAGCAAAATAACGTTACGGAACAGTAAATATTTATCAAAATTAATTCCTAACAACGAAGTATGTAAATTTGACTTTCGTGTCTAGGAATACAGTGTATGAAACGTAGACAATCATTAAACGCGACGTTAAGTTTACGTTTGCACTCATAGTCAAGAGAAGGGTATACATTGTAATTAAAAGTAAGAGAGGGCATAACAAGACTCTTCACAAGATGTTTTCTCAAAGCAGGATCCAAGATGTTTGAAGAAGACCTTAGAGAACGTAAACTACTATAAACGCGTCTTATGGATTCAGAGATAGCGTCACAACAAGTAAGCTTGTTATTAATTTGGAAGCCCAAGTATTTTACTTTTGAAACATATTCAACAGCTTGAGAGTTTAATATGAATTTGGGAAAGTCTTCAAGATTAACTTCATTTCTCGAGCAAATCATACTAAGGGTTTTCGATGGGTTTAGCTGTAGTTTATTTTCAAGCACCCAATTTTGAATTTTCGTAAGATCTTCGTTAACCCGAACAAAGCAATCATCCATTAATCCTAATTTTCCAAAAATATAAAGTATCACATCATCTGCATACATGTGGATGAAGCAATTATGAACAACATCTGGAAGATCATTTACAAAAAGTGAAAAAAGAAGTGGTCCTAGTACTGACCCCTGAGGAACCCACGGTTAACAACAAACGGACTAGAAATACCTTGATCAGTGGTTACTATTTGAACCCTATTGCAGAGATAGTTACTTAAAAGCTTTAATGCAGTGTTTGAAAAACAAAACTTGGTGCTTAGTTTCGAAACTAGCATTTGATGGTCAACACAGTCAAAGGCTTTCGAAAAATCTAGAAGGACCATAGCTCCCAACTGCTCTTTGTCAAGAGCAACTCGAAAATCAGAGGTTACCTTAAGAACAGCAGATTCACAGCTATGTTTGTTTCGAAATCCTGACTGCCATTTAGATAACATATTGTTAATTTGGACAAAATTTAGAATTTGGTTAGACATTAATCGTTCAAGTACTTTACCAAAAAAAGGTAACAAGTTTATTGGTCTGTAGTCAGAAGGCTCTGAGGCATTAGCTTTTTTGGGTATGGGGACAATATTTCCACTTTTCCAGGCTTCTGGGAACTCAGAACGGTATATACATGCGTTCATAATGTGCTTCAATGGCTTGATAACTATTGGTAAAATCATACGTATAAACTTCGGTGAAGTGTTATCTGTGCCAGATGCATTTGATTTAATAGATTTCAAAGCAGTTACAACTTCCTTTTCGTCCACACAGTTGAATGAAAATAATTCATTTTCATTAACAGGAACAACTAATGTTATTTGAGAACTAAGCTGAGGCGGAGCAAAAAATGATTTCATTTCTTGTGGACTCAATATACATTTCGAAATCGATTTACTTGAACATACACCAATTTCTTTCAAATTTTTCCAAAGAGTCTTTGAGCTCAAAGAAACATCAAGTTTATTCATAAAATATGTTTTCTTACAAGAACGTATTAGAGCAGTAACTTTATTTCTTGAGAAAATATATTGGTTTCTGTTATAATCCGTAGGATTTCTTTTATATCTTTTGAAAAAGCGTTCTCTATCTTTAATTTGAGTTTCAATATCTTGTCTATACCATGGACATCCATTTCGATTTCTTACCCGTTTTGTTACTAAAGGAACGTAAGCATTAAATAATCCTTCCAGTAGGTCGCTAAAAATTAAAACTTTACTATTAACGTCAGTACAGTGAATAATACTATCCCAGTAGTCGTTTCCAATACAATTTTCTATATTATTACAATTTAAAGAACGATACGATTTGTAACTAATGGTTTTCGAAGAACATAAATTTCTGACATTGAACTGCAACGAACAGAAAATTAAATCATGGATAAATTCGGAAGTTAGTTTTATTTGATCGTTGCACAAAATTTTTTCATGTGAGGTTGTCAGAAACATATCTATGAGCGATGGGTTATCCATAGGTTGATAGCATGTTGGCCATCTTGTATTAACTACAGATAAACTCAATTTATCACAGAAGTATTGAAAGAGGCGGGTGGTTCTATTATTTACTAAAATATTTACATTAAAATCACCAGCAATGAGTACGTCTGGATACTTAGAATTTAAACGAAAAAGTATCACTTCAATTTCATCTAAATTTTCGTCTTTAAACAAAGTGGGTGGGCAGTACACCACCACTATAAGGCACTTCTCTGAACCGTTATTCAATTCTAAGCATAAAAACTCTAACAATTTCTTTGATCTATAAATGACTTTTGTAGGTATATGGTCTCGTACATAAATGCACACCCCTCCCCCTCGAGTGCAGCGATCATTTCTAAAAATTTTAAAACCACTAAAACAAACTAATTGAGATGTAATATTATCATTCAACCATGATTCGGATACCATAATTATATCTAATTTCGAGTTGTTTAGCATTTGAAGAAGAACAGTATATTTAGATCGAATGCTTCCTGCATTGAGGTGACAAACATTTAAACCATCATAAGCGTTACACAGAACATTGCAGACAGATCTTACATTATCAGGGCAAGTGTTAAACATATTAAGGAATCACCAATAAGAAGAAACTACTCAAACCAAATAAAATTTGAAATAAAAAAGTTAAAATTTAAAAAAATAAAAAAAATTTTGGATATGAAAAAAGAAATAAGCATTAATTGTAGCACTTAGCACTTAGCAAAAAATTCCTTACATACTTGGTACGAAAACAAAAAATTAATCAACAATATAATGCGAGACATCATTTTCGATAATGAATCCAGATCCAGTAACTCTACTATCAGCAGCAGCAACATCAACGACTTCAGCAACAGCAGCACCACCAACATCAGCATTACCAGCAACAGAAGGAGCAACATTGTTTACATTTGGGAGAGCTTTTTTTCATATTTTTACCATTCGACTTGGCATGCGTAGGAAAAGATGAGTGCAACTGCGCTATGCTTGTTACACATATCGGATTCTTATCACTACATTCTCTGACAAAAACTTTTCCATATCTTGTATAAACAGAGTGCACTTGCTTTCTCCTTCGCAGATCATTAGCTTTTCGAAAGACAGCATGATTATGTTTTGTGAGACACTCATAAACCCTCACAAATGAGTTTTTGTTTTCAAAGCCAAGATCATGAAGTGTAACCAAGCGAGACGTCGATTTGTAATATTCACTTACTCTCCTTAAAACATAATTTTTATCGTTTTCGTGCGGCAATCTGACAATAATCGCGCTGAATGGTAAATTATTTTTCGGTTTGGTACGTAGGATGTAGTGCGGTCGCAGTGAATCGATATTCAGTGTTGAACAGAATTTATTAAAAATATCTGTAAGGTTCTCATTTTGGCAGAGTGGTATTCCATGGAGAACAATATCCCCCGCAATGTTTTTCCTGGCTATAGAGTCAATATGTGTTTTCAGTGATTCAGTGTTATTGTGTTCTGTTTCCATTATCTGTGTTAAATTTGTTTCACAACACAGAACTAAGTTGTTAATTTTTTTATATTTCTCATTAAAGTTTTTTTCAAGTGATTCTATTTGTGAATTAAAACTTGTTTCCATTTCGTTAATGCGTTTATCAAACGTTTTTGATATTTCGGTTAGTTCCTTTCGCAGTGTTGATAAAATCGTGTCGGTAAGTGTTATTGTTAGTTTATTCAAACGAGTTTCAATTTTATCCCATATGTTTGACGAAGAAGGAGCCGATAAAGAAGAACTTAGAGGAGAGCCTCCAGATCCACCCGTCATGTTAGAACGTAAGACTCTTTTATCAATTTTTTGGTTATTATTTGGATTTTTGATTTTAGTAAATTAATTGAAAAATAGTTAAGACTTCTCTCGATTTTTATGCGCACTTTGAAATAATTATTTTACAAAACTTATAAAAACAATTTGGAGTAGAAAAACTTTAATTTAACTATGTATTTAAAGAATTTATTGCGGAGCTAGTTAGGCGCTAGACTTTACTTGACATATCGTAATATCGTTAGCATAAGTAGTTAGATTATAGTACACATAAATATTCCAATTGCTGTTAATGATTTGTATTTTCCCAATGTCCTCAAAATATATGCCAGTTGCATTATTCAATTGAGTTATGTTTACACGTTCAATTTTTTGAGACATTGATAGAGGGAAGATTGATAAAACCATTAGGACCACGCAAAGAAGTGATTTGGGAATTTTTTTGACATTTTTCATACACTGCTAATTGCTTTGTAGATTCTCTTGAGCTTCAAATGCTGGAGTTTCATCTTCCATGGGCAATAGACATAAATTGTGAATTGCACGCTTGAATGTCCCATTCTGCGTCTTAACAGATGCAACGCGTACGAGGTCATCATTGCCTTTTATAACTTCCTGTACACGACCTAACTTCCATTTCATTGGAGCAACATTTGCTTCTTTTATTACAACCAGGAAGTTGACTGATTCATGGTTCCATTTAGGTCTCTGTTGTAATAGGTGAAGATATTCAGTTGACCATCCTTTCCATAGGTGCTGCTGAATATATTTTATTTGACGGAACCTTTTAAGGCTGCTGAGATTACAATCGTCAATATCTGGTTCTGGTAAAGTTGTGAGTGAGACTCCAATCAAAAAATTACCTGGTGTAAGGGCTTCTAGGTCATTTGCATCTGATGACATAGGAGTAATCGGCCTTGAGTTTAAGACTGCTTCTATTTGTATTACCACTGTCCCCAACTCTTCAAAAGTAAGCGACACTTCTCGAAGGTAGCGCACTAGAAGACCCTTTGCAGACTTAACAGCAGCCTCCCAAAGCCCTCCGAAATGTGGTGAACGATGTGGTATGTATTTCAAATTGATGCCATTCTCCAAGCACATCGAGTATATAGCCGCTTGATTGCTTTGAGCTTCGAATGCAATTTTTAACTCCATCAGCTCATTTTTTGCTCCGACAAAATTAGTTGCATTATCGCAACAAATTGTATGACACATGCCTCTTCTACCAATAAATCGCTTTAGTGCATAGATAAATGACTCTGACGATAGATTTCCCACCACTTCAATGTGAACTGCTTTTGTTGAGAAACACACAAATACCGCCAAATAAGATTTTGTGGGACCTTTTCCTCTTATATTGTAGTGCGTTTTAATAGGCCCACAAAAATCAACACCGCAGTAATAAAAAGGACGGGATGGTGTGACTCTTTCTTTCGGTAAATTGCCCATGATTTGCGCTATAGGTTTTGGATTAGAACGAAAACATTCAACACACTTAAAAACTGTCTATCGTGCCATTCTGCCAACACTTAAAATCCAATAATTTTAAAAAAGGTATTGTTCAGTTTTTAATCACTGACACATTGAATAAACTTTGTGGTCGATTATAATTATGTAAGTGTTGTTAACTTCCTTATTGACCGCAAATTTCGAAAAAATAAAGTTAAAAATTAAAAACACATAAAGATTATATTTTAAACTTGAAACTTTATTAAAAGGTACGAATTGCAATTTCGGGCAAGGGTAGTTCGCCCATTATCAACGCTCCACGCGTGAACACTGAAGCAAAAAAGATAAAAGGGGGGTTACAAAGTAGGAACGAAAAGCTATAAATTAAGTGCAAAAACAACAACATAATTTTAGAACATACATTGAATCAATGACAAAACAGTTAAGCGTTAAGTAGTAAAGACTCAAATTATAAAAGAGAGAACAAGTTTGATTGTATAGGACATTCGTCAATATTTAGTAAATTATCGTTAATTGAAATATATAAAGATTCATATGCATCTAATTTATAAGGTTGACTAACATGTTTAATGAGCTTGTAGTTATCCAACGGATTAAAAATGTGTGGTGTATCTATGAGTTTTTAATTTTTAGCTTTATTTTTTCGAAATTTGCGGTCAATAAGGAAGTTAACAACACTTACATAACCCATAATTTTGCTTGAAATTGCTATGAGCGCTCTAGGTGCTACGTGCTTATGAGTTTTGTGCAAATTTATTAGAAACAGCTTTGTTATCCAATAATTGTTTGGCAATAAGATTTTATGCTTAGCATCCACCATAATTGATGAGTTTTTAAGTCTCCCACCAACTTTAATTAGCTTTGTTTTTTCATCAAATAATGGAGCTAAAGATGCTATGCTGGATCCTTTATGCACATTTAAACCTCTTTGAAGAAAACGGTAGTCGTCTGAAAATTGGGTTCGGGTCCGGACCCCCCCCCCCCCCAATCGGGAAAATAAAAGATGTTTTTGTAACATTTATCGGCTCCTAATGTTCAAATTTCGTTACGGAACGGAAAAATATACATAGCATGAGCAAGACAATAATATTATTATTTTAAAAATGCAAGAACTTTATTGATTATTAGCCGCGTTTTATTATTGATCTGATCCGGATCAGATCATGGGTTTATTAGCGTTACAACAACAAAGCGAAATCCTGCTTTTTAGTTGGATCTATTTTTGTGATCTAAAAATTAGTTCTTCTATTTCACACAAGAGGAGACTTTCCATTGAAACGTTGGTATCATTTCCAATATTTCCAATAACAACAGTATTGCCACATGAACATTTTTATGTGTGAAATGAAATATTTTTTAGAAAGATACTGTTTCTGAGTAAATTAAAAATAAAACAAACCATTTTTATAGTGGAAAATATTAATCAAAAACCACTTCTATTCAATTTTATTTGACTACAATAAATCAACTTTCACTTAGTCTTTCCCCTTATGAAACTTAGTCTTTCCTTCGCGCTGTTTGAAGTATAACTCACTCTCTTTCGATCAAAACTCATGTATTTATAGAAAAACTTTCGATAGGAATACTTTTCGTTCTTTTCATTCTCGTTCTTTTCAATCATCGAACACGAGAGTTGCCAGCTCTCGTCGGTCGATACAGTCCCGGCGAAAACCTACGGTTTTCCATCGTTAATATTCGATAATCATATATTTACTCTTGCGTTGGAAGGATGCCGATCTTCTGTACCGGCCTTGTCAGCTGATTGGTTGCCGTAGCCACTACCACATTCCTAACAAGTCCGTCTTTACTCCGAATCAGCTTCGAGATGCGCCCCAACGCCCACGCAGATGGTGGGAAGTTCTCGCTCTTCATTGTGCACAGCTGTCCTTCCTGCAATCCATACTTTTCTTTCCGCCATTTCTTTCTTTCGAATAGAGTAGTCAAATACTCTTCTTTCCATCTAACCAAAAAATGGGCAAGCATAGTCTTTCGCTCTTTCCACAATCTTACTCCATTTGAGTGTGGTGAATGGTAAAGGTAATACCAATGGTTCACCGACTAAAATGTCCCGGCGTTAACGCCTGAAGATCATTTGGATCGTCGCTGATAGGGTTTAGCGGTCGAGAGTTCAGAATCGCCTCTACCCCTGTAAGTAAGGTTAACAACTGCTCATACGTCAAAATCTTCGCACCAATCACTCTCGTCAAGTGGAACTTCATTGATTTGACCGCTGCTTCGTATATGCCACCCTGATGTGGCGCTGCAGGAGTCATAAACTTCCATTCCGTCCCTTTTCTTCCTAAGAAGTCAAGGGTTTCTTTCCCATGCCAAGTCTTTCTCGCTCTTTCCAGTTCTTTCGCGGCTCCGACAAAGGCCGTGCCGTTGTCACTGTAAATTCTCTCGCATCTGCCCCTGCGAACTATGAATCGTTCATAGCAGGCAATGAACGCTACCGAAGTAAGATTGGATACTACATCAATGTGCACTGCTCTTGTCTTAAGGCAAACGAAGACTGCGACCCAGCACTTCTGCCTTATGATTTGTTGACCAGCTCTGTCTATCATCTTTATCTCGAACGGCCCTGCATAATCTACTCCTGAGTGTAGAAACGACTCTCCTGGGGTTACTCTTTCCTCTGGTAGATTTCATTTCATTTCATTTCATCAGCACCCCCTATGAGTTGACCTTGTCGTGGTGGGGGTGCTTAAGGACATCTTCTCCAGCAATCCAGCTGCAGAACCTGACCAACCAACATAACTCAAACAAAACCTGAAAAACATGGAAAAAGTTAATAAAAGAAATAAAAAACGAACGGGGATATACGTTCACAAGTCGGCAGGTGTCGCGACTGCCGGCGATGGCTTGGCCTCGAAAGAGGATAAGTCGCCAGTGACAAATTTATTAACTGTAACGCAAGAAAAAGCGATTGGCGGAAGGACTGGGGAGCCGACTGCAGTTCGAGGAAGGCCTCACAAGCCAACTAAGAAATGTGGAGAACCCTCTGGTTCTAACGCCCCTCCTAAGGAGGATGCCCAAAACAGTGGAAGAGTTGCAGTGACTCTTTGTAGCACTTCCACCAATACTGCCCGTATTATAGGGACCCCGGAGGAGACTATTACAGCAAGTAGTGGGGCCGAGACTTTCGGTTCTAACGCGAACTGTGATATGTTGACGAAAAGGCTACCCTCCTCTAAAACACTGCTCCAACCTCCCACCTCATCCCGTCCATTGTCGAAGGACTCAAGGTCGACCAACCCGGACGGTACGGGTGCCGAGACTATCGGCTCCGTGGCTGAAAGGGGAGGACCTCCTTCGAGCTCAAAAACACTCCTTCCCTCCCCGAAGTTGTAGGTGAAACTGTGACTTACAGTGGAACAAACAACAAAAGGGTGTCCAATCCCCCTAACCCCAAAGTTGGAGGTGAAACTGTGACTTACAGTGGAACTGAAAACGAAAGGGTCGCCAATCTCCTTATCCCCCAAGTTGGAAGTGAAACTGTGACTTACAGTGGAACTGAAAACGAAAGGGCTCCCAATCCCCCTACCCCCCTAGTTGAAAGGGAAACTGTGTCTAACAGTGGAACGGACAACAAAGGGGATCCCAATCTCCCTTCCCTCCCAAACCACAAAGAGAGGCGGAACGCGGAGAAAATTGCGAAGGTGTTAGGTGCGGTACCTAAACCTAAGTTTGATTCAACGCAATCTGCCAAGCTTGAATGGGCAATGAAAATTATTGCCATAAATAAGAAAAACGGCTCAGACTCAACGTCTAAGCGCCAACGCTCGTTCGTGGAGTCAACCCCGAACGCCAAAAGACCTAAGGTGCAAAAATCAAGCACCCCCAGCTCCAAAAAAGACTTGTCGTACAGTGACGTACTGAAGGACAAACCAATTTTCGCTGTCTTTGACAGGAGTAACGCGGATGGTGCGATCTCTTTCGATCAATGGGCGATCATCATGAATAAGCTCCAGGCCTCCTACTGGACTCTTATGATGGAGAACCCAGGGGAACCTGCCATCTTCGAGGACGCAGGATGGTATCAGGGGCGCGTCAGGTTAATCGCGTTTGATGGAGAGAGATCGCGCGATCTGTATAAACTCGCGATAAGCAGGTTAGAGGGACTCTGGCCTGGTGCTAAGCTTGAAGTCGTGTCGAGGGAGGATATCCCTTGCAGGCCTAGGGCTCGCGCTAGACTACCAGCGGAACTCTCCTGCAAGGAAACCATCATGAAAATGATACAATTTGGCAATCCAACTCTGCCTACTCACGACTGGAAAGTCGCGAAGCTGGAGGAACCGGAGGGTCACTATAGATCGGCTATAATAGTCATCAATAAGGACTCCCTGGCTCCCCTGGCTCCGACAAAAGGTGTGATTCGGTTCGGCTGGTCAAATATTGCCTTGAAAATATATAAAAAAGATGAGGAGCATAACATCGCTCCATCTCCGGCAACCCAAAGTGCGTCTTCAGTGGAAGAATCCGCAGGGCAAGTCGACACTCCATCCATGGAGATAGACGAGCTCGGCACGTCCTCTACTGAAACGTACGATAATAAACCCTCCACATCCCACTTGGATGTCCAAAATGTCGTCAAATTCTCCAACTTGGAGACTGATGACTCCGCATCCCACTTGGATGCCCAAAACGTCGTCAAATTCTCCGACTTGGAGACTGATGACTCCGCAAACGAGGTTTCGTTCAGCGAGGATGACCTTCTTAGGTCAAACTCTGAGAGCGAAACAGATGACGACCTCAACCAAACCGTGGTGGGGGTTAGTCTACTTAGTTGTTCCCAAGATGGTGCAGCTAACTCAGATTAACCTCCAACACTCTAAGCAGGCTTCGGCCTCCCTTCTTCTCCGTCTAAACAAAAGGGGGGAAGATATTGTCCTTATCCAAGAGCCTTGGATCATCAAGTCCATCGTTCGAGGACTAAGGACTCCTGGATATACTCTACTGTATATGAAGGACAAAGGTGAACCCAGATCCTGCATATTGGTAAGAAGTAGCACTAATGTATTTTTACTCCCTCATTACAGCAATCGTGATGTAACCACAATAAGATACCAGACCAGTGACAACATCTACTGGCTGGTATCAGCTTACCTCGGCCATCACCATCCTGGCCCTCCTCCATGCGACTTATTTAAAAGGATTGTCGCTGCAGCAGAACGGCAGAAGATCTGCCTCATCATTGGATGCGATGCTAATGCGCATCACACAGTATGGGGTAGTACTGACATAAATGAAAGGGGTGAGTCACTTTTTGATTTTATTTTAAGTACTAACCTTATAATAAGTAATATTGGCAATGAACCAACATTCATTACCAAAAACAGACAAGAAGTTTTAGATATGACTCTTGTCTCCGATTCGGTTCATCATAGGATTACTAATTGGAAAGTATCTACTGAACACTCCTTTGCTGATCATAGATACATTCAATTTGATCTAAATGAGGAACCTCTCAAGCAACCAGTCTTCCGAAACTATCGGAATACTGACTGGCAAAAATATCGGGTACTTTTGAAAAAGTTTATTAAACCTGAACTTTTACAAAACCCTACAAACAAACATGATCTAGACAAAAAAGTCAATGATCTTACCACTGCCCTTAACCATTCACTGCAGAAATCCTGTCCTCTTATAAAAATAAGAGGAAAACAGAAACCACTGTGGTGGAGCTCCGAGCTAGAACCACTCAGGAAGGAATGTAGAAAACTTTTCAACGGAGCTAAACAATCTAAAACTTCAATAGACTGGGACTCCTACAAGGAATCCCTCAAAACATATAAATATCAACTGAGGAAAAATAAAAGAACTTCCTGGAGAAACTTCTGTGGAAAAATAGAAGATACTTCAGAAGCTTCTAGATTAAGAAAAATCCTCTCAAAGAGTCCGACCATGCCTAGCAGCTTGAAAACAGCTGACGGCTGGACAGAATCCTGCGAAGAAACGCTCAATTTGCTTCTGGACACTCACTTTCCAGGAAGCTCTAAGAACTTATGCAACTATGATTCCACAGAACCAGGTAGCATAATAACAAACAACCCCGATCTGATTACAAGGGAAAAATTAGTTTGGGCCATTAACAGCTTTGACCCATACAAATCCCCTGGACCTGATGGTATAATTCCAGCCGAACTTCAAAAGGCCGCGGACATTATTATCCCTGTCCTTGAAGTAATTCTCATCGGCTGTACCACCTTGAACTATATCCCCACTCAGTGGAGAGAAGTCAAGGTGGTGTTTATACCTAAGGCTGGGAAATCATCCCACGTAAACCCAAAAGATCTCCGACCAATAAGTCTATCATCTTTCCTTCTTAAAACTTTAGAACGACTGATTGATATCCACCTGCGTACAGCTATAGATCCAAAATTGTTATCTACAGCACAACACGCTTACTGCAAGGGAAAATCTGTAGAAACGGCCCTACACAACCTGGTACGTACTATAGAATATTCCCTCCACCACAAAGAATTCACTCTGGCCGCCTTCCTCGACATAGAGGGCGCCTTCAACAACGTCAGCAACTCTGCAATTACAAAGGCACTGACGAAGCTCAAAGTAGATGATTCCATAGTGGAGTTGATAAATCTAATGCTAAAAAGCAGGAGAATCAACTCTACTCTAGGAAACTTCTCTGCAAAGAGATCTGTCAGTAGAGGAACACCGCAAGGCGGAGTCCTATCCCCTCTTCTTTGGAATATAGTCATCAATGAACTTCTAGTTGACTTAGAAGCTGAGGGATTCAAAGTGATTGCATATGCAGATGACGTCTCCATTGCGGTGTCCGGCAAACATGCTCACGTCCTTACGGACCTGATGCAGACCGCTCTAAATAAACTTGTAAAATGGGCGGGAAAATGTGATCTAGGGGTCAACCCTCAGAAAACTGAACTCGTTCTCTTCACCAGGAAATATAAAATTCCTCAACTAATAACTCCATCAATAAATGGAATCTCACTTGTACTTTCAAACGAAGCCAAATATCTAGGTATAATCCTAGACAAAAAGCTAAATTGGAAAGCCAATATACAGGAAAGAATCAGGAAATCCACCGTGGCCTTATTTTCCTGCAAAAAAGCCATTGGTAACAAATGGGGTTTCTCCCCCCAAATCACCCACTGGCTCTACACCGCGGTCATCAGACCAATACTCACATACGGAGTAGTGGTATGGTGGACCGCTCTTGATAAAAGGACCTACTGCGACAATTTAAGCAAGGTCCAACGAACAGCCTGTCTGTGTATAAGCGGTGCACTGAGATCAACACCCTCAGCTGCACTAAATACACTCCTTAACCTCACACCACTAGATATCTTCAGCAAACAAATGGCCGCCAGTGCAGCCACTCGTATGAGAGCTATCTCCCAATGGACCGATAACAACATCGGTCACGTTGCAATCCTGAATTTATTCGGATCAATCCCCTGTCACTCCGACTACACCATCCCCCAATTGGTTTTTGATAATAAGTTCCAAGTCACAATCCCACCGCGAACGACCTGGGACGACGAAGAATTTTTGAGAGATGATTCAATTCATTTCTATACAGATGGTTCAAAAACCGAAGAAGGGGTAGGCTGTGGGGTGTACTCAAACCGACTTAACGTAAGTCTCTCGTTCCGCCTTCCAAACCATTGTAGCGTGTTCCAAGCGGAAATTCTGGCGATCAAAGAGGTCCTATCATGGCTAAGAGAAAACGTGATATCCTCAACGAATATCCGGATTTTCTCAGATAGTCAAGCAGCCCTCAAATCACTCGGAGCTGTTTCTACGAACTCAGTAACCGCCCTTAACTGTCGCCTATCTCTTAGGGAGATGGCTGAACAGTTCAATATTCACCTTATTTGGGTGCCGGGGCACAGAGATATCGTGGGTAACTGCAAAGCCGATGAACTCGCCAGAGAAGGAACCGTTCTACCGATCTCAACCAGCAGGGTGAATATTGGTATACCAATCGCTACATGTAAACTTATGCTAAAGCAAGAGGCAATGGACAGAACAAATGACAGGTGGAACAATATCACCACGTGCGTGGCAACAAAACGGATATGGCCAGGACTAGATCCAAAACGCACAAGACATTTGTTATCCATTACCAGATTGCAAGTTAGCTCCTTAATCAATGTCATTACCGGACATTGTCTGATAGGAAGACACGCCATAAGACTTGGCGTTCCCTCTAATGACTTCTGCAGAAGTTGCTTAGATGAGGAGGAGGAGGAGACAATCCCACACCTCCTCTGCTCATGTCCTGCACTCTCTTCTAAAAGAAAGAGGCATCTGGGGAAATATTTTCTCGATGATCCAAGCGATCTGGCGCACACAGATCCCCTGCATCTCCTTCGCTTTATTGTAAGCTCCAAATGGTTTTGTTAAGCGAGGTACTCCCTCGCATAATTTTTATGGTATCACAATGGACCTAATATTGGTCTAAGTGTGTCGGGTGTATTCCTGGCAGCCATTGTAACCTAACCTAACCTAACCTGGTAGATCAGCCATCAATTGTGTTTCGAAACGATGATTGTATCGCACACATACCAGACATTTATGCAGAAACACTCTCAATTCATTTCTAAGTCTCGAAATCCAATATCTTTCCCGTATGTGCTGCATCATAATCTGAACAGCCCCGTGCTTTGTTGCTCTGTGAGCACTATCCATGATCAACCATGCTAACCGTGAACCTCTAGGTACGATTGCTGGGTGTCGTCTTTCATATTTCATCTTTGCTCTTTCCAGTCGTCCTCCAACCCTTAATATACTCTTATCATCTAGTATGGGCTTCAAGGATTCAATGTTGCTTTTCTCTGGTAAGCACCCGTCTTTCTTTAAATGTGCCATGTCTTTCCCATAATGTCTTTCCTGTTCTTTCGATAACATGTAATCAATTGCCTGACTCTTCTCAACAGATGTCAGCTGAATACATATTCTTTCCTTTCTTTCCATCAGACGCTTATAGCGTTAATGCCTCTTTACGTATTGTCTTTCCTCTTCCTTTCGTCGCTTCATATTCGTTTTTAGTGAATTGACAAAACGAAATATAAATCCTATTACGAGTATATTGATTGCTTTTTCGCGCTTGTTAGCATATTCAATCACTGAAACACTCTTTCCATCTTTCGTACGTATCGATAATGGTTCTGTGTATGTCATTACCGCGAGCACTCTCATCTCATCCCTCCCCCCATCTGCAACATTTGGCACAAAATGTTCAGATTTCCAACTTGATCGCGGTTGCTGTAACCAATCTGGCCCGCCCAGCTAAAATTTGTTGTCTACTAATGCTGAAGGTTTGATACCTCTGCTTAACCGATCAGCAGGATTGTCTTTCGTACTCACATGCCTCCATTTTCTTACCTCCGTATTTGTCTGGATGGACGAAACTCTATTTGCTACAAAAGTTTTGAGACTGCAAGGCAACTAGTTAATCCAATGCAGTGTGACTAACGAATCTGTCCATAAGTTATATTCGACGTCTTTCCATTCCATCGTATTGATCACACTGAGGATTAATCTTTCCAAAAGCTCCGCTGTGGATAATTCCAACCTCGGAATCGTTACTGTCTTCAACGGCGCTACTCTCGTTTTTGCTACGAGAATATTCGTTGCTATCTTTCCATTCGGACATTCCGTCCTGACATAAATAACCGCCCCGTATGCTTTCTCCGAAGCATCGGAGAAACCATGCAATTCTTTCCGAACGACCGGTGATGTGCCCAACCATCGATCGATTCTAATCTTCTCCAGAAATATTATGTCTTTCCAAAAGTCTTTCCATCTTTTTTGTAACTCTCCCGACAATTCTTCGTCCCAATCGACATTTAACCGCCATATATCTTGAATAATGATCTTTCCAGTTATTATCGCCGGTGCTATGAATCCATTTGGGTCGTACAGCTGCGCAATACAACCGACAACTTTCCTCTTGGTCATTTGCTCTATCGCTGATGCCTTCACTAGGAATGTGAATTGATTCTTCTCCAGAAGCCATTTTAGCCCCAGAATAGAAGTCTTATCGTCATCCTGAAATACTACCGATGACCTTTCCTCGTAATTCATGCTTTTCATCAGAAGTCTGGAATTTGACTTCCACTTCCACTCTACTCTAGGAAACTTCTCTGCAAAGAGATCTGTCAGTAGAGGAACACCGCAAGGCGGAGTCCTATCCCCTCTTCTTTGGAATATAGTCATCAATGAACTTCTAGTTGACTTAGAAGCTGAGGGATTCAAAGTGATTGCATATGCAGATGACGTCTCCATTGCGGTGTCCGGCAAACATGCTCACGTCCTTACGGACCTGATGCAGACCGCTCTAAATAAACTTGTAAAATGGGCGGGAAAATGTGATCTAGGGGTCAACCCTCAGAAAACTGAACTCGTTCTCTTCACCAGGAAATATAAAATTCCTCAACTAATAACTCCATCAATAAATGGAATCTCACTTGTACTTTCAAACGAAGCCAAATATCTAGGTATAATCCTAGACAAAAAGCTAAATTGGAAAGCCAATATACAGGAAAGAATCAGGAAATCCACCGTGGCCTTATTTTCCTGCAAAAAAGCCATTGGTAACAAATGGGGTTTCTCCCCCCAAATCACCCACTGGCTCTACACCGCGGTCATCAGACCAATACTCACATACGGAGTAGTGGTATGGTGGACCGCTCTTGATAAAAGGACCTACTGCGACAATTTAAGCAAGGTCCAACGAACAGCCTGTCTGTGTATAAGCGGTGCACTGAGATCAACACCCTCAGCTGCACTAAATACACTCCTTAACCTCACACCACTAGATATCTTCAGCAAACAAATGGCCGCCAGTGCAGCCACTCGTATGAGAGCTATCTCCCAATGGACCGATAACAACATCGGTCACGTTGCAATCCTGAATTTATTCGGATCAATCCCCTGTCACTCCGACTACACCATCCCCCAATTGGTTTTTGATAATAAGTTCCAAGTCACAATCCCACCGAGAACGACCTGGGACGACGAAGAATTTTTGAGAGATGATTCAATTCATTTCTATACAGATGGTTCAAAAACCGAAGAAGGGGTAGGCTGTGGGGTGTACTCAAACCGACTTAACGTAAGTCTCTCGTTCCGCCTTCCAAACCATTGTAGCGTGTTCCAAGCGGAAATTCTGGCGATCAAAGAGGTCCTATCATGGCTAAGAGAAAACGTGATATCCTCAACGAATATCCGGATTTTCTCAGATAGTCAAGCAGCCCTCAAATCACTCGGAGCTGTTTCTACGAACTCAGTAACCGCCCTTAACTGTCGCCTATCTCTTAGGGAGATGGCTGAACAGTTCAATATTCACCTTATTTGGGTGCCGGGGCACAGAGATATCGTGGGTAACTGCAAAGCCGATGAACTCGCCAGAGAAGGAACCGTTCTACCGATCTCAACCAGCAGGGTGAATATTGGTATACCAATCGCTACATGTAAACTTATGCTAAAGCAAGAGGCAATGGACAGAACAAATGACAGGTGGAACAATATCACCACGTGCGTGGCAACAAAACGGATATGGCCAGGACTAGATCCAAAACGCACAAGACATTTGTTATCCATTACCAGATTGCAAGTTAGCTCCTTAATCAATGTCATTACCGGACATTGTCTGATAGGAAGACACGCCATAAGACTTGGCGTTCCCTCTAATGACTTCTGCAGAAGTTGCTTAGATGAGGAGGAGGAGGAGACAATCCCACACCTCCTCTGCTCATGTCCTGCACTCTCTTCTAAAAGAAAGAGGCATCTGGGGAAATATTTTCTCGATGATCCAAGCGATCTGGCGCACACAGATCCCCTGCATCTCCTTCGCTTTATTGTAAGCTCCAAATGGTTTTGTTAAGCGAGGTACTCCCTCGCATAATTTTTATGGTATCACAATGGACCTAATATTGGTCTAAGTGTGTCGGGTGTATTCCTGGCAGCCATTGTAACCTAACCTAACCTAACCTGGTAGATCAGCCATCAATTGTGTTTCGAAACGATGATTGTATCGCACACATACCAGACATTTATGCAGAAACACTCTCAATTCATTTCTAAGTCTCGAAATCCAATATCTTTCCCGTATGTGCTGCATCATAATCTGAACAGCCCCGTGCTTTGTTGCTCTGTGAGCACTATCCATGATCAACCATGCTAACCGTGAACCTCTAGGTACGATTGCTGGGTGTCGTCTTTCATATTTCATCTTTGCTCTTTCCAGTCGTCCTCCAACCCTTAATATACTCTTATCATCTAGTATGGGCTTCAAGGATTCAATGTTGCTTTTCTCTGGTAAGCACCCGTCTTTCTTTAAATGTGCCATGTCTTTCCCATAATGTCTTTCCTGTTCTTTCGATAACATGTAATCAATTGCCTGACTCTTCTCAACAGATGTCAGCTGAATACATATTCTTTCCTTTCTTTCCATCAGACGCTTATAGCGTTAATGCCTCTTTACGTATTGTCTTTCCTCTTCCTTTCGTCGCTTCATATTCGTTTTTAGTGAATTGACAAAACGAAATATAAATCCTATTACGAGTATATTGATTGCTTTTTCGCGCTTGTTAGCATATTCAATCACTGAAACACTCTTTCCATCTTTCGTACGTATCGATAATGGTTCTGTGTATGTCATTACCGCGAGCACTCTCATCTCATCCCTCCCCCCATCTGCAACATTTGGCACAAAATGTTCAGATTTCCAACTTGATCGCGGTTGCTGTAACCAATCTGGCCCGCCCAGCTAAAATTTGTTGTCTACTAATGCTGAAGGTTTGATACCTCTGCTTAACCGATCAGCAGGATTGTCTTTCGTACTCACATGCCTCCATTTTCTTACCTCCGTATTTGTCTGGATGGACGAAACTCTATTTGCTACAAAAGTTTTGAGACTGCAAGGCAACTAGTTAATCCAATGCAGTGTGACTAACGAATCTGTCCATAAGTTATATTCGACGTCTTTCCATTCCATCGTATTGATCACACTGAGGATTAATCTTTCCAAAAGCTCCGCTGTGGATAATTCCAACCTCGGAATCGTTACTGTCTTCAACGGCGCTACTCTCGTTTTTGCTACGAGAATATTCGTTGCTATCTTTCCATTCGGACATTCCGTCCTGACATAAATAACCGCCCCGTATGCTTTCTCCGAAGCATCGGAGAAACCATGCAATTCTTTCCGAACGACCGGTGATGTGCCCAACCATCGATCGATTCTAATCTTCTCCAGAAATATTATGTCTTTCCAAAAGTCTTTCCATCTTTTTTGTAACTCTCCCGACAATTCTTCGTCCCAATCGACATTTAACCGCCATATATCTTGAATAATGATCTTTCCAGTTATTATCGCCGGTGCTATGAATCCATTTGGGTCGTACAGCTGCGCAATACAACCGACAACTTTCCTCTTGGTCATTTGCTCTATCGCTGATGCCTTCACTAGGAATGTGAATTGATTCTTCTCCAGAAGCCATTTTAGCCCCAGAATAGAAGTCTTATCGTCATCCTGAAATACTACCGATGACCTTTCCTCGTAATTCATGCTTTTCATCAGAAGTCTGGAATTTGACTTCCACTTTCTCAAATCAAAACCTGCACCTTTAAGCACAAGGTCGATCTCTGCCGACAGCGCTATTGCTTCTTCTTCGGAATCCGCACCTGTCGTACAGTCATCCATGTAGAAGTCTTCCATGACTGCCTTTGCGGCTCTCGGAAATTTCCTCTCTTCGTCTTTCGCACACTGCATAAGCGCTCTTACAGCATTGAAAGCTGAAGAGGTCATTCCATAGGTAACGACAGTTAACCAGTATTCTTTCAATCTTTCCTGTGGGTTCTCTCTCCAAAATATCCTTTGCAGGTCCCATTGCTCTCTTGCCACCTTAATCATTCTAAACATCATCTTTATGTCAGCGTTTATCGCAATTCTGTGGCGACGGAAACGCATTAAAATGTCAACCAGATCTTTCTGTAACTTCTCTCCGTTCATCTGCATTTCGTTCAGCGAAATTCCCTTGCTCGTCTTACAACTGGCGTCAAAAACGACTCGGAATTTCTTCGTCACACAATGATGTGGTATGTGATAGACGATCTCTCCTTTTACTTCACCTTCGACTGGTCTCATATGCCCTAGTCTTTCGTATTCTCTCATGAAGTCAATATACTTCTCTTTCTATTCACTATCGCCACATAATCTTCTTTCTAGCGCGAAGAATCTTCGTTTGGCTATCTGTTCGGTATTGCCTATGTCTTTTCCAAGTTCCTTTAATGGAATTGTAACTATATATCTTCCTTCTTTATCGCGCTTGTATGTCTTGATAAAATTTTGTTCAACTTGCTCCTCCTCTTCCGTTCTCATAGACGCAAACCCAATTTCGTCCATAGACCAGAATCGCTTGAGCAACTCATGCAGTTGATTGTTGTCCATACAAGCTACCAAGGCTTGTTGACCATCTTCTTGGGCTTTTAATCTGTCCTGCTCACCGAGAACAATCTTTCCAAAAGTCGTATCCATACATAGGACCCCACATCGATGCCGCCCTTCCACTGAAACCAACACCTCAGCCAGGAATTTGCACCCAAGTAGTAGTTCGATGCGACCCTCTTTCCAATATTGCGGATCGGCCAGCAATGAATCCTCAAATATGTCTTTCTCTATATCGATCGCATTGTGGCTTAGCCGCCATTGACTATCCTTTGGCAACACCCAAAATACTTGCTCGATTAAATCTGAATCTTTCGTGTCGAACCAAGGAAAAATCTTGAGAACGACCTGATGCTTAATATGGAAGGGTTCTCCTTCTATACCAATAATCTTTCGTGTCACCTGCATTGGTGCAAGCAACAGACTTTCCCATAGCTGATAAGAAATCAAATTCGACTGAGCTCCAGTGTCAAGAGCGCCCTGACCGGCCCAAATTTCTTTTCCTCAATTTCTATTCTTAGCTGCGCCGTTGGCGTCAAAACTAAACCTTTTCTTTCCCTATCAATAAAATAATTTGAATAAGTCATTGAAAATTCCTTATTATTATTTCTTTTAAAGTTATCCCATGAGGCGGCACTGCCTTCATTGGATAAGAAATCGCGTCTTTCCCTTTGAGTCTCTCCTGCTGTCTTTCCTTCTGTCTCTCCGTCTTTCTCTGTTGAAATGCGGGCTCGTTTCAACGGCGGCATTGTTTTGATTCTCTCGATGTATTCTTTCTCTTTCCACCTTCCTGGACCCGGAACACAGTCGCCTCCGCCTTTTGTAGTTCCTTCATTGAGCATAAAATACTATTATGCATCTGCCTTCCAGGGCATCTGGTGCACGGTTCCTGGTAGCAGTCTTTCGTCGTATGTCCCAATTTCAAACAAATGGGGCAGAGACTCTTCTACTTGACCACTCGATTTCGCGCTGCCAGGTTGAGGACTTGGAACTCCGGACAGTTCCAGATGGGGTGTTCCATGGAGCGGCATACATTGCATGGCATTCTCTTCATTTCTCTACTCAAATAAATAATCTAAATAAAATTTATTCGAAAGCCACCAGGTGTTAATTAACCACTCCATCATATGAAGATGAAATATTTTGGTTTTACGTGAAAAGCCAAACTCCATCACTGATATTTCCTCATTCGTGGTTCTGCTAGTAAAGGCAAATACAGAAGCGAAACAGCAGCGGTTCATATATTATGATTTATGAGAAATAGTTCTTCCCCATGAAACTACCTGTTCTATGCTCCTAACTTCAATCTCGAACAGCAGCAGCATTGCTACTGCACACGAAAATCGACAAATACTTTTTTTTTTTATCTTATCTTTCTTCAATCCTCTATATTCTTTCCTCTTTTTTTTTTTTTTTTTTTTTTTTTTTTTTTTTTTTTTTTTTTTTTTTTTTTTTTTTTTTTTTTTTTAATCTTTCCAACTTGAGTTTATATTGTTTTCTTTCCCTGCTAGCTTTCTTACTAAAACTACACTTTTTATTCTTTCCAAATTTACGTCTTTCCAATTTAATCTATGTTTTCTTTCTGCTGGCTTTCTCACCAAACTATCTTTCCAAATCTTCAAATCTTTCCAAATCTTCAAATCTTTCCAAATATTCAAATCTTTCCAAATCTGCAAATCTTTCCAAATATTGTTATATAATTTGTCTTTATATCAACACTACTTCTACTACTAGCGATCGCTAATAATTTTATCTCTACTAACTTGTTTTCAAAGTTCAAACTACAAATTTATTTTATAAATCTTTCACTTGAAAAAACTCTTTTGCTCTTACTGATGCTTACTGGCACACTCCAAACTAAAGAATAAATGAATGCCGCTCACAGCAGCAACAACCAACAGAAGCAACAGGCAATGGCATGCATATTTCTTTTGCACCCCTTTTCGCATGTATAAACCTATGTAATCGTATATTTGCTTGCTCTCATTAAAATATTGCAGAGAAGTAAGCAAAAGAAAAGAATCGAACAAAAAAGAAGCGTTACCTGAGGATGAGTGTGTTGTTATTTTCTTGTTTCGTTGCCACGCAAATGGCAAATATTCATTCTGGTCTCTCCTCAATTGTCTTTCGTCTTGTGTATCTATATGTGATGTGTGTGTACCCTCTGTCATTATGAAAAATGCTGAAATGAAAATTCTTTCGTCGCGAGTCGCGACCACAGCTGCGCTGTGTTAAACTTTTTGTATGTCTTTCCGTGTGTCTTTCGTTTGTTATTTTTTGTTGCGTACATTCAGACCGTGTGTACGTACGTGCCTTATGTAGCATTGTTTTTATGAGTAGCGGACTGTACTTTCTTTCCTTCTATCGCTTTTGTATTTTATTATTTCATTTTGTACTTACATATTCTCTGAAACTTTCCGATTTTGCGTTCTTATTTGTAACTTCTTTCCTTATGTATATGCACTGGATCCATCTCCGGCTCGTTATGGACCAATGTTTCTGAGTAAATTAAAAATAAAACAAACCATTTTTATAGTGGAAAATATTAATCAAAAACCACTTCTATTCAATTTTATTTGACTACAATAAATCAACTTTCCCTTAGTCTTTCCCCTTATGAAACTTAGTCTTTCCTTCGCGCTGTTTGAAGTATAACTCACTCTCTTTCGATCAAAACTCATGTATTTATAGAAAAACTTTCGATAGGAATACTTTTCGTTCTTTTCATTCTCGTTCTTTTCAATCATCGAACACGAGAGTTGCCAGCTCTCGTCGTTCGATACAGATACCGAGAAACTTCACATTTATTCATTTTTGTATAATACATGACATAATGAAAAAGTTTTACAAAACAAAACATATATTCGTGAAATTAATAAGAATTAGTGCAAAAAAATATATATTTGACAAAGTGGATGAATATTATTTTTCCCTAAAAAAAAAGAACAAAAAATTAACCATAGAAAAAAAAAGTTCGTAGGGCAACTCTGCAACTCTTTTGAAATGTCAGTTGAGAGAGCGAGTCTCTCACAGCTTCCAACTGGAAATATGATGATCTAAAGCTGTTTTATTATCAAGATCTGATCCGGATTGGATCATTGTGATAATTAAACGCGGTTATTATCACAATTAATAAAAAACTGAAGAGCAGGCTACCTTAAACACTGGTAAGTTTTGGAGGTTTTGTGAAAAATTCCACTAGAATTTCGTAATCTGTAAGTTCAATATGAGTATGGATATTTAAAGAAGCAAGACCATTTAGTCGTCCCTTACCCATCGTATTTCTCAGGTAAGTTTTGATCCTCCTCAACGTCGAAAATGATCGTTCTGGAGTTGCTGTAGTTACAGGTAGTACTGGCAAGACTCGCAAAATATAATCGACATTCTTGTACTACTTGCTATTGATTGATGTTTGCATGTTTGACTCGATCCGATAAAAGAGACTTACTAGGCAAAAAATCGGTTGTTGGGTCATGATTGATTACATAAGATCTTTTACTGAATATTCATGAAGCGCAATCAGAAATTGTAACATCGCTATTATTTCACAAATTCAGAGAAACGATTTTTTAGATGGGTTTGAATGGTACATCAGCGCAGCGCCTTTCAGAGCGTGCTGTGTAAGTTTTCACTTTTGCCTAAAAGGTGCTTTTTCTCGGATCGCGTCACATATAAACATTTTTAAAATGTAAATTTTTGATCGAAAGATACTAACCAGTAAAGCATCAAGCGCATTTTGGATGTTCTGGCCGTGGATTCGTTATCTCCGCATTTTGACTTCTGACAGAAAATTTTCTTTCGAACATTCCGATATATCTTCGTAAAATGTGTAGAGGTCAGCGCATTTCTTTTCGTTAAATTCTTGAAACATATGCCCGAAGCTTTGGAAAATGGATTTGTGTTCCGAGAACTGACTTTTGAGTTGAGAAATGAACGTATCAAGAAACAGAATGTAGAAAGAAATTCTGTAGTAGTTTTCAATACTTTGTGCTTGAGCGTTGCAACGATTTTTTTGTTGATTGCAACGGCGGCAGCGGCCGGCGCGGCGTGGCAATTTCATTGTAATTTCGTACTCAGAACAAATTCTAGCAACTACTCATAAATAACGAGGAAAGTTGAATCTGCGTTTTCGCGTTTGTACGTAAATTCATTCAAAGCGTCATTTGCCAGCTTAGTAGTCTCACCCAAATCTTGGTTTTTAGATTGCAATTCCCGACTCAAAAGCAAAACAATCGAATTAACTGATTCCATAATGTGACAGGCGATTTCGAATTCAACCGTCGAATTCGCAAGATGCAATGCATTTTGCGAAGTATCTCGATCTTTCCACGTTTTGATTTCTTCCAAAGATTCAATAACAGCCGGTTGCAATTCATCGTACGTTCCAACTACTTCATGAGACTGAGCCCACTTGGTAGGATAAACAGACTTCAACTTTTGTTTTTTTTCTCAATTTTGTTTGTCATTTTTGAAATTTCTTTGTGTAGAAATTGGTATAAATGTCTTTTAGGCCAGTGAAAAAATGCTTCAATCGCTCCGATAGTTCCTAACGCATTTTTGATTCCTGACACTTCGCATGCTGCATTGACTGCCAAACTAAAGCTATGTGCAATGCAATGTACATAAATTGCCAGGGGGAAATACGATCTCAGATGAGCCTGTGCACCAATGAATTGGACACTCATTGCCGGAGCTCCGTCGAATCCTTGGCCATAAATATATATACATATATATGTAAGCAATCGACGCCAACATCATGTAAATAATTTCTGATCTAAGCTGCTAAACCTCGTACATATATATAAATAAAATTTTGAGTAATAGACCCCCCCCCCATGCCCAAATCCTGGATCCGCCACTGTTTCCAACAATATCTCATCCATTGAAAGAAAATCTGGGACGCTAAACCAAGTTGGTGTATTTAGAAGTGCTTGTAGATCGAGCCCTCTAGATACAATATCGGCCGGGTTGATACTTCCCTTAACAAAATGCCTCTGTTGCATCTCTATGTTCGCTTGAATTTTGGCCACCCTGTTCGCAACGTAATTGTCCCATGTGTATGAAGGCGATCTTATCCATGCTAGTAACGTGGTTGAATCAGTATAGTAACAAACCATTTTTATTTGATCAGATAGTGCGGGAGCAACTTAGCTACTAGTTCAACCATGAGAACGGCTCCTTGCAGCTCCAACCTCGCTATACTAGTTGCCTTCAGAGGACCAACCCTTGATTTTGAACATAATAGTTGTGAATGAATAGTTCCATTGTCCTCTACAGATCTTAAAAACACACATGACCCATAGGCGTTTTGACTGCTGTATGAGAATGCGTGCAGTTCGATGTTTCTTTCACTGCTTGGACAAGAGACATATCTTGGTAAGCTTAATTCTTTCAGCATCGAAAAACTTTTCAAATAACGAATTCACTTCTTTGCTTGATCTTCAGCATGATAAATCTGTTTTCCATAGCTCCTGCAAGAATAGTTTTCCCAGAACTATTACGGGTCTAAGTAGTTCCAAGGGATCAAATAACCTCGCAAGATTGGCTAGTACGGTTCGTTTGCATTCTTTCTCATATTGATTAAATTCATCAAAGTCAAATTTAAATTTGAATACATCCAAAGAGGGATCCCAGATCAATCCCAACGTTTTGATCACTTCAGATTGATGAAATGCAACTAGTTGTTCTTTATGCTCTTCAGGAATGTTCTGCAATATATCAGGATGATTACAACAAAATTTTCTTAGCTCAAAGTGGCCCATTTTTAAGACATTGTTGACATCTGTTAATAGGTTTTTAGCCTCGTCTATAGTCTCAGCACCTGCAAGACAATCGTCTACATAAAAATTGTTTTTTATAATCTGCGATGCAAGAGGATACTGTTCCTCAACATCAGTTCAGCTGGTAAAATTGGAGCGGACTGCTGCGTTCCGATCTGCACAAAATTAGCTGCAACATTCTATCACAAGGATCTACTAACACTTTTCGGTACATTTTGCTAATGTCATCCGTGAAAACATATTTGTGCATTCGAATCTTGGTTATAATGGAAAATAAGTCTGGTTGAACTGTTCGACCAACCATTAAACTGTCATTAAGTGAATATCCAGAGGTACTTTTAACTGATGCATCAAATACCACTCTTAGCTTTGTTGATGTGCTTTCGGGTTTTATAACACAGTGATGAGGGATTACAAAATGAGTATTGCACAGTTTGCTTTCGTCAATTGGACTCATATGACCAAGAGCTTCGTACTCTCGCATAAAGTCTCCGTATAACAATTTCAGCTCTTGATTTATGTCTAGTTTCCGCTCAAGCGCCAGGAAGCGCCTTTTAGCTACTTCGAGCGAGTCTCCCAAAACAACGCTTGGATCATCTTTACATGGTAACCGCACAGCAAACTGATGGCTGTCATTTACTCTTACGTTTTTCTTGAAATGTTCTTCGCAGTCATGTTCCTCTTTGCTCATGGTATTTGCTGGCATATCATGATTTTCCGTTTCCCAGAATCTCCGCACCAATTTGTCTAAAGATAGCGTAGGACCTGTAGCTATGTGGCAATGAACGGGAGTTGATGTGTCTGTTTGTATTGGTATGCTTCCAGCCAATATCCAACCAAGTTTTGTATTTCGTTATAAAGGAAGATCATTTGAAATCTTGACTTCTCCTGGCAAGAATAGCTCAAGAAATATGCCGGCCCCTATTAACATGTCTATACGTTGATTCTTAAAGCTTGAAGGATCTGCCAGTCGTATATTAGGTGGAATTTTCCAGCGAGACATGTCAATTTGCGCACTTGAATTATAGTCATTAATGCGAGGCATAATGCTTGCCTCTATAGTTGCCTGGAATCCGGATGTTCTTGACTCAAACGTTACATTAGTAAAGAAATCTGCCTTGCATTCTTTACCCCCTATTCCCGTTATTGGCACACTCTTGTGACGTTGCTTGAGGCCCAACTCAGTGGCAAGGGATTACGTTAAGAAATGTAATTGTGAGCCTGAATCTAGCATTGCACGGCAAGGGATGCTCGTTCCGTTGGATGAAATGCAGTTTATAACCGCTGTGGCGAGATATACCTGACGCACTCTTTCTGGCCCTGATGCAGTATTTACAGATTTTGAGTTTACGAAATTTTCATAAAGCTTACCAACATTTGTTGAATTATCTGGTTTGTTGATCTGCCTATTTGGAGAGTAGTCTTGCTTAGTCTGCTGTGGATGAAGAAGTTTGTTGCGTCTTCCTTCGCATTTTTGGCATCCTCGGGACTGGCATGATTGGGCGAAATGTCCTTTCTATAGGCAATTCTTGCACAGCATCAGCTTTTACACAGCTTTTATTCGTTCCAGACCTGTAAGAGACAAAAAATTAGTACAGTTATATATACCATGAACTCATAGCGCAATCGATACTATTGGCACTAGTGGCAGCGACTAACGCTGGTGTTTTTTTTTCTCTCTTCACGACTGCAAATTACTTCCAATGTTTGGAAGCGTGATTCCACAAATTTGAAGAAAGCATCTAAACTGGGACTGCTTCTGGGATTCTCTAAGATTTGTTAAAACAGCGTTCTGCTCTCCTTGTCCAACTTTTTTAGCGTTAGATAGACCACTATAGGGTCCCAATTGGTCACTTCCAGTCGTATTTATAATCCCATTCCAAAGTGTCTAATGCCGTTTTCGTTTGGTAAAACTAGAGTACCCTTTTTTTTAGAGTACTCTGATTTTTACTCTGAAAAAATTTCTAGAGTAGCAAAACTTGCTCTGAGGGTAATTTTTGACAGCAAAAAGAGTACCATTTTTCCCAAACGAAAACGGCATAGCTTTGGACAGCTCTTAGAACAGTGTTCAACTCCAAATCGTATTCATAAACACTTTCATCGCTGTCTAAGGAACGTCTAATTTTAGACACCGAAATTGGTTGTCTAAACTATGGCTAAAGGGGCATTTGCTACAGCAAAAAAAAATTTTGTTGAACATGTTATAAAACACTGTTGAGAGCTCTAAGATCGAAAAAAATAAGTAGTTTGAGGTGCAAAAATACTACTTTCAACAATTTAATTTATTAATTGCACAAATTTTATCGTTTTATGAGACTTGGAAAAGCTGTAACTCAAAGTCAAATCAGCTGCTTTTTTGGTCTGGTTCAATTGCTACGCCACACTCTTTCAGAGCCATTTAGTTGTTGCACTCGTATATCAAAACACAAAAAATGGTACTGCACGGATACATCATGAACGCCACCAGTTAGTTTTTCATTCGATGTTGACAGTTTGAGGGTTTGTTTCAGAGATAAGAAATTAATTAGATGGCAAACTTCACACACACATTGAAACTGCCTGCAAGCTGATTTACCGAAAATCACCTCTACTACTTTGAGTACAGCTTCCAGTCCACACACAAAATCTAACTACTACCACTTTGAGTACAGCAAATCTCACTACTACCACTTTGAGTACAGCTTTCACGTATTCACATATAGAGGATGAGATTACAAAAACAACAATGTAAACAAATGGTTGTTGCGGGGCAAGAGAAGTACATAAAAGATTGCCATCTAATTAACTTCTTGTCTCTGGTTTGTTTAGACCACAGAGTAGATAATACAGAGTATCCACTTCCACCCCTTCAGCCCGAAACACCCGCAAAAAATTTTTCAATATGGCGTCTTATTTCTGAGTTTGAGGCTCTGTGCTCACTAGTATGAACTGTAAAAACTTAACAACACGCCTGTATCGGTATGAATTTTTTTTACTAATTTTTGTCTTTTTCAGTGAAATACTGGTCAAAATGGAAAAAAAAGTTATTTCCTGCAACTTAAATTCATTTTTCTAAATTCTAGGCTGCATGAAAATTAAAAATTATCGATTTTTTTTGCAACCAAAAAAAAATTTTTTACTTTTCAAACTCAACTGACTTTGATCTGTGGGAAGTGACGGCCAGTGCGGTTTTCCGGGTGCGGTTTTCCGGTTTGATTTAGCTTGTAGGCAAAACGCACTACCTTGCTGCAGTGGACTCTCTGGTTATACTCTGTGGTTTAGACCACAGAGTATAACCAGAGAGTCCACTGCAGCAAGGTAGTGCGTTTTGCCTACAAGCTAAAACTAAACCGGATGCCCGCACCGGATGCCCGCACCGGCCTTCACTTACCACAGCCGCCATTGTGTGTGGCCACAGAACAAAGTCAGTTGAGTTTGAAAAGTAAAAAAAAATTTTTTGGTTGCAAAAAAATTCATAATTTTTAATTTTCATACAGCCTAGAACTTAGAAAAATGAATTTAAGTTGCAGGAAATAACTTTTTTTTCCATTTTGACCAGTATTTCACTGAAAAAGACAAAAATTAGTAAAAAATTTCATACCGATGCAGGCGTTTAGTTAAGTTTCACAAAATATACCAGTGTGCACATAGGGTGCTTTCAAAAATGCATAGTTGCGTTAGTCTGACCAATGCATAACTTTCATAAATGCAAATGACAAATGTAATAGTTTCATTAAAGCAAAACGCAAATATTTGCAGCGCAAATGTGCAAATGCTTTAATTCGTTTGCTTTTCGGTTTTCATCTTCAGAGAAAGAGACAGACATTACAACACAACAATTTTTTTTTTTCTTTATCTAAGTCAAATGTCAGATATCGAGAAGACTATTAACTACCGTGGAAAAAATACAAAACAAGGTAAAAGTACAAAAAAATGGATGAAAACTCTTCAGGCTCCAAGTGAGATATTAACAAAAAAGTACTGAATTAAATAAATAAACTGTTTTTTTGGATGGAAAAAGAAAGAAAAGTATTTTATGGAACTGTGTACACAGAAAAATTCTTTCAATTCTTTGACAGGTGACGCAAATCCGAAAAAGTGTACATAAATGCATTGTAAAATGCATGCGCAAATATTTAGAATGACGTTAGTCTGATTGCAAATGATCGCATGTAAACAGAGCAACCGTGCAATAATGAAAGCACCCATAGCCTTAAACTCACCACACGACAGAATGACAGATAGGCAAACAAAAACAAACCAATTTCGTTCGTGCGTGGAAAATATTTTTGTTGAAAAGTTTCTTTATTCCTTATCTCAGATGCCGTCAACTTAATCTCATTACTTTTTATACATTGTCCAACATTGTGTACCGTTTGTGAGTGCTGGACGCAAAACCGTGGTAAAGACTCTTCAATCAATTTAGGGAGCATTATACTATCACAGAAGACGGCGGAGTCTCTACGCCATTTCATCCACCCTACGCTCGGTCGATAGTAGATGTTCTGGAGTTGTTGTTTTTTAGCACAAATTTAGTGATCGACTGCTCCTTTTAAACAGGAGTAAGCCAGAAAAGTAATGTACATAATCTGAATTTAAACTAAAATATGTAGAGTTAAACCCGAGTACGTGAAGATAGACTGTTGAAAGATAAAGATGAAGTTGTTGGTGTTCAATGTAAGACACCAGTAATGACATGTCCAAATGACTATTGGCTATGCAGCACATCCAAGGAGTGCATACCACCTGCATTTGAGTGTGACAATGTGCCAGATTGCTATGTAAGTCAAATAATGCTAACAAAAGGTATGATTCTGATTTGTTACTTTTCAGTCGACTGTGGAACTCAACGGGTGGATGTGTTAAGGAAGAACGCCGTCTGGAAGTTTTGTATCGTGGTGTCTGTGGTACAATTTGTGATGACTACTTCGGACAGATAGAAGCTCAAGTTGCTTGCAATTACCTTGGACATTATGGACCTGCGGTAAGAGATTTGTTTAATACACTGTATCAAACTTTGTATTGATTTTTAAAAACGAACTTTAGAAAATTGTGAAGAATGCCTTCAGACCGGGCACTGGCCCAATTTGGCTGGATCAACTGTCGTGCTTTGGCAACTAAACCACTTTTGACACATGCAATCATTGGTCTTGGGGTGAACACAACTGCAACCATACTGAAGATGCCAGTCTAAAGTGGACAATAAGCCCTGCCCCACGTTCGCCAAATACTCAAACCAAAAACTCCCATAGCTCCGAAGAAGACTTACAAATTTCGAATACTGATGACATCGGCATGGATCTGTACCCAATGGAAAGGTCCAGCAAGGCTGCAAACTCACATATCTTTTCGAAACAACAGTTTTAAGGGGTTGATTATTTTATCAACATTTAAAGGTGCTTACTAAGTATTTATAAAAAAAAATGTTTTTATATATGTAAATCCGTTTGAACTTTTTAATGGAAAATTTTATTTTGTTATACTGTAACATTTAACCAAAAACATTTATTAAAACAATTTTGATAAATAAAATAACTTATAACAATATGTTTCTACTATTTAAAAGAATTTTCAACTAGGTGTGATCATAGCCACAGAATCCGCAATACTGGCACACCACCAGGAACCTCTGGATTACTTTGCGCTCTATTTCTTCACTTGATTTGTTTGCTGTTTCCTTGTCGTCAGTTGAAGGTGGTGCCTTTACGGCTTTTGTAAATTTTGTTGGGGTTGTTTAGGGCTGCGGCTGCAGCATTTTCCTGTTGTCGACTCATATGAATGCTTTCTTCAGCTTTAGAAATAAGTTCACTTGCTGATTCTTGAACTGAAAAGCCTACTGTCACAACAAAGTAAATGTTGGCTCCAGGACTCTCAACGCACTGAATTGTTGTCTTACCATCGAACGGAACACCTACTTGCTCGAGCATGTCTTGTACTGTGCACGATTCTCTCGGAAGTGTAAATGTTATTAAACGCTGTTCCTCTGAGGCCAGGATCACCAACATCTTCGGACTGTTTCTGTCATTTTCGGAGTTATTTTGAAACTGTTGAATGCTGCGATTTTGAATGACGCGCTGAGTTTGAATTTCGTAGTTATTATGAGATGTTCGCTGTACACTTGCCAATGTCATGGTTTGTTCAGTTGTTTGGGGATTATTTGTTGTACCACTAGGTGTGGGTTGGATAGCTACGCGTGCAACATTACTTAGAGCAGTCGTTGGCGATTGACCAGCAGTCGACAACTTCAGCTTTTGGGCCACAGTAATGGGATTTGCTGTTTGTTGGCTTCGTTGCATAGGAGCTACTTTGTGTACTGGAGGATTGCGTTTTTTATACTCGCTAAGGGTCATACAAGTGCCATCATGAGTCAAAATAACTGGTTCACTTTCAGCAGGCCTAGTTCGGCCACTTCGGGTTCGTCCTCTAACAGGTGGGCCACCTCTGCACCACGTGTTGGTGTAACGGATAATGCGGGTAGCGATTTTGTTAGGGATCTATTCAACAGCTCTCCCGCCAAAGTTCTTTTCTTCTCTTCTTCAATCTTGACTTGGACAGCAGCGGCAGCACAATCAGCAGATGCATTGGCGGCGGCAGTGGCTGGACATGGCATACGCTTAGGATTCTCAGTGAATACTCTATTACAACTACAAAAATGAGACCAAAAATGGATCAAATCCATAAAATATGCGAATTGATTTTTACACTTACCGCTCACACTTGGCATGATCATAGCCACAGAATGCGCAATACTGGCACACCGCCAGGAATCCTTGTAGATGTTTGGAGTGTACGGTTCGAAGAACTCATTGTTACGGTCGATGCAGTTGACATTGGAGCAACAAGTAGAGAGTACCGAACGCCATGTTTGGCAATTTTTAATTTAAGAGCAGCCCAATCCCAGAGGTCGGTTGGAGTTTTGTTTCACATGTCTTATTGCAAGATATCTTTGCTGACTGGACTTCTTTTGTACGTTTCATATGGGCCTTCCTTCTCAGCCAGCTCACAACTGGCTACCAGAACCTAGAAAATCTGCTGGTTGATCGATTTAAAAATTAATTTACAAGAAATAAAATATTACAACATTTTGCAATATTTTGCAACTGTCAAAGATAAGTGTCATCTTGTTTTTTTTTTTATTTATTGAAGTTTGGAACTTCACCACGACTCCATTTTTAATCAAGAAATACGTCGCCATTTTGAATTCGTGTTGAAAAATTTTTTGCGGGTGTTTCGGGTTGAAGGGGTGGAAGTGGATACTCTGTATTATCTACTCTGTGGTTTAGACAACTGTTGGAATGCATTTATAAATACGAAGTTGGCTAAGGGTTGTCCAACTCTTTAGACACCGTCTAGTTGGACAGTTGTCTAAGGATGTCCTAAGCAAATTTTATAAATACGACTGTTCGTATCCAAGATTGGATTTTGCATGCATTCCCTCCTTTGTGGCATCATGCAATCGTCTCAGACTGGAAGCTGTCCCAATTGCTGGTGATTGTGACAGCAATTTCGACAATTGAGCTGTCAGCAGCAACCTTTATCGAACCGATCAACCAGAGTATTCCATGCCACGTCATAATTTTTAGCAGTGGGTTGAAAATGCTGTATTAAGCTGTGCGCTTCTACTGTTACATTCGCACGTAGAAAGTATAGCTTTTGCGCAGCAGGAATCGGTTGGTCATGTATTAGCTGTTTAAACAGATCATAAAATTGACGACAGTTGAGATAATTCCCAGCGAACTTTGGCAGCTCAGTTTTGGGCAATTTTATAGTTGGAGCGACTGGTGACTGCGATGGCTTCTCAATAGATTTGGTATTATCTATTAGATCACACAGCTCCACCAACGCCAGCTCAACTCGGTCTTGCACGTCGAAATAGCGTTCGACCTCGTGAATGAATAAGTTTTGGCCGAGTCTCCTGAATAGTTCCGCAACATCGCTCCATCTCCGCTCAATTGACCTGGACTTTATCTTGCAGTAAGCCTCGCTTTGTCCCAGAGCCAGCTGGGTGGAAATTCTCTCCAGCGTCTTCTCCAGGTGGCTTACGAGTAATAGAAAGATCTCCTTGGTGGTCGTTATGGAAGGCTGATTATTTGTTGCCGCTGCAGATGCCTGTTGGCTTCCTTCTGTCTCAACAGCAGGTGGGTTTACCTTACTCTTGGAAACTTTCTGAGTTCGTGACTTCCCATCAGCAGAAGTTTCCTGAAGTCCTTTATCTATTCCGTCTGTGCGAATGTTAAGATCACTTAACATTCGCTCATTGATCTTTCGTATTGCTTCGTAATAGTCTTTTTTGAAGTACTGATGGTCAAGCTGTTCAGCGAATTTATCCCGGATAATGCTATCCGTCTCATCGAAGCTCTGCCAATTTGCTTCTAAATTGGCCCGACTCTCCACCAAATAGCTTAAGGTTTTCCTTATTTCGTAATCTTTTGTATTATTGCGGCTTATGCGGCAAATTTCTTCTCTTAACCTTTCCTGGTTTTCTGAGTAATACTCCAAGTCCAGTACACTAACACTTTCTGCTTGACTCATTTTTTTTTAGTTCTTTAGTTCACACGACACAACCACGCAAACAACAAAAAAAAAATCACTTGAAATTACAGTTATTATAAAGAAAACAAAATAAAGCAGGCAACTAAACTTTTTTAGTTAAGTGTCCTGTCACGGTCACCAAAATGTAAAAAAGAAGAAGCAAGTACGAACACAACGACGGTTCAATAACGACTCCATCAGTCAACACATTTTATTTTCCGATTGTCTATATATTTGAGTTTTGGCAATACACAAGAATTGCAAGCATGCAAAACTGAGTTGCGCGTGCAATACCTCAACTGTGGGGCCAGACATTTATAATTGATATTATGGATACACGATATGCGTGAAGATGAATTTTTTGAATTGTTCCCACAATTGAAGTATTGCTGACAATACTTTTAACATATGCTGACAATACTTTTTACATACTCCCCCCTTTGAGGGTTTTTAACTCTCTAAACTAAATTTCTAACGAATAAATTTTTCTAATGTCCAGAATTTTGCTAAAGCTGGCATTATCAGCTTCGTGAATAGAATAACGCTCAAATTTCTCAATTTTTTTTTTTTTTATCGAACTTAGTGTTGGATTTTTTTTAATGTTTAAATTATTTTAGAGATATAAATTATATTAACGTTAATTCAAAATCAGGCGAAAGAAAAATTTTGTTTTAATAGCATCACGAAGGGCACGATTAACAAAAACCCCATGTAAACGTATCAAGCTGTATATAAAAGATAAACATATACCCTCATGCAGATTCAATTCGAATGTATTATCGATGTACGAAACCGTGGTAAAAAAAAATATAAGTCACACTCTAACGGTCTGCTTTTATTTGTAAAGAGATTAAGTAAACTAGTAAAATATAGAAAATTAAATTTTACGAAAATAATTGTGTTTAATTTAAACATATTCAATAAAGGATGAGGGTTCTGAAGGAAAAAATGACCACATAGTTAGGGGATGATGCCAGTAGTCTAGGCGAGTAGGACGATGTAGGAAGGGAGGATAAGAAAAATATCTCACATACGCCAACTACACCTCAGCGTAGTGTCAAACCAACCCAACATCAAAGCCTGGCATGAGATTTTTTTTGTTGCGGTGAATATATAGGGCCAAGAACCCACCCCACCGACGAGCTAAAGAGGGTGCAATCATGTCAGCAACGCCGCAAGCCAAAACAAGCCCGTTACATCCCTTCCTTTTAGATGACCTCGATAACACCTCTTAAAAGTAACAGTTTCTTATAAAAGAAAACTTAATCTCATGCAAGATATCTTGTAAGTTTTAGATATTATATAATTTAAACCGTTTTATGTTAATTCAAAATTAATTCAATTTTCTTTTCAATTTATTGTTTCCCTTTTTAAATGCTTTCTTCGATGATTTAGTTTTTTTTAAATGCTTAAACAAGCTTTAACAAAAATTATACTTTTATGAAATAAAACGAACTGAATAGTAACCCGAACTGTAAGATTTTACAAATCATTTCTCTTAACATAAACTATGCATAAGACACCAGATCATATCATTGCTTTGTGCAAAGAGCTTAAAATATAAAAGTACTTGTCATCTCATTAGATATGAAAATGTCATCGCTTAAAAAAAAATGCTAAGTACTGCCAATACAAATTCATTGTGTTGGTGAGAATTCAGTGGGAGTCAGCACACGACAGTGGCTCTCCCTGATTAATGGCACAGTGTAAGCGACACACTCATCCCATCCAGGAGAACGCCAGGCAGATTCGCGAGTTTCCTTCCGCTCTTGCAGATTTTTATAACCTGAAAAAAACTAGCTTTTTCACATGTATGCTAATGAAGTTTGTGTCTTACACCAAATGTGATGCACGTTATAGAGTCGACCGATTTGTGAAAAGAATCCCGCGTATGCCTCGTTGTTGTTTTGACGATAGTTGATGGCTCGAGCCCAATTGTTTCCCCATTCGATCATTGTTCCTGGCTTCAGACGGTAAGACCTAGAAGCGGATGAGCATATGAGAATTTAAGAAAAGATGTTATTTTAGCTTACCGCATTTCATATATGTTGTTTCCAGTGCGATTGATTATTTGTGGCCAGTAACTGAATGCTAACAAATATTGCAAGTGACGTGATCTGAGAAATTTGCCGCGCTCATCCATCAATTTTAAGTAATCCTAAAAATTGCAATAGAAGTAAAAATTCAGAAAAAGCAAATGATTCTGCATTTCTTGTAAGGAAAATACTGTGTTTCACAACCCAAAAGAGAAATTTAACCACTTTATCACTAGAATTAGAATTGTAGGGTAAACGCACTAGTAGCCGGACAGTGTTAGTATCCGGACACATTGACCTTTTTTTGCGATTAAAAGACCCATCACTCAAAAAAATCCACAAACAACAAAATACATGGGTCCTTCAATGTGTCCTATACATGCATGCAAAGTTTCATATGCTCGAAATGCGTACTTTAGGAACTACGCATCATTTTATTGCTTAAGGTTTGAAGGTGCGGTCTCGTTGTCGATTTGTGTAAAAAAAAAATAGTGGGAACAGTTTTTAGTAGTAAGCAATTGAACAAGTAATAATTAATTTATTGTAATGGAGACATTGGTTTCGTTGGAAATATGATTAACTAAAACAATTTGCAAAAAAAAAAACCAAATTTAATAAAATATTTGCCATTATTTGTGGTGGCCGGGCACTAAAACCAAAATTGAATTTGTTTTTCAGTACCCAGACATGCTGTCCGGGTACTAACAAAGTGCGATTATCATGCATATTCAGTACCCGGACAGGGGTTGTTTTTCGTAAAATTATTGTGTCTGGATATAAAAACAAAAGGGTTCGAATACTAGATCAGTCATTTTAAGAGACTTATGCCGTTTTCGTTTGGGAAAAAAAGAGTACCCTAAGGGTACTCTTTTTGCTGTCAGAGTGACTTTGTGTTCGTTTGGCTGCTCTCAGGGTAATCTGAAATTACCCTCAGAGCAAGTTTTGCTACTCTAGAAATTTTTTCAGAGTAAACTCACACCAACATAAATGACATTTCTCGTTTGTCATTCTTGACATCTCATTTCGAATTTTGCGTTCAACGGGCGAGTTTATATTATTGTAAATAAAATTAAATTAAAGTTTAAAATGGATCCCAAATTAGTTTTCGTACTTAATGAACAAATCAAATTATGTAGTGAACATTGTATACACATAATCTACAGATGTGTTCAATGGCTTTTTTTTAGATCAGAACAGCACAGCACAGCACAGAAGCAGTGAAAAACGTCAGGCAAGTTAGAACAAGCAAACTTGTCAAAAAAAGCAACAACAAAAACGAAAAAAAAAACAACCACCAATTTTTCTTTTTCTGATATCAATTTAATTTAGCGTATTTTCGTCACGAATAAGTAATTTTATTTTCAGCACAAGGTTAGGTGTTGATTTCCTGATTTTTAAAAATTTTTTTCAACTTTTCACAACAAATTAAAATTACAATGCGCTTAAAATACTACGAGAAAAAAGTCAACAGCTGCTTTTGACAGTTTTCACCAAACTTGCACTTGCTCAAGAGGAGGTGCAGAAAATGCTGTGCTAAACTGTTCTAGAACAGCTCATTGAACACAAAAAAGATCAGAAAAGAACAGAAAATTTCTCATTGAACACCAAAAGGCTGATCTTTTCTGTCTGAAACTGTTCTAGAACAGGTCATTGAACACTCTTTACGGTTTGTAGTAACGGTATCAACGCGGGCGTTCACAAACCTATCGGTTTTGGTTTGCATAACTTGTCAATGCTGTTTTTCTTGTTATCCGAGCTCAAAAAAATTTCTTACTGCTTAAAATTACCTTTGTCAATATAACTAATATAAATGTCAATCAATCTGGACATTTATGAAGTTTATTTTGTCAGTTTTTACTCCATACAAAAAATGTTTATTAATTGCTCATGAAATACGCAGAGATATGTTTCTGAACATAGTCAATTGCATTGAAAGCAAACTATATGTCAAACGCACACATACATTGACAAAAACGGAGTACTCTGATCACAGAGTAGATAATACAGAGTATCCACTTCCACCCCTTCAGCCCGAAACACCCGCAAAAAATTTTTCAATATGGCGTCCTATTTCTGAGTTTGAGGCTCTGTGCTCACTAGTATGAACTGTAAAAACTTAACAAAACGCCTGCATCGGTATGAATTTTTTTTTTTACTAATTTTTGTCTTTTTCAGTGAAATACTGGTCAAAATGGAAAAAAAAGTTATTTCCTGCAACTTAAATTCATTTTTCTAAATTCTAGGCTGAAAAAATTAAAAATTATCGATTTTTTTTGCAGCCAAAAAAAAAATTTTTACTTTTCAAACTCAACTGACTTTTATCTGTGGGAAGTGAAGGCCAGTGAGATCATCCGGGTGGGGTCATCCGGTTTAGTTTAGCTTGTAGGCAAAACGCACTAACTTGCTGAAGTGGACTCTCTGGTTATACTCTGTGACTCTGAATTCATGTTCGTTTGAGTTGTCAAAAATCAGGGTACTCTAAAAAAAAGGGTACTCTAGTTTTACCAAACGAAAACGGCATTAATCATTGAGAGATCTAATCATTTTAAGAGACAAGCCCTGTATGGATACAAGAAATGTGCGCTTATTATCATTATCTTATATTTTGTGTCTGGGTACTAAAACAAAGGCGTTCGGGTACTAAACTTTGCTGTCCGGGTACTAACGCAAATGGAACTTTTCAGAATTGTTATTTTATTAATTTTAACAATGATCTCTTTGCAATTTACATGAACGCCATATTACATATTGAGAAATGTCTATATTCTTACAATCAATAAAAGTTTCCGCGGTATAGGGATGTTGGAAATGGATCGAATCAGAAAAATATCGATATATCGATATATCGATATATTTTAAATAATGAAATGTGTGACCTTAAAAATGAGAAAAAATAATAAAAAAAAGTTGTAAGAAAAACAAACATAAAGAATTAATTTCATTTAAAAAATGATTTTCAACCCCAGTGCCCAGTGATCAATGAACGTTGCATGAATTTTATGGGTTGTTCCTGTAAAACAAAACTAACAGCGACAGGTATAGAAAAGAGTTTTCCAACTATGAGAAATGTATGCAAGGTATATTAGTTACATTATACAGGAAAAGGCCCATAAATTTCTATTCATTGACCACTTAGGTTACAAATCCTTTTTATTTGTGTTCGATATTTTGGTTTAATACTGTACACTGCGAAATTATCAAAATTCACAAAATGATTTGCTAAGTGGTCAATGAAAGGTTGCACACATTTTATGGGTATTTTCCTGTCTAATATAATATAGTGAAAGGTATAGAAAAGTTTTTTTTAATAAATTTGGTATGTTTGCAGGTTAGTTTCTAGTACCCGAAAAAAGTATCGTTTTTTATACCTTTTCGATACTTGAATATTTATATCGATATATCGATATATCGGTGAAAAAAATATCGTCGATATATATCGATATATCGAACGAAATATATCGATATTTTTTTATATCGATATATTTTTGACATCCCTACCGCGGTAGCATTTATGGTTACAAAATGGTTTGAAGTCAAAGTTGAGAAAAAAGTTAAGTGTCCGGGTACTAGTGCGGTTATCCTATATAATTTTTTTAAGTTAGTTAGAATTCTTTAACGAATTTTTGAAGGAGTAGTTCTCTCAACAGAAAAAAAAACAACGGCATGCAATAAAAGAGCACACATTTTGTTAAAAAAATATTCGTCTTTCTCTGATTATACGAAAATTCCCTGAGAAATACTACTACATCAATTTTATTTTTAAAGATAGCAAAAAAATTTAAAATTTTTTTAACCTACCCTAAGGCCGTGTGTGAATTGCGTTAAAATGTGTGTTAAAATTTAACCCGCGTTAAAATTTCACACTAATGAGGTGAATAAAATGGGTTAAAATTTATTGAGTTGTGGAGCAGGTTAAAGTGTGTTAAAATTTGATGTTTCTAGTGATACAGAAATTTGCTCTTGCTTTTGTATTCAATTCAAACAACGAAATATGAATCAAGAAAAAAAACGAAGGCAGGCTGGAAAACCATACATTTGAAATCAATTAATTTATATAAATTCAATGCTTTTAAAAAATAAAACTAATTGAAATTAGGATAAATCTGGATTTTCATCCAAAACAACAAGAAACAAGAATTGGTACAAAATACTTTAAATTTGTCATTTTTCTAAACCAAATACGAGTTTATTGTTTTGGTTCTTTTGAAATGTATGAAAGACATCAGCCATGAAAACTAATTTTCAGTGTTATCACACCGAATAAATCAATTAATCAAAATGGGAACTTTGTTTGAATATTTTTTATTGTTGTTTTAAAATATGACATTAGAATCGAGAACAATAAATAAAAAAGATTTTTTTCAGTTTCACATACTTTTTATTAACCCTGTTTTCTTAAAAATACGTTTTGTAAGAGAAATTATTTTTCCGTGAAAAGGAAAACCAATTTTTGTTCAGGGAAATTTCTTAAATTATCGAAGGAAATTTTTTTAACCTACGCAGAAATCTTGGTTAAAATAATAGTTTTAACGCAATTCACACAGCAAATGGCTAAATTTGATCCCATCTCAAACAAGACGTCAAATTTTAATCGTGTTAGAAGTTTTAACGCAATTCACACACGGCCTAAATAACGCAAAGTTTTGTAAAGGTTATATTTAAAAGAAAAAAAATGAATTTTTTTGTAAATCTTGACATGTAATGTTAACCAAGAAAACAATACTTTCTCAATGTTTTCGTTCGAATACTCAATTTTGTTTTTTTCATGTTCGGACCCATTACCAACGATAGTCAACTTCTCAGCCCCAGCTTTCTTAGTGCCTTGGTCAAAATATGACTCTCTATACTTTACTGTACTTCCGAAGTTGGGTTTGAGGCAAAACTGATTAGCCTTCCTAACGAGGCGGGTTTTGCGGCTAAGTCGTTTCAAATCGATAAAAGAGATTGAGACAGTTAACGTTTCGACGATGTTCAAGAGAGCCTATCGTTCCTAGAATTTAACTATCATCTATCAGTCTTAACGCTTTGCTTTATAGATTGTAGCCAGATCAGAAGTGATAAAAAATTTCCTGTATCGTCTCAAGAAATCTAAGCATTTAGCAGCATTTTTGGCGACTTCAAATGTGTGGTCATTCCAACGAAGACTATTGTATACAAACATTCCAAGTACTGATAGCTTTTCGCTTTCTTGCATGCAGGTACCATTCATGGATAATGGCAATGAGGTTATGTTAAGTTTTGATGACAAATGACAACATTGTGTTTTCGAAGCATTGAAATCTACTCGGTTTTTATTACCCCATTTAAAAATGCTGTCAAGGTCAGACTTCAATGAGCTAATCATACGCAACCGTTTCAATTCCATATCCGAAGAGCAGGGACGTAAGTTTGGAACCGAATATGAGAAGCTGAGGGCTGATTCGTCAGCAAAACAATTGAGAGGATTAGAAGTCTTAGAGAAGAGATCGTTTATGAAAACATGGAAGAGAGTGGAGACAAAATGGAGCTCTGGGTCCCACCAGCATTTATTAGGTGAGTATCAGGCTCATCCAAAACCACTTGTATTGAACGTTTGGATCCAAAAGCACGCATTTTCGATAAGAGAGCTCGATGCCAAACTGTATCAAATGTCTTGAAAATATCAAGCGCAATAATCTTAACTCTATAAAACAGTCTAAGGATTTATTCCATTTTTCGGTGAGATATGCCACCAGTGGACCTTTTGCTAGGAAAGCCGTACTGCCTGTGTTATTATATTGAAACTCAATTGCTTTTGTTCTAATGGTTTTATTGTACGAAGTTTGTCGTGTTAAGATTGAGCTGCGACTGGTCTCGCTGCATTACCGTACATCGTGTACCACTAGGCAAATAATACATAATATATAATACATAATACATAATTCATAGTAAGACAGTTAGAGAGGTAATTAGAGAGAATACACTGCATAGTTGGGATATAGTAGTAGTAAATAGATTTTATTTTCTTATTCAAATCGTTATGTATTACAAAATCAAATAAAGCATGGCAATGCCGTCTGCCCAATTGACAATTCAAATAAATTACATAAATAAATTAGTTGTGTCTAAGTCTCTTAAATATCCTAGACAAATTTTTCTTATTTTTTTTTTTTTTTTTGATTATTATTAATTTTTCTTACTTCAAAAGTTTTCGGGGAGAATTCTGTTTCTGTAAGCTTGCGCTACTTAGCAGTACATGAAAAGTTTATGCACCTGCATTTCGTTTAAATACTCTATCATTTCACTGTCGGTTAAATAATTGCAGCCGAAGAAAAAGCTCCTGGTTTCTATTAAAACCGGGCATTTTCCTAGAAAATGGAAAATATCTTCTCTTTCCCCCCGATTACAGAGGCTGCATAAGCTGGGAAGGTTCTCTCTATGTGGCATATAATTCAAATGTAGAAGTTCTGCACGAAGTCTCACCATCATCGAGATATGCTCCACACTATTCTGGTCTCTGAAGTAGTTTCTTTCTCCTAGGTTATGGCATAGGCGACTGTAAACAACTCGGTGTACAGAGCTGGTGGCATCTTCGATATATTTCTCTCTAAGCTTTTCATCCACCATTGTAATTAACTTATAAAGTTGACCTTTCCATACGCTAACATTTTCAATGTGCAAGTCTAGCTCCATACCACACCATTGCGCGAGCTCGTTCCATTCCGTATACCAGCTGTATTTCCGATTGACTACGTATAAGGCAGCTTTCTTGGGAAGTCTTTCATGATCCATGTTCAAAACTTTGATAATATAGTCCACCTGGGCTTTGAGGGTTTTGACGAAGAGTGGTGATAATCCTGTTTCCAGCATCAAGGCGTAGTTTGGTGTGTTGGACGGGAGGTGGAATATCCTTTTAATGTAGAACCTGAGCAACTTTTCCACACTTCCATATTGCTTGTATCCCCATACCTGTGACGCATAGAACATAATCAATTCAGAAAGTGCTTCAAATACACGAAATTTACAACTATGAGCTATACTTCTGTTAGAAAAACACTTTTTCCACGTAGCTCCAATAGCTCTCTTTGCTTTAACAAGTTGTTCACTCAGATGCTTTTCCATACTTAGGTTTTTTGCCAAACACACTTCTAGGTATCTAAATTCGACTTCAATAGATGTTGAATTGTAGAACCATCTTTCGTTTTGGTTATTTCTTCCTCCACCATTCCTGAAGATCATTATCTTTGATTTGTTTAAATTAACTTGAAGATTCCAAGTTGTACAGTACCTATACAGTTGATTGATCATCAATTGAAGGGGGCGAGGTAGACAATAGTACTATGTCGTCAGCGTAAAAGAGGGCCTTTATATTACTTACTTACTTAGGTGGGCATTACAGTTCGGGGTGAACCTGGGCCTCAACCAACATCCTTCTATAACGATTTCGATCTCGGGCGAGCTCTCTCCAGTTTCGCACTCCAAGTCGGTTGAGGTCTTCATCCACTTGATTGCGCCACCTAAGACGAGGTCTTCCCCTTCCGCGATTTCCCTGCAATGTGCTTTCGAAAACCCGACGAGCCGGAGCGTTTGGGTCCATCCGCTCTACATGGCCCAACCATCGTAGCCTCGCGATGCGTACTCTTCTGGCTATGCCCATGTCGCGGTACAGCTCATACAGCTCGTTGTTGTATCTTCTTCTCCACACATTGTCTTCGCATACGGGACCAAAGATCATTCGGAGAATTTTTCTTTCGAAACGACCAAGAGTTTCCTCATCCGCTTTCGATAAGGTCCATGCTTCCGCGCCGTACAGCAGGACTGGGATGATTAAGGTCTTATACAAGGTCACATTGGTTTTTCTAGAGAGGGTTTTGTTTCTCAATTGCCTTCTTAACCCAAAGAAGCAACGGTTGGCAAGAGTTATTCTCCGTTTGATCTCCGCACTGATGTTGTTTTCCGTGTCTACAGCGGATCCTAGGTAGACGAAGTCCTGTACTACCTCGAAGTTATGTCTGTCTATTGTGACGTTTTGTCCAATTCGTCCATGTTCTGTGTCCTTGTTTGATGACAGCATATACTTCGTTTTGCCCTCATTAACCATCAAACCCATTTTTGCCGCTTCTGTTTCAATACTCGCAAAAGCACCTATGACATCACGCTTTTTTCTTCCCATTACGTCAATATCGTCTGCATAGGCGAGTAATTGTACAGACTTTTGAAAGATTGTCCCTCTGGTGTTGACGTTTGAGTTTCTTACAATCTGTTCAAGTATGATGTTGAAGAAATCGCATGACAGTTTGTCGCCTTGCCTAAAGCCTTTTTCGACATCAAAGGTCTCGGTGAGTTCTTTTCCGACCTTGACGGAGCAGCGTGAATTCTCCAAAGTCATCCTGCATAGTCGTACGAGCTTTGCAGGGATGCCGAAACTAGACATGGCTCTGTACAGCTCGTCTCTGTAAATACTGTCATACGCGGCCTTGAAATCGATAAAGAGGTGGTGAATATCGATATTATATTTATATTGGTCCCCGCAAATTCTACACCTCCGGAAATGCAATCCGTTAGATCCCCTATAAATAGCGCAAATAAGAGAGGGCTCAGTGCACACCCTTGTCGAACGCCAGACTCCGTTTGAAACCATTCAGATAATTGTTCCTCATTCCAAACTGCTGCCTTAGTTTCCTTGTATAGATTCTGTAAAACTTTTCCAAACTTTGTGGAAATCCCAAGTCCATAGAGCTTGTAGATAAGCGCTTGCCTATCAACCGCATCAAACGCTGCTTTGAGATCGATAAGGAAGCTGTAAAGCTTTTTTCTGTTTTGAAGTAAAGATTCTCCGATGCTTTTTAGTACAAAAATATGATCGACCGTAGAGTACCCCGTCCTGAAACCAGCTTGATATTCAATCAATTGCCTGCAGAACTTGTAACGACCCTGACATACGAAACTGGTATATTGAAGCGAATAACCAATACAAGAATCTGTGCTTAACAAAGAAAACTAACTTCGATAATCAACAAGCTCACTTACTAGGCCAAACCAAGACCTCAAAGGACTTTTGGAGGATAGCAAGGATGATTAATGGTTTAAACTTTCAAATTGGTGTTGGAGTATCTGCTGATGATCTCTCTATTTACTTTAAACGTCTTCTAATAGACAATTCAAATCTAATGTTTTCGTATGCAGACCCCCTTATTTTTGATGACTTTTTAGATGGCGAGATAACAGCTGTGGAAATACAGGCTGCTATAACGAAGTCAAAAAACGGAAAGGCACCAGGCGAGGATGGTATTCCGTACGAGTTTTTCAAAAATGCAAATACAAAACTAATTGACCATTTAAAAATCCTTTATAACAACGTTTTCTCGAAAGCTGACATACCTTCATCGTTTAAGAAATCCATTATATTCCCTATCCACAAAAAGGGTTCACTGGAAAATGTAGAGAATTACAGAGGTATTTCATTCATGAACGTCTCAGCCAAGATATTTTGTGGAATACTTGTGGAACGGTTAGAAAAATGGGTAGAAGAAAAAAATATCCTGACAGATCAACAAGCTGGATTCAGAAAAAACTTTTCAACCATAGATCAAATATTTACGTTATCCTCAATTGTATAAGCTTTCCAAGCAAGAAACAAGAAAATTTATAGCTTCTTTGTAGATTTTAAAGCCGCCTTTGACCTTGTTAATAGAAGCGCATTATTCTATAAACTGTCACAGTTAGGTCTCTCTACTAAATTTCTAAGAGTCATTCAAAAAATGTATTCTGAAACAAATGCAACAGTCTGGGATGGAAAAGACTTCTCGAAATGGTTCGAAACACAAACTGGTTTAAAACAAGGATGCCTTCTTAGTGCCTTACTATTCTCTCTTTTTATAAACGATATAGAAAAAGATCTGCCTGGTGGAATCCGAATTGCTAATACGATCATAAACGTCTTGTTGTATGCTCATGATATGGTCATACTATCTGAAACTCCTGAAAAACTTCAGTTGCTGATAAATCGGCTAACCAGTTACTGCACAAAATGGGGACTAAAAATCAACACTGAAAAGTCGAAAATTATGGTCTTTTCCGGATCATCACGAGTACAAAGTGTATACAGATGGTTTTATAACGGAATTCAATTAGAAGCTGTGAAGGAAATCAAATATCTAGGAGTAAAATTGAACCAAACCTTAAAATTTGATAAACATCTAATGGATAAAGCCAATTCCTGTCAAAGCTTGTTGAATATTTCCTGGAAAAACATATTTTCAAACAAACGGATTATACTTTCAAAGAAGTACAGAATATTTGACTCTGTAGTCAAATCAACTCTTTTTTACGCTTCTCAAGTTTGGGGATCAGACGAGTACGAAGTTATCGAAAAATTCCATAGGAATTTCCTGAAAAAACTTTTTAACTTACCAATAAAATCACCAAACTACGCAATCTATTTGGAGACAGGTCTACCAATGCTTTTTACAAGTACTCTCAAATCACAAGCGGATTACATTATTAAAATAAGTTCATATCCAGACTCTCGATTAACTAAAAAAATGCTCTCGTATGAATTGAGAAACCAAGACTGGTGGGTGTCTAGGTGGTTAGACATTGGAAGCGGATGTGGAGAATCAATTACATTCGATCTCAACAACCTGGACAATTTGAGGTGTCAACTATATAGAACAATCCAAAAAAAAGAAGATTCCATCCGTGTGTCGTTCATTGAACAAGCCTGTAAATCAGAAACTAGAATATTGTATCCTCTCCTGAACTACAACCTGAAGGATAAGAACTACTTTAATGACAAATTCAACTACAGTGAAATATCTCTTATTTTTAAAACAAGATGTGAGTTACTCGGTTTAAATGGTACCCCATATAATGGAAGCTTCAACCAATTTTGCAATATTTGCAACCTGAAAGCGAAAGAGTGTAACGGGCTATTGGTTTCATCGGGGTCGTGCTGGCATGCTGGTCCGGCTCCTGCTCGCCGTTGGGCGTGGGAACTTGACCCCTTAAACCCGCTGACAAAAATCATGCCAGACTTTCGTGCTGTCAAGGTGTTTTTAGCACACGAGAAATTGCCTCTACCCTCCCTACCTTGTCACCTTACTCGCCTCGGTGACCCTTAACTGGCATCATCCCCTACCTAAGCGATCATCCTTTCCTCTTTAGACTCCTCATCCCATTTTGATCAATTTAGTTAATACACATTTTATCTTCAATTTACGATTTCATATATTTGAAAATTTCCTACTCATATTTCACAATACTATTTACATGCGTCGTAATTGTGTGTATTTCTTGCTCGTGATTGGCTTTATGTTTACTTTATGATGTGTGTATGTTTAAATTAGTAATTTAAGCAACTGGACTTGTAAAATATTCAACTTCTATGTTCTTTGTATTGTTCTTTTAAATGTACTTAGCACTTTCTATGTATTCAAATTTTTAAACGTAGCTCTTTGTGCACGTAATTAAACAAACAGATTAAAATTATACAATTAATGAAATTATAAAAAAATAACGAATCCGAAACTAATTTCAATACACGCAAGACAAAAAAAAAACCCGGGATTTAACTTCCTCTTTTACACGATTAAATTTAAAGCAAGCAATGGTCCCCACTTAACCCCAAAAACCAGATATATATATGTAAATTTTAATATAGTAAAAAGTGACAGGGCGCATAAAAGACTTACCAAGTGTCGATGATTTCGTTGTTGTGGCCACAGCATCCAAATCCTCGATGGTCTTTCCCGTCGTAACTACTATTTCGCTTTTGTTCTCGAATTTTTAAGCTAATTAAAATCAATATATATAAACTGGTTAGCAAACAAATTAAAATTACGTTAACGCGCGTATTTGCTGTTAATATCGGATTCACTTCACAAAATTTAAAAGAATTAAGAACAAAAAAAAACTGAGCACACACTAATTAACATAAATTTGCTCGTTGCCTCGAAAGGTTTGAAATCAGCCTCCTACACTCAATATCCGAAGCCTTTCCTTCCGGATTACACCACCTTTATATCTCTCCTGACGAAGAGCCTACTTGCAGGCTAGTTAAATATGTAGCGCACCACTTAATTAATTAAGTGTATTTTTATTCTCTCAGGTAAGGTGCTTCCTATTCAAATAAATACAGGTACTTTTGGTACCATAAAAGAAAATAAGTATGGCTGCAAACCATTCACCGACAGAAAATTTTACCTGCTAAATTATGGCAGCTGAATATATATTATTTCCTGCAGAAAACTTCTGGGCAATTTTACTTCTCAGCAAGTACAAAATATTCCTAGTTATCTATAACAATTATACGTTATACACTTTAAAAAAAACTATTTACTTGAAAAAAACTTACACGAACGAAATAACCTTCATCGGCAAAATAACCATGAAATTGGTTTTCCTTGGAACTTCTGGTCCGTTTGACTTTGAATTTGCTAATGACGCAAACAGCACAATGTCAAACGGATTCAGAATCTCAATGTTATGTTTCACCGCTTATTTGAGAGGTCATAACGTTCTTTTTTTTCTCCTTTCCCTGCTCTAAACAATTCCTATCTTCCTTCTTAGCAACATTTATAACATCTACCATATAAACGAGTTTAGCATATGCTTAAACCATCTTTCTCTTTCCTAACCACTTTCTGACCACCTACTAGGGAATTTTTATGTGTCAAATTGACAAGACCTTCCTCCACCTGTCATAAGTGTTGTTTACCTTTTACCTTAAGTATTTTCCGACTCGTGCGCGAAATAATTTGTTTAGTGGTTTTATTTGTGTTTATTTAAATAAAAGAAAAATATTTCGTTACAGGGCTTCGCTATTTTGGATGCGTTAAAGCATTCAAAACACGCGAACGAACCCACGTACCCATAAATCGCCCTACTTTATTCCTATGGACCTATTCTTATCTGTCCATACAAAAATTTTTCTTCGCGAGCACGAGGCGGCGAGAAAAGATAAAACGTAAAGAATAACCTAATAAAAAGTAGTTTTCGGATGGTGTGTGCTAAAATTGAGAAAATGAAGGGGAACAGCGAAAACAAAAAAAAAATATAAATATAAATAAGATAAAAAAAAATATATCACTAAAATCACCCCCAGTGTAAAAAGTGTACAGTGAGTGAAATGTGTATATACACAAAAAAAATATACAAAAAAAGTAAAAATATGATTTTTAAAACAACGCCGGATCAGCTTTACCTCATAACGTGGGTGCCGAACCTACATAAAAGCCGGGCTGTATTTTGCGTCAGATAAGTATTTACTATTATTTCTTGATTGGGGAACCGATACTTTGTGGAACGTTTTCTCTTGCTTTCAGGTTATTGTTTGATGTCTTTGGCGTGGTAGATACCTATAAGTTTACCATTCAGCGTTTCCAGTTCGTACATGCAACTGCCTACCACTCTGCGGACACGACATTTGACAAACTTAGGAAGCAGTTTTGCATTGATTCCCTTTTCAAAGCTGCTCTGCGTAAAGTTTCGATGAAAAACTTCTTGGCCAACTTTAAAAGACACGGGACTTGAACGTAAGTTGTATGTTTTTCTTGACTTAACGTGTGCCCTGAGTAAGTTCTCTGATAACCTTTGTCTAGTAATGGCAGTTTTAGCACAGTTTGGTACAACCAACAATTCGGGGTCAGTCAGAGCATTCAAATCTCGTAGTAAACGATAAGATGAACCATGGGATATCATCGTTTGTCCAAACAACGCAAAGTATGGCTGGCATCCGATAGATTCGTGCATGTCGGATCTCAATGCACATGCTATGCTGGACAGATGAATATCCCAATCGTTTTGCTCCTTAGAGATGAGCACTCGCAATTTACTCAAAAGATTACGATTGACTCTCTCCGAATTGTTAGCTTGTGGTGAATACAATGCCGTACGAATGTGCTTAATGCCATAGTTTGCCAATAAGTTTTTGAACTCATTGGAGACAAACTGACATCCGTTATCAGAATGAACAAACTCAGGGGTGCCGAAAGTATGAAATATTTCACATTCCAAAAACTGAGCAATTCGTGTCGCGGTGGCTTTCGGGAGTGCTTTTAAGAAAGTAAATTTAGTAAAGTGATCTAACGCAATAAATATATAAACGTTTCCTCGTTTTGTTCGTGGGTAAGGTCCTAATAGATCGACGAATAAACGTTGCATCGGTCTTTCCGAAACGATTTGGTTATTGATTGGCGGGCGAAGGGTTACATTTGGAGCTTTTACGGTTTTGCACGTCTCGCATTCACTCACGAACGTTTTTATATCCGTTACCATTTTCGGCCAGAAATATTTTTCGCGTATTCGAGCGTACGTTTTAGCGAAGCCGCTATGGCAGTTCAGCTTAGTATTATGGGACATTTCGATACATTTGTGAGTGAGTGCATCGGGTAACCAGAGCCTCCACAGCGAATCCTCGTCGCTTACCTCGCCGTTCCTGAACCTTACTCTTTTGTATATATATTTTCCCGATACAACAAGGTCAGGAAGTGCAGGTTGATTGGAGTTGACATTTTCTCGCAGTTGGGAATATTGCTCCGAATTGAACTGATCCGAGTCGAGGTCGACCTCTGCGCCTAATGGTATCAAAGAAAGCTCATCCATTTCCATTCGCGATAGAGTATCCGGAACGACGTTGAGAGATCCTTTTCGGTGTTCGATCGAAAAATCAAAACCTTGAAGTTCCAAGCTCCACCTTGCCAATCGTCCACTCAAGTCTTTCATGGACATGAGCCACTTAAGGCTTGAGTGATCTGTGATGATCGTAAAAGGTAATCCATCAACATACGCTCGGAACTTTCGAATACTCAATACCGCTGCAAGACATTCTTGCTCTGTCACTGTATAATTTTTCTGAGCTTTGTTAAGCTTCTTTGACATATAGGCAATCGGTTTTTCATTCAAATTCTCATCCAACTGAAAGAGAACACCACCCACTCCTTCTGAGGATGCATCGCACTGGATAGTGAACGGCTTTTTAAAATCTGGTTGCGATAGCACGGGAGCCGAAGAAAGCGCAGTTTTGAGTTTATTAAACCCATCTAAAGCTTCAGGTGTTAGCTCAAATTTACTCTTCTTTTTCAAACAATCTGTTAGAGGAGCTGCCAGATCGGAATAATTCTGAATGAACCTCCTGTACCAACCGGTTAAACCTATAAACCTACGAACTTGTCGTTGAGTTTTGGGAATCGGGAAATTGACCATGGCTTCGATTTTAGCAGGATCCGTTTTTAGAGTTCCTTGGCCGATAATGTATCCAAGATACTTAATCTCTCGCATGCAGAACTTGCTTTTGTCGAGGTTGATGGTTAAGTTCGCCTTGCGGAGACATGCAGCAACTTCGTTTAATATCCGAATGTGCGATTCGAAATCGGATGTACATATGAGGAGGTCGTCCAAGTAGACGAAAACATTCTCTCTGAGGGATTGAGGCAACATTTTATCAATGACGCGTGACATTGTAGAACCAGCATTGCTCAAACCAAAAGGCATAACCTTGAATTGGTAGAGTGGTCTACCTGGTACTGCAAATGCGGTCTTCTCTCTTGACTTTTCATCAAGAGGAATTTGCCAATAAGCGTCCTTCAAATCCAACCCCGTGATAAAATGAGTGTCTTTTATTCTACTTAACAACCCCTCAATATGTGGTAACGGATACGCATCTTTCACCGTTACTGCATTCACTTTCCGGAAATCCAGGCAAAGGCGAACCTTACCGGGTTTTCTGACTAAAACCACAGGACAACACCACGGTGAGTTGCTAACCTCGATTACTCCAAGCTCTAGCATGCGATCCAGCTCCTTATAAGCCTCTTCTTGTCGCACTGGAGACATAGGATAGTGGCGAGATTTAATCGGAACCGCGTTACCTGTATCGATCGTGTGACCACCTAGCGTTGATTTACCTAAACCTAAGACTATAAAGTTAGGAAACAGCTTCTTTGTTAATTCTAACTGAACAGATTGCTCTGGAGACAGCGCAATCAACTCAGCATCATCTTTCATGTTGACATCTCCTTCATGTGACCAGACATCAGTTTGGATTTCGCTTAATTCAGGCATAAGATGGAATTCTCTCCAAAAATTCATCCCAAGGTAGAGTTTTTGAGTTAGATTGGGAATCAGGTAATATGAAATGGGTTTAGTGACACCTTTGTACTTGGTCTGAATTTGGCAATGACCAACAATGGCATGGGACTTCCCATCGGCAGTACGCACAACATTTTTGTACGACTTCACTTCAACTCCAATTCTTTTTACCAAATCCCAACACTCGCTACCTAGCACAGAAATAGAAGCTCCGCTATCCAGTAAACCAAAAACCGGTTCATTGTTCAGTTGAACATTGGCGTACATTCTACCATCTGCGTCCGACGAAATGATGGATTCCAAAATTGCTTTGCGAAAGTGTTGGCGATTTCTGAACCGATGCCGACACTTTTGTATTTGGGAGCTAGCTACACTATTATCAGTTCCCATAATTCGAGAACGAACCTTATAATAGTTAAGCTTACGCTCATGAAGGGATTTAAGGTTGTGAACAATTATAGGGTGAGTTTCGACATCACTTGATTTTTCGTGTTCCAAGATCTTGAGTGGAACACGGTTGTCACTTGTAGTGTGATTTAGTTCTGTTTCGGGTGGTCGGGGTTGTTGTTCGCCGGACGAAGATCCCCGCCCCTCCTTTCGTCCCTGTAGGAGTTTCCCGGATGCTTGGTGCATTCTGGAGTACTGACTCCTTTGGTTCCACACACGAAACAAAACAGCTTTCTCACATGAGAGGGACACATATAAAAGCTGTGACCTTGCTGATCACAGTTCCAGCAGATGAAATTTGCTGTGGAGTTGGTCCTCTTAGGCGGACCCATGGCCGCGATTTCCTCACCAGTCAAGTCCATTACTTCGTCGCTATCGAGAACAGAAACTTCATGAACTGACTTTTGTGAAGAGAACCTCTTCGCCAAAAACCTTTCCGCAACTCTAGCCTTGTTTCTTAATTGCTCAAGACAGTTGCAATCAGCTGACAGCAGGATTTCTCCAAGTCTGTCCTTAGCATTATTTCGCAACACATCAACCAGTTTCTTTTCATCAAAAGGCTCCTTAAGACGGTCGTTAAGAACAACGACGGAATTATAAAAATCGTCAAACGATTCCTTGTACCCCTGCCTACGAGTAAGTATGCGCATGTACACATCTACATCGTTCTCCAACCGCCCAAACTCCTTTTTCATTGCCCTCTTCACTTCCGCAAATTGAACTTCCGGGTTCCTCTTTAAATAGGACCAAAACCAACTATTGGCTCTTCCAGTCAACAACGTATGGAAGTTAGAAGTTAGTTGCTCATCGGTGTATTCACACGAAATTTGAAGGCGGTCCACCTTAAATAAAAAGTCGGTAACATTTTCGGTGCCGTCATACTTAATATTCCAACGGTCTAGTCGACACTTATTCGTGGAACTTGAAAATGCGTTGGACAATGAACTTCGGGGTCTGGGGGTAGGTTGGAGACCGCGAGATGTGCTAGCCTCTGCACCTGTGCAGGTCTGGCTGCTTCTCGCAGTATCAAGGGCACTCGGAATCGAACTAGGCCGACTGACGTCCTCCATCTTGTTTATGATATTGACCATAAACTGATCCATTTGTTGGAAGAAACGGACTTGATTTAACATCAAGCTTCGGTCAATTTGCGAAGCCAAGCTTTCTACGCTTACCAGACCACTGGCACTAGCACGATTTCCTTCTCTGACGTTTTGAAGGTCATCACGATCCCCGTCCTCTAACTGCCTATTATCATTCATTTCGAAGGATAAATCTGAGTTTGTTGAGTTTAATTCTGAGAAACTGAATGATCTATCTAAGTTGAACCTGTCTATTCGACTGTGGTATCTTTGGTAGAACCTCTCAAATTGTTCTGCGGACTGAACTTGATACAAATCAAAATCTTCAACGATTGAAACTCTACGATTTGAGCTCATAACTGAACCACTCAGAAAACTCACAACTAAACCACCCCAACAATCAACACTCAATGCAATATCACACAATAAAAAAAACAAAGTATGCCACAAAAATTGAAACTAAAAAGAAGAAAAGATAAACTTTCTAAAATATGCTAACACTTAAAAAAAAATTAAAAGAACCTAAAAGTAAAAACACTAATGTACCTACTGGCCTAAACCACTTACACTTCTGCTTATTGAAAAGAAAACGAAGTTCTAAACAATCTTATAAAAGAATGGACGTAAAACCAACCCAAAAAACTCACAATTCCTGTAAGTATGCTGAATCTCAAATAAAATTTCAAAATGTTAATAAAAATGTTCATAAATATCAAGGGATGAGGATTGCTGTCTTGAGGAAAGACCACTTTTAATGGCAGGGGAGATGCCTTCGACCTGCGAGCCAAAAATAAAAAAAGGTAACTAAAGCATTAGCTACTATACTAAACTGAATCTAATAACAAAAATTTTTCTTCCAGGACATATGCTACCAAATGCTTAGTCGCAAAGACTCTAGAAGAATGACTCAAGATTAAAGCAGGACTTCGAAACAACATCCGTTCGCATTGTCGAGTCTCCACTTGATTAATTTCGGTAGTTGTATGCAGATAGTACCGGACATTGGACTACTCGCTATACAAATAGCTCAAGACTCGGTACTTGCACATTCTATTGCGGAGTTAAAACAATTTTGGTTTCCTTTCCCTTATCGCAACGCGATACCGAAGACATTACCTTCAGTCACCGGGACTTATAAAGGCGAGGAAGCCATTGTTTGAATTAAATTGAAACAAAAATGAAAATTTAAAAGAAATGAAAAAAAATTTAAAATGAAATGAAAAAAAAGAAACTAATAAAACTAAAAAAGTAAACTAAAACAAATGAAACGGCTCAAAAAAATAACTGCCTCGCTATCAATGATAGCGGGCTCCACGTTCAAGGGCGCCATTTTGTAACGGGCTATTGGTTTCATCGGGGTCGTGCTGGCATGCTGGTCCGGCTCCTGCTCGCCGTTGGGCGTGGGAACTTGACCCCTTAAACCCGCTGACAAAAATCATGCCAGACTTTCGTGCTGTCAAGGTGTTTTTAGCACACGAGAAATTGCCTCTACCCTCCCTACCTTGTCACCTTACTCGCCTCGGTGACCCTTAACTGGCATCATCCCCTACCTAAGCGATCATCCTTTCCTCTTTAGACTCCTCATCCCATTTCGATCAATTTAGTTAATACACATTTTATCTTCAATTTACGATTTCATATATTTGAAAATTTCCTACTCATATTTCACAATACTATTTACATGCGTCGTAATTGTGTGTATTTCTTGCTCGTGATTGGCTTTATGTTTACTTTATGATGTGTGTATGTTTAAATTAGTAATTTAAGCAACTGGACTTGTAAAATATTCAACTTCTATGTTCTTTGTATTGTTCTTTTAAATGTACTTAGCACTTTCTATGTATTCAAATTTTTAAACGTAGCTCTTTGTGCACGTAATTAAACAAACAGATTAAAATTATACAATTAATGAAATTATAAAAAAATAACGAATCCGAAACTAATTTCAATACACGCAAGACAAAAAAAAAAACCCGGGATTTAACTTCCTCTTTTACACGATTAAATTTAAAGCAAGCAATGGTCCCCACTTAACCCCAAAAACCAGATATATATATGTAAATTTTAATATAGTAAAAAGTGACAGGGCGCATAAAAGACTTACCAAGTGTCGATGATTTCGTTGTTGTGGCCACAGCATCCAAATCCTCGATGGTCTTTCCCGTCGTAACTACTATTTCGCTTTTGTTCTCGAATTTTTAAGCTAATTAAAATCAATATATATAAACTGGTTAGCAAACAAATTAAAATTACGTTAACGCGCGTATTTGCTGTTAATATCGGATTCACTTCACAAAATTTAAAAGAATTAAGAACAAAAAAAAACTGAGCACACACTAATTAACATAAATTTGCTCGTTGCCTCGAAAGGTTTGAAATCAGCCTCCTACACTTAATATCCGAAGCCTTTCCTTCCGGATTACACCACCTTTATATCTCTCCTGACGAAGAGCCTACTTGCAGGCTAGTTAAATATGTAGCGCACCACTTAATTAATTAAGTGTATTTTTATTCTCTCAGGTAAGGTGCTTCCTATTCAAATAAATACAGGTACTTTTGGTACCATAAAAGAAAATAAGTATGGCTGCAAACCATTCACCGACAGAAAATTTTACCTGCTAAATTATGGCAGCTGAATATATATTATTTCCTGCAGAAAACTTCTGGGCAATTTTACTTCTCAGCAAGTACAAAATATTCCTAGTTATCTATAACAATTATACGTTATACACTTTAAAAAAAACTATTTACTTGAAAAAAACTTACACGAACGAAATAACCTTCATCGGCAAAATAACCATGAAATTGGTTTTCCTTGGAACTTCTGGTCCGTTTGACTTTGAATTTGCTAATGACGCAAACAGCACAATGTCAAACGGATTCAGAATCTCAATGTTATGTTTCACCGCTTATTTGAGAGGTCATAACGTTCTTTTTTTTCTCCTTTCCCTGCTCTAAACAATTCCTATCTTCCTTCTTAGCAACATTTATAACATCTACCATATAAACGAGTTTAGCATATGCTTAAACCATCTTTCTCTTTCCTAACCACTTTCTGACCACCTACTAGGGAATTTTTATGTGTCAAATTGACAAGACCTTCCTCCACCTGTCATAAGTGTTGTTTACCTTTTACCTTAAGTATTTTCCGACTCGTGCGCGAAATAATTTGTTTAGTGGTTTTATTTGTGTTTATTTAAATAAAAGAAAAATATTTCGTTACAAGAGGACTGCTTCCACATAGTTAGTGTTTGTCCAATCTACATACCCCAAAGATTAACTTACTTCGGAAAGAAATACCTTACCCTGCAGGAGACAATACGAATTTTGAACGAGGGCGATTGGAAAAATTTAGCTAATTATATTAAAGTCATATATAAATACAGAACTTTACTAGTAACAGAATATTTTGATTAATTTTCATTGAGATTAAAAAAAAAAAAAAAGTTTAAAGTTACATATTAAATAGTATTTTGCCATCCGAGCTGACGGCTAAGCCATAGCTTCTAAATTCATTCTTACTTTTAACTATTGTAATAGAACAATTATGAATAAATGAATCTCTTACTTACTTACTTACTTATTCAATCAATAAATGGTTTTGGTTGATCCACGTATTGAGTCTCTGTTGCAAAATTGCGGTAAATATTTTGTACGAAGCATTAAGAAAATTATCCCCCGATAGTTCTCCGGATTTTGCGTACTTCCTTTTTTGTGAATTGGAAAAATTAGGGATTCTTTAAACTCTTGTTGAAAGAATAATTGAGCTTATTTATAAGTTCAAAGGTTCCGTACTTATAGAACTCAACAGGTATTCCATCGGAGCCTGCTGCCTTGCCATCTTTTAAATTCTTCAACACGTTAATTATCTCTTCATGAGTTATTCGCGCATCCAACAACTGATTTTCGATCCTTGGTTCAGCGTAAGCAATGTTGACATTACTGGAGTGGTGATTTAAAAGTTCCTTGAAATGTTGGTATAGTACACTTGGTGTGAGATCTCGATGAATCGTAAACTTATTTCCGTTCAAGTGTTTTACCAAACTCCAAAAATCGGTAGATTTCCTGCACTGCACAAGTCTCCTAGACTCCTCTACGACATAATTATTTCATAATTCATTGTCTCTCTCCATCAATCCAAGGTTCAACTGGTATCAACCTCTTCCTGTTCATCCTAAGGGTTGGATAAGCAAATCTTATACAGGTTGTGGTCGATGCTAATTCGGAATCGGTACTTCTATTTAGCAATAGATTTAGATTATTCTGATAGCTTTCTAAGTTACTGGAATTCCACTTAAGTTTTGGTATCATTTGAAGATTTCTAGTGCCAGATTCTTCATTAATCTCAATTTGGAACTCCGTACTAGTCGGCAGATCATCAGAGAATGTTTATGCAACTACTTTGAAATCTCGCACATAGTCAGCCCATTTTCCAGCTACCATACAGTAATCTATGACCGATTTTCCTTGCCTTCCAACAAACGTAAGTTCACCAAACCTATCAGATGCCGAGGTCCCGTTGACAATTCTCAGTCCAAAAGTGTCACAGAGCTCACAGTTGGGATATCTACTTCTTAATACTACATCTACCCTTTTTGAAAGTAATGGTTGTAAAATACTTTTTTTTTTTTTTTAATTTCAATAACTAGTAAATTTATCATGTGTTACTATTTTACATTAAGCTTTATAAAACTGTAACTGTTTGCTTAGTTGCCCCGAGCGCGTTCGGTAGTGACCCTGTTGTTGGAATTGCGATGATTTTGGTTCGGCATTATGATCGTTTAACGGAACCTGACTGCTTTTATCTTGCTGAACCGATGGTCCTGGTTGCATATAGGGATTTGCTTTGTTATTATTGGACCCAACACCTTGCAGATCACCTAATCTGTTAATATTTGGTATATTTAAAGACTTCCTCATTTGTTCTGTATTTCTTCTTATTAAGTGATTGTTTTCTGTTCGTATGACATAAGATCTTGGATTTTTCGACTAGCCTTACTTTTTTCCCTCCCTCTTTCATCCTATCTATTTCATTTCTGGGTATTAACTGTGGTTGCAGTTGGCTTTGGACAATAGGAAGTTTAGAATTGCTCATTAGAACTTGTGAAGGTGTGCAGTTTAAATGTGCTACGGTACTCCAACAACATTAGTTTATTAGTTTGGCTTAATTCAAGCTAAATACAATTTGATCATAAACTTACAATATTAATATACATTATATAAAAATTTAAAATTAAATAATTAACCTATCTTAAAAGTAAAAATATTAGGGGAAATTAAGGATTACGTGAGTATAAATTATTTCTAAGGGAAGGTACGCTTATATTAAAATAAAGGGTATGCTGTACACTGTTTGCTAAGCGTAGCATTCGAGTGATGGGATTGAAATGGCCATAGTTTGTACGATGAGTGGGAAGGTTATAGAGAGGGATTGATCTAAGGTTGCGGGGATTGGTATTGAGGAAGATATTTTCTAGGAGTGCGGGACAGTCTATGACACCAGTGATTATTTGGTGCAAAAATATAATATCGGCAACTATACGACGCTTTGCGAGGGTATGTAAATTGATTAAAAGTAACCGATCTTCGTGGTACCCGTGGTGTGATGGATAGCATGTCCGCCTGTTAATCCAGAGGTTCGAGTTCGAATCCCACCAGAGGCAAAAATGTTTTTTCTACGGGTATCGCCTTTCGCGAGGAATTGGCAAGTCCTCCGTTAGTATCCATTGCCATGAAAAGCGCTTTCTCGATTAGCCGTTCGGAACCGGCAGAAAATTGTAGGTCCCCTCCATTCGTTCACAAGGGATGGTTGTGAGAAATGCGCTAGGCCCAGGGGCTCCTCGCTCTGTTGCGCCACCCTATTTATTTATTTATTTATCTTCGTAGGGGGTAAGATTAGAGGATTACTCCAAGGAAGGTGACGTAAAGCGAATCGAAGAAATCTTCGTTGAACGGCTTCAATTCTGAGAGAGTGGGTAATTTGGCAGGGAGACCAAACCTGAGAAGCATACTCAAGTATAGGTCTGACGAATGTTATGTAAAGTGATTTTGTGGTGTAAGGGTTGGAGAATTCTTTGGACCAGCGTTTTATTTCGCAATAATTTGGTCGATGTGGAATCGGAAATTAAGCTCTTTATCACAATAAATACCAAGGTCACGAATTGAAGACACTACTGGAACAGGTATGTCACAAAAGACATAAGTCCGAGGGAGTGAGGGGAGGCGTTTGCGTGAAAAGGTCATGAATTGGCACTTACTGACATTAAGTCCTAGAAAATTTTTCTGATACCAGGTTAAAAAGGAATTTAAATCTTGCTGAAGGAAAGAGCAATCAGATAGTTTGTATATAATCTTTATAATTTTTATGTCATCTGCGTAGATGGATAAATCAGAGTGGGAAATAATCTTATCAACATCATTAATAGCAAGGACGAATAAGAGTGGGCCAAGATGACTGCCTTGGGGAACACCGTATGTGGCAGAAATAGGAGTAGATATTGAGCCACGGAAAACTACCCTATAGAAGCGTTGCTCGTACATGAAACGAGCTAACCCATTGAATAAATAGCGGAGGAAAACCATAGGCTCTTAGCTTGAGAATAATTATCTGGTGAGAAATTTTGTCAAAAGCCTTAGAGAAGTCCGTGGTAACTACGTCAACTTCATAGCCTTGTTCTAGAGAACAGAGCGTCCTTGACACAAATTGAGTTAGATTCGTCTTGGTTGATCTGCCTTTTAAGAACCCATGCTGTAGTGGAGAAAAAATTTACTTGCAGTGGAAATATAGGGAGTCATAGGTTAGGTTAAAATAACTGTCAGGAAAACAACTGACACACTTAGACCAGTATTAGGTCCATTGTGATACCATAAGAAATTAAGCGAGGAAGAACCACACTTAACAAAACCATTTGGAGCTTTTGATAAAGCGAAAAAGATGCAGGATATCTGTGTTTGCCAGGTCATTTAGATCATCGAGGAAATATTTTCCTAGATGCCGTTTTCTTTTAAAGGAGAGTGCAGGACATGAGCAGAGGAGGTGTTGAATAGTCTCTTCCTCCTCCTCATCTAGGCAACTTCTGCAGAAGTCATTAGAGGGAACGCCGAGTCTTATGGCGTGTCTTCCTATCAGACAATGTCCGGTGATGACATTGATTACGGAGCTAAAGTGCAATCTGGTTATGGATAGCAAATGTCTTGTGCGTTTAGAATATAGTCCTGGCCATAACTGTTTTGTTGCCACACGTGGTGATACTGTTCCACCACTGATTTGTTCTATCCATTGCCTCTTGCTTTAGCATAAGTTTACATGTAGCGATTGGTATACCAATATTCAACCTGCTGGTTGAGAGCGGTAGAACGGTTCCTTTTCTGACGAGTTCATCGGCTTTGCAGTTTCCCACGATATCTCTGTGCCCCGGCACCCAAAGAAGGTGAATATTGAACTGTTCAGCCATCTCCTTAAGAGATAGGCGACAGTTAAGGGCGGTTACTGAGTTCGTGGAAACGGCACCGAGTGATTTGAGGGCTGCTTGACTGTCAGAGAAAATCCGGATATTCGTTGAGGATATCACGTTTTCTTTAAGCCATGATAGGACCTCTTTGATCGCCAGAATTTCCGCTTGGAACACGCTACAATGGTTAGGGAGGCAGAATGAGAGACTTACGTTAAGTCGGTTTGAGTACACCCCGTAGCCGACCCCTTCTTCTGTCTTTGACCCATCTGTATAGAAGTGAATTGAATCATCTCTCAAAAGTTCTTCGTCTTCCCAGGCCATTCTTGGTGGGATTGAGACTTGGAACTTATTGTCAAACACCAATTGGGGGATGGTGTAGTCGGAGTGGCATGGGATTGATCTGAATAAACTCAAGATTGTAACGTGACCGATGTTGTTATCGGTCCATTGGGAGATAGCTCTCATACGAATGGCTGTACTGCCGGCCATTTGTTTGCTGAAGATATCTAGTGGTATGAGATTAAGGAGTATGTTTAGTGCAGCTGAGGGTGTTGATCTCAGTGCTCCACTTATACATAAACAAGCTGTTCGTTGGACCTTGCTTAAATTATCGCAGTAGGTCCTTTTATCCAGAGCGGTCCACCATACCACTACTCCGTATGTGAGTATTGGTCTGATGACCGCGGTGTAGAGCCAGTGGGTGATTTGGGGGGAGAAACCCCATTTAGTGCCAATGGCTTTTTTGCAGGAAAACAGGGCTACGGTGGATTTCCTGATTCTCATTTTTTTTTTCATTTTTTCATTTTATTCTTTTTACATTTTTTATACATACATCATATTTTATTAGAAGAAGAAGAAGAATTATTAATCTAAATAAACAAATAATAAGTAAAATTTGAGCATCCTCTGTGACAATGATTGTCAGTAGCGAGCATGCATTTCGACTTTTGCTGTTATAAATGTGTATTTTATAAATATAATGTTATATTCTTTCCTCTATATTGGCTTTCCAGTTTAAGTTTTTGTCTAGGATAATACCTAGATATCTAGCTTCGTTGGAGAGTTGAAGTGGGATTCCATTTATTGATGGAGTTGTTAGTTGAGGAGTTTTGTATTTCCTGGTGAAGAGAACGAGTTCGGTTCTCTGAGGGTTGACCCCTAGATCACTTTTTCTCGCCTATTTTACTAGTTTGTTTAGAGCGGTTTGCATCAGATCCATAAGGACGTGAGCATATTTGCCGGATACCGCAATGGAGACGTCATCTGCATATGCAATAACTTTGAATCCCTCAGCTTCTAGGTCAACTAGAAGTTCATTGACGACTAGATTCCATAGAAGAGGGGATAGAACTCCGCCTTGCGGTGTTCCTCTACTGACAGATCTCTTTGCAAAGAAGTTTCCTAGAGTAGAGTTGATTCTCCTGCTTTTTAGCATTAGATTTATCAACTCCACTATAGAACCATCTACTTTGAGCTTCGTTAGTGCCTTTGTAATTGCAGAGTTGCTGACGTTATTGAAGGCGCCCTCTATGTCGAGGAAAGCGCCCAGAGTGAATTCTTTGTGATGGAGGGAATATTCTATAGTACGAACCAAGGTATGTAAGGCCGTTTCTACAGATTTTCCCTTACAGTAGGCGTGTTGTGCTGTAGATAGCAATTTTGGATCTATAGCTATACGCAGGTGGATATCAATCAGTCGTTCTAAGGTTTTAAGAAGGAAAGATGATAGACTTATTGGTCGGAGATCTTCCGGATTTACGTGGGATGATTTCCCAGCCTTAGGTATAAACACAACCTTGACCTCTCCCCACTGCGTGGGGATATAGTTCAAGGTGGTACAGCCGATAAGAATTACTTCAAGGACAGGAATAATAATATCCGCGGCCTTTTGAAGTTAGGCTGGAATTATACCATCAGGTCCAGGGGATTTGTATGGGTCAAAGCTGTTAATGGCCCAAGTTAGTTTTTCCCATGTAATCAGATCGGGGGTGTTAGTTATTATGCTACCTGATTCTGTGGAATCATAGTTACATAAGTTCTTGGAGCTACCTGGAAAGTGAGTGTCCAGAAGCAAATTGAGCGTTTCTTCGCAGGATTCTGTCCAGCCGTCAGCTGTTTTCAGACTGCTAGGCATGGTCGGACTTTTTGAGAGGATTTTTCTTAATCTAGAAGCTTCTGAAGTATCTTCTATTTTTCCACAGAAGTTTCTCCAGGAAGTTCTTTTGTTTTTCCTCAGTTGATATTTATAAGTTTTGAGGGATTCCTTGTAGGAGTCCCAGTCTATTAAGCTTTTAGATTGTTTAGCTCGGTTGAAAAGTTTTCTACATTCTTTCCTGAGCGGTTCTAGTCCCGAGCTCCACCACAGTGGTTTCTGTTTTCCTCTTATTTTTATAAGAGGACAGGATTTCTGCAGTTAATCTAAATCATCTTTGTTTATAGGGTTTTGTAAAAGTTCAGGTTTAATAAACTTTTTCAAAATTACCCGATATTTTTCCCAGTCAGTTTTCCGGTAATTTCGGAAGATTGGTTGCTTAAGAGGTTCCTCATTAAGATCAAATTGAATGTATCCATGATCCGAAAAGGAGTGTTCAGTAGATACTTTCCAATTAGTGATCCTATGATGAACCGAGTCGGAGACAAGAGTTATATCTAAAACTTCTTGTCTGTTTTTGGTAATGAATGTTGGTTCATTGCCAGTATTACTTACTATAAGGTTAGTACTTAAAATAAAATCAAAAAGTGACTCACCCCTTTCATTTATATCAGTACTTCCCCATACTGTGTGATGCGCGTTTGCGTCGCATCCAATGATGAGGCAGATCTTCTGCCGTACTGCTGCAGCGACAATCTTTTTCAATAAGTCGCCTGGAGGAGAGCCAGGCTGGTCATGGCCGAGATATGCTGATACCAACCAGTAGGTGTTATCACTGGTTTGATATCTTGCAGTGGTAACATCACAATTGCTGTAATCAGGGAGTAAAAATACATTAGTGCTACTTCTTAATAATATGCAGGATCTGGGTTCACCTTTGTCCTTAACATATAGTTGAGTATATCCAGGAGCCCTTCGTTCATGGATTGATAGATTTGTTGATCCATGGCTCTTGAATAAGGACAACATCTTCTCCTCTTTTGTTCAGGCGGAGAAGAAGGGAGACCGAGGCCTGTTTGGAGTGTTGGAGATTAATCTGTGTTAACTGCGCCATCTTGGAAACAGCTAAGCAGACTAACCCCCACCACGGTTCGGTTTAGGTCGTCTTCGGACTCACTTCCTGAAGTTGATCGTAACAGATCATCTTCCTTTAGGCCGTTTTCGGACATTGAGTCTTTTGTTTCATCCTCTTCGGATGTTACGGAGGAAGCACTGGGGGGATCAACTTCCATTTCAAAGAGTTTTTCACCTTCGGAACTTTCCATACTTATTGTGTTTGGAGGAGCGTTTGCGCTTTCCTCATCTTTTTTGTAAATTTTAAGGGGGATGGTCGCCCATCCGAACCTAATCTTTCCCTGGGTTGCAGCTAGAGGGGCCATCGACTCTTTATTGATGACTATAATAGCCGATATATGGGGACCGTCTGGTTCCTCTAACTTTGCTACCTTCCAGTCATGAGTAGGTAGGGGAGTCATAGACAATGCTTTCAAATAGTTTGGGAATAGAGGAGAGGAGTTTGGCTATGGGGCGATAATTAGAAATATCGTTTTTCATACCTTTTTTCTGGATTGGAAAAATAAACGAATCTTTCCATAAAATAGGAAAGACTGCTTGTGAGAGAGAGAGTTGAAATAAATTAGTTAGAGGCTTGCATAGTACGTTAATGCATTTTTTAAGTAAGATAGCAGGGATGCCGTCAGGTCCAGGAGAAAAATTATCTTTGAGTAATTTCATTTTATTACAAACAGTGTCTGGATCTACACCAAGAGAACGATAGAGGTATGTGGACTGTTTGTCAGGTAAAGTAATCAGGGTCTGGGTCGATTCTATCGACACTGTAAGATTGGCTAAAGAAATTAGCAAAAAGGTTAGGAATGACTTGAGACTCTGGAGTTGAAGTGTTTTGAAAATTGAACGTTGAAAGAAGTCCATCTGATTTTCTTTTGATATAAATAAATTGGTAGAACCGCTTAGGGTCAGAAATGAGACAGGTCTGCATTTTACTGAGATAATTATGATAAAGAACTTCACATAAAGATGAGAAATTGGAGAGAGCATGCTGATAATTTATGTAATCAGAGGGAGATTTAGATGTTAAGAAAATTTTCCACAATTCATTTCTGAGATTACGAAGCGTTCGAAGTTCTTTAGTATACCATGGGGGAGACGCTGAGCAATTTTTTGGTTTCAAATGTGGGACACACTGGATGAGACATTCGAAAATAGATGTATAGAAAAATGTGAGAGCAATGTCAATAGGGGTAGGAGCTTTAGTGAAAGAACTGAAGTCAACCTGATTAAGTAAGATATTTAGATGATCAAAGTTAGCTTTACGAAAGTTGAAAACAAGTGGAACTCTGAATCAATGGTGGAGATTTGTTGTTCTAAGGTAAAAACAAGAGAAAGAGGAGGGTGAAATTGGTCGAGGGTCGAGTGAAGATGGAAACTTCTGATAACTAATGGTAACTACTGAGTTACAAGGATCCGAAGAGAAGATAAGGTCGAGTTGTCTCCCAAGGTTGTTGGTTACATTACTCATTTGAAAGAGGCCTGACCCTAGTAAGCGATGCGATCGTAGAAAAGGCATTCTTTTTCTGAAGTAAGGTTGCAGGAACATAGTATGATTCATTATCGGATGGTATCCAGCGCAAGTCGGGCAAATTAAAGTCTCCAATGATAAAAAAGTCATCGCAGAATTCCGAAGCTTCAAAAAGCAAATCAAAGTAATCGACTAATTGTTGATATGCAATAGTAGGTTGAGATGGGTGAATGTAGCAACAGAGAATATAGAAACATCTATTGAGGGATAAAAGTTTTACACATACAAATTCGATGAGTGGGGATTTAGGGATATCTACTAGAGTAACATTGAAACGGTTGCGAACAGCAAGAATAACACCACGGCCATTGGGACAATTTTCATTAATTTGTCCATCTGCACGAAACACTACAAAATCGGAAGTGAATAATTCATTACAAAGAAAACTAGAATGAAGGTTTGTTTCTGTAAGGGCGTATATATCATATGGGAGCATTTGAGAATTAAGAAATACTGACGATGTCTTCGTACGAAGCCCTCTAACGTTCTGATAATATAGGGACAGGGGGTTCAAGGATACGCCGTTGGAGGCAAGATGCGAGAAAGAACTTGTGTTAAAGACGAGGTTTTTGAGATAGATTAGAATTTAAGGAACGCTTAGAGCCAACATGAGATGCATATGTAGCGAGATCCTTCAATACAGTAGAGGGAGATAGATTGAAATCTTCGTGAAACCAGATATAAATTTTCTTAAGATAGAGCGGATCGGTAGGAAGACCCTCTTTTAATATGGACACAATTACATTGGTTTTTGTTTTGCCATTTATACATACAGAGTCAGGTTTATTATGTAAGTAAGCAAGGTAAAGGCGAACGTTCTCATAAAGCTTATTATCGCGTAGCCTTGCTAATAAGTAACGACTATCATAGTCATTGGCTCTGGTTTGTGAGTTAGCAAGTTTAGAGGTTAGTTTAACGACGGGGGGTACATAGTTCAAAAATAGGGGGGGTTTTGGTTAGTATAATTTGTTAGGCTATTAGAAATGGGTGATATAAGGGCTCTACTTTGCTTCTCCGGTACGGGAGTTGGGGGTTGAAACTTTTTTTACAGGTTGGGGGGCATCTAAATAGATTATATTTCAAATTATTATGTGTGAGTTAGCCCCCTGAACTATTTAATAAATGTTTTAATTTTTCGTTTTTAACCTCACTTTTGATTTTTTTTCTTCTTAAAATCATAAAAATTGAATGAAAACAAACACTACCGAATAAAACAACACTTCTTATATATACATTTCACTATTTTATTGCGGAGAAATCACTTAATTTAACATTTTTAATTATTTATAAATGTTTACTTTGACTTGCTTTGACATCACTTGTTTAAGTGATACCAGACGGTATTTTTAAGTGGGAAATTTTTAATTCATAAAAGGCAAGTGGGATTTTTGTCGTTAGAAAATGAAACTTTTTCTATGAATTTCTAACCACAAAAAGTTTAGTTTTCTAACCACAAAACTAATAATAGCTTAAAATTCGCGCGAATTTTAAGCTATTATTAGTTTTGTGGTTAGAAATTCATAAAAAAGCTTCATTTTCTAACCACAAAACTAATAATAGCTTAAAATTCGCGCGAATTTTAAGCTATTATTAGTTTTGTGGTTAGAAAATGAAGCTTTTTTATGAATTTCTAACCACAAAACTATAAAAAAGCTTCATTTTCTAACCACAAAACTAATAATAGCTTAAAATTCGCGCGAATTTTATGCTTTCATTTTCTAACCACAAAAATCCCACTTGCACTTTTATTAATTAAAAATTTCCCACTAAAAAATACCGTCTGGTATCACTTAAACAAGTAATGTCAAAGCAAGTCAAAGTAAACATTTATAAATAATTAAAAATGTTAAATTAAGTGATTTCTCCGCAATAAAATAGTGAAATGTATATATAAGAAGTGTTGTTTTATTCGGTAGTGCTTGTTTTCATTCAATTTTTATGACTTTAAGGAGAAAAAAAATCAAAAGTGAGGTTAAAAACGAAAAATTAAAAAATTTATTTTACGATTTAGGGGGCGAACTCACAAGTAACTTTTGAAATTTATTCTATAGAAACGCCCCCTCAACCTCTAAAAAAAATTTCAACCCCCTAGTCCCGTACCGGAGAAGCAAAGTGGCCCCTCCGTTTTTGTTTTGGTATTTTAGGATGTTATTTGTGTTTAAATAAAATGTTTTACCACTAATTATTTCCAACCTAGTACATCCTACAAACATAGAGACTTCGTTTCCGAACCCATGAAGGATAAATCCGTTAGAGATTTGGTTGGCGTTGGAACAGCAATTGGGAGAAGCCTAGAAAGCGCAGGATACAATTGTTTAGTTTTTATTTCATTCGCAAAATCAGTGTTGCAAATGTAAACAAATTCGGAAACTCTGTACGAAAAATATAGTGCGTTTTAGCCATTATGCGCTTTAAGGCCAAATATAAGCAAACAGAAAATCTGTGCAGTCTAAATTGTGAGCCTGAAAAATAATGAGTTTAAGAAAATATAGGCCAACAAAAGTGTTTATGAACTTCTAAGTTAAAACTACCAACGTGGGTACTGAACCCACTTAAAGCCGGGCAGAAAAAAAAAAACTAAATTGACAAAATCAGATAAGAAAAATGTGTTGACTAGTGTACGTTTCGATACTTGTGTTGATTTTTTCTTTTATTTTTACAGTTATCTACTGTGGGACGTCTTTGGCATGGAAAATTCTAATTGGTTTGCCTTGCCGTGTCTCCAGTTCGTACATGCAGTTGCCGATGGCCCTACGAATACGAGACTTTAGGAATTTTGGGAGCAACTTATTATTGACACCTTTAATGAAGCTGCTTTGAGCAAAATTGCGATGAAACACCTCTTGATCAACTCGGTACGTAATCGTTGTAGATCGTTATATGTGTTTTTACTCTTAACGTATGATGCCCCCCTAAATACATTGTCCGATAACTTTTGTCTTGCTAGGCTGGTTTTAGCTTCTCGCGACGCAACTAAAATTTCGGGTTCTGATATTGCTTTAAGGTCACGCAATATTCGATAAGCAGAACCATGGGAAATCATATTCTGTCCAAAAAGCACAAAGTAAGGCTGACAGCCAATTGATTCATGCGTATCCGAACGCAAAGCGCATGCGATGCTGGACAGCTGATCATCCCCATCGTTCTGCTCCTCGGATATAAGTACCCTCAGCTTACTCAGTAAACTACCGTTAACCCCTTCAGAAATGTTAGCTTGTGGAGAGTATAACGCCGTTCGAACGTGCTTTATACCATACGTATCCAAAAAGTGTTTAAACTCTTTAGATACAAACAGGGGTCCCGAAAGCATGAAACACCTCACTCTTCAGATATTGCACAATACGTGGTGCAGTGGCCTTCGAAAGTTCTTTGAGAAAAGGAAATTTCGAAAAATGATCCACAGCTCTAAAAACATATACATTTTCCTCGTTGTGTACGTGGATATGATCCTAGGAGATCGATATACAATCTCTGAATAGGTCTTTCAGATATAAAAGGTGTAGTAATCGGGGGTTTTTAGGGATTGCGTTTGGTGCTTTAACGGTCTTACACGTCTTGCACTCACTCACAAACGCTTTGACGTCCCTCACCATCTTGGGCCAAAAATATTTCTCCCGAATGCGGTTGTAGGTTTTGGCGAGACCGCTATGGCAACTCAATCTGGTATCATGGGCAGTTCGTATGCATTGCTGAGTAAGTGCTTCCGGTAACCAAAGACGCCAAAGTGTATCCTCTTGACTCACTTCGCCTCTTCTAAACCTGACTCTTTTGTAGATGTACATACCAGATACAACGAGATCTGGGAGTGCTAATTGGTTTGAAAGGATGCTTTCTCGTAATTGGGAATATTGCTCCGAATCAAACTCAACCGATTCCAGGTCAACCTCCACCCCTAACATACATGTCGAAACCTCCTCAAGCTCAAAATCTATATGGAACGACTTTGCCACTATCTCATCCATGTCCTTGTGTGAAAGTGTATCCGGCACAATGTTGAGAGATCCCTTTCGATGTTCGATTACAAAGTCGAATCTTTGAAGTTCTTAACTCCACCTAGGTAACCTCCCACTTAAATCCTTCATGGACATAAGCCACTTTAGTCTCGAATGGTCAGTTATGACTTTAAAAGGTGAATCATCAACGTATGCACGGAACTTTCGTATGCTTAGGACAGCTGCAAGACATTCGAGCTCAGTAACTGTATAGTTTTTCTGAGCTTTATTGAGTTTTTTTTTTGACATGTAGGCGATTGGTTTTTCGTTCAGATCCTCATTCAATTGAAAAATTACCACACCTACTCCCTCTGAAGAAGCATCACATTGTATGGTAAGCATCTTCTTAAAATCAGGTTGCGACAAAACGGGCGCCGAAGAAAGTGCAGTTCTCAACTTATCGAAAGCTTCATGAGCTTCAGGCGTAAAATCGAATTTTTCAGACATTGGGTGAGCGGGGCAGCCATATCAGAATAATTTCTGATTAATCGCCTGTACCATCCAGTCAAACCTAAAAATCTCCTAACTTGCCTTTGGGTCTTTGGGATCGGGAAGTTCACCATCGCTTTTATTTTTTCAGGGTTGGTTTCAGGACACCTTGTCCAACTATATACCCAAGGTACTTTATCTCCCGCATGCAGAACTTGCTTATATCGATGTTGATGGTCAAGTTCGCTCTCCGTAGACAAGCTGCTACTTCATTAAGAATCTTAATGTGGCATTCGAAATCCGCCGTACAAACTAAAAGATCGTCGAGATACACAAATACATTCTCGCGTAAGCTTGACGGGATCACTTTATCGATCAATCGACACATACTTTGACCGGCATTGCTGAGCCCGAAAGGCATCTTTTTGGATTGGTAAAGTGGACGCCCAGGTATTGCAAAAGCTGTCTTTTCTCGCGAACCTTCGGTATTTATTATTATTGGTATTTGCCAATACGCATCCTTCAGGTCAATCCCTGATATGTAATGTGTATCTTTAATTCGACTCAACCACCCTTCTATGTGCGGAAGCGGATAAGCATCTTTTACCGTAACAGCATTGACTTTTCGAAAGTCTAAACAGAGACGAACTTTACCAGGCTTTTTCACCAACACTACTGGGCAACACCAGGATGAATTGCGAACCTCGATAACCCCAAGCTCTAGCATACGGTTCAACCCCTTATACGCCTATTCCTGACGGACTGGAGACAACGGATAGTGTCGCGATTTAATAGGAACTGCGTTTCCGGTATCAATGGTGTGAACACCTAAGTTGGTTTTGCCTAAGCCCAAGGTAACAAAATTTGGAAAAAGTGTTTTTGCGTGTTCTAATCGATTTTTCTTTTCAGGATCAAGAATTATCAGCTCAGCTTCACTTTTGAAATCAACTTCTTCTTCACTCGCCCAGGCATCGGTTTGAATTTCACTTATTTGTGGTAGCAAACTAAAATTCCTCCAGAAATTCATCCCTAGATAAAGATTCTGGGTTAGGTTGGGAATCAGGTAAGAACCGAGAACTTTCGTTAAAACATTTTATTTCGTTAAGATTTCGCAGTGACCTACTATATCATGCGACTTACCGTCGGCAGTTCTAACGACTTTACCCAGTACCGAAATCGATGCTCCGCTATCCAGGAGCCCAAAAACATACTCACTGTTCAAATGAACATTGGCATATATACGCCCGTCTGTATCTGAGGAGATAGTGGTTTCAACAATCTGCTTCTGGAACTTTTTCGATTTCTATACCTATACCTGCATTTCTTTATGTTATTGGTAGAATCGCTATTATTTTGTCCCAAAATACGCGACCGAACCCGATAATAATTTTGTTTTCGCTCGTGTGACTTCAATTTCAAAAGATGGACTGCATGAAAGTCACTATCTGGCTTCTGATTTCGTTCCAAGATTTTAGTAGGAACGCCTTCCGTCGTATTTTGATTTTGATTATTTATTGTTTTTGTTGAGTAGGGTTGCTGCTCGAAGGACGAAATTCCCCCCTCTTTGTTTCGCCGCGAAATTGGTTTCCCGAGTGCTTCTTGCATTCAGGTGTACAACACCTTTCGCCCCACATACGAAACAAAATAAATTTCGTACACGTGATGGATCATCATCAGAAACCGCGATTTCGTGAACGGTTCTTTGTGAAGAAAGCCGTTTCGCCAAGAACCTCTCAGCTTCCCTTGCCTTATTTCGCAACTGCTCCAGGCTGTTTATTTGAGCAGATAATAAAATCTCTACTAATTTGTCCTTCGCATTATTACGAATGACATCGAGCATTTTCTTGTCATCGAATGGTTCTTTTAAACGACTGTTTAAACCGACTACTGAGTTGAAGAAGTCATCAAATGACTCCTTATACCCTTGCTTCCTTGTGAGTAACCTCATATAAATCTCTACGTCACTCTCTTGCCTACCAAACTCCTTCTTCATGCTCCCTTTCACTTCAGTGAACTTTGCTCTCGGGTTTCTTCTAGGAAACCCCCAAAATCCTTGTCATTAACTTTTCCGTTTTATAAAGTGTGTAAATTAGACGTTAATTGTTCGTCAGTGTAGGCGGACGATTGTTGTAATCGGCCTACATTAAAAAGGAAATTTCCTACGTTTTCCGTACCATCATACTTGATGTTCCATATTTCCAACCTACAGGAATCAGGTGTACTCGATTCGGATTGTGAAACGGAATTTCTTGGACTTGGTGTCGGTGGAAACCTTGGAGGAGACCTAGGTTTAGTTGCTTCATTAGCGTTAGTTCGATCTTCTCTTCGCTCCTAAATATTTGGTCTTTTGATCTCTTCCAACTTCTTTACAACATTAAGCATAAATAGATCCATTTGTTGAAAGAATCTGACCTGGTTTCTCATCAACGTTCTTTCTATTTTCGAAGCCAAGTCATCAATCTCACACCCACTCTGTCGTCTATTTGACGACCCTGCAACCTTTCTCTCCTGCTCTTCGCCATCCTCAATGGGTACAGACATTGAAGGATTAGACATAGTGATCGAATCATTGAAGGATTAGACATAGTATCGAATTTTGCACCGTTGAATTCAGTTCACGTGAGAAGCTGAAAGAAGTTTCAAAATTAAACCGGTCACAACTGTTTGTAAACCTCCTATAAAACTCCTCAAATCTGGATTCTGAATGCGCTTGAAATTCTTCTAAATTATCTAACCACGATATAAGAGGACGATTGATACTCATTACTTGAGCTATGCCCAACTTGAATTTTCGAATTTGAAATCACACGGATTTAATGCAAAAATTAAATTTTGCTTTTGAATACTTCACCAAGTATGGTTTAATAAAAAAAATCAAAGACAGTCCCGTGTATTCTTAAAATTGTAAACTTTATGAATCATTCAACACTAACTTTAAATAGTTACTGAATGATAATTTCTTCCACTTATTCAACTTAATTATTTATTACTAATATTTGAATTGTTAAGCTTTAACTTTAAGTTGGAATGAATAAAATGAAAATGAAAAAAAAAAAACTGGATATAAAATTTTTCCAGATTATCGAAGATACCTGCTTCGATCTTCAAATAAAAAAAAAGTACAACTAAAAATTTTTAATTATTGTTAAAACTTTTCGTTTTCTAATATTTATTTGTATTTTTAGATGTGAAAAATTATTCATTTGGTTTAAGGATGAGGACTCGATGTGAAAGGTGCTATGTTAAAAAAAACTAAGATGTCAAAGTGCTTGAGCCAATCAAACAAAAAAATGAAATATCCTACTCTATTATATAATATTAAATGTTGAAACTGAGACTAAAAATTTTCATTTTTGTTTTAGGACAATTTACACTTCATTTAATTTCACCATGAATAGTTGACAGAATAAGTTGTTAATTAACTCCTTGCCGCTGGTGGGAGGAAGTCAATGAAGAGAAAACTTAAATGTCTTTTGGCTCGCTGGTTTACTAGCAAGTGAATTATTTATTTCCTATTCAAGATATTTATACAACTTAACTGCTAACTAGGCAATAAATAATTCGAGATACAGACAAACAATATATACATAATTGAAATGGAAAGAAATGCAATGCAAGCAATACAATGCAATGCACTGCAACGGCTCCGAGCACGAGAACGCTGATAGTTGCAGGAGGTGTCATATTTATTCGCCAACTGGTGGTGACGTTCATTAACCTGTTGGTCATTCACCTGCTGTTGTTTACTTGGTTTGTAGTGTAGAATTCGGTCGTTTGCATTTGTTGTCACAACATGCTGGGCCCCTCAAAATGAAGATACACAGAAGTCGATGTCGTCAAAGGATGTTTGTGTGTTACGTCGTTGTTGAGACTTCGTCTTGTTGAGACTTCGCATTGGAATAGTGGTGATGGTTGGTGGTGCAAGTGGCTGATCTCTTTTTCGAAAGATGATGAAGATGATTACAGCTACGATAACTATTATAGTAAGACAGCCAGTGACTCCAAACAGTGAATATTGGTGAACTCGATGGGTACTGAATTCATTCAATATATATTCCTGATTTTTTTGAAGGTTTATTGCATTTTCCAATGTAGCAAACTCTATCGAAGTGTTTGATGGCAGCATCGACTGTTTCTCTCTTTTGAAGTTAAACGAAGTTAACGTCTCAGAAAGATTGAATGACGGTAGAAATAATGATTTTAGTCGGCTTGACATTGTTTGCTTTCCAACAATTGTCGTGGTTTGGTCATGAATTATACATTTTGTTGGTAGCTTAATCAGCCCACTCCCTCGCAGTGTAAAGGGCTCAGTATTGTAATCACAGTTAATATTAACTGTGGTTGAATTTGGAGTGCTGTATATCCATGCGTTTGGTTGATGCATCTCAATCCAGTACAGCCTTGGTGATATGTCCTCAATCGTGCATGAGTCCATAATTTTCTTGTGTTGTATAATGTTTGTTTCACAAACACTAGTTGACGCTCCGGTTGTATACAGAGGATGCTGAAGTGGGCACCAGAAGATGTCGGAAGGCCTTATTTTACAAAGTAGGAATTCATCTTTGTTGATTGGATAAACATGGTTGCCTTGTAAGTTTACCATTAAATAGTCCGATGATGGAACAATTCGTGTAAAGCGTTCATTGTGATTTGTTGGAACTGACAATACTTTGTATAGCTTGAATTCTTCATTATACAACAACGGGAGACTGATCTCAATTATGATATTGTTGTTCGTCACTCTAGCTCTTGGGCTTACAATTTTATACAGCTGCAGTATGGATTCGTGATGTCTTTCGCCAGGAATCATTAAAGACTTAGGGATATTCTCATGAATCTTAGTCAACTCATTTTTGAATTGTCGGACTGAAAGGATAAGAGGGTGTATTCTTCCAGTGTGAGTGGACAGCAGAATATCAAGCAATATGCTCTGGGTTGCTTTATAATTGATCATAATAAGTATCCCGTTAAGAGCAGTTGCTGAAAATCTCTCCATGTACTCGAATTTACTTGTTTCGTTTTCCAAATTCGTGACAATAGAACTTAGTAACATAATTTGATTAGAATTTTTCGATTGTTCTTTCTTGAAAATATTGACCGTGGAATCAACAATAGTTGTTTGATTTTTCATGAGTTGTAGCAAGTGTTTTTCATTTTCTTGAACAGCTTCTATTGTTTGCTCATATTTCTCAGCAAATCTTTGATCAAGTATTCCGAACAATTCATTAGTGACTGTTCCAATAAAGTCAAATGGTGATCGTCTTTGCCTTTTTAATGAATCGTCGTTTGCGTGTAAGAGAATTTCATTGTTGAGCTCTATTTGTTGAAGTTGATATTCAAATTGGTTCAGTATTCCTTCGCACTTAATAGAATCTAGTTCCTCCATTCCCGATGACGAACATACTCTCTCCATTTTTGAAACAATTTCCTTGTATGCTTCGTATTCCTGCCAATAGTTCGTCAAATTAAAGAAAACAATTGTCTTCCATGAGCTTGAAATCAAATTTGCCTGTCCCACATCTTCGAAGTATATTCCAGGGTGTGTTTGAAATGGAACTATCTCGACATCGTAGGGGACTGGAGTGGAGCCGACTATGTTGAGAAAGGCAAACAAAGTGCATAAAGAAAGAAATTTATGTGAGCGATTTGTGGATGTATTGACTTGTCTCACTTCCCTATCTTCCTCATCATTTTCTATTGGTAATTTACATAACTTTGTTATGGGTCGCTTGAACTGTTTATTGTTATTAAATACAGTTGCAGCCCGAACACCGTTGTCACTCCCAGGATGAACTTCTGATATCCTTCCCATCATCCAGGTGGTCGGTGGTAGCCGGTCTTCCTTGATAAGAACTATATCGCCAGTTTGAATGTTGTCTTCTTTTTGTTTCCATTTAGGCAATTGTTGAAGCTGTGACAAATATTCTGATGACCAGATTTTCCAAAAGTCTTGAGTCATTTTTTGTATTAGTTGCCAGCGTGAGTGGAACGTTTTCTTTTCATCAATGGGTTGTTCGGGTACAGCATTCAGAGAACTTCCGATTAGAAAATGTCCCGGAGTAAGTATCGTAGTGTTGTCAATATCGTTTTCGATTGCCGTAAGTGGTCGGGAGTTTAGGCATGCTTCTATTTGAGTCAACAATGTCGAAAGTTCCTCAAATGTTAACATGGTGTCTCCAATTATTCGTTTTAGGTGAAATTTTGTGGATTTAACGCTTGACTCCCACAAACCGCCAAAGTGCGGTGCTGCTGGTGGTATGAAATGCCATTGCATTTCATGTTTCGTAAGCATTGATGATGCGTCTACTACACCGTACTTAATGGCTGCTCTCACTTGTTGTTGGATTTCCTTGTTAGCTCCAATGAATGTAGTTCCATTGTCATTGTAGAAATGTGAACATATCCCTCTTCTTGATGTGAACCGCTTCAATGCTGCTATGAATGCTGCTGAAGTGAGGTCACTCACAAGCTCGATGTGAACTGCTTTTGTAGCAAAGCAGACAAATATAGCGATGTAGCCCTTAGTTGACCGGTTTCCTCGTCCTTTTGAGATCAGTATTTGAATTGGTCCAGCATAGTCAACACCCGTATGTGTAAAGGGTCTTGATTGTGTCACTCTTGCTGCTGGAAGTAGCCCCATTTGTTGAGTATTTGGTTGAGCAGCAAATCTAAAGCATCTTATACATTTATTTATTACTTGTCGGACACATCTTTTTGCTTGTATAATCCAGTAGCGTTGTCTCAATTTAGCCATTGTCAGTCGAATACCACCATGCAGTGTGCGTTCATGGGCATCTTCTACTAATAGTTTTGTGAACCACTCTTGATGTGGTAAAATGATAGGATGTTTCTCTGAGCTAGAAAGATCCGCGTTTTGTAGCCGCCCGCCCACAACAAGGATGTTCTCGTTGTTCAGAAACGGGTTCAGAGATAGTACCTTACTCTTTTTGTTGATCGCCTTTCCATCTCGTAAAGATTCTAGTTCCTTGGAATACACCTTCTCTTGTAGATACCGTATGATTCCTTTACTTCCATCGCTCAATTCCCTTGTTGTTAGGTTACCCGTTTCCGATGGTTTCTTCTTTAGTTTGTTTTTGCAGTTCGATATGAATCGTCTGCAATAAGCAGCGACTCTTATTAGTTTTGTGTATGAAGAAAATCTCTTAGTCAGGTCGTCAATTTCTTCAACTCTAATTGTTAAAACCCTTTTTGCTTCGGGTATATCGATCACTGCGATTGGCTGTTGGTTATTTAACGGCCATTGTTCAGAATCGAATTTCAGCCAATAAGGTCCATTCCACCATAAATCATTGGTTGCCATCTGTTCTGGAAGGCATCCTCTTGAACCATCATCAGCTGGATTATCAGTTGACCGAACATGTCTCCAGCAGCTAACGTTTACTGCCTCTTGTATTTCTGAGACTCGGTTCGCAACAAATGTTTTCCAGGTCGACGGACATTTTTGTAGCCAGGCCAACGTTATTCTCGAATCTGTCCAAGCAAATATGTTTTTAACTTGGCACCCAAATGTCTTCATTGTTTCTGCCAGCAGCTTTGATAACAGGTGAGCACCACATAGTTCCAATTTCGGAAGAGATATTTTTTTTCGGATTGGGGCCACCTTTGTTTTTGCAGCTACAATTGTTGTAGCAAAGAAAACCCGTTGGTAGAGCTATCCTGGCATAAACTACTGCTGCATATGCTTCCTCTGAAGCATCACAAAATCCGTGAAGCTCAAATTCTTGAACCTTTGTGGAGTTTATCCACCTTGGAATTCGAATGTCTTCCACTGCAATCAGGTTTATCCTTAGTTTGTTCCACTGTTTTTGCAGTTCGGTTGGAAGTGGTTCGTCCCATTGAAGCTCTGCTTGCCAAATACGTTGCATTAAAATTTTGGCACTGACAGTTACTGGAGCCAACCATCCAAGAGGATCGAATAACTTGGCTATTTCGGACAATGTTTTGCGTTTGGTAAGTATTTCCTTAGTTATTTTTGTATCGACGTTCACCTTGAATTGAAATGTGTCACTTAAAGGATTCCAGTGTATACCCAAAGTTTTTATAGTTTCGTCTTTCATCACGTCTTTGTTTTGTTGATTTCGTAACTCAATCGGTATATGTTGTAGTAGTTTTCTGTTGTTTGCAGCCCATTTTCGAAGCTGAAAGCCTGCTCCCTTAAGCATCTCGTCAAGTTCTTTCTGAGCTGCCCTGCACTCCGCGATGGTATCTCCTCCAGACATAACATCATCAACATAGAAGTCATTGTTAATTATTTCTGCAGCGGTCGGATAGTTGGATTGTTCGTCCTTAGCTAGTTGTTGAAGAGTCCTAATAGCCAGATAAGGTGCTGATGCTGTACCATACGTGACAGTCGTTAGTTTGTACTCTTTAATAGGTTGGTTGTTAGAACTGCGCCATAATATCCTCTGGTAATCTTGGTGTTCTTCGTGTAATTCAATTTGGCGGTACATTTTTTCAATGTCCGAAGAAAAAACATATTTATATTTTTTCCAACGCGTCAAAATTGTAGTTATGTCGTCTTGGAGCTTAGGGCCTATCAGCATTAATTGATTTAAGCTTACTCCAGTCGTTGATTTTGCTGACCCGTCAAAAACAACACGAAGTTTGGTTGTTGTACTTGTAGGTTTAATAACGGCATGATGTGGCATATAGAAAATATTGTTTTTGTTGGATGAGTTGTTACTGACTTCTACCATGTGCCCCAGGTTGAGAAACTCGTTTATAACTTGTGTATAATCGTTTTTTAGTGTAGGATTCCTGTTAAGCTGCAACTCCAGCTGTCGAAATCTAGCTGTAGCTCTATTTCTTGATTCACCAAGTGGATTTGTTTGGATTAATTCTTCGTCGAATGGGATCTTCACAACATATCTCCCATTGTCCTTTCGGTAGTGTGTATCCTTATAGATTTGTTCGCACCGTTTATCTTCCGGCTTTTGGAATTTTGGTTGATTAACCTCTTCTATCTCCCAAAATTTTTCTAGTTGTTGGTCAATTGATGTAAGTGCTACTAGTCCAGTAACCCTGTATGTGTCGGGAATGTCGTTTGATGTTCGTCCAGAGATCAGCCAACCTAACTGTGATCTTTGAGCGATTAGTGATCTAGCAGCGACTCGTTTAATACCACTTAACATGATGTCGCCATATGTATCAGCTCCAATTATCATATCAATTGGCCCAGGAATATTGAATGTTGGATCAGCAAGCTCTAGACGATCGAACTTTTCAACTTGTTTAGTGTTTGTTTGCTTCGAAGGTAACTGCCTTGTCAATTTTGACAGCACCAGAGCTTCTATTTTTAGCTTAAAACTCGAAGCAAAATGTGGCATTATGGTCACATCTACCTTATTGGTGGCAATTCCTGCTTTTGTTGCTCCTAGTCCGCTGACTTCAACACAAACGTCCTGTCTCTTAAGTTTCAGTGTCTGTACAACCGACTCGGTGATTAGCGAGGCTTGGGATCCAGGATCGATAAGTGCTCTGACTGTAACGTACTGTCCCTTGTCATTATTAACTTTTAGAATTGCCGTTGCGATTAAAACATTCTGGTTCTGTTCGCTATGATTTATTTGTGCGGATGATCTTGCAGCTTCTATCAATTCTGTTTGTTTTGGCTTATCAGTCCATTCCATGTGAAGAAGTGAATGATGTTTCTTGTTGCAATGTTGGCAGTTTTTCTTGCTAAAACATTGGATCTGTTTGTTATGCCTCAAACAGTTCAGGCAAAGGTTTGCCTGCTTGCACTGTGTCCATCTTTCTTTTGGCGATAATTTTAAAAACTTTTGACATGCGTATATTTTATGGTCTCCTTTGCATATTGGACACTGAATAACTTTTGCATCTATGATGAAGTTACGGACTCCAGATCTTGGTTCCTCAAATGAGTTCTTTTGTTTTTTGTTTGTTGACATTACTTCAAGAGCTTGGTAACGTCTTTCCAGAAAGTCGAGGAGAGTCTTCATTTTCGGCATTTTATTTGGCTCCTCTAAACCTTGTTCAAACAAATTTCTTGATTCTGTGTCAAGTGACTTTGTAGTCATATGAACAATCATAGGACCCCATGAAGAAGTGTCGTAGCCCAAATTTTTTAGTGCCGCTAGTCCCTCTTTAATGGCATCCAAGCTGTTTTTAATGGAAGACGCTGTTGGAGCGCTATTGTGTCCAGATTTGAGCATCTTCTCTATATGCATAGACACTATTTTTCGCTCATTGTTGTATCTACTTTTTAAGATCTCCCAAGCGCTATTATAGTTTTCACTTGAAAACGTTAGATGCTTTATGAGTTGCAGGGGCTCTCCTTCCAAATGAGTTTTTAAATACTCCATTTTTTCAGTCGTTGTTAAATTGGCCTTGGCGTGTATTATATTGAGGAACAGGTCATAAAACTGCTGCCACTCCAAATAATTACCCTTAAATGTCGGTATTTTAAGTCTTGGAAGCATTGATTCAGTCTTATGTTCCTTCGGCTTGTTGTTACTACTGGAGAGTTTTGATGCCATTGTATTGAGAAATCTGTTGACCTCTTGTTTGACATTTTTATATTCCTTATTCGTTACATAAGGTTTCTCAAGGTCTTCTTCAGATGAATTGCAGATGAAGTCTTCATGTAATTCAGTGAATGTTCGCAACTGCTCCAGCAGTATTTTTTGTTGAAAGTCGTAAATGTCCTTGGAATATTCATCGAATGTTTGTTCAAATTCTTCTATGTTCTCGATAATGGCCGTTATCCTCAGCTTTAACTTTGTCAACCGTTGACCTTGTACGGTAGTTGAATTCTTGTCCGGCTTTGCGGTGTCGGCTTTGTAGGCAGAAGCATTAGATGTCTTTTCAATTTTCTTTGAAGTTTCTGCAGTGGTAGCATCTTGAGGGACTTTAGGCCTTTCCATTTCCTTCGAAGCTTGTGCGATGTTCTTTGAAGTTTCTGCAGTGGGAGCATCTTGAGGGACTTCAGGCCTTTCCATTTCCTTCGAAGCTTGTGCGATGTTCTTTGAAGTTTCTGCAGTGGGAGCATCGTGAGGGACTTCAGGCTTTTCCATTTCCTTCGAAGCTTGTGCGACACTTGGATCTATATTTTCCAATTCTCGTTTGAAACTTTCGTACAATGATTTTACTCTGTTGTACGTATCCCTTTGTATGTAGGGTGTATCAAATTTTACAAAGGGAACTATTTGAATATGGTTTGCGTGAAATTCAGACCAACATTTTTCGAGGCGTTCTAGCCTTTCTTCTTTGTATTTCTGTGTTTTTCTGGAGGCACTATCCTTGCCGAAGTTTCGGCATTGCTTTTCGATTTCTTCTCTCAAGGCCTTTTGCTTCGAGCTTATAATAAACACATCTGTTTCGTCCCGGTCGGTCGTTTGCATTTGTTGTCACAACACTCTCTGATCAAACTGCAATCGTGACTTATTTTGATAAGCTGATGAACAAATTTGTTTTCTTATTCTTTTATACGACTTATTATTATTACAATAGGTAATTGAACATTTATAACCCAAAAAAGCAAACACCCACAACGAAATCCAAAAACTGGCTCTGGCATGCATTCAAAACGAAGGAGGGCGCTTTGAGCACTTGTTATAATTGTATTTGTCTGAAATACATAAAAAAAAACTACTAAAAGTGACCACATTATTGTTTTATTCAAACAAACCTCAAAGCAAAAACTTTTATAATTTTTTTTTAGTTTTACCCATTTTGTATTTTTTCAAGTATCATAAAATGTATGGGTTTTTGAGTAAACTTAATGCTAAGTTTTTTCTTTATTATTGTTTGTTCATCTGTAAAAAATAAAGAAACTCTATGTTTATCAGGCATTTTTTGCAAAAAAATTACCTCAAAGTCAAAACTTTGTTTTGGGAAGAAAGTTTGAACACCACTTAAAATTGAAAATCTGGCAACCCAAAACCTATGGAAGCTCAACTTAAATACAGTCTTAAAGGCTGTTATTTCTACAAAAAATGAAGTCTAAGATTAGGTCTCTATCACCAGTATTGACAGAGATATCGAATTTAACACAGGTCAGGGTTTTTTTTTTTTTTTTTTGTTGGAGGTTTTTAAAATACCAGCTGGAGCACTCAGACCTAAATACCGGTCCATTGTACTACCAGATAGCAACCATCTATTTGTTATTGCTTTCCAAATGTTCGGAGAAAAGCCAAAAGACGCTGCCATGATAAGGAGCCTAAGTTACCAGCTCTCACCATGTATCTGTATCTGTAACCTCATGCGAGAAAAAGCAGGACATTCACAGAAGAAGTGCTCTGCGATGTCCTCATCCTCTCCACAAGATTCACAGAGTGTGGTATCACTTAAGCCTAACACGTTTAAATGCTTGGCAAAAGAGAAGTGCCCGCTGGCAACGCCAATAAGCTTTCTACAGTCTTTTCTGCTACGAGCTAGCAAAAATATTGCAGTCTTCTTACTAACGTTGGGGAGCATACGCTTGGTTTGTCTGCATCCAATGGAGGCATGCCATCTACGGTTGTGCTCTTCACAGATCCAATCGTTGATTGAAGCCCTCACTGAGGACGCTGGCAGACTTAGCGACGGTTCAGGTCCTGAGAAAGCTGTCTGAGATCCCTGCCTAGTGAGTTCATCGGCGATCTCATTTCCAGTTATGCCGTGATGGCCTGGAACTCAAATGAGACTCAAGGAATTTAATCTTCCGATACCGTTCAGAGAGCTCTTGCACTCCTGGATCACTTTCGAAGTGGTTAGAGGGTTGAGAAGGGCCTTAAGCACAGCTTGGCTGTCGCTGCAAACAAAGATACTTCTCCCCGTCCATCCATTGTTCATTACGTGGCTCAAGGCCATTAGGATAGCATAAGCCTCCGCTTGGAAAACGGATGCGTATGATCCCAAAGATGAGTGCAGTCGTATGTCGTCGTTCTCAACAAAGGCACCAGCACCAGAACCCTCGTCGGTTTTGGAGCCATCTGTGAAGATACGATAACAGTTCTTTCCAGGCTCCGATTCTGGAGCGAACCAGTCCTGAACCGAAGGAAAGCTGACTGAGTAATTTTGACGCAGTTTGAGCCTTGGCATTATCGTGCCAGACGGCATATCCATTAGACGTGAGTCAAAAGATATGCTGCTTGCGAGTTCCTCAAAGCTCCAGTGCGAATTGTGCCAGAGACCACATCGCTTTAAACGAGAAATGGTCTTGAGAGTACACCCCATGATGTAGGTATCAAGGGGTGGAAGATTCAACAGTGCGTCGAGAGCAGCTCCCGGTGTGCTGGGGAAGGCCCCCGTAACACCCAGACAAATTGTTCTTTGAAGTTTGGCAAACGAGGCAATAACGTATTTACGCGAGAGCTTATTCCACCAAACAACTGACGCATAGGAGATGATTGGTCTTATCATAGCCGTATAGATCCAAAGGACCCTTTTCGGTGAAAGACCCCATGTCTTGCCAAAGGCTCCTTTACATTGCCAGAAAACTGACAGTGCTTTGGTAGTTTTAGACTCAACATGTTTCGACCAAAGAAGTTTGTTATCCAGGATTACTCCAAGATGCTTGACTTCTTTGATTTGCTTGAAAACTGACAGTGCTTTAGTAGTTTTAGACTCGATATGTTTCGACCAAAGAAGTTTGTTATCCAGGATTACTCCAAGATGCTTGACTTCATTTGAAAAGGGGATGTTGACGCCTTTAAGCGTAAGTTGGGTCAGACCAGTCAATTTTCTACGTCTCGTGACGAGGACAACCTCAGTTTTAAGAGGATTGATGGAAAGACCGTTTCACACCAGGTGTCAATCATATAAAGCGCAGCCTGTGCTAGGGAACAGACAGCTTGGAGGCTGGAGCCAACCGAGAGCACGGCGACGTCGTCTGCATATGCTTGGGCATGAACGTTAGAACCATTGAGCATTACAAGTAGAGAGCCGATCAACATGCACCACAGAAGAGGAGATAAAACGCCACCTTGTGGACAGCCCTTATTTACTCCCGTTGCAACATATTGTCCACAGTCCGCCTCAGCGATTACGGTTCTCTTCATTAGCATAACTTTAATCCACAACACTAATGACTCGTCCACACCGTGTTCTCTGGCAGCATTGCACATACCATCGAAGCTAGCATTGTCAAAAGCACCTTGAATGTCGACGAAAATGCCTACCGCAAATTCTTTCCTGTCAAGCGCGCATTCAATCCTGCTAACAAGATTTTGAAGTGCGGTCTCGGAAGATTTTCTTCTTTGGTAAGCATGTTGCATCTGAGACAGAGGGTGTAATTGGAGTGAGGTTTTACCAATTTAAATCTCAACCATTCTTTCCAGCGTCTTAAGCAGAAAGGAGGTAAGACTAATGGGTCTAAAGCTCTTGGCGAGTGAGTAGTCTTGTTTACCAATTTTTGGTATGAAGGCGACTCTAACACTCTGCCAAGGAGTTTGTATATACGCTAGGGCTAAACTACCAGTGAAAATATTTTTCAAAGTAGGAAGCAAAAGGTTTATACTTTCCTGCAACATAGCTGGGTAAACACCGTCAGTGCCAGATGACTTGAAACTGTCAAAAGATGCCACGGCATATTTGATGGCTTCGTCGGTAACAACTAACGATGACGTGTACCAGCTAAGTCGAGTGGATTTATCGAATTCACCTGATCTAAGGGAAATAGATTGCTGTGGTCCGATTGATATCTGGTTTCCTGGAAAATGAGTTTCCAGCATAAGACTGAGTGTCTCTGCTTTGGGCTCGGTATAGGAACCGTCTGATTTCCTGAGCGTTTCTAGTTAGGTTACCTTGCTCCTTTTAAGGGCTTTAGTAAGTCAACTAGTTTCACTGAGTGTTTCTATACTTTCACAGAATTCTTTGATCTTAGAATTAACCTTTTAAAGTCCTTCTGTTTAGATCGATACAGGTTCCAGTCGACATCTGATTTGGTCTTGAGGGACCTATTCAGAATACTTCTGGTTTCCCTGCGAAGTTTCTGTAGTTCACTGTTCCACCACGGAACCATAGATCTACTAGGTAATTGTCTAGCTGGACATGCCAGAAGCTACTTGTAAGGGCACAATTCACTTCTAGAACTGCATCTTCCACTTTTTGTGATGTTGAGAGCATAGGTAGAGTTTTGACGAAATTACCGAGCTCATCGTTGAAAAGTGTCCAGTTATTTTTTCTGGGATTTCTTGTAACTAAAGGAGTGGGAACCACATTTGCTACATGGTGAAACGTCCAGCAACACTTTCCAGTTGGTAATCTCCTTGGCATATCTGTTAGATAGTGTCAAGTCAATTACGTCCTGTCGTATAGCCGTAACAAAAGTTGGCCTATTACCAACATTGTTAATGTCTAAGTCAGAAGACAGAATGTAACTAAGAAGATGGTTGCCTCTCATGTTGCACTTGACGCTGCCCCAAACTATGTTTTGAGCGTTAGCATCACAGCACATGATAAGCCCCAACTTCCGGTTTTCACAAAACTCCACCAAATCCACAACCTGTCTTGAGGGAGGAGGTAGAATGGAATTCCAGGGAAAGTAAACTGACGCACCGACGAAAGTTTTCCACTCACCGTTCGTTTCGTAGTTTATCATAGCCGCAACCAGGTCCTGACCACAGAAGTGATCAAGTTTAGTTGCTGCAAAAGAGCTCGGTGTGATGAGACAGGTCCGGGGTAAGTCAGACCGTTCGTCATAGAGAATATTGAACCCTCGTAGCCCTCCAAGACCAAGAACTCGGCCATTCCAGGCCCATGGCTCTTGGATTGCTACGAGATGAGTTTTTGTATTCAACACGGAAAGCCTGCTACATAGGTTTTATGTTCTTAGTAAAAGACGAGTCGAACGATTAACTTTATTTTACAAATTTATTTAACTAAAATATATATTGATTGATCCAATGTTTTTGGATTAAGCTTCACAATATTTAATTGAAAATAAGAACACGCAGTGATCCGACTGTCTGCCACAAGAAGTCAAAACGGAAGGGCTGTTTGCTTTTTAGTATGACAGATGGTTATCTTTCAAATGAGTTGCGTTCAGGTTTCTTAGTACCTGAGTTGCGTTCAGGTTTTGAAGCTAACATTTGTAGTTAGGACGTGACACTCCTTTGCCCTGGATTGGATCGAACAATTCCTGGATCCTTTTTGAACGTCGAGGTGTAGAGGCATCTCCGGTATCAATAGCTACTGGCAATGGAGTATCAGTTCTAAGGTCCGGTGTATTCGGTGCTTCATGGTGTGTAACTAGTTCTGTTGCTCGACGTCGTACTTGATCTGCATGTCGGCGAATCGTTTGGCCCTCATCAGTGTTAACCATGACAGAAACTGGACCTGTAGTTTGAGATATATGTCCAAGATATATGTCAAGCAGAAACCTAGCTAACCGCAATTTGATATCGCCGTGCTTAACTTTCTTAAGATAGTCTTTGGTAGTACGCACCATTCGCTCCACTTGTCCATTTGTAGACGGATGAAATGGAGCTGAAAATAAATGTTTAATTAGGTTATTTTCACAGAATTTTTTAAAATCAAAAGAAGTAAATGCTGTTCCGTTGTCTGAAACAATAATATCTGGCAGACCATGAGTGGCAAAAAGTTGTCTCAAGACCGACATCGCACATGAAGAAGATGTGGCAGAAACTGGGTGAACTTCCAACCACTTGGAATATGAATCGACCACCAAAAAGAATAAGTTTCCTTGAAACGGACCAGCGAAGTCAATGTGGATCCTAGACCACGGATTCTTGGATTCTTCCCAGGTATAACCAGTCGCTGGTGAATTGTCTGGTCGTATTTGTTGGCACGACGAACATAGTTTTACAGTCTTTTCGATGTCCTCGTCGATCTTAGGCCACCACACATAACTTCTAGCGAGAGCCTTCATCCGCACTATGCCGGGGTGGTTTGCATGAAGTGCAGCTAAGACTGATGATTGATGAGCCTTTGGGATCAATACCCGCTGACCCCACACTAAACATCCTTTTATATATGAAATGTCATCTTTTCTGATGCAAAAGGGTTTGAATTCTGGGTCGACTGTATTTGGCCAACCCCTTAACGCCCAGTGTGCAATACGTGATAGAACTTTATCTTTTTTCGTCTCTTTCGAGATATCACTTGCTTGTAGTATTGGCGTGTCTAACATTTCAATCATTAGGACGACTTCCTCTTCTTCTGAATTTTTAGGACCTTGAACGGGTAAACGGCTAAATGCATCGGCATGTGCTGTCTTTTCCAGGCTTGTATTGAAGATCGTAGGTGTAGGCGTTTAAGAAGATGCTCCAGCGAAGCATTCTTGGAGATAATATGTTTGGAGTAGGCTTCGAAGGAGAAAACAATCCAAGTAAGGGCTTATGATCCGTAAAGATTTGGAAATGTCGACCGTAAAGGAAATCATGAAATTTTTTAATACTTGCTATAATTGCCAGAGCCTCCTTATCTATTTGGGCATATTTTCGTTCGGAATTTGAAAGGGTCCTCGAGTAAAAGGAAATTGGACGTTCAGAACCGTCAGGCAAAATGTGTGCTAGAACTGAACCAATTCCATATGGCGAAGCATCACATGTCAATCTAACTGGTAATTTTAAATCGTAAGGTATGAGAACTGTGTTTGATGATAGCAAGCCTTTAACTTTATCAAATGCGTTTTGATGAATAGTATCCCATTTCCATACTTTTGTCTCGTCCAAAAGTCTGTGAAGTGGCTCTGCTAACGTTGCTTTTGCAGGAAGGAATGAATGGTAAAAGTTAAGAAGTCCAAGAAAGGCTTGAAGTTCAACTTTATTCTTTGGAGCTGGAGTGTTGTGAATAACCTCTATTTTTTCTGTTAGAGGATGAATACCTTCGGCATCAATACGAAAACCTAAAAAGGTGACTGAAGGAACGTCGAACACACACTTCTCTTTTCGTAGTCGTAGTCCATATTTGTCTAATCTTTGGAAAACCTCTCGAAGAATTTTAGCAAGCTTTTCAGAATTTTCAGCTACTACAATAAGATCATCCAAATAAAACTCTACCCCTTCTACACCCTTTAATAAGTTTGCCATTGTTTTTTGAAACTCTCCCGGTGCTGAAGAAATTCCGTATTGGAGCCGTTTCACCTTGAAAGCACCTTTAAGAGTTATAATAGTTTGTGCTTTGGCTGTCTCCTCATCAACAGTTAGCTGTAAGTATGCTTGGGCGAGGTCAAGTTTTGCAAAAACTGACCCACGAGGAAGGTTTGTTATGAGGTCATGCATAGAAGGAATGGAGAAGGTATGAGGATCAAGAGCTTTATTTAACGTGGTCTTATAATCCCCGCAGATACGGACTGTTCCATTTGATTTGACCACAGGAACAATCGGAGTGGCCCATTGCGAAAAGTCAACTGGTTCTAAAATTCCTTGCGAAATCATGCGGTCAATTTCCGCCTCCACTTTGGAACGAATAGCAAATGGAATCTTCCTAGCTGGCAAATACTTTGGTGGAACACTAGGATTCAAGTGCAGAGACACCGGTGGTCCTTTATAAGTACCAAGTTCACAGTTGAAAAGTGAATCAAATTCTTTTACTACCTCGCTGACACTCGATGAAGTTATTGAATTTACCCCTTGTAGTGAAATTCCTAAAGGTGAAAACCAATCACAGCCTAGCACGTTTGTAGTGCGTGCACCCACATGGCACATGGCGTTTATAATGCATTTGCCTTTAAAATTTATAGCATTTCCTTGGAAATCTTTGAATATTGTTTCTACGCAAGACAATCTTGGTTTAGTCTTCGGCCATAATTTATTGAAGGTATCTTCGGAAATAATAGTAAAATTTGAGCCAGAATCTACTTCAAAATTACAACTTTTCCCATTAATTAACACAAACGTCTGCTTCTTAAGATTTTGTATACCCGTGACCAGATTTATGCTTGAATGTCCACCATTCTTTTTGTGATTTGACTGCTTCTGAGGTAATTTTTTATAGTCTGAATTGGATTTACATACCTTTCTTATGTGTCCAACCTTACCACAATTGTCGCATACCACAGTTCTGAATCTGCACGTAGCTCTTGAATGCGCCTCTCCGCAGCTGTAGCAAGCGCCAGAACGTAGGGTCGTGGCAGCACTAGATTCTTTGTAGCTTTTCTTCTTGTTAGCTCCTTTTCGCACGAAATTAACTTGATCTGCTGCGTGAGATGTCGATGAGCTTGATTTAATCATTTGAAGACTCCGATTGGCCGACTCTGCTGCTACTGCCTTCTCCTGCGCTGTTTTGAATGTGAGATCTGTCGATGCTAAAAGCTCTTCTTGAAGTCGGGCGTCGCGTAATCCACACACGAACCGATCGCGCAACATGCGGTCTAGTGACGTGGCAAAATTACAATGGCTTGCCATCCTCCGAAGGTCAGCAATGTAATCGACAATTTTTTCGTCTGGAAGCTGATCTCTTTTGAAAAACTTAAAAAATGAAGCGATCTCCGAAGGTGGAGGTGAAAAGTGGTCAGACAGTGTTTTGCAAAGAGAATCGTAGCTAAGATCTGTTACCTTATTTGGTGAAATTAAAGACTCCAACAACTCGAATAACGCTGCTCCACAGAGTGTCAAGAATGTGGCGCGCTTACGATTGGCGTCTGTAATGTTGTTGGCCTCCATGAAAATGTCCAAACGACGCTTGTAAGAGCCCCAAGAGCTCTGCTTTGTGACATCAAAAACTTCCACATGTCCCACTGAAACAATCGTATTGGTCGTCATATTTGCCGAAGTTAAAATATTTCCCGAACTAGAACTATGCGCGTCTGAAAAATTGTCTTCGTCTTTTATGCTGGGTTTAATTTGATCACTGGGAATATCGTTTTTTGTTTTACTATCCACGGGTGGTGGCATATTCTATTGAACGAACGATTTCACAGTAATCCCATCCTCGTCGCCACTTTTATGTTCTTAGTAAAAGACGAGTCGAACGATTAACTTTATTTTACAAATTTATTTAACTAAAATATATATTGATTGATCCAATGTTTTTGGATTAAGCTTCACAATATTTAATTGAAAATAAGAACACGCAGTGATCCGACTGTCTGCCACAAGAAGTCAAAACGGAAGGGCTGTTTGCTTTTTAGTATGACAGATGGTTATCTTTCAAATGAGTTGCGTTCAGGTTTCTTAGTACCTGAGTTGCGTTCAGGTTTTGAAGCTAACATTTGTAGTTAGGACGTGACAATAGGAGTGCAGTAGCAGCCTTAGAATGTTGAAGGTTAATTAGATTTATTATTATCATTGTCATTGCTCCTTTCGAGGCTTTATCCCGTCCGGTCAGTGTCCGTGGACCAGACTGACTAGCAGTCACGGTTTCATTCACCAACGTTTCGGTTGGACCTCCAGGAGTTTCGTCCCTTCCAGCCAGTGTCCGTGGACCGAATTCGCAAGCCTTGCGACCTGTTCCTTCAGTTTCATTCACCGACTTTCCAGTTAGACCAACAGGAAGATTTGCAGAGCTTCCGGAAACCTTCTTCCTTTTGACCCTGTTCGCGTTTGCAGAAGTTGGGGTGACTTCGATTACAGGAGACCGTCCTGAATTGGTGGGTGAGACCTCTTCCGAATTGTCCCTTTTCGCCGCCGTCACCAAAGGTTTGCAACTTAATTCAGTGCCTTCGGCCACCCTGGTGGCCTCTTTGCACTGAGCCTTTGCCGCTCGCCTTCTCCCCAGCTTCTGTTGGCGCTTGGAAAGTTGTTCTCCAGAGGATGCCATCGTTGGAGTGGGATCCACTTGTTCAGCTTCACTTAGTCCGGTGATAGCACCGCTCTGGCCAACAGCTAAGCCCGGATGAGAGTTTAGCTTTGGAGGTAATACCTCCGAGCTGCCTTCTTCATCTTTCCAGCTCAGACCACGAAGAGCTTCATGGAGAGAACTGCAGGAGTCATCGGTTACGGTACCTTCGACTCGCGTGTATCCACCAGTAAAGGTGTGCGTTTGTATTTGTATGTCAGATGGGGCCTCCAGAATCCGTGCCCCTGCCGTAGTGAGGACTACGGGCGGATGGATGGTGAGTGTTTCGCTTTTACGACTGCCACCTGGAGAATAAAAATCCTTTGGGTTATCTTCCATACTGTTTTTTTGACCAATTCTTGGTTTTCATTCATTTTCCCCATCCTTCGACCACCATTCGGCATCGAGCTCGGTTCAAATAAACTACTTAAGCCCCCCCACCGCGCCAAAGTGACTGATCGTCAGGTCAGGGTACACCAAAGTTAGCCTTTTTTAAATTGTGAAAAATTTATGTCAAAGTTGAGAAATGAGCTTTACTGTAGAACAATTTTTTTCTTACAATATGATGAAGAATCACACCCCAAAGGATAATACACGAAGTACGGAACACCCTGTATATGTTATTTCCCAGACATTTGGTAACTTGGTATACAAATACAAAAATGACTCAGGATCTTACCATACACTTATATAAATTTTATGAATTTCGAAGTTGCATAGTCGTTTCCCCGTCGCAACGCGATACCGAAACTAAATTCAGTCACCGGGACTTACGGTTCTGGTTACAATCGACAATTCCAATTTCAAAATTGACTAAAAAAAAAAAATTTTAATTTGAAATTTATGAAAAGAAAAAAAATGAGATTTAAAACAAAACAGTGGCAGCTCTGGTTACCATAGTGTTGGTTGTGTGTCATAATACTCCTTGAGTTTTCTTTGTTTTTTTTCAATTTCTGCTGTGATTTATATGTGTCTCATAGTTTATTTGTGTGCTTTTAAGTCCATATTCTTAGTTGACATCATTGTACAGTGGAATTGTGTTAAATATCTAATCTTTTGCCAATTAATTGTGTTTAGCTTTGGTAAGCGGTGTAATTCTCTTGTTAAAAAAAAAAAAAAAAAAATCCGTAACCTTAATTGAGTGATAATTCAAGTGCAAGTCTCTTGAGCACTTTACGTTGCTTGAATTATCATAATTACTGCATGAAAGCTTTTTTTTTGTGTGTGTTCTATAATCATAATTTTTAAGTTTTAAATTATTTTTTTTTTGTAGTGCAAATTTTAAATTGCTCCACGGCGTACTTGGTTAGAGCGAAGATATGGACCGACCCAACTCGACTTTCGCGGGTGGGGTTGCGATCTTCATACGTAAGGGCATTGCTCATAAGGTAATATATAGTGGTGAAGTACGCCGATTCCAGTTGCTTGAAGCGTGTATCGTATGCATCCCTCTCCAACAGGGGAGGCGCTTGTATGTGGTCGCGATCTATGCGCCGGAGGCTTCTCAAAATTCATGTTTTATAACAGAGCTTGAAACACTTTTTCGATGTCTGAAACTGAACTCAGAAGAAAACTATTTCCTTTTGGCCGGTGATTACAATGCTAAACACCAAGATTGGGGAAATCAATTAGCCAATCCAAGGGGGACCCAGCTATTCAATTGGCTGGGGCTCCACAGCATTGAGTGTAAAGTCGATCTGCTAGCTACTGACAGGCCTTCATATCCTCGAAGTGGCTCTTATTTGGATCTATTGCTTCTAGACTCAAGACTGAAACTGACCGACGACATTCTTCGACGGACGAAAAATTGTTTGACGACGGTTGAGTACGACAGTGACCACTGTGGACTTGCCGCCGTCATACTGCTTCCGAACAACCTTGTGGAACTGGAGGAGTACGTGCCGACGCACTCTTACAACTACGGTAAGACACGTTGGCCGCGCTTTTCCGGTGCCGTCTCAAGGGAACTTCGTTCGAACGGTATTACGCCGCCATGCAACAGGAATCTGTCGAACGTTGAGATCGATGGGTACCTGCAACGTATGGAGGATGCAATCCGTAGCACAATGGACAGGACAATTCCTAAATATAGGCAACATGACTCTACGAACATGTACAGAAACGCGACAATAGACGCACTTTACAAACAAAAAAGTAGACTCCTGTCAAGACTCAAACTCTTGCACAGGAGGTTTACTGACCGACACGATTTGGAGATTAGAACTCTGAAGTCACAGATCAAAAATCTCCAACAGTTAATAAAAGAAAATTACAGAATATCTATATCTCTTTTCTGGAACAACAAAATTCGGGCTGTACAGTCCAACAACCCGAGTATGTTTCCGGAAATAAATAAAATTTTTAGGAGAAAAGATCAAAATGACCTTCAGGGTATTAAACTCCAAAGGACGACAGAGAACAAAAACTTACTTTTGACAATAGGGATAGATCCGGATGAGGCCATCTTGGATGATGACCACTTTATAGTGGAAGATGCTCAGGAGAAGGTAGAGACGGTGGGTGCTGTTTTCGAGCGAGTATATAAGGTGAATGAGTGCATTCGCCCGAATTACGACCTTGAGAACAGAGCCTTCGTTGGACACTTCTATCTTAGAGACGAGATCTCGCATTGGCGATCCGAGAATCCTGGTTTCACTAGGTTCAATGACGACCGACTTGCAAATGCAGTCATCGCCCAGCGAAACGGGGATAACACCCTGTTCGTTTCTAAGATGGACCTCGTGGACATCTTTCACAAAATAAAGAAAAAGAAGTCGGCAGGAGCCGACGGCATACCCAATGTTGTGCTGCGAAACCTCCCTTCGGAAGCGGTGGACATATACACCACGTTGTTCAACAATGCGCTGAATAATGCATATTATCCAGTGCGTTGGAAGACGGCAGTGGTCCATCCTCTCCTTAAAAAAGGTAAGGATGGTTCCAATCCAGCAAATCTCCGGTCAATTAGTCTTCTTCCGAGTATCAGCAAGGTATTCGAGAAAGTTCTCAATAGAGCTCTGTCCACATGGGCTGAGGACAAACATATTATTCCTGAAAATCAGTTCGGTTTTAAGGCGGGCCATGATACCACACATGCCGCGTCTAAACTAGTATCAGATATTCAATGGAACAAAGCTAAAAATCAGTGTACGGGTGCATGTCTGGTTGACTTGGAGAAGGCTTTCGATACCGTTTGGTTAGACGGTCTTTTCTATAAGTTGATCAGATATGGCATGAGTAAACCACTGCTTTATATTCTAAATGACATGCTTCATGGTAGAACGTTTGTTGTGAAAAGTTGCAACACAACTTCTACCAGAACTTTTAAAATACAGAACGGTCTACAACAGGGGGCGGTGAATTCGCCTATTTTATTTAGCATTTTCACCGGCGATCTAATTGGTTCTCTTCACCATGCTATAGCGTACGCCGACGACCTTATTGCGTACAGAACAGGTCCAAAGATTGAAGTCATCAGAATACTTTTGCAGCGTGACTTCGATAAGATCCAACAATATTGCGATGACTGGAAGTTGAAAATCAACGTCCAGAAATCGGAAACAATTGTGTTTAGAACCTCGTTGGCTCGGGCCTCATGGGATACGAGAAAGAACTGGCGAAAGCTGGTGATCGTTGATCTACATGGCCACCCACTGCCAAACAAAGTAGTAGTCAAGTACCTCGGCATCTGGCTAGATCAGTATCTATATTTTAACAAACATATGGATGCGGCTCTGGCCAGGGCTAGAGGAGCTTTTGCTCTGACAAGGCGACTGTTTCACAGCAGTCAACTTGATAGCAGAGTGAAGGTGATTTGCTACATGGCCCTCATAAGGCCAATGATTGTCTATGGGTGCCCCGTGTGGTTCAATGTTACAGCGTCTCAAATGGAAAAGATTCGGGTGTTTGAGAGACAGTGTCTGCGTACCTGTCTTGGATTGCACAGAACACCAGAGTCGGAGTACAGAAAATATTATCCTAATGAGGTCGTTTACAACGGGGCTCAAATAAACAGGATCGACAACTTCATTATAAAACTGACTCGTGGTCACACTGCAAGAGCGATGACCTCGACCAATGGCCTGATTTTTGGGGCTTATTACCCCAACACTGAATATATGGAGAAAACGCGCTTCAGTGGATTTGTCCCACCGGAGGCTTTCCTCTATTTTGATATGGTAGGGTTGATTCAGGATAGATTGGCGGTTCCGCTAATCTACCACGTCTGCCGTAAGTCCGTGGAACGACGACTCCTTTACAACCGAGACGTCACCGCAGTAGGCGGAGAAGCTGTAGAGCTCCTCCGGTTCAGTAGGGCGGTTTCAGATCGCGATCGTCGTGACGTTGTTAAAACGTCGAATATGTTCTGGTGGTTGTCGGAGCAACAACAAGAATTTGATAATGATAGCGAGTCGCCAATGGCTGGCTTACACAGGTTTAGCGTGTAAGTCTTAGGGTATAGGGGGTAGACACAGTGGCAAACAAAAAAATCACAAAAAATCAAAAAAAAAAAAAAAAAACATAAAATCAAAAAAATCAAAAAAAAAAAAAAAAATCACAAAATACAAAAAACCAAAAAATACAAAAATCCAAAAAAAAATTACAAAATACAAAATACAAAAAAAAAAAAAAAACCCAAAAGCTTCTGTGGCTGCTCTAGTTTTAAGTAGATTTAAGTAGTTTTAATTAGTTTTAATTAGTTTTAATTAGTTTTAAGAAAACAAAAAACATGATCTATATAACTAAGTTTTTTAAAATTTTCTTAGTTTTAACTTGTTCTAGTTTTGATTCATAAGGTATCTTAAGGCCGAAAGGCACTAGTAGTAAGATATTGAATAATTTAGAGTACCCGCCTAGGGTCAGTAAGTTAATTAAGTTATTATAGGCGCGTTTTATCGAAATTCTATGTGCACTTATGTACACTTCAGTAAAACATCGCTCATGGGAAAACAACAACTCCTTATGTCAATAGCCTAAGTGCACATAAATATCGCAGTAAGCTAACTGCACACAGGGATGGTTGGTAAATTTCTTTTTTTGGCACCCAGAGGTTGGCAGTCTTTGGGTTGTGTTCGTTCATATTTCTGATTTTCGACAACAGATTGAATAAGTCTGTTTCTTTACTTTTTGTGCACAGAAATTTTTTTTTAAGGAGTGGTTGTAAAATTCTTTCAGAAAATCTATTAAAGAGCGTAATTGTCTTAAAAGTAAAGAAACGCCTTGAACAAACCATTCGCAGCAACGCAACACTTGGAAAAACGTCTGTTTGACAGTTTTTGTATTTGTTTTGGCTGTGCACGATTTCTGTCCACAGAAATTTTGGTGCCGGAAATTCGCAGGACGGGGAAATTTTTTTATTCTCTCGAGAGCACTCTCTTTTTTGTGCACTGCTACGAAAAATCGGAACGGGATTAGACTGACTTTCGCCGAATTTCGGTGCATTTCGTGCGAATTTTCAGTAAAGAAACACACCTAATGGCTAATAGAAGAGTCAGGTGGTGACTTAGTGGGGACATAAATAGACACGCAGTTACTAACACACACACACACACACACACACACACACACACACACACACAAGGGAAGTTTCGCAATCGGTCAGAAAAAAAGAACATCAGACAGAACACATAAGAACATCAGAACCAAGGCAACCAAAAACATGAGTCACAAAATGAATCTAATTGAACACAGCCATTGCGAAAAAAAATTAAAGTGACATTTGTTTGTTTACCTCGAAAGTAAAAAGTTGAAATGCGGCAAATAAATTGAGAATCGAGAATTAAATAGAGAAAAATACAAATGGAAAGTAAAAGGTATGCATTTATATCCTTAGAATGCAAATTTTTAATGTTTCTTATCCTTAGAACAATTGCAAAGGGTGCCAACACTGAAAGTGAAAATTGAAAGTGACGTCCGAAGTGAATATAAACCAAAAAATCGTTTTATTGAAAGTGTACATAAGTGCACATAGAAAATTTTCAATAAAACGCGGCTTATATAAGCTAATTTTACACATTTTTGTTAGCATGTAAGTAGATATAAGAAAAATTGAATAAAAATGAATTAAAAATGAAAATGAATAGAGCGAAGATAGTTGTGTCAAGCATCTCAGGTTCAAATCTCGTACTATCCTCCAAGCAAGCGTTTTTTTTTCTTTTTCTTTTTTTTTTTTTTTCTTTAATTAAAACTAAACTTTTATTCTCAATCTTTCCGTTTTTCTTTTTCTTTTTTTACTTTTTTTTTCAAATTCTTTAATTAAAATGGAATGCTCAGCGGTGAAATGTCTGGACTCTTCCCCTAATGCATGCCTTTTTGCATGTTACGGCCCTTGTGGGAAGTTTTACCATGCTAAATGCGTTGGGTCAACCACCTTATTTATAGAAAAGGTTGACGCATCAAAAATTGCAGTTTGGTTCTGTCCTGATTGCAGGAAAATCTCTCTATCCCAACTTGCATTTAAAATGTCGTCATTCAAGACTGATATAACCAAAATCAAGAAAGGATTAGATGAACTCTGTAATAATTTTAATGATGCGGTTTCAAACCTCAATAACTTTTCAGCCCCCAAGTTTTCGGTTGACATATCAACCTCAACTGATGATTTGGAAGAGCCGCATACTCCTCTGCCTAACGTCTCATGAAAAACAATCGACTTATTAGTGCAGTCTACTTCAGATCTTTCCAAACATAATAAGTCTAAAAAGAAAAAGCAAGATACTCACTCTTCCGAAAAACGTTTATGTCTCAGGAGCTGTGTTGGTCCTACAAATAATAACAATGAAACGACAACTGTCGATTTAGCTGTTGTTTCTAGTAGGCCTTCTAATGTTGATAATCAAATTACCGAACTACCTCATATCCCCAAACAAGTCGAATCAGTTCCCGAAACCATTAATGTGAATTATCCTCCTATTGAACCATTTCCAATTCCCAAACAAGTAGAATCAGTTCCCAAGCCTAAACAAATTTTTGTATCCCGCCTTAAACCCGATTTAACATCCAATGATATTATATCCCATCTAACTTTGAACCACAACATATCTAATGACTTAATTATTAGATGTACCAAAATAAGTAAACCTAACAGTTTTGTTTCGTCCTTTAAAATGTTTGTCCCTCCGTCACAGTTTGATTATCTTTGCAGCCCGAATTTCTGGCCTTCGGCACTCTTTTAAAAGAATTTGTTGGTTCTTCCAAGAAGAAACGTGTTGAAAATAGTACCGTCAATAATGTTTCAAAAAACTAATAAGACTTTCCCTATTCTACCAGAATGTAAGGGGGCTTCGTAGTAAAACTACTGAGTTTTTTATTAATTCTCAAGCTTTTGCCCATGATATTTTTGTTCTTACAGAAACCTGGCTTCATTCAGGCATTCTGGATACAGAACTTTTTAACTCAGAGTTTCAAGTATTTAGAAAGGACCGCCATTCTCATGTAGACGCAGACGTAGGAGGTGGTGTTCTCATAGCTTGTCGCAATAGCTTTTTGTCTTCTAATATCACTTTTCCTTTTACTTTAACAATAGATCTAATTTGCATTGAAGTTACCTTTGAGTCTAAGACAGTCTATGTAATTGGCACGTACATTCCCCCAAAAAGTTCTGCCCCTGCCTACAATGAAGTGGTTTAGTGTTAGATTATTTAAACAATCTGTCTTCTTTAGATATAAATATTTTACTGCTGGGTGACTTTAATCTATCTTATATAGATTGGTCTCCATCAATTGACTGTTCATTTCAGAAAGCTTCCTTGGAATCCTCTCAACAAGAGCTTATCTTATTGGATTATCTAATTTCTACTGACTTACAACAAGTGAGTTGTATTAAAAACTCTTTAAATCGAAATCTCGATTTAGTCTTTACCTCTGACGCTGTTAGTACTGTCGTTCTTAAATCTAATTCCGGCATTACTAATGTAGATGACTATCACCCTCCTCTAGACATTTTCCTTGACCTAAGCGGTCACATTCATAGTTATAGTAATTCATATGACTGCTCGCATATATTTGACTATCGAAAGACTAACTTTCAAATGCTTTCTGATGAACTAAGTAGATCTAATATTAATAATATATCAGCTTTCAATAATATTGACGAAGCAGTTAGTTACTTTTATTTTATTCTTAACGACTGCATGAACAAAGCTATACCCCTCAAGATTTCAAAGAATGTGAGCTCTTATCACCCATGGTACACTAAGGAACTAAAAAAGCTTCGCAACAAAAGAAATAGTGCTTGGCGGACTTACATTAAGACGCGTTCTGAATCTGATCACCTTTCTTACATCTTTTTTTTTGATGAATTTAAATCACTATCAAAAACTCTGTACTCAAGTTATGTTCACAAAATGGGCAACTCATTAAGGGATGATCCAAAAAGTTTCTGGAACTTTGTCAATTCAAAGAAAGATTCGGATGGATACCCAGATAACTTTACATATGGTAATGACACATTGACAAAAACATCCGACATTTGCAACGCTTTTGCTCAAAATTTTTGTAATTCCTTCTCTGATTCTATTGTTGAGATAGATCGTAGTTACTTCGAGTTTCTACGTAAATGTCCTAAAGTTAATTTTAATAATGTTCCAATTATCCTAGAAAGAGTCCTTAACAATATTTCATCTTTGAACGATGATTACTCTGCTGGCCCTGATGGCATCCCTCCAATAATTTTAAAAAAGTGTAAGTCCCAAATTGCATTTCCCCTTAATTATTTGTTCTCATTATCGTTAGATTCTGGTCGATTCCCTTTACTGTGGAAAAGATCTTTTATTACACCTGTATTTAAAAAAGGTATTAAATCAGATATCCTTAACTATAGACCCATATCTAAGCTTTCGTGTATCCCCAAATTATTTGAACAGCTTGTTTGTGAAAGCTTAACTTTCGATATTAAAAATATAATTTGCAAACAGCAGCATGGTTTTGTACAGAAAAGATCAACAGTAACAAACCTTGTATATTTCCTTCATAAATGTTCAAACGCGCTTGAAAGCGGGCAAGAGTTAGATTGTATATATACTGACTTTTCAAAGGCTTTCGATAAACTATCTCACGATATTATATTGTTTAAACTAAATGCATATGGATTCCCTTCGACCTTCGTTGATTGGATCAGATCGTACCTTACTGATAGATCATATGTAGTAAAATTTAGAAGCATTCTTTCAGACTCCTTTAAGGCGAACTCAGGAGTACCACAAGGTAGTCACCTTGGTCCTATCCTCTTTATACTAGCCATTAATGATGTTACTTTTAGCTTGTCATCGAGCGAAATTTTGATCTTCGCGGATGATATGAAAATTTTCAAGAAAATAGACTGCGCAGCAGATCGTTTTATTTTACAATCTGATGTTGAAAATTTTGCAACATGGTGCGATAAAAATGGATTGATTCTCAATCCAAGCAAATGTCAAAGTATAACTTTTTCGAAGAAACGTACACCGGCTTTGCATAATTACTCGATTTCTCATCAAATATTATGCAAGGTGTCCAGTATTAAGGACCTCGGCGTTTACTTTAGCTCCAATTTAGAATTTACATCTCATATCAATTACATTGTTAGTAAAGGAAATTCAATGCTTGGCTTTATTAAAAGATGGGCTAAGGAGTTTACGGACCCCTACGTCACTCTTTCGCTGTATAACTGTCATGTTCGACCCCATCTAGAATATGCTTCTCAAGTATGGTCTCCTTATTATGCAGTCCACAATTCAAGAATAGAAAGTATACAGCGAAGATTTATTAGATTTGCTCTTAAGGGACTTCCTTGGACGGATCCTTATGACCTTCCACCGTATGAGCATCGTATTCAACTTTTGCAGATGCAACTGCTTTCGCATCGCCGAATAAATAATGATTTAGTCTTTATTCACCAGCTCATAACAGGACAAATTGATGCTCCTGACTTGCTCGCATGCATAGGTTTTAACTACCGGGGAGGCTCATACCAACTGCGCAACTTGGAGTTACTTCACTGTCCTTATCATAGAACTAATTATGGATTGAATGAGCCTATTACTCGTATGATAAAAATTTTGAACCTAAACTCAAATCTAGTAGATTTTCATATTAGTAAAACTACGTTAAAGTCCTTAATTCGAACCAGAGCTCCACTCTCTTGACTATGTTTCTTTTTATGTTTCTTATATCTTTATAATTGTCATATTTAATAATTAATTTTACGTTTATATGTAGCTATCTAATTTGTTTTTGTATATGTTTATCAATAATTTTGTAATATTTCTTAGTTCTGTTGTCTTTAGTGTGTTAACTGTTGACTTAATTTTTGCTTACTAACAACTAACACCTCGCTAAATGATGACAGTGATACATATTTCTAAGTACTTAAGGGTGAAAAAACTCTTGAAGAAAAGATACATTGTTTCACAAGCTTGAAATAAGCTGTTCTGATAGTGAAAAAAAAAAAAAAAAAAAAAAAAAAATCGACTTGACTCAATAATAAGGTCACTATCTTTGGTAGTTGTTACTGTATATTTTCCCGCAACAAAAACAGTTCTTACATTTAGTTATTTTAATTTCGATATCCTTCTCTTTTCCTCAAACCCTTCCCTATCATTTCTTCGTCCCATCATTTCTCCGTTGTTTGCTCTTAGCAATGTGATCGAAACATAGCTTTGAGCAAATGACAAAATAGGTGCATGTTGTAATCAGCGGATGAGCTGAACTGATGTCGGCGTTTGGTGTGTCGAGCCAGAAGCCTCTGGAGACTCGCACACCATTTACTTAATCGAATGTCATGTCATACTTCGTCACTCACAAACATCATCATACTCATTCATCGACATTCACACTATTATCATCATTTACACATATATACCTACATTCCTATACTTATACCATCATTCACCCTTTATCATCATTACAACTATCATCTTTACACTCATTATCGTTCACACACCCCATTACACACACTACATAAAGCAGGATATCACACACACAACACTATACACATACATACACATATCACAGAGGAGAACAATAGAAATGGCACGTGTGAACGCCATACTTCGTTATGAAACACACTGTGCAGCGTAGTGCTGCAAGTGTAAACACCCTAAATTTAATTTTTATTATTCAGCCTTATTATGAGTTTCACGTGAAATCATTCCCCTCGAAAAAGATCCCATTTCACTTTTCCCTTATTATGAGTTTCGGGTGAAAAATTTTTCATGTTCGAAAAATGTCCCTTATTATGAGCTATTTTTCCCCTTGAAATGTGAAAACGTTGACAGCAATTTATTTCACTTATTTTTGTGAGGCGAACAAGTGAACAACAAAAGCGTAAAAATTGTAAGTCTGGAATTCTGTTCAGGTGAAACTCTATAATAGCTTTTAAAATTCCGGGCGAACGAAAATGTTCCGGGCGAAAAGCTGTTCACGTGAAACTCATAATAAGGCTGATTGTAAAACCGAATCATAAGAATGAAACGTTAATAGTTTTCCCTTATCCCCAAATCTGCGCAAAGATCCACCGAATAGGGTAAAGTAGTTCATTTTGGTTTTGGTAGCTTTTCCTCCCTTCTTCAATTTTCGAAAAGTTGTAACACAGAGAATTTTATCCTTCCCCTGACTCAGTAGAGTAAATAGTAGAGTAACTGGGAAAATGCCCAGAAGTATTATTTTCAACTTTCATTTTTCTCGACATGTTTTATGGGAGGGGTCTGATCTCGACTAATGAGCTGGATAAGTTTTGGGAACAAACCCCCAACAACTTTTTCAGTTCAGTGTGATTGGAAAATTGTGCGAGTGAAAGGTCTCGCTGGAATTCGACAACGGAGGTACTTGTCAGCCATAAGGCTACATGCGCTAGAGAACCGTGACCGAAAACCTCGAGACACGATTGGCCAATTATATGAATGTGTGTGTGAATTTGAGGGTCGAGAAAGGACAAATTGAGAAGATCAACCACTTCTTGGTTGACCTAGTTCATGTCAAGTGGTTTTTGATCAGAAATTTTATAAAAGAGAAAAGTGAAAATCTAGTCGAGAGTTGGAGATATTTTAAAAATAGTTTGAAGATTAGTTTGTTTTAGATTTGTTAGAAAAGTTTAAAAAATTGTAGAGTCAGTGGAAGGAGAAACTTCAAGGAGAAGCAGAAATCGTCAGACGGACAAAAATTGAAAAGATAAAGGAGGAAGAAAAAGCAGGAAAAAGATAAGTAGAGTGCTTTAGTTTTGTGTGTGTTGTCAATTAAGATTCGGTTGTTTTTTGCCACGAAATCTCTCAAAATTGTGAGACACGCGACCCTTTTTAGTTTTCATTTTAATTGTTCTTTCGGGAAAGAACAATTAACGTTTCATTCTCCGGTTACTTGCGTTTGTTTACTTTTTAAACGGTTCGCCTAACCGTCCACCTTTGTAATTTTATAGTTGAAAAGATTTGGGTTTTTAATCCCACTTTTTGTAAGGTTTTCCCAACAAAAATACAATAAATAGCTTTAAATCCCTTTGGGAAATTTAATTGCATTGTTTTCAATTGATTTTAATATTCCAGAATGAAATTTCCTGGCGCCCATATTTTTCCAGTACACCCGGTACTTGGAAAATACTTTAAATTCGTCTTTTAATTTATTAAATAAATCGGTTCTTTTATTCGCGATCGATCTTTTAATCGCGCTACGCTACCTTTTTTTTGTTTACGAACCCAGCCCAGTTTAGCCGTGGTGTCAGCAGCCTACCTGCTGAGTGTTACACTTTTCAGTTTATCAGCGCGTTTGACATTTCGTCTGTTTATCTCGCGGCACACCGGTTGTGCATTTCTTTTAATCGTTTTTAATTTCGTTTATTTTATTAATTGTTTACTTATTGGATTCGGATAATCCAAACGCGTTATTAGTTTCGTACTCATCGTAATAGTTTAGTTTTCGCGAAAAAAAAAGTGTAACATAGTGACCACCACGTTGTAAGCGCCATTTCAAACGGGCTTTTGTTGGCATGTCGGGTCTATGCTGGCATGCGAGCTCCCTATATATTAGCTCGTCGGTGGGGTAGGTACTTTGACTCTGGACACCCGTCCCAAAAATTATCTTGCCAGTCTTAGCAAAGATGTCGTCTGCTTGAGGAAAATCTTCTTCTATACCCTCCCTTCCATGATACCATATCCGCCAAGGTATCCCGTAACTGACATCTCAGTTTGCCATTCAACTCACCCTATTCCATCATCCTCATCCTTCTATAACCCCTTTAGTTAAACCCCATTATGTTTCTATGTTTTTCATTTATCAATTTTATTTTGACTGCGATTCATGATCAATTACAGAAGATAAATTTTAATCATTTACAGGTATAATGATTCAATTCAGAAAATATAAATATGTACGTATTGAAATTATTTAGATATTTCAAGTGTGAATATGTATCGATTCACTAAAGCCATTCTTTTATCTGTGAGAGTTTCTATACACCACTTTTTGATTTCAAAATTACTTGGGACTTTCTTACTTCCTCTTTTGTTTATATTAAATTAATACTATTAAAATCCCCTCAATAAGAAACCCCTTAACCCGGAAATTCAACATTCACGAATTTTAAAATCAATATGAGGATATAACAAAAAGACAGTTATCTTCAAGACTCAACCGAACTTACGCAGCCTCCTCGATGATGTGATCACAGCAAAAGGTTGCTTTAAAGGTGGTACCTGTCGCATACTTTACACAATTTTATAAAACTTCTAATATTATTTCTAAATTCTCAATTGAAATTTCTTTAAAATTTGATAATTTAAACAAAAAAAAAGGTAATCTCATTAGTACATATGCCTGCACTAACAGATTTCTTTTAAAGTTAACTAACTTCTTCTATGCGTATGTATGTGAAATTCAAAGCAGAAGCAAATTTAGTGGTAAAAAAAAATTTAAAAATAAGAAATTGATTAATTTTTTTTTGAATTTTTTTTTTGAAAATTGGTAAATGGTTTCTACGTTCGCTTGTTTCCGATGCGAACCTCTTATCTTCGCGCCGCCGGCGCCGCCGCCGCTCAAATACTATTTGGAATTTTAAACTTATCAAGTGTAATAAATTATAAAACAAAAAATTTACTTTTGCAAGCGGTTTGGTGGTTATTTGTTCTTCTGTCTTTGTTCTTGATTCTTTGTTTAGTTTAACTTTTGCACTTTCGTAAACTTTTTTTTTAAAGGCTACTCTGCAATAATGCAATCTGCCCGTTTGCAAAAATTTTGCTAACCTCACCTGTTGATCATTTGGCTTATTTTTTTATTTTGAATTATTATTAGCTATACTTTGCACAAGTATTAAAAAATTGCACTTTATTTTGTCCAAGCTTAATGTCATTTGCTTGAAAATTAATGCAGTTCATGTTTAAGAGAGAACAAAAATAACGGAGTATTTTTAAAGGTTTGAGGAAAAATGATAAAATATATAACGTAGGAACATGAAATAGAGTGATAAATCTTCCTTACTGTTTATTCTCTGCATTTTTAAAATGAGTCAAGTGCATTTGCACTTTATTTTGTCTGACAGTGTATGTATAGAACCAATTAACAAGGGAAAGTGTTGAAAGTATTATGATCTTATGTTAATTAACATTACATTTTATGTATAAAAATAAACTTTTTATCAATATTAAATCTATAAAAATAATAAAAAAAATAACAATATTAATACTATTGATATGAGTAATAATAATGATAATAATAATATTATTATTACTAAAAAAATAGTTTTGGACATCAAAGAAACTCACGCACAAAAGAAAACTTACCACGTCATTCCAAAGGATTTCCTTTGCCTGATCAACTTTCTCAAAACCACCTGTGTATTTCCACAGATGTAGACATTGGTCCATATCACCCACGTGTACCGTCCATGATGAAACAAGCCCGCAGTTTAGTTCATTTTTTTTCGAATGAACAAGTTGCACTGTAGTTTTGCTACGGAGCGATAAAGAATTGTTGATGCAGTTCAACTGCAAATGACAAACACTTACTAATTGTCAATATAGCTTTTCATGGAATCTGTCTTGACATTATGCGTATGCAACGCGTATATAGTTTCTTTATCACTTAACATGCGACTATGAGGTTCCTTGGTTGGCTCAATTCTACGAACTAATAATTTGCTAAGCCAGGAATCGGTTTCTGCCAAATGCTTTGAGGAGGTACATATGCAACTGAAACGAGGGTTTGAGAAATGCTGTGTAATATTTTGGAACTCATTGGTAAGACTTACCGTCCTGAACTGCTAGCCAGATTTATAATTTGTCTAATATTCATCTTTTTTGTTCCAAAATCAATCAACGACTGAAGTATGATATACATGTATGTAGTAGTATTTGGTTGAATTTAAAACTCAAAAATCCCTAAAACTATAAACAAAAACAAATTTACATTCCTTAAGACAGCTCGCGTTTATAATAACAGTTTTTTTTATATTCAAGAGAAGGAAACACTGATAAATTCAAAATAATTTTTTGGGTTTTAACCTTACTCGTTACAACTTCACTGGAAGCAGAAAAATTTTATGGTTATGTTGTCTATTCACTAAAAACTACTTCTAATGCAATGCACCCACTTGAAGTTATTCTAGGATCCTTTCCAGGATGGTTTTAGTTAACCTAGTTGTGTCCCCATATGAAAAAAAATTTTTGAGTTCATGTTTTTGTCCTAAGTTAAAAAGAGACAGACATAAAGTGTGAGCCGAACGTCAACGACATATGAGAGATTCCATTCTCTCTCCACTCACTTCCACTCTCTTAAACGTCTAATTCACTGGAATATTAAGAAAGCACTTTGAATAGAGAAGAAGTTGGGTTGGGAGATGACATTTCAACTGTCATTGGTAGAAGTGCGGAAAAAATATAGCTCCTTAAAAGTAAAATTAAAATAGTTCTTTTTATTGTGTAAATAACTTATTACAAATCGGTATTATTGAAAATATTATTCGATTGAACGCAAACAATTGCAAAAATTAAAAAAAAAAAAACAAAATATACAAGATAAAATTGGCATAATTATCACAACAATTTGGAATGGGTGCACTTGAGTTTTTTGACAGCAGCGAGGGAGAAAACCAGACATTCCTTTTGACGTCGACAGTGCCATCTCAACCAGTATTGATGAACCAGCCTTAGGAAGTCAGTGCCGTCTGCCAAACAAAAAGTAACACTAATAATAATTTCACAAAACTAAATATTTTTAGCTACAATATAGCTGGTATTAAAAGCAAACTAATATTACCAGATTTTTTTAAATTAATTCAAAAGTTTGACATAATTATACTGATTGAAACCTTTTTAGAGGAAGAACATAAAAATGATGTCACTAAATTTTTCAAAGATTTTAATATCAGCTATGTTCCTGCAGTAAGAAAAACATTCATGGTAGAGCTAGTGGAGGTATTATCTATGGCATTAAAAAAAGTAACTTTAATTTTGTTAAGTTTAGGCAAATTAATAGAAAAACTGTTATTCAAATAGATGGGAATAGTAATCGCAAAAGTCACTTTATTATACCCATATATTCAAACTGTAATAACTGGTTGAATGATTTTAATGAGCTTAACGATTTTCTATAATTTAAATTCAAATAATATTATGCTAATAGGAGACTTAAATGCTAGGAACGGGCTTTTTCAAAATGTCTATTTGGAGGAATTAAATTCTCAATCAAACCTGTTTTCTGGTAGAAATTCTAAGGACGATACTTTGAATAGGAATGGAAGGGATTTAGTGGAGCTTATCAAAGGTTTTGGCTATTGGGTGTTGAATCGTACATCGAGATCAGACGTAGATGGTAAACTTACTTTTGTTAGTGGTCAGGGAAATTCAGTTATTGTCATTTGTGCAGTCTCTGGTGAATGGCTTCATGCTATAAAGGATTTTGAAGTATTGGCAGCAACTTTTTCGACGCATTTTACAATCCTTGCCCGCGTTAGTTTTAGCCAAGAAAGTCCTGTTAGTCAGGCAAATAATCTGAAAAGGCTACGCTGGCTACCGCATGAGACAAGCATCTACCAACATAGGCTAAACCGTAACATTACTTCACTTCCTCATCCTAATTCTGCTCCAATATTATAATAGAAAAAATTATTAACGCAATCCGATCTTCAGTAGACTTCGTAAAAAGGTTTTTGCTTTACTTAACCTGTTTAGGAAATCGAATTCTGACTTTTTTAGATCTGCGTACTTGCAACCTAACAAGTCATATAAAAAAGTGTGTCAAAATAAACGGCTTAACTATACCAAAAGGCTAGCTAAAAACTTGGAAAAATGTAAGGACTCGAAAACATTTTGGTTTAACGTAAAGGCATTAGGTGGAAACAATCGTTTATCTGACAGTTCATTACAAGCCAACATTTTAGCCTCTCATTTCCAATCACTATTGACAGGTAGTTCTGAACTTCAGTCTTTTCACTACGCCATACAAAACCTAGTGGTCAAAAAGATGAAAAATAATAAAGCTCCAGGTATCGATGGCATCCCTGTAGAGTTTTTCAAAGATTCTACCATGGAATTTAAACAGTACCTGCTATCGTTTTATAATTATTTGTTTGAAAATTCCTGTATCCCTAGCAGCTTTAATCTTTTCTATTTTCAAAAAAGGAGATGTCAGCTTGCCTGAGAATTATAGAGGTATTTCAATACTTAATTGAGCTTAATTCTAAAATCGACTTTCAAATTGGATTGAATCAAATCAACGATTAAGCATTTTTCAGGCTGGTTTCCGTGCTGGGTTCTCGACAGTTGACCATATTTTTGCTCTGTCATGCATTTCCACCAAATTCATTCAAAGGAAAACAAAATTATATGCATGTTTTGTTGATTTCAAAGCAGCTTTTGACACAGTCAACCGCCAAGCTCTTATATACAAAATTGCTAACATTGGTATATCCAGGAAATTCCTGGCAATTTATGAAAAGTTTCTTTGTGATACTAATGCTACGGTTTGGGATGGATCGGAGACATCAAGTTGGTTTGGAACTACGACAGGTTTTCCTCAAGGATGTGTCTTGAGCCCAATCTTCTTTGCTCTTTTCACAGACGATATTTGTGAAAACTTACCCGGCGGTGTCAGTATTTCAGACATGCTTGTCGAAGTGCTTCTCTATGCGGACGATCTTGTCATGCTGGCAGATAATCCTTCACTTCAAATTAACAGGCTTCAGATGTACTGCAACACCTGGGACTTAAAGATTAACGCTTTGAAAACAAAAATTATGGTGTTTGAAGCTCGGAAATGTAAAAGGTTGAGAGAAGAAAATTGGTTTCTGAACGGTGAACGCATAGAGATAGTACAGGAATTCAAATATCTGGGTGTGTTAATGTCTGCTAATGGTAGCTTTACGAAGCATGTTAAGGAGAAGAGCAAAGAAGCCAAAATTGCACTTGGCGTGATTTGGCCTAATTTCTATGCAAATGAGAATATAGACTTGGGCTCTAAGTATCGGGTTTTTGAAGCCACAATCAATACTTGTTTGTGTTATGGTATCAAAGCGTTTGGCCATACTGTAACGGACGTTGTTGAATTCAGGATCTTTGCTGGCATGCATGTGCCCCTTTTATTTAGCTCGACGGTGGGGTGGTTCTTTATCCTGTAATCCGTTTACAAAATTATAACTTACCATGCCAGACTTTGACTATTAAGATGTTTTAGCCATCGAGAAATTTTTGTCTACACCCTCCCTTCCTGACTATCTTACTCGACTGGATAGTCCCTTAAATATGGCATCTTCCTTCCCTTCACTTCATCCTACCATTCTTCCCTCCTCATCCTTCGTCTTTCTTTATTAACAACTCATGTTATGTCTTTTGATTTGTTAATTTAAATTTTTAATTTCAATCCATTCATGTTTCTTTACTATTCAATTTTCTTTTTACATAATGTGTGTATTATCTTTAAGTTAATAAATTCTTCGTTAATCATAAAAAAGGAAAAAAAATCTTCTTCTATTTCTATATAATTCTTTACTTATACACTCTAAGTTGGGGATTACCACCCTCCTTTTATTTACTATTACTTATACTTTATATGTCTTCAAAACTTCCCCTTTAAAACCCTTACCCCGAAATTTAAGTATAGACAGATGATTTTTACAAACAAAAAAAAAATGATAGGTATCAATAATCACTCACCGAATTTAAGCAGCAACGTGTTGTTGTGGCCACAGCATCCAATTGCTCCACCGATGGTACCCAATCAGTATCTACTACCTTAGTACAAAACTTTTTAAAAAATCACTGTTCTATAGTTTTTTTAAATTTCGTTCACTTAAAGTACTATTGTGCACTTTTAATTTATATGTGCCATAAAAAAAGATTTTTTTTTTTTTAATTACTCTAGGATTATTGAAATTCTTTTTTTTTTTAAATTACAGGATTTGCAACTGTTTTATAGACACTATTAACTGATTTCTTTTCTTCTTCTCCTGACCGCAAGGTACTGAACCGTTCTTAGCTGGTTGTAGCAGAGCCTCTAACGGTTCGAATGAAATTACGTTCCGTAGAATGAAATTACTCTTATTTTTGGCACTATTTACTAGTTTTCCTTTTTTTTTGAAAGATGATTCGAATTTTGCTGATTAGGAACGTTTTACAGCTTTTCCTCTTTTCCAGTTTTTGGCTTAGCCTAAACAGCCACCAGCTACTGCTATAACTTTCACACCTAACCCATAAAAAAAAATATACTTTCTGCTATAGATTAGGGCTTATATACCAAAAATTTACCTCGGTTCACAATAAAGATTTACCAATTCTTGTTCTTGGTTTATTAAAACTTTCTTTTTCTTCCGCTTTTATCTCCTTTTCGACTTTCCTTTAACTTTTGGTTTGCAGTTAGCCGCAATCCCTATAGAAATTTATATATATATAATATATATATATGTGAGACTTAAACCGCGGACACAAAAACTTTACCTTTAATCGTTAGCTATTATTATACTACTGCGTCTACACAGCTGAAAGTCTACTGAAACTATGTCCCGATGTTTCAGGAAAAGTTTCTTCTAACCATTTGTTTCCCTAGGTCTCTCTCTCTTACGGGCATTTTACTTCGCAACATTTTCCAGTTACCGAGAAAGATTTTCAGTTAACCCTGTTTCTGCTCTCATTTTACTTCTATACGACTTTACTACCGTGAATACCTGAATCCCTAAATTTCCCAGTATAAAAAAAAGTATTCTTTTGACATTTGTCATTTAGGCATTCGACTGACAGTTTGTTAGTCATTTTTTTTTTATTGTTTTGGTTTCGGTCGCGTATTTTAAAACGCAAGTTCCTTTCTTTTGGATTTTATGTTTATAGTTTTAGTTAAGCTTATCCGTTTCTTTATTTCATTGTTTAGTTTACCCGGGCCGGTTCTATGTAACTAGTTTCGTAACAGGGCTTTGCTTATTTAAGATACGTAGATATCTAAAAAGAGCAAATGAACCCACGGGCTTATACTTTGTTTACCTCCCCCTCGTGGCTCAGTTTTATTTTAAAAAGCATTAAAACGACATTAAAACATAGTACTGTGAACTAGTGAAACAAAAAAGGATAATTGGACAATTATTATAACCTCATATCGTAGTGAAGTGTCATCAACAACGTCTAACTTACACGTTGGGCGCCATTTTTGTAACGGACGTTGTTGAATTCAGGATCTTTGCTGGCATGCATGTGCCCCTTTTATTTAGCTCGACGGTGGGGTGGTTCTTTATCCTTTTTTTTTTTTAGGTTACTGACGAATGTCCTTGGCATGGTATACTCCGAGCTTCTTACCACTAAGCGACTCTAGCTCATACATGCAACTACCGATGACTCTACTGATGCGAGCTTTAATAAACTTCGGCAACAACTTGGAGTTTATTCCTTTGGAAAAATTGCTTTGGGTAAAATTTCTATAAAATATTTCTTGTCCAGTTTTGTAGTTTACTGGCTTAGCCCGTAAGTTATACGTATTTTGTGTTTTGAGATGTGCTTTGTTTAAGATGTTTTGGACTCCTTGTCGTAACAAGGCCGTTTTAGCCGGTGGCATTACCATTGCTTCGGGATCCGCTAAAACTTTTAAATGCTTTAATAATGAATATGAAGACCCATGAGCGATCATGTTCTGACCGAAGAGAGCATAGTAAGGTTGACATTTTATTGCCTCATGTACGTCAGACCTTAATGCACAGGCAATACTGGATAAATGAATATCCCAGTCATTTTGTTCCTCTGCTATCAACACACGTAATTTAGACAACACACTTCGGTTAACCCTTTCCGAAATGTTGGCTTGCGGTGAGTACAAAGCAGTTTTCACATGTTTAACACCATAAGTTTCTAGTAACTTATGAAACTCTTTGGCTACAAATTGCCGTCCATTATCCGACTGAATAGTTTCTGGAGTGCCAAACATGTGAAATTTTTCCGTTTCTAAAAAGTTATTAATCTTAGGAGCCGTTGCTTTAGACAGTGCTTTTAAAAATACGAACTTAGTGAAGTGATCTACCACAATTAAAATAACAATGTTCCCGCGTTTCGTTCTAGGATAAGGACCAAGCAGATCTATATATAGTCGCTGCATAGGTCTCTCGGTTATAACTTGTGAAGTGATAGGAGGTCTTAGGATCTTATTTGGGGCTTTTACCATTTTGCATATGTCGCACTCGTTCACGTATTGCTTTATGTCTCTTGCCATTTTGGGCCAGAAATATTTTTCTCTAATTCTAGCAAATGTTTTGGCAAAACCACCGTGACAAGATAACTTGGTATTGTGTGACATTTGTATCAAATTGTATGTGAGTGCTTCTGGTACCCAAAGTTTCCAAAGTGAATCTTCTCCTATTTCTCCATTCCTAAACAAAACTCTTTTGTAAATATATTTATCTGAAACTACTAAGTCAGGCAAACTAGGTTGATTTAAAATAATGTTATCTCTTAACTTCGAATATTCTTCCGAATTAAACTGATCCGATAAAAGATCCACTTCCTGAGCAATGGTCGTTTCTAAATTCTCTTCACTGTTCTCTAATACTTTGTTACTAGTTGAAATTTCTGCCATGTCAACTCTAGACAGTGCATCTGGCACGACATTTAACGAGCCCTTACGGTGTTCCACAATAAAATCAAACCTCTGTAGTTCTAAACTCCATCGAGCTAATCTGCCACTCAAATCTTTCAATGACATAAGCCATTGTAAACTCGAATGATCAGTTATAACTCGAAAGGGCAACCCTTCAATATAGTCTCTGAACTTTCTAATACTGAGGACAGCGGCCAAACATTCCAACTCAGTTACCGCGTAATTTTTTTGTGCTTTATTCAACTTTTTGGACATATATGCTATGGGTTTTTCATTTAGATTCTCATCTAGCTGAAACAGAACACCTCCTACTCCCTCTGATGAAGCATCACATTGAATAGTAAATGGCTTACTGAAATCAGGCTGTGATAACACTGGGGCTGAAGAGAGGGCTGTTTTGAGCTTGTTGAAAGATTCGATGGCTTGTGGCGGAAATTCAAATTTGTTTTTCTTTTTCAGACAGTTAGTTAGAGGAGCAGCTAAATCCGAGTAATTTTTTATAAAGCGTCGGTACCAACCCGTTAAACCCAAAAATCTGCGAACTTGCCTCTGGGTAGTAGGAACTGGAAAACTCACCATTGCTTCTATCTTATCGGGATTCGTTTTCAATGTACCTTGTCCAACTATATATCCTAGATATTTTATCTCCTTCATACAAAACTTGCTTTTCAGGAGATTAATGGTCAAATTCGCTTGCCTTAGACAGGCTGCTACTTGACTTAGAATACGGATGTGTGAGTCGAAATCTTCCGTACATATAAGAAGGTCATCCAAATACACAAACACTTGATCTCTTAGACTGGAAGGAATGATCTTATCCAGGATACGACTCATAGTTTGGGCAGCGTTACTCAAACCGAAAGGCATTACTTTAAACTGGTAAAGTGGCCTACCTGGCACTGCAAACGCCGTTTTCTTTCTAGACTGCTCGTCTAAAGGGATTTGCCAGTAAGCATCCTTGAGATCTAATCCAGTTATGTAATGTGTATCTTTTATTCTACTTAATAGGCCTTCTATATGCGGTAACGGATACGCGTCTTTCACACTTACTGCATTTACTTTCCTGAAGTCTAGGCACAAACGAATCTTTCCAGGTTTCCTTACTAAGACCAATGGGCAACACCATGGTGAGTTACTCTCTTCTATAACTCCAAGTTCTATCATACGATCTAGCTCTTTATAAACTTCAGCTTGTCGAACAGGAGATAAAGGATAATGCCTAGATTTTATTGGTGCAGCTTCTCCCGTGTCGATAGAATGAAATCCTACATGAGTCTTTCCTAAACCCAACTCAGCAAAATTAGGAAACAACTTTTTTGTGGCTTCCAATATAGACCTCTGCTCAGGGCTCAACTCTACTAGCTCTGCTTCTGTCTTGAAATTCATCTCTTCTTCTCCTGGCCACACGTCTGTTTGAATTTCGCTGATCTGTGGCACTAGATTAAAAGCTCTCCAAAAATTCATGCCTAAATACACTTTCTGTGTCAAGTTGGGAATTAAGTAAAAACAAAGAGTTTTAGTTAAGCCGTTGTATTCGGTTTGAATACTGCAATAGCCTACGATACTGTGGGCTTTGCCGTCAGCAGTACGAACTTCACTTTCATAAGGACTTACTTCTAATCCTATTTTTTTTACAAAATCCCAACACTCTTTCCCTAACACCGAAATGGACGCTCCACTATCTAATAAACCGAAACATGTTTCATTGTTAAGACGAACATTAGCATACAACCTCCCGTCGGTTTCGGGTGAGATTATCGTGTCGATAATTTGCTTACGAAACTTTTGACGGTCTCGATAACGGTTTCTACATTTATTAATTTGTGTACTAACTATGTTTTTCTTTTCTCCCATTATTTGTGATCTAACCTTGTAATAATTTAATTTTCTTTCGTGTAAAGACTTTAGAGCGTAAGCCGCAATGGGAAGATTTACCTCCGAATGCTTATCTCTTTTAAGTATGTCCGGTTGATATTCCTCCGTAAAAGGCTTTGTACTTATTGTTTGGATTGCACGGGCTGTTTGTTCAAGGGACGATTCTCCCCGTGCTTCCTTTCGCCCCTTAGAAAGTTTTCCGAATGCTTCTTACATTCCGGAGTACTGACTCCCTTAGCCCCACAATGGAAACAGAAAAGGTTCCTAGTATGCGACGGACAAAAATGATAAGAATGACCTTTTTGGTCACAATTCCAACAACTAAGATTAGTAATGTAGCCAGTTTTCGAATAATTAGAAATGTCTGCTACTTCTTCCTTATTAACTACCTGTACTTCAGGTTCCTCTTCAATCACTACTTCATGAACAGTTCTCTGTGCCGAAAAACGCTTATTTAAATATCTCTCTGACTCTCTAGCCTTCTTTCTCAATTGCTCTAAAGTTTTAACCTCTGATGCCAGTAAAATTTCACCCAACTTATCTTTAACGTTGTTCTTAATGATATCTACTAGTTTCCGGTTATCAAATGGTTCTTTGAGCTTATCGTTCATCTTAACCACTGAGTTATAGAACTCATCGAATGTTTCCTTATACCCTTGTCGGCGAGTAAGTAAACGCATAAAAATGTCAACATCCCCCTCCTGACGTCCAAACTCTTTCCTCATTTCAGATTTGACCTCTTTAAATTTAGCCTCTGGATTTTTCTTCAAAAACCTCCAGAACCATTCATTTGCTTTTTCACCCAACAATACATGGAAGTTTGCCGTCATTTGTTCATCAGAATATTCTGAAGAGGTTTGCAAACGTTTGACTTTAAAAAGGAAATCGTCAATAGGTTCAGTGCCGTCATACTCAATGTTCCATCTGTCTAGTCTACACCTATACGATGTGCTACTATTCAATTCCAACTCTGAATTTCTTGCTCGGGGAACAGGAGTGGGAATGGACTGCCTCATTTGTGTGCCTGGAGACTCCGGCGAATTACTACTCGTCGATGCAAAGGCATTAGTATCAACTCTAGGTTGTTGATTTATGGTTTCCAGCTTATTCAAAACTCTACTCATAAACATGTCCATGCTTTGGAACATTTTGATTTGATTGAGAGTTAAACTACGCTCGATTCTATCAACCAGATCCTCTTCTGTATTTGGAGGGAGACTGGAACGTTTAGTCCCTGTGCCACTTGGTAGTTGGCGTTCCTCGCTCTCTACCTCTTCTAACGCTGGGTTATTTTCAGTCATACTGATGGAATATTCTTCTGAAAACGTCGAATTCAACTCCTGGGAAAAACTAAATGAATTATCGAGGTTGAACCTATCTATGGTGGTGTGAAACCGTTGGTAAAATTTTTCGAAACTTTCCGCTGATTGAGCCTGGAAAAGCTCAAAATTATCTACTATAGACGCTCGACGACTTCTGCGCATAACTTCCAACTAAATCGGAAATTTAAACTACTCGTTGCAAGTTTCCGGTGAAAACCCGATACTTTCAATACGGTCCCCAAAACACCGAATAAAACTCGATAACCTTCCAACCGGAATATACTTCTACCTTAAACTCAATTTCTATTTAAAAATTTCTATTTAAGAAATGTAAAAAAAACAATACAGTGTTTGCCTTTTAACTTTTAGACAAACCGACTTAATAAAATTATAATTGACTAATTTAGTAAGAAACCTTTACCAAGACGGATTTTTTTTTTTTTTGACTCTCTAAAATCATATGAGACTATGGATGAGGAAGATTTTAGAGACAGGATGACTCAAATGTGAAGGAAGATGCCGTAGTTTACGAGCCGAAATTAAAATCAAAATAAACTACTTGAAAGGTATTAACTATTGCACTAATTAACTATCTATTGAAACTAAAATCAAATTTATTTTTCAGGACATCGTTTTACGAGTAACACTCATTAGCGAAGACTCTAAAAAAAACTAACTTGTACAAAAAAGACGAGGGACTTTCATCCACTTTACATGATTGCGTGACGAGTATCTGGGCACCCAACCATTTTTTTTCTTTTCAAACAATTGTATGACTCAGACTCTTCACCAACCATTTCTTTGCTAGGCTTATGTTGGACTTATATCTCCAACCGCAACGCGGTACCGAATGCTCTGCCTTCAATGACCGGGACTGATAGGAATATGCCTCCTAAAACCCTAGCAAATCATTAAAAAAAACTAAAAAGGAATAACAAAATTCAGAAAAATAAAAATGTTAAAAAAAAATTTGAATTGGCTCTTAAAATCTGCACGCTATTTAAAATAGCGGGCTCCACGTTGATGGGCGCCATTTTTGTAACGGACGTTGTTGAATTCAGGATCTTTGCTGGCATGCATGTGCCCCTTTTATTTAGCTCGACGGTGGGGTGGTTCTTTACCCTGTAATCCGTTTACAAAATTATAACTTACCATGCCAGACTTTGACTATTAAGATGTTTTAGCCATCGAGAAATTTTTGTCTACACCCTCCCTTCCTGACTATCTTACTCGACTGGATAGTCCCTTAAATATGGCATCTTCCTTCCCTTCACTTCATCCTACCATTCTTCCCTCCTCATCCTTCGTCTTTCTTTATTAACAACTCATGTTATGTCTTTTGATTTGTTAATTTAAATTTTTAATTTCAATCCATTCATGTTTCTTTACTATTCAATTTTCTTTTTACATAATGTGTGTATTATCTTTAAGTTAATAAATTCTTCGTTAATCATAAAAAAGGAAAAAAAATCTTCTTCTATTTCTATATAATTCTTTACTTATACACTCTAAGTTGGGGATTACCACCCTCTTTTTATTTACTATTACTTATACTTTATATGTCTTCAAAACTTCCCCTTTAAGACCCTTACCCCGAAATTTAAGTATAGACAGATGATTTTTACAAACAAAAAAAAAATGATAGGTATCAATAATCACTCACCGAATTTAAGCAGCAACGTGTTGTTGTGGCCACAGCATCCAATTGCTCCACCGATGGTACCCAATCAGTATCTACTACCTTAGTACAAAACTTTTTAAAAAATCACTGTTCTATAGTTTTTTTAAATTTCGTTCACTTAAAGTACTATTGTGCACTTTTAATTTATATGTGCCATAAAAAAAGATTTTTTTTTTTTTAATTACTCTAGGATTATTGAAATTCTTTTTTTTTTTTAAATTACAGGATTTGCAACTGTTTTATAGACACTATTAACTGATTTCTTTTCTTCTTCTCCTGACCGCAAGGTACTGAACCGTTCTTAGCTGGTTGTAGCAGAGCCTCTAACGGTTCGAATGAAATTACGTTCCGTAGAATGAAATTACTCTTATTTTTGGCACTATTTACTAGTTTTCCTTTTTTTTTGAAAGATGATTCGAATTTTGCTGATTAGGAACGTTTTACAGCTTTTCCTCTTTTCCAGTTTTTGGCTTAGCCTAAACAGCCACCAGCTACTGCTATAACTTTCACACCTAACCCATAAAAAAAAATATACTTTCTGCTATAGATTAGGGCTTATATACCAAAAATTTACCTCGGTTCACAATAAAGATTTACCAATTCTTGTTCTTGGTTTATTAAAACTTTCTTTTTCTTCCGCTTTTATCTCCTTTTCGACTTTCCTTTAACTTTTGGTTTGCAGTTAGCCGCAATCCCTATAGAAATTTATATATATATATATATGTGAGACTTAAACCGCGGACACAAAAACTTTACCTTTAATCGTTAGCTATTATTATACTACTGCGTCTACACAGCTGAAAGTCTACTGAAACTATGTCCCGATGTTTCAGGAAAAGTTTCTTCTAACCATTTGTTTCCCTAGGTCTCTCTCTCTTACGGGCATTTTACTTCGCAACATTTTCCAGTTACCGAGAAAGATTTTCAGTTAACCCTGTTTCTGCTCTCATTTTACTTCTATACGACTTTACTACCGTGAATACCTGAATCCCTAAATTTCCCAGTATAAAAAAAAGTATTCTTTTGACATTTGTCATTTAGGCATTCGACTGACAGTTTGCTAGTCATTTTTTTTTTATTGTTTTGGTTTCGGTCGCGTATTTTAAAACGCAAGTTCCTTTCTTTTGGATTTTATGTTTATAGTTTTAGTTAAGCTTATCCGTTTCTTTATTTCATTGTTTAGTTTACCCGGGCCGGTTCTATGTAACTAGTTTCGTAACAATACCCATTTTGAGGAGTTCGAGCTTATACAAAGGTTCTTCTTCAAACGCCTATTTCGTTTACCGAATTCTACTCCAACATATGCTATCCACGTTGAGTCAGGTATTAACCCCATTTACATAAAAAACTTAAAAACTTAATCCGATTTTCTGATTAGAACTATGAAAAAACCCGGTGTTAGTCTCCAGAAGTCTATAATGCAAAATCTTTTGCGCACGCGATCGTCTCCTTTCAAAGAATGGTGTGATCTTGCACTATCTCATGGTCTTCAATATACTCTTTCAGAATTCAACCTAGATAGCTGGCACGAGTTTTTTGCTAATGTCATATCGAAGGTAGATGAAGAGATATACCTCCAACATTTAAGGCGTGCGTCGGCGTCAACAACGAGAATTATGTACAGGGATTTGAATCACCACCTCCAATCCAAAAATTATTTTAAAATAGAATTCCCTGCTAGAGCTATAAGCACTATTTTTAAAAGCAAGAGTGGAAATTCTTAGCCTGAACTTTATTCCTCACCGATCAGATCTATCAATCTTGTGCAATTTTGGTAATAGATACGAGCGGGATGATATTCACCATTTTGTAGCCGTTTGCCCAGCTCTGCAGGAGCTTCGAAAGCTCTATTTCCAACAAAGCGTCCTCTCTAGGCCACAACTGACAGACATTTTGAATGGATCCGCAGGGTGGACAAATCTCTACAAGTTTTGTGACCACGCTCTTGCTTATCGAAACAGTATTTTGTAGTTTTTGAATTTTAAGTAAATTTTGATTCAACTGTTTAATTATCATTAAAAAAAAAAAGGTAAAGGCTTTATCATTTTCGTATTTTGTCTGAAAGCTATAATTTTTGCAAGAACTTTGTATATTATAATACTATATTTATTTGCTTTGTCATTTTCTTATTTTGTCTTAAAGTTATAATTTTTGTAAGAACTTTGTATATAATAATATTATATTTATATATTACAATAGGTATCTATTCTTGTTAAATTAATCTATCAAATCTATCAATTTTATATTTAAACTCGTCATGTATTAGAAATGTCATTATATGGCAGACGGCAACATGCCATGTCCATTAATTCTTTGTAATCCCTAATTTGTTTGTTACTTTTTGAAATAAAGGATAAAATAATAATAATAATAATAATAATAATAGAGAAGAAGTATTTTTTAACCGCTCCGAGTTTCAGCTGAAATCAGTATAGTATCGTCTTAAAAAAGAAATTGTTTTCTCTCCTGACTTTTAGCTCATAAAACAAATTCATATCATTATATATACTTTTGAAATATACTTTAATGGAATCAATTTTAAAAGCTATATGAAAGCAGAGAAGTCAAAGATCGAGTTTTAAAGGAAACAGCTGTAAGGATGCATAAGTGCGACACTCGTGGTGAATCAGGCATACAATGCGCTGGAATTTGTGGACAAATTTTTCATTTCTCACTAAAATGTAACGGTCTGGACAATTACAGCAGCATATTGCTCGATACTAATAAAATGGTTAAGTTCATATAGTATTGAGAGATATACAATATACGGTAAAAAAATTTAAGAGAGTAAAAAAATGAATTGATGTAGAGAAACATTTAAAGTCCAAAGCGAACTAATTTTAGAAAATGTAAGGAAGCTCACAATAGGAAATAAAATGTGTGTAAACGAGTTAAAAAATGATTTAGAGGAAGGTGTTAAGCAAAGACATAAAAGACATCCATCCTGCGCGTCTTTCCCTCAAAGTAGATAGTATTTCCAACCGAAAAGAAGGAGCAGTAACTATCAACTGGAGAGGAGAAGAAATGGTGCAAAAAATAGAGAGCGAGATGAAAACGAAATTGGGTGAGAGAGTATTCAGCAACAGACGTCCGCAAATAATTATTACAGATATGAATGAAAAATGGAGTAAGGAGGAATGCATAAACTGTATACGGTATAGTGAAAAATTTAGGTGCCGTGAAATAAGGTCGAAGGCAATAAGGCCGAATAGGCCTTATTACCTTTTTTTGGGAAATAAGGCCGAAAACAAAAACAATAATATTTTTCTACCCTATTTCCTATTAAAAAAGTAATAATGTCGAAAAGAAAAAACGAAAATATTTGACAAAAATAAGAATGCCAAAAGTTGAGAAATAAAGTCGAATTCCGTTGAGTAATAAAATCGAATTTAATTTCTGTTGGATAAAGAAGAAAGAAATTATTGGCAATGACATGCGTTCGTATTTATACATTTCTATGTGCTTTAACTTGTCCTTACAATTGATTTATTATTATTTTTTAACTAAAAATAGAAATATCCTGCCATATGACAATGAACCTAACAACAAGCTCTTTGGAAGGATTCAATAGCATTTTGTCCTCAAAGCTTACAAAAAGGGGGAATTTTTTCAAGTTTCTGGAAGTGCTCCTTGAGCAAGATGCTAGCAAGAGTACTGATTTAATCAAATCAATATTCTTGCTCAAATCAATACTCTACTACTCAAATAATCTTTGGACGGTTTGGAAATTAAGATAGATAGACCGTTTGACTAAAAATGATAATTTCGTAACTGAAACAAAATTGAATTATGTAACTATTTCGGTTTCGCATTGTTTTGTTTTCTTTTTTTTTTTAGTATACATGCAGGTGCATGCATATAATATGTACAAAATTTTTGTGGAAAGTGCTTCGCCTCGCCGGCCCACGCCGGCCGCGCTGACCCCGCGCCCCGCCGACCCCGCGCCGCGCTGGCTAAAAAAATTCGAATCATTGTCTAGCTCCCATTTAAAAGAAAAACAAGTCAATAATACATTACCTAAAAACAATTGGTTAAAAATCCCCCTGCCGCGCCGCGATCTAATGATATATAAAAATGCCAAGAATGCGTTCCCTATGGAGTTGAATATGGAAATATAAAAATCAAAGTTATTATGTATGCAGATGATATTTTGTGGTACCCGTGGTGTGATGGATAGCATGTCCGCCTGTTAATCCAGAGTTTCGAGTTCGAGTCCCACCAGAGGCAAAAATGTTTTTTCTACGGGTATCGCCTTTCGCGAGGAATTGGCAAGTCCTCCGTTAGTATCCATTGCCATGAAAAGCGCTTTCTCGATTAGCCGTTCGAAACCGGCAGAAAATTGTAGGTCCCCTCCATTCCCTCACAAGGGATGGTTGTGAGAAATGCGCTAGGCCCAAGGGCTCTGTTGCGCCAACCCTATTTAGATGATATTTTGATATTAGCAGAATCTCCTTATTCGCTTCAACTGAATGTGAACAGACTTTTTGAGTACTGTAAAATATGGTGTTTAGAAGTAAACACAGAAAAGTCCAAAGTGATGGTATTCCAGAATGGTACAGGAAAACTTTCTAGAGAGGAACACTGGAGATATGGTGAGGTCGAGTTAGAAGTGGTGAAAGATTACATTTACCTGGGAATGACGAATACTTTTAATTTAAATATGGAAAAACAAATGGAAACTAAAGCTAACGTAGCCAGGACCGCCATTTGTGCAAATTGGAAAAATATTCAACAGCAAGCTCGTTTCAACAAATGCGAGATTCAAAGCTTTTAATGCAACTGCTAAATCTATTCTTTTTTATGGAGCTCAAACCTGGGGCATTAAAAAATTTGAAGCTGTGGAGACATTGCTGCGTTTTTTCTTGAGAAAAATTTTTCTTTTACCGATGAAAACGCCAAAATACATGTATCACTCGGAAACAGGACTACCAACGCTTTTCGTTTCAACTCTAAAGATAAATGCAGATTACTTGATCCGAATAAAAAGGATGGAAAACAGCCGATTGTCGGAACTGGTGCTTACGCATGAAGTACGCTAACTGTGGATGGAGTCTAGACTTAGCCGATGCAAATCACAACAATGCAAAATGGCTCTTTATGAAATAATACAATGTATCGACGAAAACGAGAGATATACATTCATAGAACAAGAAAGGTCATCAAGACCAAGAATAACATATGCTAAGCTTAACTACAATTTAAATTAAAGAATTTACTTCAATGATAATAACCCAAGAAAAATTGTGAGTTGCATTTTCAAAGTAAATGGGTAACTCTTAAAACTCAACTATAGACTGCACAGGAACGATTTAGAAGGTATCTGCTCTCTTTGCAATATGCGTGTTGTGGAGAACGTTTACCATTTCATTGCAATATGCCCAATGCTGAAACTTATGAGAGTTTTTATGAGAAGAATTACCTGGAAGAAGAAGACTTAAAAGTTATTCTAAATGGAGAAGACTGGGTTCGGCTGTACAAATTCACCACGGAAGCGATGTCTTACAGAAGCAGAATTGTGTATGAAAACTTTTAAACTTAAATTAAAGCGCTTTGTTCTCAGAATCAAAAATAGAATTACTAAAAAAAAAATTATATGTTTCGTTTTAGCTAAATTAAAAGTCGTTCATTTCATTAAACTAAAATCTGTAATCATAAAGCTCTTGTAATTGCTTCTTTTCTGTACCCGAAAGCACTTAATTGTTTCTGTTTTGACTAAACTAAAAGTCAAAAAGAAATTCCGTTTTAGCTAAACTAAAAGTCATTATAAAAATCAAAGAAATTTTATTTAAAATAAAAATCAATATTTTAAGTTACTGGATTTAAATTAAAACATTTCCACAAATTTTAATATGTATAAGACAACAATTATTATGAGTTATCATGAAAGAACACTGTAATAAATAAAAAAAATAGAGAACAGTCACTAGGGCAGACGGCAGTAATGCCATGCTCTAATTTATTCAATTTAATAAAGCGCAATTGTAAACGTTAACTTTATGAATAAAACAGTCTATCTATCTATCTATATAAAAATGTGAAAAGTGTTCAAGGGCTGGTGTCAAAAAAAAAAAAAAATCACAAAAAAAAAACAACAGCCATAAAAATTAAAAATAAAGTGCGGTTCCCCCTTTGCCATCTCGTATCCCATAAAACTCTCGTAGTCTCATCTGCATACATTTCCTTTGATTTGGTTTTTTTTTCTTATCAATATAGTGTGTGCAGGTACTGAGGCTGCGAGTTTGTTAGACCGATAGTCAATCAACGGGTGTTGATTCCGTTAGTGAACTAAGCAAGTTGCTAGCTGGGCATAACACCGCTAGTAATTTGTTTTCGGTTTTTTGATAGGAATCTTCACTTATTGTTTTGACTTAGGTAGCGTCTGCGTTTGATACTTTGTTTTGTGTGTTTCTGTGAATTGTAATGTTGGGTAAATTTCGGGTCGATTTTAGCAATCGGGGTTGCGATCGAATTTCTTTGTTGTGTACGCCCACACTGCTAAATGCAGGCCAGTTGTTTTGGCACTGAGTGAAACACAGGTGGGTGTTGATTCTGATTCATCAGAGTTCAACCTGCCTGGGTATAGCTTAGTGCCATTATTCTTTTCTTCTTTTGGTTGATATTGCTTACCAACTTTTACCACAATACGGACTCTGTTCGAACTTCAATTTCATGTGTTTAAAATTCACCGTCCGTAAGCAAATCATTCACTTTTGTTTTATTTACATAAGCCCCAATTTAGATAGCAATTCAACCTTTGATGCGCTATCTGACTCCTTAATAAGAATTGTTTTCCTTTATCCTCACACTGAAATCGCAATTGCGGACGATTTCAATATACACAATTCAACATTCGAAGGAAAATATGTTGAGATCTTCGCTGAGTTTAACGAATTAACTCAACTTGTTGATGAGCTCGCTCGGGTTCCAGATATTGAAGGCCATGCGGCTGACACTCTTGACCTATTTCTCACTTCTCATACCGAAAAATACAAGGTTATAGTATCATTGTGGACCATTGTGTCATATCGGCAGATTTTTCGTTTTCCGTCACGGTAAAAAAAAAGATAAAGTCCCCAAAAGAACTGTGTGGCAATACGAGAAAGCCAATTAGGACGGCCAGAACAAATTCTTTCGAAATTTTAATTGGTCATTGTGCTTTCTCGACGGAAACTTAAAAAAATTAAAGTTAAATTAAATTAAATTAACGTAATTCTCAAAGGCATGAGAAATTTTGTTCCTCACAGATCAAAACGCATCATCTCCAAAACGAATTTGTGGTTTGATTTAAGCTGTAAAGAGGCGATTATGGATCGAGAAAGTAGATTTCGAAAATTTAAAGATAACCCTACTGTAGAAAACCGAGATTTGTTCAAACGCGACAGAAATATCTGTAATGATCAAATACAAAAAGCTAAGTTTTTACTAACTCGACACTTTTTGATAGCATATTGGCTCCACCTGAGCTTGAGTCTGCAAATTCTGTGATGAAGCAGATGTCATATCATATGATGTCTTATCTCACCGAAAAGTGGAACCAATCTTTACATTGTTTTGGAGAAAGTAAGATTATTGCGCTTGATATTTCTAAAGCATTTGATAGAGTTTCGCATTAGGCTCTTTTATCGAAAATGCGTGCTTTTGGTATAGATGAGTCTCTTCTTCGTTGGATTAGAAACTACCTTTGCGACCGTTCAATACAAGTTGTATTGGATGGCTTCAAGTCTGATACCCACTCTATAAATGCTGGTGTGCCCCAAGGCTCATTCTCATTCCTCATTTTCATAAATGATCTCTTGTCTGAAGCTTCTAATCCACTTAACGGATTTGCTAACGACTCGACCCTCAGCTTTTCATATTCGTTTCTAAATTCACGTCCCTGCTCTTCGGATGTGGAACTGGAACGGCTACGTATGATAAGCTCATTGAATTCTGACCTTGACAGCATTGTTACATGGGGTCATAAGAACCGAGTAGAATTCAATGCTTCGAAAACTCAATGCTGTCTCTTGTCGTTGAAGCTTAACATTCCTCCATTGCCATTATCCATTGCAGCAATGGATAATGAAAAGATTTGAAGTCGCCAAAAACGCTGCTAAATGCTTAGGCTTCTTGAGACGATGCAGGAAGTTTTTCACCCCTTCTGATCTGGGTACAATTTATAAGGCCTTCATCCGCCCAAAACTGGAGTATGACTCCCATATCTGGTCAGCTGCTCCTCAAACATCTTTGCACTTACTTGATAGGGTACAAAATAAAATAAAAATAAATAAATAAATAGGGTGGCGCAACAGAGCGAGGAGCCCCTGGGCCTAGCGCATTTCTCACAACCATCCCTTGTGAGGGAATGGAGGGGACTTACAATTTTCTGCCGGTTCCGAACGGCTATCGAGAAAGCGCTTTTCATGGCAATAAATACTAACGGAAGACTTGCCAATTCCTCGCGAAAGGCGATACCCGTAGAAAAAACATTTTTGCCTCTGGTGGGATTCGAACTCGAACCTCTGGATTAACAGGCGGACATGCAGTTTCAGTTTTAAATTCATTTTTATTGTATAGCACTTAAATTTACTTACATGCTAACAAAAATGTTTAAACTAGCTTACATAATACCTTAATTAACTTACTGACCGTAGGCGGGTACTCTAAATTATACAATAACTTATTTCTAATGCCTTTCGGCCTAATGATCCAATATCTATTTCTAACTATAACTAGTATATTAGAGCTAAGAAAATTTTTAAAAAACTTAGCTTTTTAGATCCTTTTTTATGTTTTTCTTAAAACTACTTAGACTAATTAAAACTAATTAAAACTACTTAAAACTAGAGCAGCCATAGTAGCTTTTTATATATATTTTTTTTTTTGGGATTTTATATTTTTTCTATTTTTTTTGAGTTTTGGGGACGCACAGTCAATTTTACATTTTTTTTTGATTTTTGTTTTTTACAATTTTTTTTTTGATTTTCGACGCCGCTTTAATTTTTATAATTTTTTTTTTTTTTTTGGTTTTTTTTTTTTTTTTTGGTTGCCACTATGCCTACCCCCTATACCCTAAGTCTTACACACTAAACCTTTGTAAGCCAGTCATAGGCGACTCGCTATCCGTAACATTTTCCCTATGTTGCTCAGACAACCACCAGAACATATTCGACGTTTTGATAACGTCCCGTCGATCGCGATCTGATACCGCCCTACTGTACCGGAGGAGCTCTTCAGCTTCTCCGCCTACTGCGGCGACGTCCCGGCCATAAAGGAGCCGTCGTTCTACGGACTTACGGCAGACGTGGTAGATCAACGGAACCGCCAATCTGTCCTGTATCAAACCTATCATGTCAAAATAGAGGAAAGCCTCCGGTGGGACAAAGCCACTGAAACGTGTTCTCTCCATATATTCTATGTTGGGGTAGTAAGCCCCAAATGTCAGGCCATTGTTCGAAGACATCGCCCTTGCAGTGTGACCCCGAGTCAGTTTTATCATGAAGTTGTCGATTCTGTTTATTTGAGCCCCGTTGTAAAGGACCTCATTAGGATAATATTTTCTGTACTCCGACTCTGGTGTTCTGTGCAATCCAAGACAGGTACGCAGACACTGTCTCTCAAACACCCGAATCTTTTCCATCTGAGACGCTGTAACATTGAACCACACAGGGCACCCATAGACAATCATTGGCCTTATGAGGGCCATGTAGCAAATCACCTTCACTCTGCTATCAAGTTGACTGCTGTGAAACAGTCGCCTTGTCAGAGCAAAAGCTCCTCTAGCTCTGGCCAGAGCCGCATCCATATGTTTGTTAAAATATAGATACTGATCTAGCCAGATGCCCAGGTACTTGACTACTACTTTGCTTGGCAGTGGGTGGCCATGTAGATCAACGATCACCAGCTTTCGCCAGTTCTTTCTCGTATCCCTTGAGGCCCGAGCCAACGAGGTTCTAAACACAATTGTTTCCGATTTCTGGAAGTTGATTTTCAACTTCCAGTCATCGCAATATTGCTGAATCTTATCGAAGTCACGCTGCAAAAGTATTCTGATGACCTCGATCTTTGGACCTGTTCTGTACGCTATTACGTCGTCGGCGTACGCTATGGCATGGTGAAGGGAACCAATTAGATCGCCGGTGAAAATGCTAAACAAAATAGGCGAATTCACCGCTCCTTGTTGCAGACCATTCTGTATTTTAAAAGTTCTGGTAGAAGTTTTATTGCAACTTTTCACAACAAACGTTCTACCATGAAGCATGTCATTCAGAATATATAGCAGTGGTTTACTCATGCCATATCTGATCAACTTATAGAAAAGACCGTCTAACCAAACGGTATCAAAAGCCTTCTCCAAGTCAACCAGACATGCACCCGTACACTGATTTTTAGCTTTGTTCCATTGAATATCTGATACTAGTTTAGACGCGGCATGTGTGGTATCATGGCCCGCCTTAAAACCGAACTGATTTTCTGGAATAATATGTTTGTCCTCAGCCCATGTGAACAGAGCTCTATTGAGAACTTTCTCGAAAACTTTGCTGATACTCGGGAGAAGACTAATTGACCGGAGATTTGCTGGATTGGAACCATCCTTACCTATTTAAGGAGAGGATGGACCACTGCCGTCTTCCAACGCACTGGATAATATGCATTATTCAGCGCATTGTTGAACAACGTGGTGTATATGTCCACGAAAAAGCGTTTCAAGCTCTGTTATGAAACATGAGGTTTGAGAAGCTCCCGGCGGTGCATAGAGCGAGACCACATACAGTCGCCTCCCCTGTTGGAGAGTGATGCATATGATACACGTTTCCAGCAACCGGAATCGACGTACTTCACCGCTATATATTACCTTATGAGCAATGCCCTTACGTAAGAAGATCGCAACCCCACCCGCGAGAGTCGAGTTGGGTCGGTCCCTCCTTATGATAATGTAATTGTTATCCGTCAGTTTGTGATGCTGATTTAGCCTAGTTTCGCTAACCATACATACATCAGGACGTTGGTCTTTTAACAACTCAAGGAAGTTGGTTCGTCGTTCTATCCTAACTAGCGAATTCACATTCACGGCTAGGATCTTAAAAGGCCTCTCCGGCAGCGCGCCCGTTAACCTAAAAATTGCGCAAGCGACGGCACTGCACGGTAGATCAAGTCCACCCTACGCGCCTGCTCACTTATTTGCCGTGATAGTTCACTCATTTGTGCCTGAATGACATGCAGAGCGACCATCACCTCTGACTCCCCAGTAGCTGCCTTTGACACAGATGGCTGTGCGGCCTCTTTCTGGGGAGGTTGTAACGTTTTCCCAGCTCCACCCGCCATTTGGGCGTAGGAAACTTGGGGAACGACGGCCCTTGGAGTCGGTCTGGCTCTATGCCTTCCCTCGTCCTTGGTTACTGTTAGAGCAGCTTTTAATGATTTTTTAATAACTTGGTATCGAGGACATCCCCGATAGTTAGCAGGGTGTCCATCTCCACCACAGAGAACACATTTCAATTGGGTCTTATCTTCGACCCTTTCCTCACCGAGCTTGCACTCTTTTTCTTTGTGGTTCTCTCCACACTTAACGCACCTCGACTGCATTTGGCAGTTGAATGCGGCGTGCCCGAACCGTTGGCAACGAAGACATTGTAAAATGTCTCCATGCCTGTTTATTTTTTCCCATCTTACCATCTGGTAGTCCAGGACGGAGATTTTCCTTAGACTCTTCAGACGGCTACTGGGTGATAGGGTGATGAGGAACATCGGCAATAGCCGCCTCTCCCGTCTAGCCTTAGCCGTGGTGAACGACTTGACCCCGATAAACTCGAGATCGTCGCTCGCCAACCTGCGGAGTTCCGCTAAGAGCTCCTCTGGGTCAGAGGTAGGCTCTACCCCTTTCAAAAGCATACTTTTTGGCTTCTCCTCTTTGGGAGTATAACTATAATGTTCGGTGGCTGTCACTTTCAACAACTCCCGAATGATCTTGTGGTCACCAATGTTTTCACATTGGATCGCATGTCGATCTTGTCCTAAACGCTTAATAACAAATGTATCGCCTATGGCGGACTTACATAGGCTTAATGTTGCTTTGAAATCCATTTTGTGGGTGTTGATGGGGGGCACCCTGCTCTTGGCTGCTGTCTTCCTTGGCTGCTGCTGTTGTTGTGCTGGCTGTTGTTGTTGTTGTTGTTGTCTCTGCTGCTGCTGCTTTGGCACCGACTCTCCTGGCTGCTTCGATGGCGCGGCTTTTTTAGCCGCGGTCCCCCGTTGCTGCTCTTGGGTAGCAGTTTTCTTTCTTTCTTTATTTTGCTCCACAGCTATTTTATAAGCTGTTGTGCCTTGTTGCTGCACGGGAGCATTTTTCATATTTCCAGACTTTGTTTTTGTTGGCTGCTTTTTCTCGGCTGTTGCGTCTGCCTTTGACAACAGTTGTTGCTTTGCCTCGCTTTCTGCTTTCCTGCGGGCCACCTGTTTTTCTTTTATCTCTTCAATCTCCTTGAACAGTTTCTCAATAATGGTTGACAGCGCATGTAGTCTTTTGTCTTCTACATCATTGTCATTCCGCTCCTCGTCCACACCGTCGCCTTCGTCTGCCAATGCAGCGAACGAATTCCCACTACCGGTGTAACGGCCCTCACCGCCGTTGGACTCGTATTCGTAAGTGGAATTTAAACTCACGATACTCTCGCTGCTGGTCGACATCCCGTCATCGTCGACCTCCTTATCAGTTGGTTTTGTTTTTTGGCTACGGGACACCAAATTCGGCTTAACTTTTAAGCGCCGCCTTTTCTTTGCAGTTGTTGTTGCTGCTGTTGCTGCGGTTGCTGGCACCGCAATTTGCATTGCGGTTGATGCCGCTGCTTTGCTAGTTGTTGTTGTTGTATTTAGTGTTGGATTTTCATACAACACTTTTTTTGTTGTTGATGGACCGCTATGGTCCATCACAGACGACTGTGTCGCTTTTTTTCCTCCTCTTTACGAATTTTTTCCTTGATTTGGGCTATTTGCTTCAAAGCAAGAATAAAAATTGGAGGGCCCTGCTGGGAGTTGAACCCACGTTCCTCCACACTAGGTACCAGCTGCGCTACTCGTTCGGCTACTGCCTTAATGAAAATTCACTGACTTTAACTCAACTAAAGCACTCCACTTGAAAATATACCACAGCTAAAGTCGTCAACACGTCTACACACGATAGCTGTTGCTGAACGACTGGACAGGCGGACATGCTATCCATCACACCACGAGTACCACATAGAGCGTTAAAATTGATAGGTGATAGTTCAATCGTACAATCGATTGATTCTCTTGAACATCGTCGAAAAGTCACCTGTCCCTCTCTCTTTTATCGCTTTTTTCACAAACAGTGCTCTAGTGAATTTAATCAATTTAGCCGCAACACCCACCTCGCTAGGAATGCTCATCAGTTTTACCGTGAGCAAGTGGAATGCTTTACCTGGCTCTGTATTTCCCCTGCATTACGATTCAAAATTGTTAGGAGCAACGTGCATCGGTGTCTCCTATTAAATCCTCTCCTACTTTCCTAAATGCTCGCACTGTGTTCTATAACATTATTAGGGTATTTATAACCCCTTGATGTGCGCCCTAATTATATAAAAAAAAAAAAGGTAGATCCAATCCCATATGGTGGACAAGCGAACTATCGACCCTTAGAAGGAACTCTAGGAGGCTCTTCAATAGAGTAAAATTTAGCAACCTTTCGACTGACTGGGACCTATACAAGATCAGTAAAAATTAATACAAAAATAGAACTACTTAGAGGCCTGGCGCAACTTCTGCTCAGATATTGAGTGCACAAATGACGCCGCAAGGCTAAGAAAAGCCATGTCCAAGGTCCAAAATACCCCTAGTTTTCTTAGAAGACCTGATAACACATGGACTGACTCATGCTCTGAAACCCTAGAGTCACTCATGAACACCCACTTTCCAGGGTGTTCTCAAATGAAATCCACAGAACACGGAAACCCTAGCGCTAACGTTAGATCCAACATAGGAAATCTATTAGTAGACAATAGGAAGGTGATGTGGGCCATTGACTCATTCTCAGCATACAAATCTGCATGCCCTGACGGCATTATTCCAATGATGCTCCAAAGCCCTAAAGACTTGATTGTTCCGATTCTAGTGGAAATATTTAGAGGCTGTCTAAACCTCACCTTTATTCCAACTAGTTGGAGGGAAGTTAAAGTCATATTTTTCCCAAAGCCGGTAAGTCCTCACACACTGAACCCAATGATTTCAGGCCAATAAGCCTATCCTCCTTTCTACTTAAGACTCTAGAAAGACTTATAGAAACGCATATCCGAACAAAACAAACACAGTAAGTTTAACCTGGGTTCCAGGACATAATCGGTAATGAAATGGTCGATAAGCTGGCAAAAATTGGGTCAGCACTCGAATCCAGCGAAACGAACACCTCAGTTCTAAAGCCACTAGAGCAAGAAAAAAACAGAATCAAACACAATTTTCTAAAAACCGCCAATGACAGGTGGTTATCTTTAGAAACATGCCAAGTCTCCAGAAACCTTTGTCCAGATATTTCCATAGATTCCCTACCCCAATAAACCAATTACCAAACCAACCCTCTACCTCTCCATTCTCCAATCCTCCCACCTCCTCATCCTCTGATTTTCCCGGGGAGCACAATGGATACTTGAGATCCGAGTGAGGTGCTGCCACTTGTGGCAACCTAACCTAACCTATCATCCTTCCTCCATACTCCATAAAACACTGGAAAGAATGAGTGACATACACTTAAAAAAAAAAAAAAAAAATAGGTTGGCGCTACAGAGCGAGGAGCCCCTGGGCCTAGCGCATTTCTCACAACCATGCCTTGTGAGGGAATGGAGGGGACCTACAATTTTATGCCGGATCCGAACGGCTAATTGAGAGAGCGCTTTTCATGGCATGAATTTACTAACGGAGGACTTGCCAATTCCTCGCGAAAGGCGATACCCGGGAAAAAACATTTTTGCGCCTCTGCTGGGATTCGAACCTCGAACCTCTGGGTTAGCAGGTGGACATGCTTTTTCAGTTTCAGTTCAGTTTTAAATTCATTTTTATTGTATATCACTTAAATCTGCTTACATGCTAACAAAAATGTTTAAACTAGCTTACATAATACCTTAATTAACTTACTGACCGTAGGCGGGTACTCTAAATTATACAATAACTTATTTCTAATGCCTTTCGGCCTAATGATCTAATATCTATTTCTAACTATAACTAGTATTAGAGCTAAGAAAATTTTTTAAAAACTTAGCTTTTTAGATCCTTTTTTATGTTTTTCTTAAAACTACTTAGACTAATTAAAACTACTTAAAACTAGAGCAGCCACAGTAGCTTTTTATATAAATTTTTTTGTTTTTTTTTTTTTGTTTTTTGTGTTTTATAATTTTTTTTTTTGGGATTTTATATTTTTTCTATTTTTTTTTTTTGTGTTTTGGGGACGCACAGTCATTTTTACATTTTTTTTTTGATTTTCGACGTCGCTTTAATTTTTATAATTTTTTTTTTTTTTGTTTTTATTTTTTTTTTGGTTGCCACTATGCCTACCCCCTATACCCTAAGTCTTACACACTAAACCTTTGTAAGCCAGCCATAGGCGACTCGCTATCCGTAACATTTTCCCTATGTTGCTCAGACAACCACCAGAACATATTCGACGTTTTGATAACGTCCCGTCGATCGCGATCTGAACCGCCCTACTGTACCGGAGGAGCTCTTCAACTTCTCCGCCTACTGCAGCGACGTCCCGGCTGTAAAGGAGCCGTCGTTCTACGGACTTACGGCAGACGTGGTAGATTAACGGAACCGCCAATCTGTCCTGTATCAAACCTATCATGTCAAAATAGAGGAAAGCCTCCGGTGGGACAAAGCCACTGAAACGTGTTCTCTCCATATATTCAATGTTGGGGTAGTAAGCCCCAAATGTCAGGCCATTGTTCGAAGACATCGCCCTTGCAGTATGACCCCGAGTCAGTTTTATCAAGAAGTTGTCGATTCTGTTTATTTGAGCCCCGTTGTAAAGGACCTCATTAGGATAATATTTTCTGTACTCCGACTCTGGTGTTCTGTGCGATCCAAGACAGGTACGCAGACACTGTCTCTTAAACACCCGAATCTTTTCCATCTGAGACGCTGTAACATTGAACCATACAGGGCACCCATAGACAATCATTGGCCTTATGAGGGCCATGTAGCAAATCACCTTCACTCTGCTATCAAGTTGACTGCTGTGAAACAGTCGCCTTGTCAGAGCAAAAGCTCCTCTAGCCCTGGCCAGAGCCGCATCCATATGTTTGTTAAAATATAGATACTGATCTAGCCAGATGCCCAGGTACTTGACTACTACTTTGCTTGGCAGTGGGTGGCCATATAGATCAACGATCACCAGCTTTCGCCAGTTCTTTCCCGTATCCCTTGAGGCCCGAGCCAACGAGGTTCTAAACACAATTGTTTCCGATTTCTGGAAGTTGATTTTCAACTTCCAGTCATCGCAATATTGCTGAATCTTATCGAAGTCACGCTGCAAAAGTATTCTGTTGACCTCGATCTTTGCACCTGTTCTGTACGCTATTAGGTCGTCGGCGTACGCTATGGCATGGTGAAGGGAACCAATTAGATCGCCGGTGAAAATGCTAAACAAAATAGGCGAATTCACCGCTCCTTGTTGCAGACCATTCTGTATTTTAAAAGTTCTGGTAGAAGTTTTATTGCAACTTTTCACAACAAACGTTCTACCATGAAGCATGTCATTCAGAATATATAGTAGTGGTTTACTCATGCCATATCTGATCAACTTATAGAAAAGACCGTCTAACCAAACGGTATCGAAAGCCTTCTCCAAGTCAACCAGACATGCACCCGTACACTGATTTTTAGCTTTGTTCCATTGAATATCTGATACTAGTTTAGACGCGGCATGTGTGGTATCATGGCCCGCCTTAAAACCAAACTGATTTTCTGGAATAATATGTTTGTCCTCAGCCCATGTGGACAGAGCTCTATTGAGAACTTTCTCGAATACTTTGCTGATACTCGGAAGAAGACTAATTGACCGGAGATTTGCTGGATTGGAACCATCCTTACCTTTTTTAAGGAGAGGATGGACCACTGCCGTCTTCCAACGCACTGGATAATACGCATTATTCAGCGCATTGTTGAACAACGTGGTGTATATGTCCACCGCTACCGAAGGGAGGTTTCGCAGCACAACATTGGGTATGCCGTCGACTCCTGCTGACTTCTTTTTCTTTATTTTGTGAAAGATGTCCAAGAGGTCCATCTTATTAACGAACAGGGTGTTATCCCCGTTTCGCTGGGCGATGACTGCATTTGCAAGTCGGTCGTCATTGAACCTAGTGAAACCAGGATTCTCGGATCGCCAATGCGAGATCTCGTCTCTAAGATAGAAGTGTCCAACGAAGGCTCTATTCTCAAGGTCGTAATTCGGGCGAATGCACTCATTCACCTTATATACTCGCTCGAAAACAGCACCCACCGTCTCTACCTTCTCTTGAGCATCTTCCACTATAAAGTGGTCATCATCCAAGATGGCCTCATCCGGATCTATCCCTATTGTCAAAAGTAAGTTTTTGTTCTCTGTCGTCCTTTGGAGTTTAATACCCTGAAGGTCATTTTGATCTTTTCTCCTAAAAATTTTATTAATTTCCAGAAACATACTCGGGTTGTTGGACTGTACAGCCCGAATTTTGTTGATCCAGAAAAGAGATATAGATATTCTGTAGTTTTCTTTAATTAACTGTTGGAGATTTTTGATCTGTGACTTCAGAGTTCTAATCTCCAAATCGTGTCGGTCAGTAAACCTCCTGTGCAAGAGTTTTAGACTTGACAGGAGTCTACTTTTTTGTTTGTAAAGTGCGTCTATTGTCGCGTTTCTGTACATGTTCGTCGAGTCAAGTTGCCTATATTAAGGAACTGTCCTGTCCATTGTACTACGGATTGCATCCTCCATACGTCGTCGCAGGTACCCATCGATCTCAACGTTCGACAGATTCCTGTTGCATGGTGGCGCAATACCGTTCGAACGAAGTTCCCTTGAGACGGCACCGGAAAAGCGCGGCCAACGTGTCTTACCGTAGTTGTAAGAGTGCGTTGGCACGTACTCCTCCAGTTCCACAAGGTCGTTCGGAAGCAGTATGACGGCGGCAAGTCCACAGTGGTCACTGTCGTACTCAACCGTCGTCAAACAATTTTTCGTCCGTCGAAGAATGTCGTCGGTCAGTTTCAGTCTTGAGTCTAAAAGCAATAGATCCAAATAAGAGCCACTTCGAGGATATGAAGGCCTGTCAATAGCTAGCAGATCGACTTTACACTCAATGCTGTGGAGCCCCAGCCAATTGAATAGCTGGGTCCCCCTTGGATTGGCTAATTGATTTCCCCAATCTTGGTGTTTAGCATTGTAATCACCGGCCAAAAGGAAATAGTTTTCATCCGAGTTCAGATTCAGACATCGAAAAAGCGTTTCGAGCTCTGTTATGAAACATGAGGTTTGAGAAGCTCCCGGCGGTGCATAGAGCGAGACCACATACAGTCGCCTCCCCTGTTGGAGAGTGATGCATATGATACACGTTTCCAGCAACCGGAATCGCCGTACTTCGCCTATATATTACCTTATGAGCAATGCCCTTACGTAAGAAGATCGCAACCCCACCCGCGAGAGTCGAGTTGGGTCGGTCCCTCCTTATGATAATGTAATTGTTATCCGTCAGTTTGTGATGCTGATTTAGCCTAGTTTCGCTAACCATACATACATCAGGACGTTGGTCTTTTAACAACTCAAGGAAGTTGGTTCGTCGTTCTATCCTAACTAGCGAATTCACATTCACGGCTAGGATCTTAAAAGGCCTCTCCGGCAGCGCGCCCGTTAACCTAAAAATTGCGCAAGCGACGGCACTGCACGGTAGATCAAGTCCACCCTACGCGCCTGCTCACTTATTTGCCGTGATAGTTCACTCATTTGTTCCTGAATGACACGCAGAGCGACCATCACCTCTGACTCCCCAGTAGCTGCCTTTGACACAGATGGCTGTGCGGCCTCTTTCTGGGGAGGTTGTACCGTTTTCCCAGCTCCACCCGCCATTTGGGCGTAGGAAACTTGGGGAACGACGGCCCTTGGAGTCGGTCTGGCTCTATGCCTTCCCTCGTCCTTGGTTACTGTTAGAGCAGCTTTTAATGATTTTTTAATAACTTGGTATCGAGGACATCCCCGATAGTTAGCAGGGTGTCCATCTCCACCACAGAGAACACATTTCAATTGGGTCTTATCTTCGACCCTTTCCTCACCGAGCTTGCACTCTTTTTCTTTGTGGTTCTCTCCACACTTAACGCACCTCGACTGCATTTGGCAGTTGAATGCGGCGTGCCCGAACCGTTGGCAACGAAGACATTGTAAAATGTCTCCATGCCTGTTTATTTTTTCCCATCTTACCATCTGGTAGTCCAGGACGGAGATTTTCCTTAGACTCTTCAGACGGCTACTGGGTGATAGGGTGATGAGGAACATCGGCAATAGCCGCCTCTCCCGTCTAGCCTTAGCCGTGGTGAACGACTTGACCCCGATAAACTCGAGATCGTCGCTCGCCAACCTGCGGAGTTCCGCTAAGAGCTCCTCTGGGTCAGAGGTAGGCTCTACCCCTTTCAAAAGCATACTTTTTGGCTTCTCCTCTTTGGGAGTATAACTATAATGTTCGGTGGCTGTCACTTTCAACAACTCCCGAATGATCTTGTGGTCACCAATGTTTTCACATTGGATCGCATGTCGATCTTGTCCTAAACGCTTAATAACAAATGTATCGCCTATGGCGGACTTACATAGGCTTAATGTTGCTTTGAAATCCATTTTGTGGGTGTTGATGGGGGGCACCCTGCTCTTGGCTGCTGTCTTCCTTGGCTGCTGCTGTTGTTGTGCTGGCTGTTGTTGTTGTTGTTGTCTCTGCTGCTGCTGCTTTGGCACCGACTCTCCTGGCTGCTTCGATGGCGCGGCTTTTTTAGCCGCGGTCCCCCGTTGCTGCTCTTGGGTAGCAGTTTTCTTTCTTTCTTTATTTTGCTCCACAGCTATTTTATAAGCTGTTGTGCCTTGTTGCTGCACGGGAGCATTTTTCATATTTCCAGACTTTGTTTTTGTTGGCTGCTTTTTCTCGGCTGTTGCGTCTGCCTTTGACAACAGTTGTTGCTTTGCCTCGCTTTCTGCTTTCCTGCGGGCCACCTGTTTTTCTTTTATCTCTTCAATCTCCTTGAACAGTTTCTCAATAATGGTTGACAGCGCATGTAGTCTTTTGTCTTCTACATCATTGTCATTCCGCTCCTCGTCCACACCGTCGCCTTCGTCTGCCAATGCAGCGAACGAATTCCCACTACCGGTGTAACGGCCCTCACCGCCGTTGGACTCGTATTCGTAAGTGGAATTTAAACTCACGATACTCTCGCTGCTGGTCGACATCCCGTCATCGTCGACCTCCTTATCAGTTGGTTTTGTTTTTTGGCTACGGGACACCAAATTCGGCTTAACTTTTAAGCGCCGCCTTTTCTTTGCAGTTGTTGTTGCTGCTGTTGCTGCGGTTGCTGGCACCGCAATTTGCATTGCGGTTGATGCCGCTGCTTTGCTAGTTGTTGTTGTTGTATTTAGTGTTGGATTTTCATACAACACTTTTTTTGTTGTTGATGGACCGCTATGGTCCATCACAGACGACTGTGTCGCTTTTTTTCCTCCTCTTTACGAATTTTTTCCTTGATTTGGGCTATTTGCTTCAAAGCAAGAATAAAAATTGGAGGGCCCTGCTGGGAGTTGAACCCACGTTCCTCCACACTAGGTACCAGCTGCGCTACTCGTTCGGCTACTGCCTTAATGAAAATTCACTGACTTTAACTCAACTAAAGCACTCCACTTGAAAATATACCACAGCTAAAGTCGTCAACACGTCTACACACGATAGCTGTTGCTGAACGACTGGACAGGCGGACATGCTATCCATCACACCACGAGTACCACATAGAGCGTTAAAATTGATAGGTGATAGTTCAATCGTACAATCGATTGATTCTCTTGAACATCGTCGAAAAGTCACCTGTCCCTCTCTCTTTTATCGCTTTTTTCACAAACAGTGCTCTAGTGAATTTAATCAATTTAGCCGCAACACCCACCTCGCTAGGAATGCTCATCAGTTTTACCGTGAGCAAGTGGAATGCTTTACCTGGCTCTGTATTTCCCCTGCATTACGATTCAAAATTGTTAGGAGCAACGTGCATCGGTGTCTCCTATTAAATCCTCTCCTACTTTCCTAAATGCTCGCACTGTGTTCTATAACATTATTAGGGTATTTATAACCCCTTGATGTGCGCCCTAATTATATAAAAAAAAAAAAGGTAGATCCAATCCCATATGGTGGACAAGCGAACTATCGACCCTTAGAAGGAACTCTAGGAGGCTCTTCAATAGAGTAAAATTTAGCAACCTTTCGACTGACTGGGACCTATACAAGATCAGTAAAAATTAATACAAAAATAGAACTACTTAGAGGCCTGGCGCAACTTCTGCTCAGATATTGAGTGCACAAATGACGCCGCAAGGCTAAGAAAAGCCATGTCCAAGGTCCAAAATACCCCTAGTTTTCTTAGAAGACCTGATAACACATGGACTGACTCATGCTCTGAAACCCTAGAGTCACTCATGAACACCCACTTTCCAGGGTGTTCTCAAATGAAATCCACAGAACACGGAAACCCTAGCGCTAACGTTAGATCCAACATAGGAAATCTATTAGTAGACAATAGGAAGGTGATGTGGGCCATTGACTCATTCTCAGCATACAAATCTGCATGCCCTGACGGCATTATTCCAATGATGCTCCAAAGCCCTAAAGACTTGATTGTTCCGATTCTAGTGGAAATATTTAGAGGCTGTCTAAACCTCACCTTTATTCCAACTAGTTGGAGGGAAGTTAAAGTCATATTTTTCCCAAAGCCGGTAAGTCCTCACACACTGAACCCAATGATTTCAGGCCAATAAGCCTATCCTCCTTTCTACTTAAGACTCTAGAAAGACTTATAGAAACGCATATCCGAACAAAACAAACACAGTAAGTTTAACCTGGGTTCCAGGACATAATCGGTAATGAAATGGTCGATAAGCTGGCAAAAATTGGGTCAGCACTCGAATCCAGCGAAACGAACACCTCAGTTCTAAAGCCACTAGAGCAAGAAAAAAACAGAATCAAACACAATTTTCTAAAAACCGCCAATGACAGGTGGTTATCTTTAGAAACATGCCAAGTCTCCAGAAACCTTTGTCCAGATATTTCCATAGATTCCCTACCCCAATAAACCAATTACCAAACCAACCCTCTGCCTCTCCATTCTCCAATCCTCCCACCTCCTCATCCTCTGATTTTCCCGGGGAGCACAATGGATACTTGAGATCCGAGTGAGGTGCTGCCACTTGTGGCAACCTAACCTAACCTATCATCCTTCCTCCATACTCCATAAAACACTGGAAAGAATGAGTGACATACACTTAAAAAAAAAAAAAAAAAATAGGGTATACTAGGCGCTCGCTCTGTAGCGCTACGGTAAAATAGGCGCTACAGAGCGAGGAGCCCCTGGGCCTAGCGCATTTCTCACAACCATGCCTTGTGAGGGAATGGAGGGGACCTACAATTTTATGCCGGATCCGAACGGCTAATTGAGAGAGCGCTTTTCATGGCATGAATTTACTAACGGAGGACTTGCCAATTCCTCGCGAAAGGCGATACCCGGGAAAAAACATTTTTGCGCCTCTGCTGGGATTCGAACCTCGAACCTCTGGGTTAGCAGGTGGACATGCTTTTTCAGTTTCAGTTCAGTTTTAAATTCACTTTTATTGTATATCACTTAAATCTACTTACATGCTAACAAAAATGTTTAAACTAGCTTACATAATACCTTAATTAACTTACTGACCGTAGGCGGGTACTCTAAATTATACAATAACTTATTTCTAATGCCTTTCGGCCTAATGATCTAATATCTATTTCTAACTATAACTAGTATTAGAGCTAAGAAAATTTTTAAAAAACTTAGCTTTTTAGATCCTTTTTTATGTTTTTCTTAAAACTACTTAGACTAATTAAAACTACTTAAAACTAGAGCAGCCATAGTAGCTTTTTATATAAATTTTTTTGTTTTTTTTTTTTTTGTTTTTTGTGTTTTATAATTTTTTTTTTGGGATTTTATATTTTTTCTATTTTTTTTTTTTTGAGTTTTGGGGACGCACAGTCATTTTTACATTTTTTTTTTGATTTTCGACGTCGCTTTAATTTTTATAATTTTTTTTTTTTTTGTTTTTATTTTTTTTTTGGTTGCCACTATGCCTACCCCCTATACCCTAAGTCTTACACACTAAACCTTTGTAAGCCAGCCATAGGCGACTCGCTATCCGTAACATTTTCCCTATGTTGCTCAGACAACCACCAGAACATATTCGACGTTTTGATAACGTCCCGTCGATCGCGATCTGAACCGCCCTACTGTACCGGAGGAGCTCTTCAACTTCTCCGCCTACTGCAGCGACGTCCCGGCTGTAAAGGAGCCGTCGTTCTACGGACTTACGGCAGACGTGGTAGATTAACGGAACCGCCAATCTGTCCTGTATCAAACCTATCATGTCAAAATAGAGGAAAGCCTCCGGTGGGACAAAGCCACTGAAACGTGTTCTCTCCATATATTCAATGTTGGGGTAGTAAGCCCCAAATGTCAGGCCATTGTTCGAAGACATCGCCCTTGCAGTATGACCCCGAGTCAGTTTTATCAAGAAGTTGTCGATTCTGTTTATTTGAGCCCCGTTGTAAAGGACCTCATTAGGATAATATTTTCTGTACTCCGACTCTGGTGTTCTGTGCGATCCAAGACAGGTACGCAGACACTGTCTCTTAAACACCCGAATCTTTTCCATCTGAGACGCTGTAACATTGAACCATACAGGGCACCCATAGACAATCATTGGCCTTATGAGGGCCATGTAGCAAATCACCTTCACTCTGCTATCAAGTTGACTGCTGTGAAACAGTCGCCTTGTCAGAGCAAAAGCTCCTCTAGCCCTGGCCAGAGCCGCATCCATATGTTTGTTAAAATATAGATACTGATCTAGCCAGATGCCCAGGTACTTGACTACTACTTTGCTTGGCAGTGGGTGGCCATATAGATCAACGATCACCAGCTTTCGCCAGTTCTTTCCCGTATCCCTTGAGGCCCGAGCCAACGAGGTTCTAAACACAATTGTTTCCGATTTCTGGAAGTTGATTTTCAACTTCCAGTCATCGCAATATTGCTGAATCTTATCGAAGTCACGCTGCAAAAGTATTCTGTTGACCTCGATCTTTGCACCTGTTCTGTACGCTATTAGGTCGTCGGCGTACGCTATGGCATGGTGAAGGGAACCAATTAGATCGCCGGTGAAAATGCTAAACAAAATAGGCGAATTCACCGCTCCTTGTTGCAGACCATTCTGTATTTTAAAAGTTCTGGTAGAAGTTTTATTGCAACTTTTCACAACAAACGTTCTACCATGAAGCATGTCATTCAGAATATATAGTAGTGGTTTACTCATGCCATATCTGATCAACTTATAGAAAAGACCGTCTAACCAAACGGTATCGAAAGCCTTCTCCAAGTCAACCAGACATGCACCCGTACACTGATTTTTAGCTTTGTTCCATTGAATATCTGATACTAGTTTAGACGCGGCATGTGTGGTATCATGGCCCGCCTTAAAACCAAACTGATTTTCTGGAATAATATGTTTGTCCTCAGCCCATGTGGACAGAGCTCTATTGAGAACTTTCTCGAATACTTTGCTGATACTCGGAAGAAGACTAATTGACCGGAGATTTGCTGGATTGGAACCATCCTTACCTTTTTTAAGGAGAGGATGGACCACTGCCGTCTTCCAACGCACTGGATAATACGCATTATTCAGCGCATTGTTGAACAACGTGGTGTATATGTCCACCGCTACCGAAGGGAGGTTTCGCAGCACAACATTGGGTATGCCGTCGACTCCTGCTGACTTCTTTTTCTTTATTTTGTGAAAGATGTCCAAGAGGTCCATCTTATTAACGAACAGGGTGTTATCCCCGTTTCGCTGGGCGATGACTGCATTTGCAAGTCGGTCGTCATTGAACCTAGTGAAACCAGGATTCTCGGATCGCCAATGCGAGATCTCGTCTCTAAGATAGAAGTGTCCAACGAAGGCTCTATTCTCAAGGTCGTAATTCGGGCGAATGCACTCATTCACCTTATATACTCGCTCGAAAACAGCACCCACCGTCTCTACCTTCTCTTGAGCATCTTCCACTATAAAGTGGTCATCATCCAAGATGGCCTCATCCGGATCTATCCCTATTGTCATAAGTAAGTTTCTGTTCTCTGTCGTCCTTTGGAGTTTAATACCCTGAAGGTCATTTTGATCTTTTCTCCTAAAAATTTTATTTATTTCCGGAAACATACTCGGGTTGTTGGACTGTACAGCCCGAATTTTGTTGTTCCAGAAAAGAGATATAGATATTCTGTAGTTTTCTTTAATTAACTGTTGGAGATTTTTGATCTGTGACTTCAGAGTTCTAATCTCCAAATCGTGTCGGTCAGTAAACCTCCTGTGCAAGAGTTTTAGACTTGACAGGAGTCTACTTTTTTGTTTGTAAAGTGCGTCTATTGTCGCGTTTCTGTACATGTTCGTCGAGTCAAGTTGCCTATATTAAGGAACTGTCCTGTCCATTGTACTACGGATTGCATCCTCCATACGTCGCAGGTACCCATCGATCTCAACGTTCGACAGATTCCTGTTGCATGGTGGCGCAATACCGTTCGAACGAAGTTCCCTTGAGACGGCACCGGAAAAGCGCGGCCAACGTGTCTTACCGTAGTTGTAAGAGTGCGTCGGCACGTACTCCTCCAGTTCCACAAGGTCGTTCGGAAGCAGTATGACGGCGGCAAGTCCACAGTGGTCACTGTCGTACTCAACCGTCGTCAAACAATTTTTCGTCCGTCGAAGAATGTCGTCGGTCAGTTTCAGTCTTGAGTCTAAAAGCAATAGATCCAAATAAGAGCCACTTCGAGGATATGAAGGCCTGTCAGTAGCCAGCAGATCGACTTTACACTCAATGCTGTGGAGCCCCAGCCAATTGAATAGCTGGGTCCCCCTTGGATTGGCTAATTGATTTCCCCAATCTTGGTGTTTAGCATTGTAATCACCGGCCAAAAGGAAATAGTTTTCATCCGAGTTCAGATTCAGACATCGAAAAAGCGTTTCGAGCTCTGTTATGAAACATGAGGTTTGAGAAGCTCCCGGCGGTGCATAGAGCGAGACCACATACAGTCGCCTCCCCTGTTGGAGAGGGATGCATATGATACACGTTTCCAGCAACCGGAATCGACGTACTTCACCGCTATTATTACCTTATGAGCAATGCCCTTACGTAAGAAGATCGCAACCCCACCCGCGAGAGTCGAGTTGGGTCGGTCCCTCCTTATGATAATGTAATTGTTATCCGTCAGTTTGTGATGCTGATTTAGCCTAGTTTCGCTAACCATACATACATCAGGACGTTGGTCTTTTAACAACTCAAGGAAGTTGGTTCGTCGTTCTATCCTAACTAGCGAATTCACATTCACGGCTAGGATCTTAAAAGGCCTCTCCGGCAGCGCGCCCGTTAACCTAAAAATTGCGCAAGCGACGGCACTGCACGGTAGATCAAGTCCACCCTACGCGCCTGCTCACTTATTTGCTGTGATAGTTCACTCATTTGTGCCTGAATGACACGCAGAGCGACCATCACCTCTGACTCCCCAGTAGCTGCCTTTGACACAGATGGCTGTGCGGCCTCTTTCTGGGGAGGTTGTACCGTTTTCCCGGCTCCACCCGCCATTTGGGCGTAGGAGACTTGGGGAACGACGGCCCTTGGAGTCGGTCTGGCTGTATGCCTTCCCTCGTCCTTGGTTACTGTTGGAGCAGCTTTTAATGATTTTTTAATAACTTGGTATAGAGGACATCCCCGATAGTAAGCAGGGTGTCCATCTCCACCACAGAGAACACATTTCAATTGGGTCTTATCTTCGACCCTTTCCTCACCGAGCTTGCACTCTTTTTCTTTGTGGTTCTCTCCACACTTAACGCACCTCGACTGCATTTGGCAGTTGAATGCGGCGTGCCCGAACCGTTGGCAACGAAGACATTGTAAAATGTCTCCGTGCCTGTTTATTTTTTCCCATCTTACCATCTGGTAGTAAAGGACGGAGATTTTCCTTAGACTCTCCAGACGGCTACTGGGAGATAGGGTGACGAGGAACATCGGCAATAGCCGCCTCTCCCGTCTAGCCTTCGCCGTGGTGAACGACTTGACTCCGATAAACTCGATATCGTCGCTCGCCAACCTGCGGAGTTCCGCTAAGAGCTCCTCTGGGTCAGACGTAGGCTCTAACCCTTTCAAAAGCATACTTTTGGGCTTCTCCTCTTTGGGAGTAAAAGTGAAATGTTCGGTGGTTGTTGTTTGCAACAACGCCCGAACGATCTTGTGGTCACCAATGTTTTCACATTGGATCGCAGGTCCATCTTGTCCTAAACGCTTAATAACAAATTTATCGCCTATGGCGGACTTACATAGGTTTAATGTTGCTTTCAGATCCATTCTGTGGGTGTTGATGGGGGGCACCCTGCTCTTAGTTGCTCTTTGCTGCTGCTGTTGTTGTGCTGGTTGTTGTTGTTGTTGTCTCTGCTGCTGCTGCTGCTTTGGCACCGTCTCCCCTGGCTGCTTCGATGGCGCGGCTTTTTTAGCTGCGGTCCCCCGTTGCTGCTCTTGGGTAGCAGTTTTCTTTCTTGCATTTTGCTCCCCAGCTATTTTATTAGCTGTTGTGCCTTGTTGCTGCACGGGAGCTGTTTTTGCATTTGCCTTTGTTGTTGTTGGCTGTTGCTGTTTGGCATTGTCTGACTTTGCCATGAGTTGTTGTTTTGCCTCGCCATCGGCTTTCCTGCGGGCCACCTGCTTTTCTTTGATCTCTTCGATCTCCTTGTACAATTTCTCCAATATTGTAGATATCGTACGAAGTCTCTTGTCTTCTACATTATCATTATCCTCGTCCACAACGTGCGTCGCCTTCGTCTGCCAATGCTGCGAACGAGTTCCCACAACCGGTGTAACGGCCCTCGCCACCGTTGGACTCATATTCGTAAGTGGAATTTAGGCTTTCGATGCTATCGCTGCTGGTCGACATCTCGTCATCGTCGACCTCCTTATCTTTTGATGTTTTTTGTTTGCGGGACACCAAATTCGGTTTGACTTTTAGGCGCCGCCTCTTCTTTGCAGTTGTTGTTGCTGCTGTTGCCGCTGTTGCTGGCACCGCAATTTCCATTGCGGTTGTTGCCGCTGCTTTGCTAGTTGTTGTTGCTGTTTTTAGTGTTGGATTTGCATCCAACACTTTTTTTGTTGTTGATGGACCGCTATGGTCCATCACAGGCGACTGTGTCGCTTTTTTTCACCTTCTTTCCAGATTTTCTCCTTTATTTGGGCTATTTGCTTCAAAGCAAGAATAAAAATTGGAGGCCCCGGCTGGGAGTTGAACCCACGTTGCTCCACACTGGGTACCTGCTGCGCTACTCGCTCGGCTACTGCCTTATTGAAAAATCACTGATTTTAAACTTTTAAATAGCACACTCCACTTGTAAATATACACATCTAAAGTCGTCAACTAGTCTACACACGATAGCTGTTGCTGAACGACTGATGGTGGACATGCTAACCATCGCACCACGGGTACCGCATACACTTAAGACAAGAAATTAAACCTCTCAACGGCACAACATGCCTATACAAAAGGATAATCAGTGGAAACTGCACTCCACTCTCTGGTTTGCACTATTGAAAAATCCCTGCACTACAAAGAATACTCTCTCGCATTCCTAGACATAGAGGATGCATTTAACAATGTTAACAATACAGGAATCACTAATGCTCTAGATGGGCTGCACATAGAAGAACACATCAAGCACATGATAACAACATTGCTCAGCAGCAGAATCATTAGTTCCGGGGAACTACAAAACAAGCAGAATGGCAAATAGAGGAACCCCGCAGGGAGGAGTTTCATCTCCTTGACATAACCTCCGAGCCCAAAATCAATATTTTTTTCTCCAAACCGCCAAAATTCAATTTCAATAAAGTTATATTTGCAAACGATTTCTGAGGAACGAGAAGCCAAAAGAACCACAATATTTTGTTGGTATTTTTCTTTTTCTATTCATTTCAGTCTTTTGTGCTATTCATTTCAGTAGCTTGCATTGTAAAAAAAAATTTGTGAAATGAGGAAGGATTGAAAGAAACGGACATAGGGGCTAGAAAATAACACCACTAATAAAATGGAATTCCTTGGCGAAGTGTACGCAACTTGTAAGAGAGTGTGTTTCATTTTTTTTTCTTCAGCTAAAAATTTTATATTTGACTAGCAGGCAGGTTTTGTATGTTTGAGAATTTCTATTGTTTTGTTGATGACATGATGCGGTTGGCAAGTTGGTAACCCTAGTGTGTGTCAACAAGTACTTTTTTCGCTCTTCATACTTTTTTTTCCAGTATAAATTGATCTTATTGAATTTTAAAAACATTAAATATCAATTCCAAACCAGTGAAGTGTTTATTCTTACAAGTGTTGGACAAATTCTTGGTGTAATTCATTTTATATTGACATTTCAATTTTTCAACAATTTTCAATCATAATTTTCTTGGTGGATTTATAACACATTACGGTTAAGTTAAAACTTTTAATCTATTCCGAAATAGTGACTATTATAGATTTTATATTATTGGTAACAGTGTAAGCTTTCCAACGCTGGGTTTAAAATTTTTAAGTAACACATACTTGTTGAGTTATTGCGTTTTAAGCTCACTTAGTGAATATTCAGCAATTATAATAGAGTTTCCAAACGTCTAATTTAATTTATTTGCTTAGTTTGTGTAGCTCACGTAAAACGCCAAACATTTTAAAAATGGATCTTTATTGCACAATTTGCAACAATAAAAACTCTAATGAAACAGCTTTGTCATGTGCAGTGTGTTTTCGTCAATTCCATGCGAAATGTCTAGGAGTTAAAGAAAAGGATGCGGACAAGGTTGTATCGATTCCCGGCCTGCGTTTTTATTGCAGCAAACATGAAAAAATCTCAACGGATAGTTTGCACTGGAAAATCATAAAACTGCAGAGACTGTTCAAATCCATCTCGTCAATTTTTGTGGAATTGCAAAACACGTTTGACTTTGATGTTTCCGAAAGTAGTGTTATGAATGCGGGATATTTAAATACTGAAAGAAGTGTTTGTTCTCCAATTCCATCTCCAATGGCACAGCCTCTTATTGTTCTTACACCTTCACCTAGTGACTCTGTGCAAATAATTTCTGCATTGTTACGGGCCATTTTTGTCGTCGGGGTCGTGCTGGCATGCTTGTCCGGCTCCTGCTCGTCGATGGGTGTGTGACTTGACCCCCATAACCCGTATACAAAAACTCATGCCAGTCTTTGTTGCCAATTAGATGTTATTATGCCATTCGCGAGAAATCTCCTCTACCCACCCTACCATGTCACTGTACTCACCTAAGTGACCCTTTCATTTCCATCTCTATTATCTTTTAGTCCATCGTTTACCTTCTCCTCACCCCTTTATGCCTAACACCACTTAGCAACTCATCCTAACAATCAAACCACAATTATTCATTTCATATACATACAATAATTCATTTAATTATTCAAAAGTTTACTAAATTAACATTCTTCCCCTCAAAAGGTGCTTTTATAAATTTTAAATATATCTCTAATATTATTTTTACCCTATTCCAAGTCTATGTATCTATATTCTATATATAAATTTAAAGTTAACCTTCGGAATATACCGCGCCTATAATTTACTTTTTTCAATGTTCCCCCAAGAACTCAACCCCCTTACAAAAGTTTATATATATGCAAAAGAAATAATTTGAATCAAGCAATAATGACTCACCGTTTTTCTATTTTACATCCACTGACGATGTTGTGGCCACAGCATACGGGCAGGATTCTGGTGGTATACTTAATTCCGCTGTTGACTTTTCTGCACTGTTGGCTTATTATTTATAAAGAAAAAAAATTACTTGATTCTACTTTTATACACTCTTTTAGGTTGGTGAGTTCGCGCCCCGCCCACTTGCGCACTTTCTGGATATATCCCGGTCTCGGTATATATAGATATATATACCCGTACTACGGTTCTCAAATCGAATCTTAAGTTGTGAACTCACAAAATTATGCCTTATGGACCCATAAAATAAAAAAAAATCACCAAAGTGGTGCAACGAAATAAAAAAAATTAAATTGATTATGCCGGGATGCGAACCCGGATCTGCTGCCGCAGCTCCCTTATTGGGTGAGTGATCAGCCTCCTCAGCCAAATACTTATTTGGATCTTAACTAGGTTTATTCGTGTTCGAGGTCCAACACTCCAAAGTAGTGAATTTTCACCGTATTGGAGTGCACGGTCTTTTTTTTCGTAAACTGCTTTATATCGTGTGGCGAGTACCAGTTTTGGTAACAATAGCCACCATCCACTGGTTCTATATGACTTTTACCTTTTTGAAATAAATTAAATTAATTCCAATCATCAATCATTCACAACAACAATCTTTCAACATACCTTTCAATAAATCTCACACTGTAATAAATCCCACAGAATATGTCCGCAATTCACACTCAAAAATCGAAATCAGTCGTAAGCTTTCAATCAACAAAAGGAAATTAGTTAAATTAAAATTAATTTACCATTTAACAACACAAAGACTACCAATTTACTAAATACAGGGATCCTCGCTTCTCGACCGTTCTCAAACCTTTGTCCAGCTAAAGCGGTTCAAAAAGATTTAAAACCGTCAACTTCTCTTCTACGGTTTTCCGTTGACGAAAATCTTTAACGGAGGCGGGACTTACTCCCATTTCCTGAGCTTTCTCTCACAAAACCGATTCACACGTCAACTCCAAAACAAACATATTGGGACCAAAGTAGTGTTGCCACTATCCCACACTCAAAACAAACGGCTGAACTTTAGTTCGGTACGTACCGAGTTGGGGCTTGAACTATAATAGCTTAAAATTCGCGCGAATTTAAAGCTATTATTAGTTTTGGGGTTAGAAAATGACACTTTTTGTGGTTAGAAATTCATAAAAAAGTTTTATTTTGAAAATAAAACTTTTTTATGAATTTCTAACCACAAAACTAATGATAGCTTAAAATTCGCGCGAATTAATTTTGTGGTTAGAAATTCATAAAAAAGTTTTATTTTCAACCACAAAACTAATAATAGCTTAAAATTCGCGCGAATTTTAAGCTAATATTAGTTTTGTGGTTAGAAATTCATAAAAAAGTTTTATTTTCAACCACAAAAAGTGTAATTTTCTAACCTCAAAACTAATAATAGCTTAAAATTTCCCACTTAATAACACTGTCTGGTATCACTTAAACAAGTAATGTCAAAGTAAACTTTTATAAATAATTGAAAATGTAAAAAAAAAGTGTTTTATTAGCAACAAAATAGTGGTTTATTTCGTAGTTTATGTTTTCATTCAACTTTTCCTGTTTTGAAAAAAAAAAAACCTAAAGTGAGGTTTAAATCGAAAAATTAAAATGTGTTTTTAAACAATTTTAAGGGGTCTCCGGCAATTTCTGTTTTGAAATTTATTCTATTGAAATGCCTCCCTACCTGTTAAAATATAGTTTAAGCACCAACTCCGTACGTACCGAACTAAAGTCGCCCAAAACAAACACTTTAGCATACAACACCCCAGACAAAATCCATATTTCGTTACACAGGGCTTTTCAGTTCATTCACAGTTTTCATCACCAATATTCCAGACTTTCAACACTAATCCCCACCATTCGCAAGTTAACACTCTCTAACAATCACCATCCCTTACTATTCTTTCCATGAAAACTGCCACATGAAATTGCAAAAAGAACCCACGATATTGTTTATTTAGGTCCCTATTATGAGTAGCGAATCGAACGTTCGCTTGGAAGCGAATGTTTTAGAGAAACTCATTTATTGGATTATTATCATTAAACTTCGTCCATTCTCTTATCTGACATACCTTAAACGTCGAAAAAAAAAAGTTTTCTACAAAGTTTTTGTTTCTACAACCTATAATACCGCTATAAAAGAAGCTCGCAAAAAAATTCGCTTCCAATCGAACGTTCGATTCGCTACTCATAATAGGTACCTTACATTTGGTGTTATTTCGCGGAGTGTTTTGTGATTTTAAAAAAAATAGTGTGTGCAATTTTGTAATCTTATTTTTCATATAATTAAGATCTCCATTCCCTATTCAATCTTTCTACTCTTTTACCTTGTTCCAGACCGAACAACTTTAAAACGTGGGGCGGAACCCACTAATTCCTAGCCGGGCTATTTCTCTGTGCACCTCCAGGTAAGGTACCCACTCCTAAATTTTTGGACGAGATAGTCCTAGCTGTTGAATAACGTAAGTATACTCTCAAATCCTGATCTATGTCGTGTTTCCTAGTGCTTATATCCTTACATGTTTACTTTTGTCTTACCTTTTAATATACCCTACTGCCGTATGTCTTTGGCATGGAAAACCCCCCACTCAGATTTTGCAACTCATACATGCAGTTGCCAACGACACGATGAACCCGAGCCTTCACAAACTTTAGAAGCAACTTGGCGTTCAGTCCCTGGGTAAACTTGCTTTGGGCAAAGTTTCGTCGGAATACTTCTTGCCCAACTTTAAAAGACACTGGTCGTGATCGTGTATTGTACGCCTTCTGTGAATTCGCGTGTGCTTTTCGTAAATTTTGTGAAATGTTTTGACGGGTTAACACCAAGTTCGTTTCGCGAGTACTAACTTCCATGTCTGGATCATTTAGTGCCCCTAAACTTCGAAGTATTTTGTAGCTTGACGCGTGATTAACAATCTTTTGGCCTAACAGTGCAAAGTAGGGTCGACACCCAATCGATTCATGGTTGTCAGACCTCAGCACACAAGCGATATAAGACAAATAGTTATCCCAACTATCTTATTCTTCAGTTACGAATACTCGAAGTTTACTCAGTACACTCCGTCTAACTCTTTCCGAGATTTTAGCTTGGGGTGAATACAATGCGGTTTTGACGTGTTGCACCCCATAGCTCTCTAGAAACTTTCGAAACTCAGACGAAAAAAATTGCTTTCCGTTGTCTGAGTGCATAAACTCCGGAGTGCCAAACGCGTGAAAAATCTCATTTTCTATATATGTGATAATATTTTTCGAAGTGGCTTTCGGAAGCGCTTTCAGAAAAACGTATTTCGTGAAGTGATCAACACAGATAAAAATAGTAGTATTGCCCTTTTTGGTGCGTGGATATGGGCCTAACAGGTCTACATACATCCTTTGCATCGGTTTTTCGGTTACGATTTGCTTGGTCATGGGTGGACGCAGAACTTTGTTTGGAGCTTTTACCATTTTGAACGTTTCACACTGCTCAACGAAAATTTTAATGTCTCTACCCATTTTTGGCCAGAAATATTTATCGCGTATCCAGAAATATTTATCGCACTGTGACAGCTCAACTTGGAGTTATGTGTCATTTCCATCACCCCACGAGTTAATGTACTGGGTATCCACAACCGCCAAAGGGAATCTTCACTTTCCCCCGCTTCGCTACGAAACCTAACCCTTTTATATACGAAGTTATAGGATACCACGAGATCCGGTAGTGCGTCTTGATTTTTTTGAATATTTTCCCGTAGGCTTTTGTGCTCTTCCGATTGGAACTCAGGGGAGTCTAAATCTACCTCGATAGCAATATCGTGTATGGAGATTTCCTCCATGTCCATCCGCGACAACGCATCTGGGACCACGTTTAGTGTGCCTTTTCGATGCTCAATAGCGAAATTAAAACCTTGAAGTTCTAGACTCCACCGAGCTAGTCTGCCCGTCAGATCTTTGAGTGACATAAGCCACTTCAAGCTTGAATGGTCAGTTATGACCCGGAACGGCATTCCCTCCACGTAAGCTCTAAACTTTCGTATACTCAGCACCGCAGCGAGACACTCTTTCTCAGTGACGGTGTAGTTCTTCTGCGCTTTATTAAGTTTCTTGGACATGAAGGCTATGGTCTTTTCGTTACCTTCATCATCCAATTGGAAAAGTACCCCTCCTACTTCCTCAGACGACGCATCACATTTGATGACAAAAGACTTCTTGAAGTCAGCCTGAGACAACACTGGAGCCGAGGTAAGTGCCTGCTTCAATTTTTCAAATGCTTCCTTAGCTGGAAGCGACAATTCAAACTTTTTTTGTTTTTTTAGACAATACTAGCAGTACCAGCCGGTAAGGCCAATAAATCTCCGCACTTGCCTTGCGGTCTTCGGTACAGGAAAGTTCACCATCGCAGAAATCTTATCGAAATCGGGTTGGTTTTGAGAACCCCCTGACTATATACCCAAGAAATTTGACCTCGCGCATACAAAATTTCGAATTACTCAGATTGATTGTCAGATTTGCACGTCGTAAACAAGCAGCCACCTGTGACAAAACTCGCAAATGCGTATCGAAATCTGGGGTGCATATCAGAAGGTCATCCAAATAAATAAACACGTTTTGTCGAAGACTAGCTGGGATCACCCGATCCATCAGACGGCACATTCTCTGGGCTGCATTACATAACCCGAATGGTATCACTCTGAATTGATACAGAGGCCGTCCAGGCACTGCAAATTCCGTCTTTTCTCTGGACGGTTTATCCAACGAGATTTGGTAAAACGCCTCCATGAGGTACAGAGCTGAAATGACAAACGTGTCCTCTAACCTGCTGATAATGCCTTCTACATGCGATAGTGGATAAGCATCTGCTTTAGTCTTGCTGTTCAATTTACGACTATCCAAACACAATTGAAATTTCCCTGCTGACTTCTCTACTAACAACACTGGTGAGCACCAAGGTGAGTTACTCTCTTCTATAATTCCCATTTTTAACATACGGTCTACTTCTTTTTAGATTTCGACCTGACGTACCGGCGACAACGGATAGATCTTGCATTTAATGGGAACTGAATCTCCTACATCTATAGTATGGGTTTCCAGATGAGTGTGCCCAAGACCTTGTTCCATAGAATTCGGAAATTGTTTCTTCAAAGCCTCTAATCGTATGTTTTGAGTCGAGGTGAGTACCAATAGAGATTCTTTTTCGAACAACTCTTCCTTTCCCTCAGTAATATTTAAATTTAAATCGAGCTCTTCGACAGCGGGGAGTACCTTTTGTGTCAAATTCGGTATCACATAAAAAGTTATGGTCTTCGTGACGCCGTCAAGGGTTGTTGGAATCTCACAAAAACCGATTATACCATGTGATTTTCCATCGGCCGTTTTGACGAAGTTTTTGAAATTCGTCATCCGAATACCATTCCTACCAATGAACTCTTCACTCTCTTTACCGATTACCGAAATCGATGCCCCACTGTCGATTAACCCCAAGACCTGTTCGCTTTTCAGCAGTACACTCGCGTACATCTTTCCATCCGTCTCTGACGTTATAATTATCTCCAGTATCATTTTGTGATAACTCTTCCTCTTCCGGAACCTTTCCCTACACTTCCCTATATGGGCACTTGCCACCCTCTTTCCCATTATTTTTCCCTCGCTTGGTTATAAATCTTCTTCCTCTCGTGCAACGACTTTGGAGTGCAAATTATCACCGGTAAACCCTCCGATGTCGAAACTTCACGTTGCAAGATTCTAACGGGAGCCTCTTTTGACTTTTGCTCCACCGTACCACCCGCTTCCCCTTCTCCTGACCTATCTACTGGTGGTTCTGAAAGGAACGACTCTCCCCACCTCTTCGATCGTTGCCCTTCGAGTTTCCCTGATGCTTTCCGCAATCAGGAGTACTAATACTTTTAGCCCCACATAGAAAACAAAACAATTTTTTCTCATGAGAGGGGCATTGATAAAAGGAATGTCCCTGCTGGTCGCAATTCCAGCAAAGCAAGTTGGATGTCGGGTGGGAGTATGGCTTGCTAACGGCCGCCACTTCCTCCGCTCGTTCTTCTTCTACTTCCGGCACCTCAATTTCACTAACCGTGCGAGGCTGCCCCGCCTTTCTCACTAAGAAACGTTCCGCTTCCATAGCCTTCTTTCTCAGCTGCTCCAGGTTATTTATCACAGCAGCGAGCAGAATCTCACCCAACCTCTCTTTCGAATTGCATCTGACAACATCTATCAGCTTTTTCGCGTCGAACGGCTCGTTCAGTCGATCGTTCAAACGAACCACCGATTCATAAAAGTCGTCAAACGATTCCTTAATTCCCTGCCTGCGGGTCAACAACCGCATGTAGAGCTCGACTACATTCTCCTTTGAACCGAATTCCTTGTGCATGGCCAGAGTATGCCGAGGAAGACTGAAGTCTGTTGACCTTGAACAGGAATTCTTTCACGTCCTCTTGGCCATCGAACCGAATGTCCCACCGATCCAATCGACAATATTCAGGTGCGCTCTGATAAGATCTAGCATTAGACCTAGACGGTGAGATCGATTGTCGTGATCTCGTCACCGGCGGTTCACGGAACGTTAAGCACAGATTCCGGTCCATAGGGACATCTGCCGAACTCTGTTGGCAGGGAATTGGAGAAGCTGTTGAGGCATTACTAACTCTCTCCAGTTTATTCATAACCCCTGACATGAAAACTTCCATTTGTTGGAACAATCGTACCTGGTTAGAAGTCATACTCCTCTCAATGCGATTAGCCAAATCTTCCACCATGTTACAATTTGTATCATTACCTCTTTCCCGACTCATTCCCTCTGTTATTTGCCTCTGCCGGCCTTTGCTCTCTAAAAGACCCTGATTTGGACCATTCCTACTGCCACTGGGCCTACCCGCTAACTCCTCTTCCGACATTGTCGAACTATCTATTGAATTCAGTTCTGAAAAATTCCAGGACCGATCAAAACTAAAACGGTCTATTGACTCCCTGAAACGCTGGTGAAATCTTTCAAAACGGGCTTCAGATTTCTCTAGCCACGCCTGGTAATCTTCTTGGAAAGATAACCTTCGATTGGTCATCCCACGAGAATCTCGTTCCACTTCGCTTTTACCTGCCCTTAAGGCGTGTCAGGCAATCTATTACCAATATCCAAATCACCCCAGGGAAAACAGAATTATAAATTCACACTTCACTCTAATCAAAACAAACTCTACTTGATACCACCTTTCACACTTTCCAGCTCTTCACACAATCCAGCCACGAATAAACTCACTAATCTTTGACGCAAAAACACCTTAACTATCAACTCCACTGTAAACTATACAGAAATCTTATCGAAATCGGGTTGGTTTTGAGAAATTTGACCTCGCGCATACAAAATTTCGAATTACTCAGATTGATTGTCAGATTTGCACGTCGTAAACAAGCAGCCACCTGTGACAAAACTCGCAAATGCGTATCGAAATCTGGGGTGCATATCAGAAGGTCATCCAAATAAATAAACACGTTTTGTCGAAGACTAGCTGGGATCACCCGATCCATCAGACGGCACATTCTCTGGGCTGCATTACATAACCCGAATGGTATCACTCTGAATTGATACAGAGGCCGTCCAGGCACTGCAAATTCCGTCTTTTCTCTGGACGGTTTATCCAACGAGATTTGGTAAAACGCCTCCATGAGGTACAGAGCTGAAATGACAAACGTGTCCTCTAACCTGCTGATAATGCCTTCTACATGCGATAGTGGATAAGCATCTGCTTTAGTCTTGCTGTTCAATTTACGACTATCCAAACACAATTGAAATTTCCCTGCTGACTTCTCTACTAACAACACTGGTGAGCACCAAGGTGAGTTACTCTCTTCTATAATTCCCATTTTTAACATACGGTCTACTTCTTTTTAGATTTCGACCTGACGTACCGGCGACAACGGATAGATCTTGCATTTAATGGGAACTGAATCTCCTACATCTATAGTATGGGTTTCCAGATGAGTGTGCCCAAGACCTTGTTCCATAGAATTCGGAAATTGTTTCTTCAAAGCCTCTAATCGTATGTTTTGAGTCGAGGTGAGTACCAATAGAGATTCTTTTTCGAACAACTCTTCCTTTCCCTCAGTAATATTTAAATTTAAATCGAGCTCTTCGACAGCGGGGAGTACCTTTTGTGTCAAATTCGGTATCACATAAAAAGTTATGGTCTTCGTGACGCCGTCAAGGGTTGTTGGAATCTCACAAAAACCGATTATACCATGTGATTTTCCATCGGCCGTTTTGACGAAGTTTTTGAAATTCGTCATCCGAATACCATTCCTACCAATGAACTCTTCACTCTCTTTACCGATTACCGAAATCGATGCCCCACTGTCGAGTAACCCCAAGACCTGTTCGCTTTTCAGCAGTACACTCGCGTACATCTTTCCATCCGTCTCTGACGTTATAATTATCTCCAGTATCATTTTGTGATAACTCTTCCTCTTCCGGAACCTTTCCCTACACTTCCCTATATGGGCACTTGCCACCCTCTTTCCCATTATTTTTCCCTCGCTTGGTTATAAATCTTCTTCCTCTCGTGCAACGACTTTGGAGTGCAAATTATCACCGGTAAACCCTCCGATGTCGAAACTTCACGTTGCAAGATTCTAACGGGAGCCTCTTTTGACTTTTGCTCCACCGTACCACCCGCTTCCCCTTCTCCTGACCTATCTACTGGTGGTTCTGAAAGGAACGACTCTCCCCACCTCTTCGATCGTTGCCCTTCGAGTTTCCCTGATGCTTTCCGCACTCAGGAGTACTAATACTTTTAGCCCCACACAGAAAACAAAACAATTTTTTCTCATGAGAGGGGCATTGATAAAAGGAATGTCCCTGCTGGTCGCAATTCCAGCAAAGCAAGTTGGATGTCGGGTGGGAGTATGGCTTGCTAACGGCCGCCACTTCCTCCGCTCGTTCTTCTTCTACTTCCGGCACCTCAATTTCACTAACCGTGCGAGGCTGCCCCGCCTTTCTCACTAAGAAACGTTCCGCTTCCATAGCCTTCTTTCTCAGCTGCTCCAGGTTATTTATCACAGCAGCGAGCAGAATCTCACCCAACCTCTCTTTCGAATTGCATCTGACAACATCTATCAGCTTTTTCGCGTCGAACGGCTCGTTCAGTCGATCGTTCAAACGAACCACCGATTCATAAAAGTCGTCAAACGATTCCTTAATTCCCTGCCTGCGGGTCAACAACCGCATGTAGAGCTCGACTACATTCTCCTTTGAACCGAATTCCTTGTGCATGGCCAGAGTATGCCGAGGAAGACTGAAGTCTGTTGACCTTGAACAGGAATTCTTTCACGTCCTCTTGGCCATCGAACCGAATGTCCCACCGATCCAATCGACAATATTCAGGTGCGCTCTGATAAGATCTAGCATTAGACCTAGACGGTGAGATCGATTGTCGTGATCTCGTCACCGGCGGTTCACGGAACGTTAAGCACAGATTCCGGTCCATAGGGACATCTGCCGAACTCTGTTGGCAGGGAATTGGAGAAGCTGTTGAGGCATTACTAACTCTCTCCAGTTTATTCATAACCCCTGACATGAAAACTTCCATTTGTTGGAACAATCGTACCTGGTTAGAAGTCATACTCCTCTCAATGCGATTAGCCAAATCTTCCACCATGTTATAATTTGTATCATTACCTCTTTCCCGACTCATTCCCTCTGTTATTTGCCTCTGCCGGCCTTTGCTCTCTAAAAGACCCTGATTTGGACCATTCCTACTGCCACTGGGCCTACCCGCTAACTCCTCTTCCGACATTGTCGAACTATCTATTGAATTCAGTTCTGAAAAATTCCAGGACCGATCAAAACTAAAACGGTCTATTGACTCCCTGAAACGCTGGTGAAATCTTTCAAAACGGGCTTCAGATTTCTCTAGCCACGCCTGGTAATCTTCTTGGAAAGATAACCTTCGATTGGTCATCCCACGAGAATCTCGTTCCACTTCGCTTTTACCTGCCCTTAAGGCGTGTCAGGCAATCTATTACCAATATCCAAATCACCCCAGGGAAAACAGAATTATAAATTCACACTTCACTCTAATCAAAACAAACTCTACTTGATACCACCTTTCACACTTTCCAGCTCTTCACACAATCCAGCCACGAATAAACTCACTAATCTTTGACGCAAAAACACCTTAACTATCAACTCCACTGTAAACTATACTGAAACTATACTAAACTGTAAATTCTTCCTTTTCTTTTTATAAAAACTAAAATTACCTAAGGAACTTCAACACACTTCAATAACAATTTCTCATATACTGGCTCGGGGTGAGCTTACCAGAAGAAAATAAATGGACTATTGGACTAAGAGACGGCAAAGTTCTATGAGCCAACCTACACCGAAGAAAACTGAGCAAGCTAAAAATGAATTAAAATACTGAAACTACTCTATATCAAACTAAAAAAGAAAATATTTATTTGTTTCAGGACATCCACCAACCACAACGATCGGCAGATGACTCCGCAACTGTGCAGCAACAACCTCTAAACCGAAGAAACAGTTAAACTCCTAACTAAGTCTATAACGACTCTCCGGATTGATTTGAAACGAAAGAACATCCTTTCGTTCAGACGAAAACATCAGCATCATACCAACATCTCGACTTGAACTCAAGTCTGCCTCTTGATATGACTTCGCCAAAAACTCCTTCATCGCAACAGCAATCGGGGCACTACCTCTAATCAAACGGACTTATGAAAATTGTCTTTGGCACGTAACTATACCCTAGAATAAGTAATTCTAAGTTATCAAAACAAAACTGAAACTAACTAAAAAAAAAATAAAACAAAGCAAATGAAAGGCTCAAAATATAAAAAAAACTGTTTCGCTGCACACTCCTGCCCTTTAGGCAGGCTTCACGTGGGGCGCCATTTTGTTACGGGCCATTTTTGTCATCGGGGTCGTGCTGACATGCTTGTCCGGCTCCTGCTCGTCGATGGGTGTGTGACTTGACCCCCATAACCCGTATAAAAAAACTCATGCCAGTCTTTGTTGCCAATTAGATGTTATTATGCCATTCGCGAGAAATCTCCTCTACCCACCCTACCATGTCACTGTACTCGCCTAAGTGACCCTTTCATTTCCATCTCTATTATCTTTTAGTCCATCGTTTACCTTCTCCTCACCCCTTTATGCCTAACACCACTTAGCAACTCATCCTAACAATCAAACCACAATTATTCATTTCATATACATACAATAATTCATTTAATTATTCAAAAGTTTACTAAATTAACATTCTTCCCCTCAAAAGGTGCTTTTATAAATTTTAAATATATCTCTAATATTATTTTTACCCTATTCCAAGTCTATGTATCTATAAAATTTAAAGTTAACCTTCGGAATATATCGCGCCTATAATTTACTTTTTTCAATGGTCCCCCAAGAACTCAACCCCCTTACAAAAGTTTATATATATGCAAAATGAAATAATTTGAATCAAGCAATAATGACTCACCGTTTTTCTATTTTACATCCACTGACGATGTTGTGGCCACAGCATACGGGCAGGATTCTGGTGGTATACTTAATTCCGCTGTTGACTTTTCTGCACTGTTGGCTTATTATTTATAAAGAAAAAAAATTACTTGATTCTACTTTTATACACTCTTTTAGGTCGGTGAGTTCGCGCCCCGCCCACTTGCGCACTTTCTGGATATATCCCGGTCTCGGTATATATAGATATATATACCCGTACTACGGTTCTCAAATCGAATCTTAAGTTGTGACTTCACAAAATTATGCCTTATGGACCCATAAAATAAAAAAAAATCACCAAAGTGGTGCAACGAAATAAAAAAAATTAAATTGATTATGCCGGGATGCGAACCCGGGTCTGCTGCCGCAGCTCCCTTATTGGGTGAGTGACCAGCCTCCTCAGCCAAATACTTATTTGGAGTCTGCTGAATCTTAACTAGGTTTATTTGTGTTCGAGGTCCAACACTCCAAAGTAGTGAATTTTCACCGTATTAGAGTTCACGGTCTTTTTTTCGTAAACTGCTTTATATCGTGTGGCGACTAACAGTTTTGGTAACAATAGCCACCATCCACTGGTTCTATATGACTTTTACCTTTTTGAAATAAATTAAATTAATTCCAATCACCAATCACTCACAACAACAATCTTTCAACATACCTTTCAATAAATCTCACACTGTAATAAATCTCACAGAATATGTCCGCAATTCACACTCAAAAATCGAAATCAGTCGTAAGCTTTTAATCAACAAAAGGAAATTAATTAAATTAAAATTAATTTACCACTTAACAACACAAAGACTACCAATTTACTCAATACAGGGATCCTCGCTTCTCGTCCGTTCTCAAACCTTTGTCCAGCTAAAGCGGTTCAAAAAGATTTTTAACCGTCAACTTCTCCTATTTCTACAATGCTCAAGTTATAAAAATAAGAAAAAATTATAATTTTTTTTCCATGTAATTTGTATGGAAAATAGAAATTTAAAAACAGGCACCTCTAAAAGTTAATACACTGCTGTTCACTTAATTAGACGCACAAATTTTTTTTTACATAAACCTAATTTTTTTGTAAGTGTGGGTAGCAATTATCAAACAATTGCATTTATTTGAAAGCTTATTAAATTTTCAACAAAATAACACTGAAAAGTTCAAGGTGAGTGGAAGTAAACGGACATTTTTTTCACTTTTGTCTATGCTCCAAGAAAAAGTACAGTTTTTTTTTGTTCACATGATTAGACGCACCTGTAAAATTAGTTAGTTGGTCGCGATCTGTTACGTGGATTACAGATAGATGCAAAGCTTAAGCAATAAAAAAGTGTTTTCCCCAGATTTCAGTCCAAAATGTTGGACCTGGGATAGCAACTTTGGAAATGAGCTAAATTGGCAAAATGCGGTTTTTCTGACCAAAAAAATAATCAGGGAAACAGTGGTTGTATCCATCAGGACCATCTAGGTTAAATTTTTTTGGTCAGAAAAACCGCATTTTGCCAATTTAGCTCATTTCCAAAGTTGCTATCCCAGGTCATGTGAACGCGTGCGAATTCCAACCGCTGTTTGCTCTTATGGCGTTTAGTGGAGGCATTTTTTTTTTGTTTGTTTTAATTGAAGATGACCTTCAACTAAAATAGCTCGACGAACAGTTAATGTGCTGGCTTTTACCCCCGCTTTTTCCTATATTTTGCTGGTAGAGAGAGCTGAATTTGATGCAGTTTTTAAAATTTTTCTCTTATCCTGAGGAGTTAAGGCCGTTTTTGTCCTTATTTTGCAGTTTTTATCGTATGAATCACTGGTTTTAATAAAATTCCTCACAACATGGTGACTTTGGTCATTTTTTTTTTGCAATTCTTCTCATGGAAAACTCTTAGGATTGCAATACGTCAATTTTCCCTTTTTCTTCTGCAGTTAAAACTTTTGTTTCCAACATTTTGGACTGAAATCTGTGGCAAACACTTTTTTATTGCTTAAGCTTTGCAGCTATCTGTAATCCACGTAACAGATCGCGACCAACTAACTAATTTTACAGGTGCGTGAACAAAAAAAAACTGTACTTTTTCTTGGAGCATAGACAAAAGTGAAAAAAAAGTCCGTTTACTTCCACTCACCTTGAACTTTTCAGTGTTATTTTGTTGAGAATTTGATAAGCTTTCAAATAAATGCAATTGTTTGACAATTGCTACCCACACTTACAAAAAAATTAGGTTTATGTAAAAAAAAAAATTTTGCGTCTAATTAAGTGAACAGCAGTGTATTATGAGCTTTTGAGAGACTTCGTTTTATACCTTCCTGAAAGTATTTAGCCTGTTTTATCGTTGAAAAAAAAAGTTGCCCAAAAATGACACACCCTAATATATATATATATAACACAATAATGCATATTATCCAGTGCGTTGGAAGACGGCAGTGGTCCATCCTCTCCTCAAAAAAGGTAAGGATGGTTCCAATCCAGCAAATCTCCGGTCAATTAGTCTTCTTCCGATTATCAGCAAGGTATTCGAGAAAGTTCTCAATAGAGCTTTGTTCACATGGGCTGAGGACAAACATATTATTCCAGAAAATCAGTTCGGTTTTAAGGCAGGCCATGATACCACACATGCCGCGTCTAAGCTAGTATCAGATATCCAATGGAACAAAGCTAAAAATCAGTGTACGGGTGCATGTCTGGTTGACTTGGAGAAGGCTTTAGATACCGTTTGGTTAGACGGTCTTTTCTATAAGTTGATCAGATATGGCATGAGTAAGCCACTGCTTTATATTCTGAATGACATGCTTCATGGAAGAACGTTTGTTGTGAAAAGTTGCAATATACCTTCTACCAGAACTTTTAAAATACAGAACGGTCTGCAACAGGGAGCGGTGAATTCGCCTATTTTATTTAGCATTTTCACCGGAGATCTAATTGGTTCTCTTCACCATGCTATAGCGTACGCCGACGATCTCATTGCGTACAGAACAGGTCCAAAGATCGAGGTCATCAGATTACTCTTGCAGCGTGACTTCGATAAGATTCAGCAATATTGCGATGACTGGAAGTTGAAAATCAACTTTCAGAAATCGAAAACAATTGTGTTTAGAATCCCGTTGGCTGGGGCCTCATGGGATACGAGAAAGAACTGGCGAAAGCTGGTGATCGTTGATCTACATGGCCACCCACTGCCAAACAAAGTAGTAGTCAAGTACCTCGGCATCTGGCTAGATCAGTATCTATATTTTAACAAACATATGGATGCGGCTCTGGCCAGGGCTAGAGGAGCTTTTGCTCTGACAAGGCGACTGTTTCACAGCAGTCAACTTGATAGCAGAGTGAAGGTGATTTGCTACATTGCCCTCATAAGGCCAATGATTGTCTATGGGTGCACCGTGTAGTTCAATGTTACAGCGTCTCAAATGGAAAAGATTCGGGTGTTTAAGAGACAGTGTCTGCGTACCTGTCTTGGATTGCACAGAACACCAGAGTCGGAGTACAGAAAATATTATCCTAATGAGGTCCTTTACAACGGGGCTAAAATAAACAGGATCGACAACTTCATTATAAAACTGACTCGTGGTCACACTGCAAGAGCGATGATCTCGACCAATGGCCTGATTTTTGGGGCTTATTACCCCAACACTGAATATATGGAAAAAACGCGCTTCAGTGGATTTGTTCCACCGGAGGCTTTCCTCTATTTCGATATGGTAGGTCTGATTCAGGATAGATTGGCGGTTCCGTTAATCTACCACGTCTGCCGTAAGTCCGTGGAACAACGGCTCCTTTATAACCGAGACGTCACCGCAGTAGGCGGAGAAGCTGAAGAGCTCCTCCGGTTCAGTAGGGCGGTATCAGATCGCGATCGCCGTGACGTTGTTAAAACGTCGAAAATGTTCTGGTGGTTGTCGGAGCAACAACTTGAAGTTGATAATGATAGCGAGTCGCCAATGGCTGGCTTACACAGGTTTAGCGTGTAAGTCTTAGGAAAAATCACAAAAATCCAAAAAACAAAAAAAAAATATGAAACCTAAAAAAAAAAAAATATAAAATTAAAAAAAAAAATTATAAAATACAAAAATCCAAAAAAAAAAAAATTATAAAATTTAAAAAACAAAAAAAAAAAAAAAATCCAAAAGCTACTGTGGTTGCTCTATTTTTAAGTAGATTTAAGTAGTTTTAATTAGTTTTAATTAGTTTTAATTAGTTTTAATTAGTTTTAAGAAAACACAAAAAAGTGATCTTTGGAACTAAGTATTTTTTTTTAAATTTTCTTAGTTTTAACTAGATCTAGTTTTTAATTCATAAGATACCTTAAGGCCGAAAGGCACTAGTAGTAAGATATTGAATAATTTAGAGTACCCGCATAGGGTCAGTAAGTTAATTAAGTTATTATATAAGCTAGTTTTACACATTTTTGTTAGCATGTAAGTAGATTGTTGGAAATTTTATTTATTTGTAACGAGAGCTGTGATGTGAACGCTCAAGTCCGGACGTTCACTGGACGAAATACGAGTCTTGCGTGGACTGTCTACTCGATTGCTGAATGGCCAGTTACCACGATTGTTTGCGTGCCATCGCAGCTCATCGAATATTACCATTTTTTAATCCATTCTACTGTAGACATTCAAAGCGATCACATACCTAAGTGATTAATAAAAATTGTAAAGATTTCAATTGTGAATTTGTTTTTGATTTATTCATTGGCGACCGTGACAGGACACTCTTCTTAAAGTTTTAAGTGTACCTGTATTAATTAATTAATTAATTTCATTAAAAAAAAAAAAAAATAAGTCAGTAGAATCAGTGTTCTGTTAAAAAAAAAAAAAAAAATATGTCGAACGATGAAGTGTTTCCAGAAGGTCTTGAAGAGCTCTCTGATCTTCAAGATGCAACGGGGAAAGAAATTTTGGATCTTGTCCGCAACTACGGTAAGGATGGCCAGACCCGAAAAACGGTGGATAAACTGTTACAGAAAAAGGAAAGACTAGAAAATCTATGGGACTATTTCGACACAAACGATACCCAAATCCGTGACAAGTATTCAGATAAACCTCATCACGAGTATTTCACGAAGGAGTTTTACGAAAAGATAAAAGGCGCTTATGAAAATATGAAAGCGGACATCATCAGTCGCTTGAGCAGTCTGCCAGTCCTGGACGCAAACCAGACCATGGAGAAGCCACCAGCAGCAACCCCATCAGGATCATCGGTAAAACCACCAGCAGCAGCAACAGAAGAAGACAAGATGAAGATGACCAGAGCACTTACGACAAGGGATAGGTATAAAATGTTGTCAAGGCATTTTCAATCCTCATTGGATAATTGCAGTACGGAACTAAAAAATACCTATCCCCATATGTTCGAAATTAAAGTTAAGAACCTATTGGATAATTTTGAACAATTAAAATTAGTTTTTCAACGCGTGGATGGCGATTTGGAAGAAGAAGATGTCAACATCTACTTTCATATTCAAAAACAGTTAGAGATTCGACTGACTGGCTTACCAACAAAAGGTACTACATCGGATCATCAAATGGCAATTGCTTCTTTGAAGCTACCAAAAATTTAACTTCCAAAGTTTGACGGATGTTACCTTAAGTGGCGTCAGTTCTATGATTTATTTAAACCAATGATCCTTGAACAACCGATTTCGCCGGCCCAGAAACTGTACTTTTTGAGGACTAATCTGACAGGTGAAGCACTCAGTTTGATTCAAGGATTTCCAGCGACAGATAGTAATTTTGAAGCAGCCTGGAAGACACTGATGGACAGATATGACAACAAACGGCTACTTTTGTGTGCACAGCTCGAAAACCTATTGTCCCAACAATCAGCATCGGGAACTGCTTCTAGCTTGCGGAAATTACATGACAACACAAAGGAAGGAATTCAGGACCTGATCAATCTAGGATTCGCGGCACATGACTAGTCGTCCACCTTATCCTGAGAAAAGTTAACAAAGAGAGTAGGACCCTCTTCGAACAGTCCCTAGATGACCCAAGGAGCAGTCCATCGCTATCAGAGTTGCTGAAATTCATCGAATCTAGGTTTCAAACGCTTGAAACCATCACGCATTCCGATGAAAAAAGGAAGACAACCGCCATAGCAATTGAATCCAACGGCTGCGTGATGTGCAGCTTAGGTAACCATAAAATATACAAATGCAAAAAATTCTTGTCTCTTTCAGGTGCTGATCGTGAGAAGTCTGTTCAACGAATCGGAATTTGTAGAATTTGTCTGAGATCGGGTCATACTCAAAATTCGTGCAACGCAAGGAGGTGTTTTCTTTGCAATGGCAAACACAATACATTGTTGCACTACAAAAAAGAAAATAAATACAATTTAAAGGCAAAACCAATTTCTAATGCCAACACTATATCTTCCATAGGTGATCGCATCCAGCAAATAAAACAAGGTCGAGGGGTGGAAGGTCAGTCGTCAAACGCAGCTAGCACTTCCAGATCCAATCACCGTAACATTTATCTAGCGACAGCATTAGTTAACGTAAGGTCCGCATGCGGCACATTACTTCCCTGTCGTGCGTTATTAGATTCTGGATCACAAATCCATTTTGTGACAGCAGCCTTTGCACAAGCCTTAGGAATTCAGAAGCATCGATCCGAAACCTCCATAAGCGGGATTGGAGGGCATGGAACGCCAACACAATTTGCCATAGAACTCTCATTTCAATCGCGAAATGGAAGCTTCAAAGGCAATATTGAAGCAACGATCCTGGCTAAGATAACTGACTATAAGCCGCATGACAGTCACACCGAATTACGTGACCTACATGCTCACATACAGTTGGCAGACCCAGGATTTATGACAAACCAAAAAATAGATTTGTGATTGGTGCTGAATTGTTCTTTGATCTTTTACTTCCAGGAGAAATCTTTATTGGTCCTCAACTTCCACTACTTCGAAACACGAAACTGGGTTGGATTGTAGCAGGTGGTGTTCAAGGTACCAAACATAACGCTGTATGCAGCATTGCCACAGCACCATCTCTTTCAAAAATCGAAAAACTTGTAAGCAGATTCTGGGAGTGTGAAAGTCATGATTCTCCAATTAAACTGATGAGCAATGAAGAACGTAATTTTGAAGACTTCTTCAACTCGACTACACATTTTCTACCCAGTGGAAGATTCATGGTAAGTCTTCCGTTCAAAAAAGATCCATCGTCCTTAGGAGCATCTTTTGAAAAGGCACGCAAAAGGTTTATTTCACTGGAACGCCGACTGGAACTCAACAATGAATTACGTCTGCAGTACACACAATTTTTATTGGAATATGAACAATTGGGCCATATGAGTCAAATAGAGAATTCGGATATTCCAAAGACGCACTATTTCATCCCGCATCATTGCGTTTTGAAACCAGAAAGCTCGTCAACAGCATTGCGTGTAGTCTTTGACTGTTCAGCGAAAACATCCTCTGCAAATTCTCTAAACGATGTTCTGGGAATCGAACCAACAGTTCAACCTGATTTGTTTTCAATAATCCTTCGATTTAGATTAAAAAGATATGCATTCACAGCAGACATCAGCAAGATGTATCGACAGGTTTTACTTCGACCAGAAGACAGAGCTTTTCAACTTATTCTTTGGAGAACAAAAAATGATCAACCTCTGAGGACGTATAGGCTCAACACCTTGACTTATGGTTCGGCTTCCGCTCCATACTTAGCAACTAAATGTCTCGTTCAACTTGCAAAACAATACGAAAATGTTCACGTAGACGCATCCCAAACAGTAAGTCAAAACATTTACGTGGATGATTTACTTGCTGGAGCAGACTCAGTGTCAAAGGCTAGAGAACTCCTTGAGGAGATTATACTACTTCTAGAAAAGGGTAAATTTGAATTAAGAAAATTTTGTTCTAATGATGAAAACATTTTAAAGAACATCCCTGATGCACACAAAGAAAAATTGGTAAGGTTTCATCAGTCTGACGTTATTAAAACCTTGGGAATAATTTGGAATCCAACCATCGATTGTTTTGAATTTGGTTTAATTCTGAAAAATTTAAAACGCCAGAAGCGACTGTGACGCGCAGAAGTGTGGTACCTGACCTCGGTCGTTTATTTGATCCTTTAGGTTTACTGAGTCCTGCAATAATGCTTGGAAAGCTTTTTGTTCAAGATTTGTGGAAAACGAACTTCTCGAGGGATGATGAGCTTCCTTTGGATCTCGCAAGTTAGTGGAAGGATTATATTAATCAATTTTTTTACCTTAGAAGCATCGGGATACCAAGATTTGTTATACCAAAAAGAACTGAATTACATGGCTTTTCTGATAGCAGCATGTCTGCACTTGGAGCATGTGTATATGTCAGATGCATTGACGAATCAGGTAATATTTTTAGCAAATTACTTTGTTCAAAATCTTGAATAGCTCCGATAAAAACCACAACGATAGCTCAACTTGAACTTCAAGCAGCGGAGATCCTGGTAGAACTTTTCAGGAGAATACTTCAAACTTTCAACATATATGTTCATAAGATTGCATATTATACTGACTCAACAACTGTGCTAACTTTGATAAATTCTCCTTCTTATGTATGGGACACCTTCGTTGCATATAGGGTATCCAAAATCCAAACTGAAACGCAGATTTCACAGTGGAAACATATTAAGGGAGAAATGAATCCACCTGATTTAATAAAAAGAGGCTGTACGCTTGACAACCTTTCCATTTCTCTGCGATGGTTAGAAGGTCCAGCATTTCTCAAATTGGATGAATACTTGTAGGAAGAAAGTAAGTACACCATTCCACAGGTAATACCGGAATTAAGGAAAATCAAGACGGCCCGGCCTTGCTAACTGCAAATAATGAAGAAGATATCTTGAATACTATAAATAATAGAAACTCTTTTTGTAGATTACAGAGAATTTTTTCATACAGCATTCGATTTTTAAGAAACGTTAGACAACCGTATCTACTTAGAAGAACTGGTTTGCTGTCCGCTGATGAACTGCGTGAAGGAACTCGCCTCCTACTAGTGTACACTCAACGTACAACGTTTCCAGATGAATATAAGGCCTTGAAACATCATGTTGGTGTGAGTACAAAATCAAATTTAGCAACATTGACACCGTATTTCGATAATAAACTTAATTTGATTCGAGTTGGAGGCAGATTAGTCAATTCAATTCTTCTACCGGATGCAAAACATCAAATTCTGCTTCCCAAAAATTACGTGGTTACAAGGCTTCTCTTAGAACATTTACATAAAACAAATCTTCATGTATCTCATAGGGCACTAATTGCAATTTCACGACAACAATACTGGATACTGAGCGTCGGTAGAGAAGCAAAATCAGTGATCAGAAGTTGCATTTTTTGTGCAAAATCTAAGCCCAACTCTATTAACCAAATGATGGGCAACCTGCCATTTGAACGAGTAACACCATCCCGTCCATTTTATTACACTGGAGTAGACTTCGCTGGACCCATTAAATCTCATTACAAAATCAGAGGTAAGATCCCCACAAAATCTTATCTGGCAATTTTTGTGTGTTTTTCTACTAAAGCGATTCATATTGAGGTGGTAGGAGACCTCTCCACAGAATCGTTTATAAATTCTCTTAAAAGGTTTATTGGTAGACGAGGATTATGTCACTCTATTTTGTGCGATAACGCGACTAATTTCGTCGGTGCAAGTAACCAACTTAAAGAACTCAAAGACGTCATGCACTCAAAAAAATGGAGGCTGCCATTCAATCTTCGTGTAGCCAGAGTGGAATAAATTTTAATTTTATTCCTTCCCGCTCCCCACACTTTGGTGGACTCTGGGAGTCAGCTGTGAAATCAGCCAAGAACCTGTTAGTTCGCCATCTCGGAGAAGCAACGTTAACATATGAAGAATTGACCACAATAACAATTCAAGTTGAAGCTATACTCAACTCGAGACCGTTAACTCCACTTACTTCGGATCCCAACGATTTAGAAGCTCTCACACCTGGACACTTTTTAATAGGAGCGCCACTTCTGGCAATAGCTGAACCCAATGTTACTGACAAAGGTATCAGCTCCCTCAATAAGTACAGATCCAACACGTTCAACAGTCATTTTGGAAGAGATGGTCCAGAGAATATTTGCATTTCTTACAACAACGTGCAAAATGGAAAACAAAATCCCAAAACATCAAGCCTAATACGCTTGTTTTGATGAAAGAAGCAAACATGCCTCCAATGAAATGGAAACTGGGACGTGTATTTGATGTGATTGAGGGAAGTGACGGGCTTGTTCGTGTTGCTAATATCAAAACCCAAGGAGGTGTGCTACAGCGAGCCATTCATAATTTTGGCCCTTTGCCGGTAGAAGAAGCGAAAAAATATCATGCAACTGTCAAGACAGATCATCCAATTGAGAAAGAAGAAAATCCTCTATTGACAGTTGAAGCAGACTCAACCAAACATGCAATATCCAGGAAATCCCAAGGTGGAAAAATAACAAAGGGACTTGTGTTAATATCTTGTCTCTTTGCATTTTTTGTAGCACCAATCAGTTCGACAAACATAGACAGCCAAGTGGTAATAAGCAACCTAGATAATGCTATTGGAATTTATTTTGAAGATATGGGAACACTGCGAGTAGCCGACAATTTTTGGAGTCTTTACGTTTACTACAATCTGACCAATTACTGGCTTGAATTGAGCGAAACGAAAGGGTATTTAAAGGAATTAGAAAGGGCTTGTATGGCGGATAAATCGAAGAGAATTTATCACTGCAATTCGACAATCGAAATTCTTCGAAAAAGAATAATAAACATTGACCAAAAGAACGATCTTATAAACGGGTTCAATACTACAACCCAGAGTTCAATGCGACATCGTAGATCTCCATTTGATTTTGTTGGAAGCGTAGCGCATAGTTTGTTTGGTGTGCTAGATCAGGAAGATGCTCAACATATTCAAAATCAAATTGAATTGGCAAAAAAACAGGATCAACACTTATATTCTCTCATCCGAAAACAGAGTTCCATTGCAGACTCTACGGCAAATATACTGAGGCGCAACTCATTAGAAGTTCAAAATGATTTTAACACATTAAATACATACTAGGGTCGCCATGTGGTCGAAATTCGACCACACGCCGGCACTGTAATTCATGTTTCTCGCCCACAGGCGGCTGAGCTGATGAGACAGTTCTGTGCGAGCCACGCACCGGTGCGTGGTACGCGCCGTCGTGAACGTGTTGCAATCAAATTATTTACCAGCTGGTTATTTTGAAGAACTTATAGCACAAAGCTATAAAGAAAAATACAATTTGAATATTGAAATGTGCCGTGTTCTAGTAGAATTGGAGCAACGCGAAGAAATGAGAGAAGAAATTTATAATAAAATTGAAAAAGAAGAACGGTGCATTTTCAGAATTACTATGTCGCACATTTTTGGACTTGGGATTAAATTAGAATAGAACGGACAAAATAAAAAAGAAATGACTATTCAATGTAAATGTTCAAACCATGAAATGTATACAACAAAAAAGCTCTGAAATATGTCTTTCCCATATAAAATACATGTAAAACACACCTGTTGATTTTAAGCAATTAGGACAGGTAGACACAGGTCATCTGTCATCTATCATCTACTGTCTGTCATCTGTCATCTGTCATCTATCATCTGTCATCTGTCATATGTCATCTGTCATCTGTCATCTGTCATCTATCGTCTGTCATCTGTCATCTGTCATCTGTCATCTGTCATCTGTCATCTGTCATCTATCATATGTCATCTGTCATCTGTCATCTGTCATATTGCCGTCTGTCAGCTGTTCTGTCATCTGTCATTCAATATAAGCAGGTTCTATGAAACAGCAACAAAGTAAATGCATTATTCACTCCAACCTATTTATATTGCACACACACACACACACACTGCACACACACACACACACACACTACACATACACTCCTCACACACACTGCACACACACACTACACATACACTCCTCACACACACTGCACAAACACACTGTACATAAGAAAACAACAAAAAATATGAAATATGTCTTTCCCATATAAAATACATGTAGAACACACCTGTTGATTTTAAGCAATTAGGACATTTAGACAAAGGTAAAAATGATTGATGACACTTCTTCTCATCAATACCAAACCACAAAAAAAAAATTAAGAGAATCGGTTGGAAAACAACAGAGAAAAAGGGACCCAAACATTTTCCTTAGCCTATTTATATAGAGAGATTTAACAAAAACTTTCAATACAATTGGAAAACAACAAAACGAAATTGTGAATAATCAACATTTTCTTGCCCTCACTACGTATTTAAGTATGATGCTTAATAATTTCGAACGCAATCAAGATGTCCTGCTAGATGTTATCCTGGACTTAAATCATGCGAAGATCAACCCGCAGATAATAACAGCAATGCAAGTAAGTAGTCAACTGCAACTGATTCAAGGAAATCTACCTTCATCGCTGAGGCTGCCCAGTGTTTCGGCCTTGGAAATGTTAAAATTAATAACAGTCAAAGGACGGACACTACATGAAACAATTGTGTTTGAAGTCTTAATCCCGTTAGCCGAAGATCAAGAATTCCAAGTTTTTAATCTCATTCCATTGTTCACAACAATATGAGCCTACTTGTCGATGTAACATCTCCATACCTTGCGGTTACATTAGCGAGAGATAGATATTTTGGAATCTCCTATATTGAATTCAATGCTTGTAAACTAATAGGAACGAGAAATCATCTTTGCAGACAGATTGTGCCTACTAGAGTTCACTCCAAAGATTTTAAAGTGTGCGAAATGGCTCTATTAAACCACGAGGACAACGCTTTGGAAATATGTGATCTAAAGGAAGTACCTCCACAAGATCATTGGTATGCGCTGAGGCAAACAGACTCTTGGATATTTTCGGTGATGAACAATGTAACAGGCCTTCTAATTTGCAATGGTCAAACAAGAAGCATTTCTCTATCAGGCACTGGAATGATTGGTTTTAACAACATGTGCTCCCTTAAAATTGATACAATGATAATTAATGGTCATTTAAATTTATGTAAAGACTATTATAACAAAGTCATTTGTTCCAAGTGCAAGGCTAAGCAATTGGATCAGAAATTGCAACTTGACGGACGACCATTTTTCCCCCTTGACGGTAAGAAATGATAACGAAACAAATGTTAAAAATCTTTCACAGGAAATAGAAGACCTTAAGAGAGCAATGATTTCTGATGAACTACCACCCGCCAATACATGATTTTCATCACTATGGCTTGAGCTACTTGTTGCTGGCGATCACCATTGGAATGATAGTATTTTTTTGCCGATATCGAAAACATCAGGCCGCACTACAAATTCCAATTCGGAGAAGAGGTTCTCGCTTTCAAGCAACTGTTTAAATTGAAGGTTAGGAACCTTCAAGGTGGGGTGTATGTTGGAACTCAAATGACTCCGTAGTACGCAACCATTTGGTTTTCAAATATCTTCATAAATTTTATTTATTTGTAACGAGAGCTGTGATGTGAACGCTCAAGTCCGAACGTTCACTGGACGAAACACGAGTCTTGCGTGGACTGTCTACTCGCTTGCTGAATGGCCAGTTCCCACGATTGTTTGCGTGCCATCGCAGCTCATCGAATATTACCATTTTTTAATTCATTCTACAGTAGACATTCAAAGCGATCACATACCTAAGTGATTAATAAATATTGTAAAGATTTCAATTGTGCATTTGTTTTTGATTTAATCATAGATATAAGAAAAATTTAATAAAAATGAATTAAAAATGAAAAAAAAAAAAAAAAAAAAATGCGAAACACAAAAACAACAACAACAACATGTTTTTGTGAATTGTAATGTCTGGTAAGTTTCGGGTCGATTTTAGCAACATTAGGGGGTTGCGATCGAATTTATTTGCTGTGTATGCTCACACTGCAAAATGCAGGCCAGCTGTTTTGGCACTGAGTGAAACACAGGTGGGTGTTGATTCTGATCCCACAGAGTTCAACCTGCCTGGATATAGCTAGTGCCATTATTCTTTTCTTCCCATGCCCTCGCCGTATATGTTCGAAATGATATTGCTTACCAACTTCTACCACAATACGGCCTCTGTTCTAGTACGAACTTCAATTTCATGTGGTTAAAATTCACCGTCCGTAAGCAAATCATTCATTATTGTTTTATTTATAGAAGCCCCAATTTAGATAACAATGCAACTACTAACGAGTTTGATGCGCTTTCTGAGTCCATAATAAGAATTGTCTTCCTTTATCCACACACTGATATCGCAATTGCGGGCGATTTCAATGTACACAATTCTGGTTGGCTTCGACATTCTGGCCAGACAACACCCGAAGGAAAATATGTTGAGATCTTCGCTGAGTTTAACGAATTAACTCAACTAGTTGATGAGCCCACTCGGGTTCCAGACATTGAAGGCCATGCGGCCAACACTCTTGACCTATTTCTCACTTCTCATCCCGAAAAATACAGGGTTATAGTATCATCTCCTTTAGGCAAATCCGACCATTGTGTCATATCGGTAGATTCTTCGCTTTCCGTCACGGAAAAAAAAGATAAAGTCCCTAAAAGAACTGTGTGGCAATATGAGAAAGCCAATTGGGACGGACTAAATAATTTCTTTCGAAATTTTAATTGGTCATTATGCTTTCTCGACGGAAACGTTGACGCATCAGCTAATATGATATCTAACACAATTCTCAACGGCATGAGAAATTTTGTTCCTCACAGAACAAAAAGTATCATCCCCAAAGAGAATTCGTGGTTTGATTCAAGCTGTAAAGAGGCGATTAGGTATAGAGAGAGTAGTTTTCGAAAATTTAAAGATAGTACTATCACTTTCCCCTTTTGCACTGTCGAACTTGAATTCGAAAGTAGTCCACAAAATTTGGAATGTATTCCACAAGAGAATATTTCAAGAGCAAGAGGTAAGAGCAGGAAGCATAAATAAAAAAATAAATTTCATCATATATGCCTTTCTTTCTTACCCATAAGAAATGTGCGCCTAACATCATACATTTGTTATCCGTGGTGTAACCTGTTCCTTAAATCAATATGACTTTATCGTCAAGCATAGTATAATTACTATACCATTATGTATGAGTATAATAGATAGAGCAAGGAAAACCCTCTTGCTAAGGTATAACAGTTTAGAGTAGGACTGCACAATGCAGCTCGTCAAGTGTGTCAGACGTATTGAGTTAATTCTTATTACGTATCTGAACTATAAGGGCGCTTGGCAAGTTGGCGCAGTGCATTATTTATTAAATCTTGGTAATAAATAGTTTTAAGGATTTTAGTATCAGAAGTGGGATAAGAGATCCATTGAAGAACAAAAAAAAAAAAAAAGAGCGTAACATATTTTTAATCCAGTTGGTAAGAAATTTAATCTCAATTTTAGCCGTTGGAGCGAAAGAAAAGCGAGAGATATGTATACAATATCCTCTGGTCTATTTGACAGTGTATTAGTGAATATACGGAGAAATAAAAACTGCTCATCTATTCATCTCGCTTGATCTTTAGCGGTTATAAAGAGTTATTTGAAAAAGACTGCGATAGACATACAAAAATATTTTTAAATAGAATTTGTCGGTAACGACTACTTTCCGTTATATTATTAGCGTCCATGATTTTCGTCAGTTTAGATGTGTACATTTGTGTAAATTAGAATTTACAAAGTTTAGAATTTGGAAAAAAAAAAAAAAAAGAAAAAGTTAATAAACATGTCTGCGAGACAAAGGAAAATTCCGAAACGATTCGTTGATGATGAAACAGGTGAGGCTAATATTCTTAGGCTAAAGTCGCAATTAGAGGAATTGAAAACAAAAAACCTCCAACTCGAAAAAGAAGTTGCCTTATGTCGTCGTTCGCCAAGTCGATCATCACAAAAAACGATGTCAACAAATCCACCATCAAATCAGATTTCGTTAAGGCTAGGTTCAGAGGAGGTCAAAAGAATAATCCCCTTATTCCAACCATCAAGCTCGTCCTCAATAAACGCCTCCCAATGCGTGGAAACGATCGAGAACATTCGCCATTTGTACAAGTGGGACGATCGGAACACATTATTTTACGCATCACTGAGATTAGGAGATGCAGCAACAAGTTGGTTTGAAAGCTATAGAGGAGAAATCAATAATTGGGACGAATTTAAATTTAAAATTTTGCGAGATTTTTCTTCGGAAGAGAACTCTGCTGATATCCATGTCAAGTTGCTATCCCGACAAAAAAAGAATCTGAAAGTTACGAAAGCTATGCGTATGAAATGGCCGCACTCGGAAAACGAGGAAAATTGGACAACAACGCAATAATAAAATATATAATTTCTGGACTTAGAGATATAACTTTGATGAACAATTTAATAACATCTAATTGCAATAACATTCCCGACCTCCTAGTAAAAATAAAATCGTTAAAAGACATTCAAAGACAGGCTGAGACAAGGCAACAATTTGAAAACCATAGAATATTAAATACCCCTCTATCAGTTTTAAAACCCTATTATTGTAACCCACGTAATATGCAGACAGTTTCTCACTTTAAAACTCCATTAACCAAAATTTGCTATAATTGTCGTTCCCCGGGCCATTTGGCAACTGAATGTAAATTGTCATACCGCGAAAAATATCAAAAAAATATACAAGCTTGCCATATCTGTCAGACACCAGGACATATCGCCAGTGAATGTAAAAACAGAAACCGCTTTGGCTATCAACATCCGTCGCACAACAACAATCATTTCAACAATAATTCAAAGGAACCAATTTGCTATAACTGTCGAAAACCAGGTCATCTATCTCGTGACAGCAAGCGACGCCATTCGTTCCAAGGTAATGAAACTTTCGCAGAACCACCTAGAAAAATACATCGGTTATGCCATGTTGAAGACGAATGCGGGTTGTTAAAAGATGTTAGTATCGATGGGCATCGCGTTCAAGCCTTCATAGATTTAGGTAGTGATTGCAGTACCATCAAACAAACAAAGGTGCAAGATCTAGGCTGGAAAATGGACTATTGCAACACAACACTTCAGGGCTTCGGTAACAATTCCAGTAATGCAGTTGGCAAAGTAACAAAAAATGTGACATTAAACAACATTACAATAAATATCGACATCCTAGTCGTCCTAGATCAACTGCAGCAATACACAATGGTTTTAGGTAGAAACTTTTTGGATAACGATAATGTCTGTCTTATGCGAAAAAGCGGAGTACTAACGATTACCAACAATGAAAATAATGAATGACTAAGCGACCCCGTATCAAAACAAACAAAAATGCCTGAAATTAAAATTAATGACATTATTATTGGTAACTATGAGTGTAGTCCGAACGACCATATAACTCTGATTGAACTTTTAAACAAATACCGTGATTGCATTGCAATAAATTTAAGCGAGCTCGGTGTAACCAATAAAATTAAAATGAAACTTAAGTTAAAAGAGCAAAAAACAATTCGATTTAAACCCTACCGAATCCCTTATAATGAATTGCCACATTTAGACGAAATAATAAATGAACTCTTAGAAAATAAAATAATCGAACATTCAAACTCTGAATTTGCTAGTCCTTCTCTTTTGGTTAAAAAGAAAAATGGTTCTTGGCGGCTATGTGTTGACTATCGTCGCCTTAATGAAATAACGGTACGTGAAAACTTTCCCCTGCCTAACATGGAAGAACAAATTAACTTAATGAGTGGTGGCCGAATTTTTATTGTCCTTGATTTGATGCATGGGTACTACCAAATTCCAATAGAAGAAGACTCGAAATATTTAACATCTTTTGTAACACCAAAATTCACCATCAGTTTTCATGCGATTAATGAATCTCGTAATACGTAAACTCTCATCCAAAAACATATTAATATATATGGATGATATTGTTCTATTCGCCGAAAATGTACCTGTAGTTCTAAAATTACTAGAGAAACTTTTCATAGCTCTGAAATATCAAAAAATGTGTCTTCCTAGCCGATAAAATAACATAGTTGGGGCATGAGATAAGTGAAGGTTGTATAGAACCAGGAAGTATTAAAATTAAAGCTATAAAAGACTTTCCTCTACCTAGAGACACACGCCGAGTAAAACAATTTCTGGGTTTGACTAGCTATTTCCGTCGTTTTGTTTTCAACTATGCAAAAATAGCTTATCCTCTCAACTCATTGTTAAAAAAATGTGCTACCTTTAAATGGTCGAAAGAGATGGGTGACTCATTTGAGACCCTCAAAAGAAAGTTGTGTGAACCCCCTGTCCTTGTCATATACGATCCCAAGAAAGAACACGAACTTCATACAGACGCGAGTTGCATTGGTCTCACTGGTGTTTTAATACAATTAAATGAACCTGGAAACGTCAGACTGTGTCTTACTTCAGCCGAGCGACAAGCGAAGACGAGCAGAAATTCCATAGCTACGAACTCGAAGCTCTTGCTGTTGTCGAGAGCTTAGAACGATTTCGGTACTATCTGTTAGGGAAACATTTTACAATCCATACAGATTGTAATTCTCTAAAACTAACCCAATCAGAAATGGAAATCAAACGAATCGCCAGGTGGTGGTTAAAAATTCAAGAATTTGATTATAAATTAGAATACCGAACAGCACAACAAATGCAACACGCAGACGCCCTAAGCAGAAACCCAACAGAAAATTCTGTAGATATGGAAGAGGTAGGATTGCCAATGATGATCATCCAAGCTCCTGAACAAGACTGGATCTCTGTTTTACAAAGTCGTGATAACCAGCTCAAGGAAATTCAAAACACGTTGAGTAACTCTGAAATGAAGTGCCCAAAGAGAAAAGATTACGAAAAAAATTATGCATTGAAGAACGGACGAGTCTACAAAAAAACAGAAGAGGGACTTCGGTTTGCAGTGCCAAGAGGGGTAAGATGGCGAGTTATCAAATCATCGCATGACGACATTGGACATGGTGGTCTTGAGCGCACAATTGAACATATCCGCCGAACATATTGGTTTCCAAAGATGACAAGCGTTGTGAGTAAGTATTTGAATAGTTGTGTTGCTTGCTTGTATAACAAACGTGGCAAAGATGAAACCCGTTATCAAATTCACCCCATTCCCAAAAAACCAATACCATTGTATACAGTACACATAGATCATTTAGGCCCATATGTCAAAAGTACGAAGGGAAACTTTTATGTTCTTGGAATAATAGACAGCTTCACTAAATTTTTAATACTTCGACCAGTAAAGACCACGAATTCAATCGCTGTGATTAAGTCACTAATCGAGCTTTCTCAATTTTTCGGCACACCAAATCGAATTGTTAGCGACAGAGGCACGGCTTTCACATCAAAAGCATTTACAAAATATTGCCTAGAAAATGGAATTCAACATATTCTGAACGCTGTGAAGAGCCAATGGTCAAATAGAACGATATTTCATAACAGTAAAAACGTCTCTGTCTACAATGACGGTACGACAAGATGGCAGAGACTGGGAGGACCACTTACAAGCAGTACAATTTGGACTCAACACTATAAAACACAAAATAACAAACCAGACACCACAAGAACTATTATTTGGTTTCAAACCAAGAAATACTCTCAACAATCAACTACACATAGCACTTCAAGAAAATGATTCCAGTGATGAAGAGGAAAATATTCCATTAGCTGAACTCCGATTAATGGCCAATCGTCGCAGTCAACAACTACAAACAAAACAAGCAGCTAAATTTAACTCAACTCACAAGAAGCCGCAGTTATATCAGGAGGGCGATTTAGTTCTATTAAGAGCTGAGCATCCAGCAACTGGGCAATCAAAAAAATTACTTCCGAGATATAAAGGTCCTTTTGAAATAAAAAAAGTTCTTCAAAATGACCGATATCTTATCGGAGATACACCAGCTTATCAAGTTTCACAAAAACCTTACTCCTCCGTCCATGCAGCATCGATCGAATAAAACTATTTGGGAAACTAGACGATATCGAATGGGAGGAATTAATTGAAACTGAAGACAAAACTAATTTTCCACAAAACAGCACTGACAATAAATAATTTATTCTTGTTTTCTTTTACCTTAACCAAATAATGTACATAATACCACTTACTTCTTACTCTCTTGCTTTCTTGGTCATTTTATTAATTCTTTTTTTTTTTGTGTTCCATATCCTCACTGAAATAAATTCATTCTTGTTTTGAAATAGGGGCATTCATTGAATTAATCTTATTTGGATTAAAATAAACGTACATATGTAGTTGGAACTTGAATTGGAAGAAAATAAAAGTCGAATGACGAATGGTGTGGTAAAGTATATTTTTTTTGAAATTTAATTTTGACATTTGGTAGTTGATGACAAATCCAGGCATGCTACAAGTAAAATGAGGAATGATTAGGAATGAAACAGAATGTGGACTTTTGAGTGTGATAGAAGAACTGAGTGTAATAGAAGTATTGAGTGTAAAAGAAGAACTGAGTGTAAAAGAATAACTGAGTGTAAGAGGATAACTGAGTGTAAAAGGGTAACTGAGTGTAAAAGAAGTACTGAGTGTAAGAAAAAAAAAGAATAAACTGAAGGTAATAGAAGTGCTGAGTGCAATAGTAGAACTGAGTATAAACCGAAAAAAAGGGGTAACAGAAATACTGAAAGAAAATATACTGGAATCACTGAGTGGAATAACTGTGTGAAACTTGATCCATATAAAGAACTGAATGAAAAAAACCCCCAGTGGAAAATCATTGCATTGAAAAGGTGCACTGAGGACAGTGCGTTGCAGGATGGCCGAGTTGTTATCCGTGGTGTAACCTGTTCCTTAAATCAATATGACTTTATCGTCAAGCATAGTATTACTATACCATTATGTATGAGTATAATAGATAGAGCAAGGAAAACCCTCTTGCTCTAAGGTATAACAGTTTAGAGTAGGACTGCACAATGCAGCTCGTCAAGTGAGTCAGACGTATTGAGTTAATTCTTATTACGTATCTGAACTATAAGGGCGCTTGGCAAGTTGGCGCAGTGCATTATTTATTAAATCTTGGTAATAAATAGTTTTAAGGATTTTACATTCCACCATGAGCATTCTTTTTTTCGCAAACTTCTCCGCTGATGTTGGCGCACCCTAGTGACGAACAATGTTCACAAAAAAAAGTTATCCGGTAATAGTAGTATAGCTTCTATATACAATGCCCTACAGTAGAAAATCGAAATTTGTTCAAACGGGCCAAAAATATCTGTAATGCTCAAATACAAAAAGCTAAGTTTTTGCATGACCAAAAAGTAAGGCAAAAAATACTGTTGTGTCCAAAAGGAAGCAAAAACTTTCGGTCTTTTGTAAGGAACATTAAGAACTCGACCACGTCATCGGTCCCAACGCTCGTTTTCAATGACTCTCCGTATGTCAGCTCCATCGATAAAGCCAATTTGCTGACTTTATGCCAACTTTTTTTTGCTGCCAACTCGACACTTCCTGATAGCATATTGGCTCCACCTGAGCTCGAGTCTACAAATTCTGTGATGAAGCACATATTTTTTCGAACTCGCTCGGTTGCGAGAGTCCTCAAAGAACTCAATACACATAAATCCGTTGGTCCAGATGGTTCTACGCTGGCAAAACCACTGCGTAAACTATTCCATCTTTCCTATTCTGCTGGGATTTTTCCGTGAAGATGGAAAACTGCTTTTGTCCAGCCCGTCCCTAAAAAAGGCGAATCTTCCTCCCCTTCCAATTACCGTCCAATTGCACTAACGTCCCTTCTTTACAAGGTCATGGAAACGTTGATAAACCGTCAACTTATGAAATATCTTGAAGAACGAAAGCTTTTTAATGACCGTGAGTACGGCTTTCGTAGCAAACGGTCCACTGGTGATTTGATGGCTTATAACAAACAAAAGGTTTGTTATTGTTTTTTATATTTTGGAGTTGAAAACTGAAAACAGACAGAGGATCTAGAGATCCGTGACCTTACTCCATTAAAAAGAAATTTTTAGATTCTAAGCTCATATTTAGATTCAGCGAAGCAAAAATTTTCAAAATAATATAGTTTGCTTCTAGAAACAATAAATTTTGTGGACCAGTGTTATTGGACATGGCTGTTTAAAAACAGATCCGTCCAAGTGGATGCAGTCACTAACTTTCCTTTGCCAAAATCAGTCCGACAAATTCGTCGTTTTATAGGTATGGCTGGCTGGTACCGGCAATTCATTTGCAAATTTATCCGGACCTCTTACGGATTGTCTTAAGGGCAAAAAATGAGTTAACGCCAGAGGCCGTAGAAAGTTTCAACAAACTTAAAACTGCTCTAAGTTCAGCTCCAGTACTCGTGCAACCTGATTTCTCGAAAGAATTTATAATCAAATGTGATGCATCGAACGTAGGTGTAGGTGGAATTTTGTTTCAACTGCATGAAAAAGGCCAATTGCATTCGTGTCAAAAAAGTTGAACAAAGCTCAACGAAACCATATGGTCACAGAGCTGGAATGTTTGGCTGCTATTGTGTGCGTGAAAAGGTTCAGACCGTATATTGAGGGATTGCCTTTTCGAATATTCGGTCCTATCGTGGTAACCGTCGGAGCGGAATTCTCTCCGATCGGAGACATTTTGCTTCGTGGTAGTTCTCCGATCGGACGATCCGACGTTCTCCGATATGTTTTTGTTGCGGAGATTTAAGTTTTGTGAAGGCAATGCATTTGCCGCATTTGTGAAAAATTTCTTACGACGACAGCTGCTTCGAAGCAAAATTGAATCTCCGAAAAAAGATGCTTTGCGGAGAAAACTCCGCTCCGACGGTTACCACGATAGGACCGAATAACAGGTCGTTCAAGTCTTAAATGGCTTATGTCGCTCAAGGATTTGGGTGGTATTTTAGCACATTGTAGTTTGAAACTTCAAGCTTTTGACTTAGAAATCGATCATCGGAAGGGTTCCCTGAATGTAGTACCTGATACACTTTCAAGGGTAGATATCGATGAGCTCGATGAGCTGAGTCATCATCCCTGGAGAAATCAACCTAAACTCACCAGAATTCGAGGACGAAGAATATATTTGGTTACGGGAAAACATCAAGTCTGAAAGCGAAGTCCTGTCGGATCTTTGTTTATCCGAAAAATTTGTGTATAAGAGAAAAAGGTTTAGAGAAGGTATAGATGGCGAGGAAGATAATCTTTGGATGCTTTAACCTAAAGTTCTTACCCGATTGTTAACGCACATGACTTTCCATCAGCATGTCACGGCGAATATGCAAAAACTTTAAAGGCATATGTATGTGGATAGTTGTGATATTTGCAAAGGCGTAAAAGCTCCTAATCATACACTAAGACCGACCATGGGTAATCAAATAGTAACGGAACGCCGCTTCCAAAGACTTTAGGTTGATTTCCTGGGTCCATATCAGGGTGCTGCAGTGAATGTCTTGTTTTATGAATGCATTCACTTATTCGTTGCCTTACACACTAATCAGGCACCATTTTTGCACTCTCTTTTAGTCAACAAGACAGGTTCTCCCTCTCACTCACTTAACTGAAACAATGGCAGGCAATGACAATATCTGTATGCGTAAAACTTATGCGAATAGTGTCTAAAGCAGCGAATCATCTACAGTGCAACGAATTCTTCCTAGGGCAACGAATACTTCACAGTGCAATACTGTGATGAAGAGCACATCACACAACAAAAAAAAAACAACAAAAAATATAAATAACGCCCAAGTCAGGTCACAAAATGTGTATTCAAAATGTGTGTATGAACATGAAAAAATATTCGTTGTCATCCTTCATCATTCGTGAACATTCGCTTTTTTTCGAATGCAAGGTAATGGTGTACCTGTTTGAGTTTGAATGGTCCATTCATTCATCATTCATGGGCATAAGCAATGCGATGGCTCGTATTCACGAGTGTTGTGTACTTTTTCTACAAGCATCACACTTGTTTCATCATTGTGAGCGACAGACAGTGTACGGCTTGTTTTTCGGGGGATGATTCGAAAGCGCAAGTGATTGCACTCATGCAGTTCTCTAGTCCATTTCCTAGGACTGGGAACGGAGATACGGTCGTTTTTATCGTTATAGATCACTTTACGAAATTTCTCTTTATTAAACCTATGAGAAAGGCTACATCTGTTAATAACATATGATAGACGATATATCACAGAATTTAAAAGCAGCTCATCTTAGATCGGCCAAAACATATAATACTAAAGCAAACCTGTTCAATTCATAGTAGGACAAGAGGTATACCGAAGGAATTTCGAACAAAGTAGTTTTACTGATACTCGTAATGCAAAATTTTCTCCGAAATTTCTTAAGTGCCGAGTCCGGAAAAAATTGGCAATTGTCTCTATGAACTTGAAAAGCTGATTGGGGAGTTTATCGGAATGTTCCATGTGAAGGATGTCCGACCTTGATCTGATTTTGTGCCCGGCTAACTCTGTCCGTATAGCATGAGACTCTTAGTCTCAGGGTTGTGGGTCGACCCACCCGTTGAATATTGGTTCCATTCTTTCTCCTTATTGTTTGTAGTTTGATCTCAAACAAAGAAGGTTTGTTGTGAATGGAAATTTTTTAAGTTTGCACTATTCACTTCAAAAAAATAATTTTTTTGACATAGTAGCTCAGTTACCCAATAAAAATATTTCATTTAGAAGTATTTTTAATCTTTCAACGACTTTCAAAGCTCAAACACTAACCGGGGGAAAAATAAAAAATATACATATGTATATATATAAAGAAAAAAGTCAGAAAGTCCTGGTAGCTAATGCCGAACAAAATATTATTAATCGTGTAATTTATTACCTGTTAATAAAGTTGTAATAATAATAATAATAATAAAAAGTCAAGCCAAAAAAATGTGGGAAAAAATTGGAAAAAACGGAAAATTCATTGAAAGGTTGTATGATTAAAGTTTTGATTAAACGAATGGTTTCTTGAAAGTTTTTTTTTAGATAAGAGAATTAAGAAATTCGAAAGATTCATTGTTATTATTGAATCGCTGTTTAAGAAAGGGATAGAGGAAAACTCATTCCTCCACGAATATAATTTCATATCCTATAATACCAATGGACATACTAATCATACAACTGTACTATGGAAAAATAATATACGAATTAGCTAGGTGTGAACTACATAATTTCGCATGAAATGAACTTTCGTTGATTCGAGTGAACTCAAGTGGTTTAAATCATTTATATCGGGGAGAACGCAACGAACGACCGTAAACGGTTCATTATCAACACCAGTGCCTGTGAACGTAGGAATTCCACAAGGTACAATTCTCGGAGTGTGGCTATTCCTAATGTTTATAAACGACATGAGCAAGGTAGTATGTTCGTCAAAACTTGTTCTGTTTGCTGATGACGGTTTATTATACATCACTGGAAAAAACTGCAGATTGCATGGAGGAACTAAACCAAGACCTAGAAAGGGTGAACGCGTGGTTTAAAATGAACAAACTGGTGCTAAATGTAAACAAAACTAAATGTATGATCTTTAAATTTAATTCTGTAAGTACGCCTGCAAATATTAATGTTAAAATAAACAATGAACCAATTGAAATTGTAACGCAAATGAAGTATCTTGGTATTGTTTTAGATGAAAAACTAAATTTCAATGATCACATTGACTATATATGTAAAAAAATGTCTAAAAAATTAGGTGTATCAAGAAAAATAAGGAAAAATATATCAATGAGTACCGCTATTAATGTATGTAATGTGTTAATCAAACCTCATTTTGATTACTGCTCTAGTCTTATTTATGTGTGTCCTCAAAGCCATAAAGATAGATTACAGTTATTGCAAAACAAAATTATGCGAATAATAATTAAATGTAGTGTTTATACACCTATACGATCTATGTTAAATGTTTTGAAATGGCTGAATGTTAACCAAAGACTGTTTATGCGTACTATGATATTTGTGTTTAAAATTAAAAACAATATGTTACCTGGATACTTATGTGAAAACATTCAAGCAAATTGAGTAATGCAGCAAAATCTCAGAAACAATGATGACTTAAGAATTGAGAGATCTAGAACATCAAGGGGTCAAAGAACAATTTTTTACATGGGGTTTCATGGTTTTAATAACCTTCCTAGAGAAGTTAAATGTTGCACAAACTTAAATGATTTTAAAAGAAAATTAATTGAGCATATACGTTCAAATCTATAAATATATAAATGTACAAAGTAAATTTTATAAGTATAAAAATCTTTTAAAGTAAAATAATTTATACACTTATATACTATATATATAATATTATATTAATTATTTATTATAAGTTCAAATGTAAAAACGTAGAACTAAATGTCTTTTCTGAAGCTAAATAAAGAACATTCATTCGAGAACAGATGCTGCCATTTTCTTTCCTTTTTTTCCATTCGAACTACCTATTGCCAAAAACGTCTAATTCAATAATTCAAATTAAATTTTAATATTTGTGTTCCCTAATTTATTTTAGTCTAGGTATACTTAAAATTTTATCTTAATCAATCATTCATTCCATCTTTTTATTTGTCAAAGTGTGTGTTGTGATTGTAAGTAGTAAATTAATCAAGAAGATATCCTAAGGAGTTCCACGGGACATTGGAGGCAAGTGTGCATTTCTTCGAATATCCATGTAGGTTTCATTTTATTTCACTATATTGTCTATATCTAACATGCACTTTAACTGAAGGCAATACATAATCAGTTTTGCAACTTTTATTTTTTGTTTTAAAATTTGTTTCTTTTTATTAATAATTTCTTTCCCTGCGAATACTTCGATTACATTTTTTCAAATACATTCAAATACAATATGATGTTCAAATAAAATTGAATTAATGTAGAGAATATGAAAATAATCTAAGAAGATTTATTAATGTTTTGTTTTTAAAATTAAAAATGGTCTTCTTCTTTTGGTATTATGATAGATAGTAAAATTTCATTTGAAAGTCACATTGAATATACTTGTAAAAAAATTTCCAAAAAGATAGGTTTTTTAAAAAGGATCAGAAGAGATGTTACGATTAATGTCGATTTCCAGTGGTAAACAAAAGCACTTTTAAAAGTGCTTTTTTGCTCGAAATATGTTACATTGAGGCACTAGATCACTTTTTTTTGCCCCGAAAAAGCACTTTTACGAATCTCGATTCAGAGGCAAGATTTACACGCACTTTCACGCACACCAACACAAAACATTTGACGTTTACCAGTTTTCAGTCTGATTATTTTGCATTTTTGGTTAAAGGACTGTGAAAGAGAGATAATAAAAATAAACAATAAACTATTTTGTGAAAATGGATCGCTCAATTTTAGCTGCAAGTTATCAAAATATATATAATCAGTCGTCGTCTAGTTCCGATTCTGACGAAGAAGTGTTTGATGTTCTAAAATTGCTTACACAAAACGAAAGGCATTCTGTGAATAATTTTGTTGAAAGTGTTGTGTATAATTATTCGGATGAGGAGGTTTCTTCCCAGTGCATTTATTAATAAAGTTTCGAAAACATTCTTTCTACATAAATTGCAGAACAAAACAAACGGGAAGAGTTGGCTGTCAAAAAAAGCACACATACAATGATAAAAAAAGAATTTTGTCTTTTCGTTTCCAGTGAGCACGAAAAAAAAGCACTTTTTTAGAGTGCTTTTGTTTTTGCAAAGGAAATCGACATAATATTTATAATGTTATTGTGAAACCTCACTTTGAATACTGTTCAACTGTTTTGTTTTTATGTAATGAAGGTTCAATTGCTAGACTTCAAAGATTGCAAAATAAAGCAATGAGAAACACTTTGAAATGTAATAGATACTCATCAATTAGTTTTATGTTAGAATCGCTGAAATGGTTAACTGTTAAACAAAGAATCGTCATGAATATGTTAATGTTTGTCTTCAAAATTAAAAATAACTTGATGCCAGTATATTTAACAAGATATGTAAATTATGTCCATGAAACTCAACCTTATTCTCTCAGAAATATGAACGATTTCAGATTACCAAGTTTTGTAACAACGAGAGCTCAAAACTCACTTATTTATAAGGGTTTTAAGATTTTCAACCAATTGCCAAACCACGTAAAATGTGAAACGAATGTGATAGCAATTAAAAGAAAAATAGTAGAATTTGTAAGACTGAAATATTGATTAAGTACATAAACATTTTGTTTATTGTTTTATTTATGTATTTAATTTATTTAATTTATTTAATTTGTTAATTTGTTAACTAAAGCCTAAATTGTGCTAATAAAGAAATCTATCTATCTATCTACCTCAATATTTGAGAAATGTCGTTGAATCTCAGTCATATGTATAACTTAAGGAATAGAGATGATTTCAGACTACCAGAGTGTATAAGAAATATTACCCAAACACTTTTTTATATAAAGGATATAGGTTATTCAATACACTGCCACATGAAGCTATAAATGAAATAGATTTCAAAGCATTTAAAAGATATGCAATTCAATTTATAAAACTAAAATGTCATTAAAGTAATTAAATCAATATAACCCATGTAAAAAAATTTATATACAAATAAAAAATTGAATTTCAATAGCAGAGTTCTGCTAAATAAACCAACTAAACTAATCTAATGCTATGTCCGCACCTGAGAGTTAAACTTGTTTAACTCAAAACAGTCCCAAACCAACATGATAACCAAGTGGTTTGCCATACAAAATGAAACCTTTTTAGTCACTGGGTTTCGAGATAACCTACTCGAAACCAAAGGCGCTGAATGCACTATTTCCAATATTCCATTCAATTTGACATTTAAGAGAGTGGAAGTAAGTGGAGAGAGAATGAATTATCTCATACGTCGTTGACGTTCTGCTCACACTTGTATGTCTGTCTCTTTTTAACTTAAGACAAAAAGATAAACTCAAAACTTTTCTGCATATGCGGGCACTACTTGGTTAACTCAAACCATCCTGGAACGAAACCCAGGTTATCTTCAGGTGCGGACATAGCATAATGCTATGTCCGCACCTGAGTTAAACTTGTTTAACTCAAAACAATCCCAAACCAACATGATAACCAAGTGGTTTGCCATACAAAATGAAACCTTTTTAGTCACTGGGTTTCGTGATAACCTAATCGAAACCAAGTGCGCTGAGTGCACTATTTCCAATATTCCATTGAATTTGACATTTAAGAGAGTCGTTGACGTTCTGCTCACACTTTATGTCTGTCTCTTTTTAACTTAAGACAAAAAGATAAACTCAAAACTTTTTAGCATATGCGGACACTACTTGGTTAACTCAAACCATCCTGGAATGAAACCCAGTTTATCTTCAGGTACGGACATAGCATAATGCTCTGTCCGCACCTGAGAGTTATGCGGCATATACACTGTTCAATTGCTTGACCAGCACGTGAGAGTGTATAGTAAATACTATTTGACTTTGGATATACACAGTTCAAGCTTGAGTCTTCAATCATTGTTGTGGTTGTTGTTGTTTTCCCCATTAAACTTCGCGCTCGGTGACGACGAAAGTTCGCTTTGCGGTGTCTTTACGAAATGAATGATGAATCAAGCATTCAATCTCGCATATACACTCTTCAATGATTGAAGCATGATTGAACGAAAATCAAAACCATTTGATTTCGCTTCCAGCATACACACAATGCATACGTGAGTTAATTTCACTAATGCTATGTCCGCACCTGAAGATAACCTGGGTTTCGTTCCAGGATGGTTTGAGTTAACCAAGTAGTGTCCGCATATGCAGAAAAGTTTTGAGTTTATCTTTTTGTCTTAAGTTAAAAAGAGACAGACATACAAGTGTGAGCAGAACGTCAGCAACGTATGAGAGAATTCATTCTCTCTCCACTCACTTCCACTCTCTTAAAAGTCAAATTCAATGGAATATTGGAAATAGTGCATTCAGCGCCTTTGGTTTCGAGTAGGTTATCTCGAAACCCAGTGACTAAAAAGGTTTCATTTTGTATGGCAAACCACTTGGTTATCATGTTGGTTTGGGATTGTTTTGAATTAAACAAGTTTAACTCTCAGGTGCGGACATAGCATAATACACTCTTACATGCTGGTCAAGCATTTGAACAGTGTATATGCCGCATTAAAGTTGTTTAACTCAAAACAATCCCAAACCAACATGATAACCAAGTGGTTTGCCATACAAAATGAAACCTTTTTATTCACTGGGTTTCGTGATAACATACTCGAAACCAAGTGCGCTGAATGCACTATTTCCAATATTTGATTGAATTTGACATTTAACAGAGTGGAAGTGAGTGGGGAGAGAATGAATTCTCTCATACGTCGTTGACGTTCTGCTCACACTTTATGTGTCTCTTTTTAACTTAATGCTATGTCCGCACCTGACAGTTAAACTTGTTTAACTCAAAACAATCCCAAACCAACATGATAACCAAGTGGTTTGCCATACAAAATGAAACCTTTTTAGTCACTGGGTTTCGAGATAACCTACTCGAAACCAAAGGCGCTGAATGCACTATTTCCAATATTCCATTCAATTTGACATTTAAGAGAGTGGATGTGAGTGAAGAGAGAATGAATTCTCTCATACGTTGTTGAAGTTCTGCTCACACTTGTATGTCTGTCTCTTTTTAACTTAAGACAAAAAGAATAACTCAAAACTTTTCTGCATATGCGGACACTACTTGGTTAACTCAAACCATACTGGAACGAAACCCAGGTTAACTTCAGGTGCGGACATAGCATAAGACAAAAAGATAAACTCAAAACTTTTTTGCATATGCGGACACTACTTGGATAACTCAAACCATCCTGGAACGAAACCCAGGTTAACTTCAGGTGCGGACATAGCAAACTAATGCGTTTGATAGTAGTGCCTCTGCTGACCGGCTGTCATATGTCGGTGACATTCTTTTACATGTCTCTTTCTTGTTTATAGACAAAACCAAGCAGAACAAAGAAGAGCAAGCCGGCATCCAGATGTAAACACTTCTAAGTTAGCACCGCAGAGGAGATACAACAAGAGGACAAACCACACACACCACGGCATCTGTCCTCAAACTGACTTTACAAACACCACTTTATTTTAGGATTTCAAAACCAGTTTGAAAATTAGCACATTGAAGGATAGCACAAACTATCCTGGAAATAAACCTAGTTCAACTTCAGGTGGAAACGTAGTATTATGTCACTCTATATTGATCTCACTCGGGGAAGCACTCATTTTAAAAACCAATGGAACACTTACGTCGATTTCCAATAGTTTCACTCGGGCAAGCACTAATTTGAAACCAATGAAACACCTAAAATTATTTCTGTTCAGGAGCCGGATTCTGTAACGTTTTAGACGACTATCGTCTGAATTTTAAGCGATAAGACCCTGAAAAAGTTGCCAAAATTTATAAGACGATAGTAAAATAGCTTTTCACCAACTACCTACTAAAAACAAGATTATCAATATTTTGATGACGCAATCTACGATAGACGACTGAACAATAATTGTGTGAAAAGTTACGGAGTCTGGGCAGTTTAACAAACTATCTTTGTGTGAGAATCATAAAGCGACCTACAGCCGATCAATGTTAATTGACAAGTATTATTGACGTTTTCTCTTGTCAAGGAAAACTGATGAGCAATCGCCACCATACGTCCAATGAACAATGACAATTTTTTTCTTCTGTAGTTTCCTAATCGCACTACACAATTACACGAGTGACAGTGAAACTTGATGAAAACCAAATCAGATTTGATTTTCGTCAATGTTTCAACTATACTTGACAGTAACATTGAAAAGCATACAAACGATCAATTTCACTTGAACAGAAGCTCCTTCAAATAATATTGTAAAGTAACATTAATCGTCTCTAGGGCGCTTAAGGCTATCTTTTTGCACCAGCGACATAAAAGTATTTCTGAGCTTAGCTTTGTGAGTGAAAGAGCTATGGCTAATAAAATATGTATATTCCTCGAAGAAAATTTTTATTTTGACATTTGGGTAACATGTATTATGTCGTTTTCCAAAAACCAAATCGGGAGTGAATTGGAGAATTGAAGTGTCAGCTTTGACATTTCTAGTATAGCTTATCTGTCAAAAAATCACTCCCGATTTCATTTGGGAGTGATATTTTGGAAAACGACATTAGGTCTGTTTTTTTGGGAAGAAGTCCGGTACCTTGTATTGTAAATCCAAAAAAACGGTTCGCGTTTTTATGTTTGATGGTTGGCTGATTGGTTGTCTATCCCTTATAAGATTTACTCATCCTTTTATCCCCTGTTTCTTTTGTTGTTTTTGCTTTACATGTATTTACAATACAAGGTACCGGACTTCTTCCCAAAAAAACAGCCCTATTATGTCGTTTTCCAAAATGAAAATCCAGAGTGAATGGGAGAGTTGGAGTGACATATTTGACAGATAAAGTCTGCAATTCACCCCGAAACGTTTTCCAAAATGAAGTTTGGAGTGAATTTAGGGAGTGACTTTTTCACTGCCGTTTCTGTTTAGGTTCAAGGGAGTGAACACCAAATTGTCATCTGACTGCTTGTCAAAGCAACCCGCAGTTTGTATTTAATTTTTGCCAGCTCCAAAAGCCCGCGATAGTTAATAAATTTCACTCCGGATTATAGTTTAGAAAATCGACATTGATAAATTTTCTTTAGACCATTAAATAATTTTTAAAATTCAAGTGAACGATTCTTAGTCTTGTTTTCTGCTGAAAGAAAAAAGCAAGTTAACGACAACCAATGCAATCACTCCAAATCTGTCACTTCGCTTAAAAGGAATTCCAAAATAAACAAAAAAGAAGTGAAAGATTGAAAATGATTTTGGAAAACGACATTAAAACGAATTCCAAAATAAACGAAAAAATAGTGAAAGAATGAAAATGATTTTGGATAACGACATTAGTGTTTCTTGAGTGGATTCTCACTTTAAATGAAGAAGTGGCAGTCACTTCTCAGAATAGTAAAAAGCGATCTTTTAGCACTAATAATGGTTTGAAAAAGCTCCTGAACTGATCTTTTCGTACAATGGAAAGCGACATAAGGCTACACAAAGCTAACAGTCAGACGACTTGCTGTGGGCAAGGATTCTTCAATTTAAAGAATCTAATCTAATCTATGTGTACATTTCTCTTAAATAAATACATTACCTACTACAATATAAAACAAGAAATTCCAAAACCGCAGTTACCCTCAAAAAAATTTACTCAAATAAATTGAATGAAATATATAATATGAACGTCAATCGCACCTTAAATGCTAACGATTATAATTTTGCCACAAGTTTAATTCTGTTACGAAACTGAAACTAATACATATACTATATTTTACAAAAATCAATAAACTTATTTTGGACTTTCAACCTAAGTTAAAATGTTACACAAAGCTCGAAGATAAATCTGCTATGTTCTATGTGCGTAGGTTTAAAAATAAATGTTTGATTTGATAGATTAACTTTTTAGCAAAAACTATTAAGGAATTGTCACAGAGTAAATAATACAGAGTATGAACTCGCATCCCCTTTTGCCATTGACGTAATGGATATGAGATGTGTTCAATGGCTTTTTCTTAGATCAGAACAGCACAGAAGCAGTGAAAAACGTCAGGCAAGTTGGAACAAGCAAACTTGTCAAAATAAGCAACAACTAAAACGTATAAAAACAACCACCAATTTTTCTTTCCCTGATATCAACTTTATTAAGCGTATTTTCGTCACGAATAAGTAGTTTTATTTTCAGCACACGGTTAGGTGTTATTTTCCTAATTTTTAATTTTTTTTTTGAACTTTTCACAACAAATTAAAATTACAATGCACTTAAAAAACTACGAACAAAAAGTCAACAGCTGCTTTTGACAGAAAATAGTAATAGTGGCAAAATTATTTTGATTTTCCGCTATGGCCATCTATCGTTTTCCAACAAGTAACGAGAAAAGTTACCACTTAACAACAGATGTCTCTCTGTTTTTGTCATCTTGTGTCAATAGGCGTGTTTTTTTCACAAGGATGTTATGTACATAACATGATATCCAAAAAAAAAACGCTTGGTTTTTTTTTTTTTTTTTGGGTTGGTGTTCTTGATCAGTTGTCAAACCAATAAAAGTCAACAAATGAATTTTTTTTTTTTCAAATTCGCACAAAAACGCAAAAAATGTTTGTCAAAAACCAAAAGCAATTGTATAGAGTGGAAAATAAAAATATTCCGTAGTGAAATTAATGCAGGTAAACAATTTTTCTATGTCTATTTAATGCTGGGTTTACATGCATCTGGCCTGGCAAAAATCCTCGATCGGACCCTCCAAGTGGGTGCTGGGCGGGCAATGTTCACTACATATACTTATCAGTGTCTGTACGATGTCAGACGGTGACAGCCAAGGTTAGATTGGATCGCTGGGTGGTTGTGACTTCTCAATAGCACAATCAATCAATTCACCATAGATACGAGGTTCCTAGTTTCAGTGGTGGTGTAAACGACTGGCGAAATTTGTCTTGATCTCTTTTAGTTGTTGAATAAAAAACATTTCGCGTTACTTTATTATTATAAAAACATCGATTTATTTTGTACGTAGAACAAATTACATTTTACATTCTCTTTGTAGGATTACATTTTTTTTATATGGTTATTGTGGGGTGGTTTAAAAATTTGTTTTCTTTCCTGCCATATTCACCCAATGATATTTTATATAAGACTGACTAAATGAACAAACGAATCGACTCTGCCCTTCTCACTGTCAAAAATTTACGAATAGAACGAGCACTGTGATTGGCTAACCAATAACAAGCAAACACGTCGTTGCAAGTGCCCTCTGTGTCGACTAGCGACAATTTTTCTTAAGGACTGATTACATCGACGCCGACATCCCACCCTCCGTGAAGCCTCGTAGAGGTTCACTATCCACCTGTAGTACGGCGAGTTTCGATGCAGGTCTGCGAAGATTCCCATGGGATGTTTTCACTTCCGCGCTCCTTACTTGGCCGTCAGCTGCCGGGAACACCTTCACAACTCTTCCTCTTTGCCATTTGCTTCTGGGTTGAGTAGCGTCACATATGAGTGCAAGGTCGCCGACACGTAAGGGTGGTACCGTGGCATGCCACTTGCCTCTTTTTGTAAGCATTGGTAAGTACTCCAACACCCACCTCTTCCAAAAGCGGTTCTTCAACTGTTGCGAAATTTTCCACTGCTTGCGACAGCAAATAGGCGCATCGTCTAGGTTGGGAGTTTGCGTTGAGTTCGGGCATCCAAGCAGAAAGTGGTTCGGTGTTAATGGTTCCTCCTCTTCACAGCTAACTGGTAGCTCCGTAAGCGGCCTAGAATTAATTATGTTTTCCGCTTCAATTAGCAAACTTTGCAGTGTCTCGACTCGTGGCGCTTCGTTGCTTAGTGTGACGTTTAAAATTTTCTTGACCGATTGGACCATGCGCTCCCACGCACCACCTTCGCTTGGATTCAACGGGCAATTAAATTTCCAGTCAATTCTATTGGTTGCCATTTGTTATGGACTCCTGGAAAGAAGAGGAGAAATTAGCGGCAATGGTCATATCGAAATCAGAATACCTTACCTTAGAACGATATTCATCCAGAAGCGCCCAGTATCATCTGCTTTGACATTATTGCCGACCGAAATTCTCATGTGCACCGATAGTAGATTGCTTAAATTTAATGCAGTATCGTTTGTGCAGGCTGTTACGGAATTGCTATAATCAAGTTTGCGTAGGTCTCGGTTTCTGCCTCATTTGTTCCCATTTCGTTTGAATTCCCGATACTGGCAGACTCGGTAAAAATATGGGAAACTTTATTCTATAGATGTATAGGGGTGAATGGTTGCTCGAGCTTGTTTGCTTAAAGATGGAATGTCACTGATGACTCATTGCTGGCTGGATACAATGGCACAACTGCAGCAACAGTAATAGAAGTTGAGTCACCTCTGGCCTGGTGCTTCCTTGTGTTGAATTTTTTATATATATGTAAGTTACCCGGGGGCTACACGATCAAGATATGGTAAGCCATTTACAATACATTTAAATTTTCTTACACTTACAATCAAATTTTTCGAAATTGAAACCCAGCTGGTATGGAATATTGAAAGCCACCCGAGAAGCAGTTTCAGTAGCCATGAAATTGACAGCTTCGTCAAATACCCTCAAAAAGAGAAAAGAGTGCCTGGAAAAAAACTTTGAATTTCAAATTTCTTGTGGGTGCCATTTTGAAAATATATAATGACATGTCGATTGAAAGCCATTTGCCTGGCAAATTGTAAGTCGCCTACGTCACAGCCGAAACACGAACAGGAATTTGACATAGTGTATATGTAGGCTGATGGCTTACCATATCTTGATCGTGTAGCTGCAGGGTTAATGAAATCAAATCAAATAATCAATAAATAGGAATTATTTGATTCGACCTTTTTTATGAAAACAACAATTATGGTATATGGTTGTTCTGTGCCAAGGTTTCTGTGGAAATTTTCAGAAAATTTTTGTTGTCATCGGTATTTCTGGCGGCGGATGTCATTTTGAGGTCTAAAAGTTCGATTTTCTTTGACGTTTAGGGTTTAGTCGAATTCGAATTTCGAATTATCGAATAGGAACTGACTCTCGTCGGGGGTCGTAGTCGTCGCTAGAAAGAAACCAAGGTTGAATGAGTGCATCCAATATTAGAAAAGGATGGAAAATTGGGTATGGATTCGACGTGGAGGTTTCTGATTGGTGTTAACGCGGTCGAACGATGTGCGTTGCTATCGCGTTAACGGAGACCAAGGAACGGAACTCTTGACGGTGACGAGTACCTAGCAATAGACACTTGGCAGTTGGCATCGACACAGAGTATCAAAACGCCGTCGGGTCAACACCAGCGAAACGAACGCAGCCAAAGAATTTTTTTTGGCCGTCGCCCATTATTGTCGCGATGTACTTTGTGGTTTTTTTGTGCGTGCTCCTCGAAATTATCTTGAAGTAAATAAAGTTTAATTAACTCACAAAAAAGATAGCAAATAAGAAAAACAATGAATTAAATAAAAACTATCACATTTGTGTATTGTCTCATGGAAGACAACATTCGTTGGATTGATTATCCATTGTGATTAAGCGCGTTTAAGATTAAAGAAAAACAAAAAAAAAAGGAAATCATCAATGCTGATGGTATTCGCACAAAGGGTGGAAAAATCCCACAAAAATTGCAGTGCAAATTGTTCGTCTTTTAAGTAAAAGTGTTGAAAATAGTCGGTGAGTGTATTCTTGTTCTTTGTGTATAGTTTTCGTACATCTTATAGTTTTGTCAAGTTCCTTCATGTTTTCCTTTTATTTTGCACTATAGAAAGCTCGACCTCGGCGATCACCGACCGTCCTACGGAAGTCGTGATCGCCTCTCTTTTTTAATTGAGTCCCGAGAACTTCTATCAAAAATCGAGAAAGAAGAAAATTTTTTGTTCACGACCTTCAATCAAGAAATCTCCAATCAAGTTTTTTTTTGATATTAACCTAGGCGTGATAATTGTTTGGAATTAAATGCAGATACATTTATAGATTTGTTACCTGTTTGAATTTGAATAATTAAGATAATTATAAAGAATAATATGCTTGTTTCAAACTAAATTTAAACTAAAATCAATTGTAAAAATTCGCAGTAATTGGTCGAATCGAAATATAGATAGAGGCGTAAGTATCTGGTTTCTCCCTGTTTGTTCTTAACCTGAAATAACAAGAGCGTTTTTTTTTTTACGCGTGTCTGTATCCGTAGCCCCCCATTGAGCTCAATTGAGGTAGGATATAAATGGACATTGATAATTCCGAGACACTAAGAGTGTATGGTGGAAGGGCAGAAGCTGGGTAAGGCCCAAGCATTTAATGCTTGTCCCAATTACTTGAATTTATTCCACTTTTTTTTTTCATTCTATAAAGTGTACTACTTGTTGAAAACTAAAGCACAATACTTAAAATAAAGTGTACTACTTGTTGAAAACTAAAGCATAATAGGTACTTAAAATAAAGTGTACTACTTGTTGAAAACTAAAGCACAATACTTAAAATAAAGCGTACTACTTGTTCGAAACTAAATTTATAATACTTTAAATGTAGTATGCTACTGGTTCAAAACTTAAATTAATGATACTTAAAACATAGTATGCTACTGATTCAAACGAAATTTATAAAACCTAAAACATAGTAAGCTACTTGTTGAAAATTAAATTATTAAAATATAGTATGCTACTTGTTTGATACTTAAATTATAATACTTAAATATAGTATGCTACTTGTTTGATACTTAAATTATAATACTTAAATATAGTATGCTACTTGTTTAAAACTTAATTAAGATATTTCGATGTTACTTGTTGAAACTAAATATACAGTACGAGTACAATAAAGTGTAATATGTTTGTATGCCGTCATGGTTGAAATCATGTTTTTTTCTCAAGCGTATAGCTTGAATATGTACTAATTTTTCCATTTCAGGGGATGTGAAAGGTGACGTTTTCGGTGATGATTTGATGAACTGAGCAATTGCAGAGGTAAGCGAAGGTAAAAGGGAGAGGTAAAAATCAGCCGACACCTCTCAAGGTAGGGTGGGTCATAGGCATGTCGAACAAGACCTCGACGCCCCTCTGGTGGTAATGTCCGTCCGTTTTTAAATTAATTGTTTTTTTTTGATGTTCGTATTCATGGTTTGGATCGACAATAAAGGCATGATTTTTTTGTTGATAGGTTGAATCCTTTGTGGTTGTGAACAAGATCCCGCGCCATCCGGCGAGCTCGAGCCGAGCACCAGCAAGCATGCCAGTTCACAACCGCGGGAAACAAAAGTTTTTTTTCAATTTTCTCAACCTCGGCCTATTACAAATGGCGCCCACAACGTTAGGCGATTACATATTACGCCCACAACGTTAGTCTTTGTTTCCGTTTACCTTTTCCCAATTTTAGTATTCCCTAATTGTTTGTGTTATCCTCTTTGGAAACTCGTATGTCATGATCGAGAAAGTTTCAAACATACCACTTTCATTTGCGACGAGATAACAAGAAGAGGATAACAACAACAATTAACCTTTGTTTAGTAATAATTAGCTACCCATCCCTTAGTGTCACAAATTTTACTTTTCTATCTTCTTCTTTTTACTTTTCAATCCCTTTTTTATTGCTTTCTTACAAAGTTTTGTGGCCTGTCGATGACGTAGTGTCGCACAGTTGCACAATAACTTTCTTTTTGTGTTTTGTTATCCAAATGTATTATGTCTTCTATCTAAGGTCACAGGCCAGAATAGAATTGCGAATGCATTTGGATAGCAACAATTTTTTTTGTCTTTTGTCTCGAATGTTTGTTTGCTCCTACTTACCACTCAGAGGGAATTTCAAAAAAAAAACCAGTCCGTTCGAAAGTCTTTCAGTTCTTAATATGTATACTTACCTGGCAGCTCAGTTCACACACGACAAAACATCAATCACCAGATAAAGTTGCCCGAAGCATCCCCACAATGTCACATGAAAAAAACTTCAAATCTACAAGTTATTTTGGAAAAAATTTTGTTTTGAAATATTAACTTTCTTTAATCTAATTACAATTGGATTTTTTTTTTGAAAAGTTTAAGATTTCAGCTAACGAAACCCGTATTGATAAATTTTTTGTTGCTTTGTTGTTTTCTTTGTTAGATCAAAAACTTAGAAAAAAACTTTAATTTTTTTAGAAAATAAATTTTTTTTTCTTTTAAGTTTTTTGATATTTATATATTTAAATTGAAAAAAAAAAACAGGTTTACAATTTTTTTTCGATTGTTACCTAGTTTTTTTTAAATTTGCTTCGTTATTTTTTTTGTTGTTTTTGATTACTTTTGGTTTTGGGTTCTTTTCATTTTTCGTTATTTTGTTATTATATTGTTTTTGCTTTGTTTTTTTTTGATTTTCAATTTTTCTAGTTATTTATTTATTATTTTTTTTGGTTATTTACATAATTCCTTTTTTTTTGTTTACATAATCCTTTTTGTTTTGAATCGTTTCTTTTGGTCACATTATTATTGAAGTTACCAAAGTAGCATTCATATTTACCTACATATAATACACTCACCACTTAATTTGCCAAGTTTTCGACTTAAAAAAAAAAAAAAAAAAAAAAAAAAAAAAAAAAAAAAAAAAAAAAAAAAAAAAAAAAAAAAAAAAAATTTGTTTTTGAAACATCTTTATCAATAAATAAATTTCTTTTCGCTTCATTGTTCATTTTTAAATAATAAACTACTATAATAATGCCTCCTAAGACCGGTACAGTAAAGAAAGGTTCGAGAGAATCAGCTAGGCTGAATACAAACGGACAAGAGGGCAACAGTCAAAGCCCCAGGGTCCCAATTAACCCGTCACCAGCTAATGTTACCAACATCCAATCAGCCAGAGCAGGGTTTTCTAGTATGACTCGACCAGCCAACCGTAGTTCCATTTCGAATGAATTGGCTGACCCACTTAATTCACGTCCTCTCTTGAATCGAACGCCACCAGCCATTAACAATCCAGCTCAGAACCAAGATAGTACTTTGATTGACACCTCAGGTCTTGGTCCTTTGAATACCTCCTCGGAGTCTAATTCAATTTCAGCTCCTACGTACAGTAGTTTGAGTCAATTAGGTGCAGCTTCTGCAGAGCCAGACCCTATCATCGAAACTATTCGCAATATGCAAATATCAGGCAGTGCTAACACATAAGCAAACACAGATCGAGAATTTAGTTCAGTACCCACTGATCTGAAAGCATATATCAATTATGCATTGGTGAACGCTTTCAGTTCCTATTCCCGATCAATGAACTCAAGCATATCCGAACAGGTGCAGAAAAGCGTTAGGGATAATTTTGTTGAGTTCCTAGGTGATATTAGGAAAGCTACTTCCCCCTTGAGAGGAGAAGAACCTACAAATAACACTAACCAAAGTTACACCGCAAGTAGGAAACCCCCTACGCAAAACCAGAACCAACAAAAAACTAAACCGCAACAACCAAGATCAAACCAGCAGAAGTCAACGCTCCAACATACTTCTTCAATCCCAAACAACCCGCAACAAAATTTCAATAATCCACAACACCCGAACAGTCATAGTCAAAATCAGCCATCACTCCAAAACTCAAAACCTTCACATCAATCACAACAGTTTCATAAGAGGGTAAGTCAATTACAGACTCAAGCGAATCAAAACCTCATTACCCAACAGTCGCCGATCCAACATCTTCAATTCCAACAACAACAACCACCCAACAATACTTTCGATCAACCACAATTTCAAAATCCCTATTCAAAACAGTATCAACCGAAACAGCAACAACATTTTTCGCAAAATTCAGTCCACCCACAACAACAACAAAGCGTGAATCAATCACCGGGTCAAAATGTTCAATTCGTCAATACCCCATTCGTACCACAAACAACATTTGCTTTCAAGCCTGTACCAGGGATGATACCGAACCTCGAAACCCAACCCCAAGTTCAATTCCCGTCTCAGTATTCTGAGGTTGGAAATCCATTCGATTTCCAACAAAGTCCTTCGAATTTCAACACTGTTCCAATTAACAATCATTACCGAAGTTATAAAGACTTAATTAAAATCGACAAATGGAATTTGAAATTTGATGGTACACCTGAGAACCTGTCGGTAGAAGATTTTATCTTCCGGCTTGAGACATTACAAAAGCAATATGGTTGTCCTTGGTCAGAAATTCTCAAGCAATTTCACCTCACCCTCACAGGTGATGCAGCTACCTGGTATTATGAGTTTCATAAGGCAAATCACCAACCAGATTGGCCAGCAATGCGTGAAGCATTACTACTTCATTACCAAAGCTGCAAATCTGACTATCAAATTCTAAGAGAATTATCTGATAGAAAACAGGGTCCTTCTGAATCTTGCGACAAGTATTTTGCGGCTGTGATGAAAATCCGATCCCGGTTAAAGATCTCCTTGCCAGACTCCGAATTGGTCAAGATGGTAAAAGGGAACTTGAATGAAAGAATCGGACCATTGGTCTATCCAATGTCGATCTTTTCACTCGATCAACTCAGGTTTGTGTGTAAGGAAGCTGAAAATACTTTCCCTATGCACAATCCACAAGTAAATCGTCAATACCGACCACCTCCCAGAATGCATGCTAACGAAGTGCAATATTACGAAGTTGATCAGGTCCAATGTGAAGATAATATCGCAGCAATGCAATATCTCAATAACAATCGACCAAGACCACCAAATAAGATCCTAAGTTGTTGGAACTGCAAGGTGTCAGGACACTTATATTGGGAATGCCCATCCCCAAAGCTTAACATCTTTTGCTTTAAGTGTGGGGAGGAAAACTTCATAGTTTCAAATTGCCCAAAGTGTAAACAGAAAAACGGACAGGAGAACGTGATTCCAACGGGGGAATCGCGTTCGGACCAAATACCCGAATCTCTGAACCCCTATACAAAACCATAAGTCAATCAGGTGATGATAGTGATGAAAAGAAGATCACTATTTTGAAAAGAAGTAGGAACGTTCCAGACAAAAACAGTGATGTTAGTGAAGAAAATGTTAAATTTAGCTATGTAAAGCCCTTACATATTAGGATTAAGGAGTATAACGAAGCTAAAGAAAGAATTTTCGGGGGCAAATTAAAAATAAAATACTTAAAACTAGAAATAGGTACAAATTAAGAAAAGAAACAAAGAACAATATACTATCTACAATAATAGATGTTTCTGGAGATCCTCGGCCATATGCCAGAGTGAAAATAGCAAATAAGGATATTTTAGGTCTACTAGACAGTGGAGCTAGTATTAGTATACTAGGTAAAGGATGCAAAAATTTAGTCGATGAACTTAACGTTCAAACAACACCATTCATGTCTGATGTTAAGACTGCTGATGGCAAGCCTCAGGCACTTAAAACATAACATAACCTTTTATCAAGTTCCCAGCTTAGACCCGGAACTGTATCTCGGCGTCGATTTCTGGAAAGCATTCAGTCTTGCACCTGGAATCATAAGCGAAATTTCCGTGACAGACTATAAAGACGATCCAGATACTCACCAATTGTCTTCGGAGCAAGAAACCCGATTGGACGCAGTCAGGCGAAAGTTCCGGTGTTATACCAAATACGGTCTCGGAAAAACGACCCTTGCCGAGCATGTCATCGATACCGATGAAGCGGTTCCAGTGAAGCAGCGACACTACCCTGTCTCTCCAGCGATACAAACCTTAATGTATGCCGAGATAGACCGAATGTTGAGCCTTGGAGTCATTGAGGAGAGTGAGAGCCCGTGGAGCTCGCCAGTAGTCCTCGTACAGAAACCCGGCAAAAATCTTCTGTGCCTGGACTCACGAAAACTGAACGCCGTCACCAAGAAAAATGCGTATCCTCTCCCCAATCTCGAAGGTATCTTCAGTCGTCTTCGTGATACTATTTTTATAAGTAGTATCGATCTCAAAGACGCATTCTGGCAAATACCGCTGGATGAGCAGAGTAGAGAGAAAACTGCCTTCACAATACCGGGACGGCCCTTGTACCATTACACAGTCATGCCTTTCGGTCTGTGTAATGCAGCCCAAAGGTTATGTCAGTTGATGGACAAGGTCATTCCCTCCAGGTTACGGGACCGCGTCTTCGTCTATCTAGATGACCTGCTCGTCATTGCTCCAGACTTTGAGACCCACATCGCTCTGCTGGACGAAGTAGCTGCTTGCCTCAACAAAGCTGGTCTCACCATCAATGTATCTAGGTCAAAATTCTGCTTCAGGGAGTTGAAGTATCTGGGCTTTATCGTTGGTGGTGGGAACATCAGGACAGACCCCGCCAAAGTTGAGGCGATCGAAAATTTTCCGATCCCAAAAACGCCAAAACAGGTTCGCAGACTGCTTGGTTTAGCGGGGTGGTACCGTAGGTTTATACGGGAATTTTCGACTCTGACGGCTCCGATCACGGACACCCTAAAAAAGAGTAATATAAAATTTAAAATGACGGATGAAGCTCTGGAAGCATTTGGTGAGTTGAAGAAAGCTTTAGCAGCCGCACCGGCTTTAACACACCCTAATTTTGAAAAACGTTTCTACATCCAATGCGATGCATCAGACACTGGAGTGGGAGCGGTGCTTTTCCAGAAGAACGACGACGATGAAGAAACACCCCTTTCGTTCTTCTCTCAAAAGCTAAACAAGTGCCAAAAAAATTATAGCGTCACTGAGAAAGAATGTCTGGCGGCAGTACTGGCTATTCAAAAGTATAGACCTTATGTAGAGGGAATGACATTTACCGTCATAACTGACCATTCTAGCCTTAAATGGCTCATGAGCCTAAAAGATCTCAATGGCAGGCTTGCGCGATGGAGCCTACAACTCCAAGCTTTTTCGTTCAATATCGAACATCGCAAAGGTAGTTTAAATGTCGTCCCTGATGTGTTGTCTAGAATGTATATGGATGTAGAGAGTATAGACTTAATAGACGTAGCACCGTTAATAGATCTTCAATCAAAAGAATTCGATTCTGAAGAATATGTGTCATTAATTAAAACCATACGGGAAAATCAAGATCGTTTACCCGATTTAAAAGTTGAAGACAACTTCGTTTACAAACGTGGTTTTCCGTCACATGAGGATCCTATTACTGTTGAACACAACTGGCGATTATGGGTACCATCAGGAATCACGAACGAGGTTATTGTACGTGCTCATAATCCACCCCAAGTTGCTCATGGCGGAATGGCAAAGACACTGCAGAGAATCCGCGAATACTTCTACTGGCCAAATATGACAGTCCAAATACGTGACTACATTGCTAAATGCGATATCTGTACTCAGTGTAAATCGTCGAATCAAGTATTGCGTCCACCCATGTCAAGTATGTATAACGTCGATCGTCCGTTTCAAAAGTTGTATGTCGACTTTTTAGGTCCATATCCACGTTCTAAGTCCGGTAACAGTTTTGTTTTTGTCGTCCTTGACCACTTGTCCAAATTTGTATTTCTGAAGCCTTTACGAAACGCTAACTCGTCAAGCATCATTAAATTTCTACAAGAAAACATTTTCAATATGTTTGGGGTACCCCAAGTACTCCATTCAGACAATGGCAAACAGTTTCTGTCTAAGGACTTCCAAACTTTCTTGCAGAAGAACGGAATACGCCATTTCAAAACGGCAAATTACTCTCCTCAGTCAAATGCATCTGAGAGAGTTAATCGTACGCTTTTGGCTGCAATCCGTTCCTATCTCAAGGAAGACCAGAGAGATTGGGACCTTTATCTGAGCGACATAGCTTGTGCCCTTAGGACTGCCGTTCATACCTCAACCGGTGTGTCACCATATTTTACACTGTTTGGTTTAAACATGATGACGCATGGAACTTGCTACGATCTCGCAGAAAAACTCAAGTCTATAGAGGACAGCGAATTAATGATCCTCTCTAGACATACTCGACTACAGTGCATACGAGATAAAATTAAAGATAATATCGCGAAGGCGAACGAAAAAAGCGCTCAAAAATATAATACTCGCGTTCGCAACATACGTTTTATACCTGGGCAAGAGGTATACAAACGAAATTTTATTCTAAGCGATAGTTCCAAATATTTAAGCGCTAAACTATGTCCCAAGTTCGTTAAGTGTAGGATAGTAAAGGCTATCGGAAAGAACTTGTATGAACTAGAAAATTTAGCTGGAAAAACTATTGGTGTTTTCCATGCAAAGGACATAAAACAGTGAAAAGACTTCCTAACACATAATGTTCATATTCGTATTTACGTATTATTAATTTTTTTTTTGTTACATTATGTATGTACCTACACGTTCTACGTATCCCACACTCGTACTCAGGTATCTTATTGTCTCATTAAGTATTATATGTATTTGCATGTTCTATGTATTTCTATACTTACTTTATAATTCATTACCCTTATTTATTCCTATTCTAGTTATCTTTTAGCTTATTTATTTCCTATGTACCTGCCTTATTAAGTTTATGTTAATTTATTACTTATTTATTAAAACAGTGATGTCCATAAGACGCTGTGATATTTTTATGTTAATTTATTACTTATTTATGAAAACAGTGATGTCCATAAGACGCTGTGATATTTTATGTTAATTTATTATTTATTTATTAAAACAGTGATGTCCATAAGACGCTGTGATATTTTATGTTAATTTATTATTTATTTATTAAAACAGTGATGTCCATAAGACGCTGTGATATTTTATGTTAATTTATTATTTATTTATTAAAACAGTGATGTCCATAAGACCCTGTGATATTTTTATGTTAATTTATTATTATATTATGTTATTATATTACTATCTATTGATTATTATAGTACAATTGAATTGCCTTCCAACCTATAGTATTTACTCTCTACTTATGAATTACGCATGCTTATGTATTTTATTGATTTGTGGGTTACTTTAGTATAACACCATCAGTACATTATGTATTCATAGATACAAACCTCATTAACAAATTTAGGCACTACATATCTACTTAACTGAACCTCTATGTGATACGTTCATGTTCCATGTGAGCGGAAGTCAGTAGCCCGGCTTTCGAGGGTTCTTCCCCACATAAAAAGGTAGCTTTTACGCGCAGGGATAGTTAACTTGCCAGAGTTAACTTCCAAAATAATCAAAAATCGTCTATTTCGAAGGTACTTGAAGCTATGTATTTAAAACTAATAGGTACACAAAATTTTTCTTACATGCTTAAATGACTCCGTTGAAACTCAAAAAAAAAAAAATATAAATAGCCGTCCTTTTCACTGTCCTTGATGTCGTTGGGTCCTCCATCTAGTCCAGTGTTTTGTTATGGACTCCTGGAAAGAAGAGGAGAAATTAGCGGCAATGGTCATATCGAAATCAGAATACCTTACCTTAGAACGATATTCATCCAGAAGCGCCCAGTATCATCTGCTTTGACATTATTGCCGACCGAAATTCTCATGTGCACCGATAGTAGATTGCTTAAATTTAATGCAGTATCGTTTGTGCAGGCTGTTACGGAATTGCAATAATCAAGTTTGCGTAGGTCTCGGTTTCTGCCTCATTTGTTCCCATTTCGTTTGAATTCCCGATACTGGCAGACTCGGTAAAAATATGGGAAACTTTATTCTATAGATGTATAGGGGTGAATGGTTGCTCGAGCTTGTTTGCTTAAAGATGGAATGTCACTGATGACTCATTGCTGGCTGGATACAATGGCACAACTGCAGCAACAGTAATAGAAGTTGAGTCACCTCTGGCCTGGTGCTTCCTTGTGTTGAATTTTTTATATATATGTAAGTTAATGAAATCAAATCAAATAATCAATAAATAGGAATTATTTGATTCGACCTTTTTTATGAAAACAACAATTATGGTATATGGTTGTTCTGTGCCAAGGTTTCTGTGGAAATTTTCAGAAAATTTTTGTTGTCATCGGTATTTCTGGCGGCGGATGTCATTTTGAGGTCTAAAAGTTCGATTTTCTTTGACGTTTAGGGTTTAGTCGAATTCGAATTTCGAATTATCGAATAGGAACTGACTCTCGTCGGGGGTCGTAGTCGTCGCTAGAAAGAAACCAAGGTTGAATGAGTGCATCCAATATTAGAAAAGGATGGAATGATGGATGGGTGGATGGATTGGGTATGGATTCGACGTGGAGGTTTCTGATTGGTGTTAACGCGGTCGAACGATGTGCGTTGCTATCGCGTTAACGGAGACCAAGGAACGGAACTCTTGACGGTGACGAGTACCTAGCAATAGACACTTGGCAGTTGGCATCGACACAGAGTATCAAAACGCCGTCGGGTCAACACCAGCGAAACGAACGCAGCCAAAGAATTTTTTTTGGCCGTCGCCCATTATTGTCGCGATGTACTTTGTGGTTTTTTTGTGCGTGCTCCTCGAAATTATCTTGAAGTAAATAAAGTTTAATTAACTCACAAAAAAGATAGCAAATAAGAAAAACAATGAATTAAATAAAAACTATCACATTTGTGTATTGTCTCATGGAAGACAACATTCGTTGGATTGATTATCCATTGTGATTAAGCGCGTTTAAGATTAAAGAAAAACAAAAAAAAAAGGAAATCATCAATGCTGATGGTATTCGCACAAAGGGTGGAAAAATCCCACAAAAATTGCAGTGCAAATTGTTCGTCTTTTAAGTAAAAGTGTTGAAAATAGTCGGTGAGTGTATTCTTGTTCTTTGTGTATAGTTTTCGTACATCTTATAGTTTTGTCAAGTTCCTTCATGTTTTCCTTTTATTTTGCACTATAGAAAGCTCGACCTCGGCGATCACCGACCGTCCTACGGAAGTCGTGATCGCCTCTCTTTTTTAATTGAATCCCGAGAACTTCTATCTAAAATCGAGAAAGAAGAAAATTTTTTGTTCACGACCTTCAATCAAGAAATCTCCAATCAAGTTTTTTTTTGATATCAGCCTAGGCGTGATAATTGTTTGGAATTAAATGCAGATACATTTATAGATTTGTTACCTGTTTGAATTTGAATAATTAAGATAATTATAAAGAATAATATGCTTGTTTCAAACTAAATTTAAACTAAAATCAATTGTAAAAATTCGCAGTAATTGGTCGAATCGAAATATAGATAGAGGCGTAAGTATCTGGTTTCTCCCTGTTTGTTCTTAACCTGAAATAACAAGAGCGTTTTTTTTTTTACGCGTGTCTGTATCCGTAGCCCCCCATTGAGCTCAATTGAGGTAGGATATAAATGGACATTGATAATTCCGAGACACTAAGAGTGTATGGTGGAAGGGCAGAAGCTGGGTAAGGCCCAAGCATTAAATCCTTGTCCCAATTACTTGAATTTATTCTACTTTTTTTTTTTCATTCTATAAAGTGTACTACTTGTTGAAAACTAAAGCACAATACTTAAAATAAAGTGTACTACTTGTTGAAAACTAAAGCATAATAGGTACTTAAAATAAAGTGTACTACTTGTTGAAAACTAAAGCACAATACTTAAAATAAAGCGTACTACTTGTTCGAAACTAAATTTATAATACTTTAAATGTAGTATGCTACTGGTTCAAAACTTAAATTAATGATACTTAAAACATAGTATGCTACTGATTCAAACGAAATTTATAAAACCTAAAACATAGTAAGCTACTTGTTGAAAATTAAATTATTAAAATATAGTATGCTACTTGTTTGATACTTAAATTATAATACTTAAATATAGTATGCTACTTGTTTGATACTTAAATTATAATACTTAAATATAGTATGCTACTTGTTTAAAACTTAATTAAGATATTTCGATGTTACTTGTTGAAACTAAATATACAGTACGAGTACAATAAAGTGTAATATGTTTGTATGCCGTCATGGTTGAAATCATGTTTTTTTCTCAAGCGTATAGCTTGAATATGTACTAATTTTTCCATTTCAGGGGATGTGAAAGGTGACGTTTTCGGTGATGATTTGATGAACTGAGCAATTGCAGAGGTAAGCGAAGGTAAAAGGGAGAGGTAAAAATCAGCCGACACCTCTCAAGGTAGGGTGGGTCATAGGCATGTCGAACAAGACCTCGACGCCCCTCTGGTGGTAATGTCCGTCCGTTTTTAAATTAATTGTTTTTTTTTGATGTTCGTATTCATGGTTTGGATCGACAATAAAGGCATGATTTTTTTGTTGATAGGTTGAATCCTTTGTGGTTGTGAACAAGATCCCGCGCCATCCGGCGAGCTCGAGCCGAGCACCAGCAAGCATGCCAGTTCACAACCGCGGGAAACAAAAGTTTTTTTTTCAATTTTCTCAACCTCGGCCTATTACACATTTCTGTCCGAATGGCGTCAAAGTCGAAGATCTGTGATTCTCGATTCAGCTCCCGATGCGCACCGATGAAGTTCGTCCCATTGTCGCTCCGAATGCGAATAGGGATACCTCTCCTGTTGATGAAGTTCCTTAGGCACAGTATGAAGGCGTCAGTAGATAGGTCAGCTGCTAATTCCAGATGGATTGCTCTGATTGTAAGGCAGGTGAAAAGAGCCACCCATCTCTTTTCCCTCCGTCGGCCTATGGCGACAGATATAGGACCGAAATAATCAAGGCCTGTATAAGTAAAGGGTCTGATGAACGGGGTCAAACGATCTATCGGTAACTGCCCCATAAGCGGCTGTGCTGGCTTCGCTCTGGCGATTTTACATGTTTCACATTGTCCTTTTACGTTTTTAAGACCTGATTTCAAACGTGATGGATGACCAGGCGGCAGAATTATAGGACGTCTAGTCTCGACAGGCAGGAAGTATGCAGCATCGATGCGTCCGTTCACTCGTAAGAGCCCTTCATCGTCCAAATATGGTGTCAGTCCATTTATAGTACTGCTTTTTGATATGGCTTGCCCTTCTTTTAATGATGATATCTCCTGGATGTATTCTTCTTTTTGCGCTTGTTGACATAGAAAATGTTCGGCCGATCTTATCTCTGCTGCTTCCAATTCTTCTCTGTGACACCGGCCACGACGATTTGGTACTGACTTGATTTGTTTTTCTTTGTCTCTAGTGATTTTTCTCTCTCTTACCCGACTAAGGCGCTTGCGGATGCGGAGAATCCAGGCTGTGATTCGGCTTACTTTGGAAAACGAAGAGTAATTGATTATATTAATTATTGAGTCGTTAGTCTGCTTCATGTGGAGCATTTTCTGCTTACGTATTTCTTCTTGTAGTGTATCCGGGACTTGGATCGTAGGTTCCTCTGGCCACCGCTCTTCGGGATAACGTAGAAATTCTGGTCCTGTTACCCAGTTGTTGTCTGGAACGAATCTTGGCGGGCTAATAGCTCTAGTGGCAGCATCTGCAACATTGAATTCCGTCGGGACCCACTTCCAATCTGATGCGTTCGATGTCTCCAGTATTTCGGCCACCCTATGTGCTACAAAGGGTTTAAAACGGCGATGGGGGGATCTAATCCACCAAAGGGCTGTTCTGGAGTCACTCCAGAAGACGACTCGGGCTATTTCGAGATTGTGAGATGCTTCGATTGCTGTTCGTAATCGGCTTCCCAGCACGGCGGCTTGCATTTCTAACCTAGGGATGGACAAGAGTTTCTTGGGAGCACATCTTGTTTTGCCAAAGGCGAAGGATATGTCGACGGATCTTTCATGTTGAATACGGTAGTAGCCTACGGCGGCGAAAGAACTCTCACTGGCGTCTGTGAATACGTGTAGTTCTATCGATGTGGCTTGATGCATGTTTGGCGAATAGCAGCGTTTTAATTGGAATTGTTTGATATTTTCGACTTCTTTCCACCACAGTTTCCATTGACAGTGGAGATCTTGTGGTAATGGATCATCCCATCCCATGCCGGTTTTCCAAGTGTTTTGCAGTAAAATCTTTGAGAAAATGAGAAAGTCCGCCAAGAAACCGTATGGATCAAATACAGCCATGACAATACTCAGAGTTTCTCTTTTGGTGGGTGGCCTGGCTGCTTCTAGTACCCTTTTGTCAATTTTAGCGAATTTGAGTTGAAAACGGAAGGTATCATCTTCGGTGTCCCAGTACATGCCTAGTACCTTTTCCACACCCTTATCTGACTCTAAATTTACCGATGACTGAAGTGGGCAGGCTGACTTATTTAAGTTCTTTTGAATTGTTTTGTTGTTGCTTAGGAAGCTACGAAGCCGAAAACCACCCTCCGCATGAATATGTTGTACCTCCGTGCTGATTCTTTCCGCCTCTATGTCACTATCAAAGCTGCATACGAAGTCGTCGACATAATGGTTTTCTATAATTGTCTTAACTGCTTCCGGACACTCATTCTCAAATTATTTGGCATTCCTGTTTTTGATATACTCTGCAGAGCAAGGTGAGCAAGCGGCCCCGAATATCATAGAAGTCATTACGTATGCTTTCACAGCCTTGTCTGTTTGGCCGTCCCTCCATAGAAATCTTTGTGACGATTGATCAGCTGTTTGAATCTTTATTTGCGAGAACATTTCTTGTATGTCTGCCACCACACCGACGTTACCCTGCCGAAACTGGAACAACACGGTTAAAAGTGACTTGGCCTGTTCTGGTCCTTTGATTAGCATTGAGTTGAGTGATACTCCCTTTACTTCCGCGGCTGCGTCGAAGACTATTCTAAGTTTTCCTGGCTTGTGTTGGCTGGTCACACCAAAGTGAGGCAAGTACCATGTACGGCTGGTGTAATTTTCGATTTCTTCAGGTTCTAATTCTCTGGCATAGTTTTGGTCTAGATAATATTTCATTCTTTCTCTGTATTGGGACGCAAATTCCGGGTTTCTCTTCATCTTGTTCTCTATGCTATGTAGACGTTTCATGGCCATATCGAAACTGTCTGGCAGGATAACATCGTCGTTACACCACAGTAAACCGGTCTCAAACTGTTTTCCTATACGCTTCGTTGTATCTCTTAGCACTTTCCTAGCTCTTGTGTCTTCTTCAGATTCTACTATGGTATCTGGCCTATGAGCACCAAGACTGTCCAGAGTAAAGTATTCTTCTACCAATTTGTCAAGTCTTTTGAGTGTATCTACTTCGCGTATGTGCATTACTACGGGCAGTCGGATGTTACTAGAGTGTTGAGGTCCATAAGCTACCCAGCCCAATCTGGTATGCGCTGCAATTACCTTGTTCTCCTTTAAGTCTTCTTTAACTTCTCTGGCTACTCCGAGATGGCAATTATCCAAACCAATCATTAGTACTGGTTTGGCCTCGTGGTAGTTCTGGACTGGTATGTTCTTCAGGTGCTTGAATTCTGTTTTGTTGAACGATTGGCTGGGTAGACTCAACTCCTTAATTGTTCTGACGTCTCTCAGTGAAAAATACTTGTATCCCTCACCAACACCTCTTACTTCCACGGCGACTCTGCGTGACGGTTCGGTCACTACCTTGGCTCCATACCACTGAAGCGTTAGTGGTTGCATTGGACCTTTCAGTCCCAGTTTGTTTGCTGCAGATTCTTCCAAGACGGTAATGGATGAACCTTCGTCGAACATGGCATACGTTTGCATATCTCCTTTTGGACCAGATAACGTTACCGGCAAAATTCTAAATAACAATCCATCACTGTCGCGCATTTGGCATGTATGCATTCGAATCGATGAAGCAGATGTTGTTCGGGCTGTTTGTGGTTGTTTAGATGTCGTTGCTGTTGCGTCGTTGCCTGGCCTACGTGTCGGTAGGGAGATGGTGTTTGAGTGTAACAGTTTGTTATGGAATTTCGCACAGCCTCTAACGTTACAACGTCTTTTGGTGCGGCATACCAATGTTCCATGACCGACTTTCAAGCATGAGAAACATAAGTGTTTATTCTTGACAAGTTCCCATCTCTCATTGATAGGCAAGTTTCGAAAAGACTCACATCTTTGTATATAGAAACTATAGTAGTATAAAAAGAGAGCTAAAAGTTACGCGCCGACGGATCTGTAGAGGCGCTGCTGTCTGTAGCAAGAAATGAGTATTCATGGCAAAAACCTGGAAAACAGCTGATTGAGAGGCTAAATAGGAGTAGAGAAAATGGTTTTAAGAGAAAATGACATAATGTGGAGGGCACAAAATATTTGTGAAAACAATAATGAGGGTAAGTGAGCAAGCGATATAGGCTAACGGTTCTTCGGAAAAGATCGAAATAAATATCGTGTGAGGGGCGAGTACATATTCAAATGTATTGGAGAAACCTGAATTTTGCTGCTAAGGTGAACGAGTTGCTTTAGCATATATTCACACAGCATACGTACGTCTTTTCAGTATTTGCTCTAATTTAAAGTTTCTAGTGGGGTAGGTAAGGAAACAGATTGCCACGTTGCATTGTTTCACTTTGAATGTGTAATTATTTTTGTTCTTGGTTGATGTTTGATATTTTCTTGTAAATGGAAAAATAGAACAGTAATATAAAAAAAAAATATTGTATTATGAAATACAAAAAATATTTCAATAAAGGAAAAATGAAATGAAAAATCTACTTCTCGTTATATTTCTCAAGGTGTTAAAAGAAGAATTCAAAGTTTCAAAAACAATGGATAACATTTTAAACCGAAAGCATTTTATATGGAATCTATAGTACTATCGAAAGTGAAAACGTTCACTCAAGGCCATCTATGTATCCGCCGGCGCTCTAAAAATTACAGGGGAATGTTAGTACGTCGGCGGATACATAGATGGCTTTCAGGGACCATTTTCGTTTTCGATAGCAATATAGATACCATCCACAATGCCGAAAGATACAAGATTTAGAAAAGAGACTTGCATAAAATTTTAATAAAATAATAACGCGATTTAAAAGTTTTTCTTTATAAAACCTGTGCACGCACATGAAGGGGCTATGAATACCCTTATAATGTTATTGACACAGTGCGATCGATTAGGAAAGAATAGGAAGAAGGTGCAGATGCATATTGTTTTTAAGCTAAAGTGAGGGAAAGAAAGGTTTTACCTGCTTATGAACATTTGAACATGTTCAAGTAAGTCATCTTACGGAAAACGTACGGTAGGAAAAATTTAAAAATCCTGAAAATAAAAAATAGGAAAAATTTAAAAATCCAGAAAATAAATCTAAAAATGTATTCTTTTCCTGATCACCCGGGAGGTAGAATACAAGATTCGCTTTTTTTAAAGAGGTTCCCCGGTAGGCCACATCCTCTATATAACTACCTATAATGCACATACTTAAAAATCAATATTAAATATATGTTAACAAGTATAATACTAAAATATAGATTACATATATATATATAGTCGCTAGTGTAATTTATTTTATATACATAAGACAATGAGAAAAATAAGTTGAAATTAGTAAAAAAAGAAAATTAAAAACGATTTGTTTTAATTCAAAATTTATTCAATTAAATTAAATCTACTTAAGGGCTAACACGAATGTATAAAAATAAAACTATAATCTAACTTTTTACATACTCCTTACCCGATTTAGCCGGCATATTTTTGTTAGCCTTTTTTTGTGCAAATAGTACAAGTCCAGTTAGTATAAACTTTACTATTTGCAACTGATGGTCCTTTAATAAACAGCTCGTTCCACTCGTGACATGGTGTTCGGATTCGATGATATCCTTCGTCCAACTTCCAATGAAGTTATTATCGCACAGTCTGTCCTCGAACTGTTCATCAAATTTCTTCTGAATTATACCTACCGTTCTCTCAAGGTCTACCGATGGAACGTGTAGGGATCCGAACACCGAATTGGGCTCAAAGCACTTGTATGCTCTCAATTCTATGAGGAATAAATCTTTCCTTTGCTCACCACCTGTCTTATCTATCATGAACTCATTGCATTCCTTGCAATTAAGTTTTTCTTCGAGCTTGAACGCCGCAAAGCCTGCATAGTATAAAGCGGCTGCTTTTTGAAGTTTCTCTGATGTTGTGTATCTTGCAGCGTAGTTGTGTTCGTCAGTGATTCTTTGAACGTGTCTCGATGGCGAAATCACATCCATATCTTCGTCCATATTATCTTCGTCCATATCATCATCGGCCTCCACTTCATTAGCGTTTATCAGATCGTCTTCGATTTCCATTTTCTTAACAAGATCAAAGTCTGAGTCCTTTTTTTCCTTCATTTGCTTCTTAAAGTCAATGTCTTTCAGCAGAGGTTTGGCTTCAGCATCCTTATAGCCAGAGTACTTTGCTGAGCTCAGGTGTTGAAACATGATAACTTTCAAGTTGCGCACGGCTCTCCATACAGATGGATTCATTTCATATGAGCCTTTATTTCTTCTCAACATTGAAAATAAGTTCTCGGCGGGGTCAGTGTTTAAATGACCGAGAAGAAGGAATCTTTGCTCTTTGCTTTTAAGATGTTCCCACATCTGGGGTATTGCCACAAGATTTTGCTGTAACCCTTTGAAGCAAGGTGGTATTACCCACCTGCTCGTTGATCTCCATTTGGTTATCCATTCTCTTGCAGATTCAAGGCGGTCAAGAGTATCGGTGACGTTTGAAACCACTTTCTTGTTAGGGTTTTTAGAGTACAGCTTTTGTGTGTTCATTGTATCGAAGAGATCATTCATTTTTTTAATAAAAGAGGCTGTTGATAGAGCAACTTTTTGTTCTTTCTCCGTTTTGAACACGTTGCAGCTCATGGCAGCCATAATGCCCGTGTACACGTTGTTGCTAAAAATTTGGGTTGCCAACTTCACATTAAGTTTTGTGAAACCATCTGGCGCAATATGGGCTTTTGTCAACTTAAAACAAACTTGGAAGACCCCTTTGCGATCTTCTTCGTAGAGTGTCTTTATCACATCCCATTCAACCAAGTCATCATCGATTTTGATCTTGTTTTTGAGGAGGATATTTCGCACACTCTTGAACAGGTGTGGATAATCGTAGAGCAAAAACACTCTTTTCTCCTCAATATCAACATACGGTTTCAATTCGATTTCGGGTGCTACTTTTTTATAAGCTGAGACGTTGTTTGTTCCTTGATCGCAACTTACGGCGACAACATTAAGTCCGCATTTCAAGACATTGTTAAGCATTCCCTTCATCATATTGGAAAGAACTTCGCCATTCGGTGATCCTGCGTAATAGGCGATTGTTTGCTTCCAATTATGATTCAACCCTCGAAGAGTGAAAACCATAATTTTGGAGGCAATCGTGTTCTTCTTTCCAAACTCTCCAAAGTCCGTTACTCCATACATTTTATCGTCTCTTGAATTGTATTCTAATTGTCTTTTGATAGACATTTCATCGAAGAGTAGGACACATTTCTTTTCCATTTCCGTCATCTCCTTTGCTCTGTAAGTTAGCATGTCCTTGATTTTATCGCTGAATCCACTAGGTAACCGGTTTTCCCAATGCCAACGGTAAATTGTGCTTACCGCAGGCATGACGAATTTTTTTTTTACAAGAAATTCATAACTTGCTGGTGCATGGTAAAAGAGTTGTAAAAACAAATCTCTTTCATCTGATGTCCACGTGGATTTGGGTTTATGGAACAATTGTGCCATAATGAAAGTTTGCAACTCTTTCGTTGCATCTTTCATCTGCTTTTCGACATTTTGTTTTAAATAGTAGTCGGATCTATTTTTCAATTTTTTCGGTGTTTGGAAGATGTACCTAGGCACCGCTCGAGCAGGCTTGAGCCTTCGCTTCATCTTATAGGAATACCGTCCTCGCGAAGGAAACTGGGACGGAGAAATGGGAGTGGACACATCCACATTACCAAGGGAATAATCTTTAACATAAGTTACAGCAGAACCGGATGCCAAGTTCGCAAAAGAGCTTAGCGGAGAAAGAGGGAAATATGAAAAGCTGTTTTCAGCAAGAGGAGGCGCTGAGTTAAAATCGGAGGTCCAATTTAAATTGGGAGAAGTGCTGTAGTTTGAATCAGGGGAAGAATTGGCGGAAGACCTAAATTTTTTCAGTGGAGGAGGTGACTTGAAAGCTGGTGCGAAGGTTTGTGTGGGTTCAATGGGAGCTTGTGGAACTTTGAAGCTGACATTTGAGTTGTCAGACGATACCGTCGAAGTAGTTACCAGATTGGGTTTAAAAACACGCATCAAGTGACTGCATGCTACATCGCGAGCACTTTCACTGCAACTGCAAATCGATGTTGAAGACATCGGCAGTGCTTCCTTATTCAAAACTTTGAAGGTGGACTTCAAAGTTATGTCTTTTCAAAAAAATGTACTTCGCAAAAGGAAGGTCTTTTGGGAAGACCCTTTATGTCTGAAACACTTCCATGCTTCAGCCAAACGGGCCTTCTACAATCCGACGGGATTGTGAAGAAAGAGACATGGTGTAACCTTGCTCTCATATTGCAATTTCCATAGTAACACTTGGTACCCATTGCAATTTAAGATATATATATATTATCAAAAAAACAATATCACTTAACACAATGCACTTTAACACTATTAACACTTCTTAATTACACACTAAAACAGCCGCAATCGCACTTTATGCACTAAAATAACGCAACTAAATTTGAGAAACTGCTGTGGAAAGTAATAATAATAATAATAATAATAATAATAATAATAATAATAATAATAATAATAATAATAATAATATTAATAATATCCTATTACTATAAAAATCAAAATAAAATATAGATTATATTATATTATATTAAATTAATGTGCAAAAAAGACCATTCACAAATTTCAAAGTCTTAAAAAAACTTCCAGAAATCGCCAATGGTCACTTACTGCAATACTCTTTAACTCCCTTTGATTTTCAAAGTCACTACAAGAAGCACTTCACTTATGTTTTTGCAAAACAATTATTAGTTTTTAGTACTCTGTAACTCTCTTCAAAGTCAGTGTATCTTCACTAAAACAATAGTTTTTAGAAGGATTACTTCACTTATTTGTTTTTTTATAAAAATTGATAAGTTATCAAGCACAACTTCAACAAAAATTTCACAGCTAAAAAATTTATAAAGCCAATGCCAATGACAAACTTTATAAACTGAATTCTGATTGACTCGCGCCAAAAACATTTTTATGTAGCTAGTAGCTTGTACATTTACAGCCATACACATTTCCCATTGCTTTACACCAATAACTTTCATTACACATAAACTTCCATTTGCCTACCTACTTAAGCTTACATACAATCTCATTTTTCTCCTGTGTCCTATATCCCGTAGCTTGCTCTGAGTACAATTTTCATATGGTTTACGCGATCAGCTGATCTCTGCTTAAAAATCGTATTTTCTCTTAGTAATTTAAGAAATTTTAAAATTCTTTTCTCTTTTTCCCTAGTCTTGACAACCACCACCATATTTCTCCCCGGATAAGAGTTAGAGCGCCGACGGATAACTGCGGCGCTACTAGTCATTTGCCATTTTCTATTCTACTATAGTTTCCATATACAATGCTCACATTCTATCAGCTGGTGCCTGTCTTCGCAACGTACGCATCGTCCTCCTGTACCCACATCTGACGATACTTCCTGGTTCTCGGTGGCATGTAATATTCTTCTTGTACTTATGTTTTGAAACCTTGTGTTGACCGGAGGATTCAACTGTGGCACAAATTGAATGACCTTTCCAAGCTCGGTTGTCCATTTAGCAAAATCTCTTACCGTAGTGTAGGGTGTAATCGTAGATGCATATCTTGCCCACTCATATCTCTTAGACACTGGTAGTTTCATCACCAGATCTTCGAGAAGTATCGGATTTGCTAGGTGTTGTTCGCATTTAGCCGCAGACAAGAAAGCCACAACATTTTCTACCATCGTTGCAAAGGGTATGATGTTCTCAATATGAGCTTCGCTTATAGTTGGGAAATTCTGTACTTTGTTCAGCTGGGCCTTAACCATTAAGTCTGCACGACCAAAACGAAAACCCAGTGTGGTTAGCACTTGTTCCACGTTACTATGGTGTATAATCAAAGATTTAACGGCTTCCACCTTTGCAAGCGTATGGTGTTCTCGATGTCCGAGTATCCAAAATTGGCTGTCGTTTCTTGGTAGCTGGCTAGGAATAGTGGCCAGTCTTCTGGATTACCCGAAAATTGTGGAAGATCGTAGAGCTTTTTGTGGTTGTGGGCTACTATGGCGCGATTATTAGAGTTGAATTGCGACGCACTCTCATTTCCATCCATTAGATTCGACACTCTCACTGCCCCTTCATACTGGCTTGTTCTACTAGGATTCGTTCCTGTCTGTTGGTCGATGACTACTCTCAGGCGTTGTGTTTCGGCATAATTCAAACTTGCTTCGGTGCGCAAACTCTCAACCGACTCCTTAAGCGCTTCTATCTGCGCTACCAGAGCCGCTACATGTTGATTTTGTTGTTGTTGTGCTGCAAGTGCCGCTGCACGTTGATCTTGTTGTTGTTGTGCTGCCAGTGCCGCTGCACGTTGATCTTGTTGTTGTTGTGCTGCCAGTGCCGCTGCACGTTGATCTTGTTGTTGTCGTGCTGCATGTTGATTTTGTTCTTGTTGCGCTAAATGTTGGTGTTGTTGTTGTGCTGGGGGCGTTTGCTGTCGTTGCGGTGATCTCTCCATTCTATACGGCGAATAACGTGTCGGTACCTTGCCTTTGTTGACTCTTGTGTTGATACGAGAAGGCGGCGGTGTCATCGACGGCGGTAGCGCTCTAAAACTCACTTACGGGAGTTTGCTTGTTATATTTAACTATTTAAATGTTTTTAAAAAAAAGAAAAGGAAAAGGGCAGAGGCGATTCGTTTGATCTTACAATTAAAGGCGATAATACTTAAATTTGATTACCTTTGTTTGAGATTAACGTAATACGATTGCCTTTGTTATGTGCCCAGGGTAAATGTAAATGGCGGCAAATATTTACCTTCTATGCACAGGGCAAATGGCTTTAAAATTTACTAAATTTACTGTATTTTATGCACACTGTATTTTATGCACAGGGCAAATGGCTTTAAAATTTACTGTATTTTATGCACACTGTATTTTATGCACAGGGCAAATGGCTTTAAAATTTACTGTATTTTATGCACACTGTATTTTATGCACAGGGCAAATGGCTTTAAAATTTACTGTATTTTATGCACACTGTATTTTATGCACAGGGCAAATGGCTTTAAAATTTACTGTACGCTTTACTTTATTTACTGTGCGCTTAGTTCGCAAAAATAAAACTTCACTTTTTTTTATTTATTTCTACCACTTTATTCAGTATTTATACTTTATTCGAACTCAACTCGACTATTGGACTATCACTGGTTAACAACACTTCACTCTTAACTTTATCACTCTATAATCAAAACTGACTGCTCGTTGCGTCAGCGGTCCTATTTATATAGAACAACACTCATCTAGAGCGTTCCAGTTTCTTCTCCATGGTTTCCACATTTGCTGTCAAAAATCTCTACACTCACACACACTGGCTTACAAGCAATGCCTGTCATTTTATACCATTCCATTATAGTGTTGCCAGTTGTGTTTTAGGTTGAACGTTTTCGATTAGGAAATTGGTATAAATGTTGGGTGTTCATTACACTGCCCCCTCCTTAAGATTGTTCGTCCCGAATAATTCCATCTGCAGCCTCGCCACTATATCGATGCAGCGGGTCACAATGAACTACTTTTAACTTGCCTCTTAATCCTCTTTGGATGCGGTAAACCACGTCGTTAATCCTCGTGACAACAGTATAAGGACCTTCCCAGTTCTGCTGAAGTTTCGGTGACAATCCCTTTTGACGATGAGGATTATAAAGCCACACACGATCTCCTGCTTGGAATCCTGCCGTTGTCGCTTTTGTGTCGTACCGTGTCTTCATCCGGTCGCTGTAGGTTTTCATCCGTTCCCTTGTTTTTTTATGGATGTCAGCGAGTCTCTCCTTGAGGTCATCCACATACTCGTTCGTGTCCTGTGGCTCCTCTGTGGGGCATCCAAATTTAAGTTCGCTGGGCAGCCGCATGGTTTTCCCGAACAGGATGTCAGATGGTGTTTGTCCTGTCGAGCTATGTACTGCACTTCTATAGGCCATCAGGAATAGCGGTACGTGCCTATCCCAGTCTCTTTGGTAGTCGCCTACGACCTTGGTGAGGTGTTCTTTCAAGGTCCGGTTGAATCTTTCAACCATCCCATCAGATTGTGGATGAAGCGGTGTGGTTCTGGTCTTCTTGATGCCAAGTAGTCCGCACACTCCTTGGAAGATGTTTGACTCGAAGTTCCTCCCTTGGTCGGAATGGAGTTCCATAGGTACGCCAAACCTACTTACCCAGTTAAACACAATCTGGTCGACTACCGTTTTGGCTTCTTGATTTGGGATGGCATACGCCTCAGGCCATTTGCTAAAATAGTCCATTACAACCAGAATGTACTTGTTTCCAGCGTTGGTCTCTGGAAAAGGCCCAGCCACATCTACTGCAATCCTCTCAAAAGGCGATCCAACGTTGTACTGATGCATCTTACCTTGAATCTTCCTACCAGGTCCTTTGGTTGCAGCACACTTGTCACATGTTCGGCACCACTTCTCCACGTCGTCTCTAGCATGTAACCAGTAGAACCGATGTCGCACCTTCTCCAGTGTTTTGTTAACTCCCAGGTGACCTCCAGAAGGTCCGTCGTGCATCTCCCGAAGAACTTCACTGACTTTCAATTGCGGTACGATCAGCTGCATCACATATGATTTACCGTCAACGGACTCCCATCTTCGCCTGAGGACACCTTCTTGCACATACAGTGAGTCCCACTGTGCCCAATAGGCTTTGAGAACTGGACTCCGGTCAGAAATGTCTCCCCATTCAGGTTTCTCTTCATTTTCTTTCCATGCGAGAATGGGTTCGATATCTGGATCCTCCTGTTGAGCGGTCCTCACTTCCTCATTGCTCCATCCGCATATGGGGTCAGCTCTTAGTCGCTGAGCGGTAATATTTTCTTTGTTTTCTTGTCGCCTACAATGGTTGCAATCCTCTTTGCAAGGTCTTCGGGACAATGCGTCGGCGTTGGAGTGCAGCTTTCCTCTGCGGTGTTGAATCTGGTAGTCATAAGTCTGCAGTCTTTCTATCCACCTTGCGACTTGACCTTCTGGATTTTTGAAGTTCAACAGCCTGTTCAGAGCACCATGGTCTGTCCGCAGAAGGAATTTCTGTCCATAGATGTACTTATGGAAGTGCTTTGTTGCCAAGATCAGAGCCAGCAGTTCCCTTCTGGTCACGCAGTATTTTCTTTCAGGCTTCGAGAGGACCTTACTATAATATGCCACCACTTTCTCTTCGCCATCATGCACCTGGGATAGTACGGCCCCGATTCCAACGTTGCTTGCATCTGCGTCGATGATGAATGTTTTGCCAGGTGTTGGATGTGCCAGCACTGGAGCGTTACAGAGGCGGTATTTGAGTTCCTGAAAAGATTTTTCACACTCACCTGACCATTTGAACTGCTTCCCTTTTTCGGTGAGCTGATGCAAACTCTTTGCAACTCCAGCAAAATTCTTAACGAAACGTCGGTAATATGTGGCAAGACCAAGAAAGCTTCGGAGTTGATGTTTGTCCTGTGGTGTTGGCCAATTTTTGACGGAGTCAACTTTTTCAGGATCAGTCTTCACTCCTTGGGAAGAGATGATGTGTCCCAAATACTTAACTTCGGCTTTGAATAGTGCACATTTTTCCGGATTCAGTTTAAGGTTAGCCTCTCGAAGTCTCTGAAACACGGCTTTTAGGTTCTCGCAATGTTGGTCAAATGTTTTCCCGTAAACAATAACATCGTCCAAGTAGACAAGGCAAGCTTTGCACGTCAGTCCTTGAAGAACGCACTCCATCAAACGCTCGAATGTTGCCGGAGCGTTGCATAGCCCAAACGGCATAACTTTAAACTGCCTGAGCCCATTACCTGTCGAAAACGCCGTCCTTTCCCGATCATCAGGGTGGATGTCAACTTGCCAATATCCACTCTTCAAGTCCAGCGTCGAAAACCACTGGGCTCCCTCCATGGCATCCAGGGTATCACTGATTCTCGGCAGAGGATAGCTGTCCTTCTTAGTCACATCGTTCAGCCTTCGGTAGTCCACACAAAAACGAGTGCTTCCGTCTTTCTTTTTCACTAGAACCACTGGTGACGCCCAAGGACTTTTGGAATTTTCGATAAGACCGTCCTTCTTCATTGCTGTTATCATTTCCTCAACCTCACCTTGTTTGGCCAGTGGAAGGCGTCTTGCGGGCTGACGAATCGGTCTTGCATCTCCTGTGTTGATGCGATGCTGTACCAACAGTGTCCTACCATATTGCCCTTTTGCCGATGCGAAGATGTCAGTGTACTCTTGTAGGAGATTTTCAGCCATCCTTGTTTGTTGGTGATCAAGGTTGGATGAATACAGTATTTTAGCTCTGATGGTTTTGAGCTCCTCCGGAGTTAAAGTTTTTCTCGGGGCTTCGTCTGTGATCTTCGTAATTGCTGCAACCGATTCGCAACGTCCAACGACTTCTCCTTTCTTCAACCTTACATCGTACGGTCTGGTGTTTAGTAATCGTACGGGGACCATTTTGTTTTTCGGTGCTACTAGTGTTTTCCCAATGATGACGCTTTGGGAGGAACACTCTGGGTCTGGTTCCACCATTAGGTATCGAAGGCTTCCAAACTCACCTTCCAGTTTTGTCCAAACGAACACTTCAGAAGAAGGAGGCAGAATCAGATCTTCCGTGATGACAGTCCTCAGTGTCGACGTACTCTCGTTCGAATAAGTCATTGGAAGTTCCTTATTTTGGTACTTCAAAACCTGATTACCGATGTCCAAAATAACTCCGTGCTGTTTCATAAAGTCGATTCCAATGATGCACTCGTCACATATATCTGCCACCAGGAATTGATGAGTAAACACTAGATCGGCCAGTCGGATCTTAAGACACACTTCTCCATATACTCTTGCTGCTTCTCCCGTTGCGGTTCTTAGACGGTAGCTATTGGTGTTATGAAGCCACGTCGTCTTTACCAGGTCTCGACGTACTATGGAGGCTGTGGCACCGGTGTCGATGGTAGCCACATGTTTGTTCGCGTTAATAGTAGTTTCCACAGTCAGACTTTTGTTGTCTCGTTTGGTCTGAGAGACCTGGATGGTGGTTCTGGGGCCATCGATACAAGAAACCAGCCTCTGCCCCTCGAAGTTGGTTCTTACTCGTTTCCCTGATGGTAGTCGGCATTGACGCTGTAAGTGACCGGTCTTGTTGCAGTTCCAACATCTTGCTAGTCCGCTCCGCTGGTTCTTTTGTATTTCAGCTCTATGGCAAGAGCACTCTTCGACTATGGCTTCTCTAAGTCGATGTACTCCCTGAGAAGCCTGTTCTGCTGCTTCAATTGTCAATGCGAATGCTAAAGTTTCGGAAAGGGTACGTGTTCTAGCAGTTCGCACAGACCTCTGAAGATTTATATCCGAAATGGCACGGACGAAGGACTCAACAGCAAGCTGGTTGATGATTTCTTCTCCAGCATCCGGGTATGCCAGGTGAAACAGTCTTTCGACGTCTGCTTGGAGCTGCTGTAGACTTTCACCCCTTTTCTGGACTCTGTTATTGAGTTGGACTCGGAAGACTTCTTTCAAGTGGCTATCGCCAAAGCGTTTATCTATAGCTGCCACGAGAGAACTGAAATCGCCACTCTTAGCAGCTGGAACTGTTTGAAGTAATTCAGCTGCTGGTCCTCTAAGAGCAAGAGTCAGTGCAATGTACTTGTCTTCGTCATCCCAGCCATTTATTGTCGCGGCGGCCTCAAATTGTCTCTTGTAGACTGGCCAAGAAGACTGTCCATCAAATGTTGGGGGTTTCATCTCCTTTTTCTTTGCAAACTCCCCAGCAGACTCTCGAATTTTTATTTTCCGAATCTGGTCCAATTCCTTGGTCAGAACAGAGAACTGTTTATCACATCGGGTTTCTACGATTTCGAAACGATTCTCTACAACAGAAAGCTGTTTTTCCACACCTTCAACGCGTTCGTCTAGGGCACATACATTTTTCTCAATGTTACCCAATTTACCTTCTAGAATGTTTTTCTGACCTTCCAAAACATTCTGTTGCGCCTCAAGTCTTTCGAGAATATTCTGTTGTTCCTTCTTTTGCTCGTTTCGTTGCTCTTCAATCAGCTTCTTTTGTTCGTTTCGTTGTGCTTCGAGTCGTTCGAGAACATTCTGCTGTTCCTTCTTTTGCTCGTTTCGCTGTTCTAACAAAAGTTTCATCATACTAGAAAAATCTACACTTTCACTTACTTCCTCTTCTTCCACTTCTATTTCAAAAACAAAAGTGTTTACGTCTTCCCCTTGCTGTTCCAAATAGTTACGCAAGCGCAGGACGAGCTCATTTTTCGATCCCGCTCTAGAAAGATTTCGCTTACCTAACTCACTTTTAAGCTCAATGCAGTTGAGCTCTTCTAACAACTTACCCATTTTCACTGTATATAATTATTATTTTTCTTTTTACTTTTTTTTTTTTTTTTTTTTACACTTTATTAGTCAAATAAGTTTTATTTACACTTCTGACACCAATGTAACGTGCGCTTAGTTCGCAAAAATAAAACTTCACTTTTATTTATTTATTTCTACCACTTTATTCAGTATTTATACTTTATTCGAACTCAACTCGACTATTGGACTATCACTGGTTAACAACACTTCACTCTTAACTTTATCACTCTATAATCAAAACTGACTGCTCGTTGCGTCAGCGGTCCTATTTATATAGAACAACACTCATCTAGAGCGTTCCAGTTTCTTCTCCATGGTTTCCACATTTGCTGTCAAAAATCTCTACACTCACACACACTGGCTTACAAGCAATGCCTGTCATTTTATACCATTCCATTATAGTGTTGCCAGTTGTGTTTTAGGTTGAACGTTTTCGATTAGGAAATTGGTATAAATGTTGGGTGTTCATTACAGTATTTTATGCACACTGTATTTTATGCACAGGGCAAATGGCTTTAAAATTTACTGTATTTTATGCACACTGTATTTTATGCATAGGGCAAATGGCTTTGAAATTGGCTGCGTTCTGACGCACCATCTGAACTTAAGTTGCTATCTGTCAGATTATGAACGACCATCTAACAAGAAACGTAAATTTTTTTTTTTACTCAAAAACATCTTATTTACTTGTCGATTTTACTTCGATTAGTTGTGGCAACGTCGTCGTCTCCCTTATAGTTGTACCAGTAACGTTGCATTTTATAAAACAAAAATAAAAACAAGGACACACAATTTCATCCACTTAGGAGAACACATTCAAGGGGAGTTTTTATTGCTTCTTTAATTTTGTTATTGCAATTAAACTAAAAAAAACAAAGGGCAAATTACACAAATTTTATAAATAGAACACAAGAACTCTTCACAGAAGATATTTGTACAAGTTTTGATTTTAACCGTGAGGGAATACCGTTTATGTTTATGCACTTCACAACCAAACACGATAAAGTTTGAATAGCAAGTGAAAAAAACATATGTTTTGACAAGTAGAATCTGAAATTCAGATTTTCAGCCAAGATTTTTCATCTGAAAATCTATGTTCGAAAATCTGAAAATCTAAATTCGAAAATCTGAAAATCTGAATTGTCAGCTGAACTTTTGTATGGAAAACTGACAGCAACTTAAGTTAAGATTTTCGAAGATGGTGCGTCAGAACGCAGCCATTGACTTTAATATGTGCACAGGCAAATGGCTTTAAATTTACTTCGTTTTGTGCGCAGTGCAATGGCTTTTAAATTTTTCTTTAATACATATATGCACAGGCAAATGGCTTTAAAATTTACTTCGTTTTGTGCACAGTGCAATGGCTTTTAAATTTTTCTTTAATACATATATGCACAGGCAAATGGCTTTAAAATTTACTTCGTTTTGTGCACAGTGCAATGGCTTTTAAATTTTTCTCTAATACATATATGCACAGGCAAATGGCTTTAAAATTTTTACTTCAATATGGGCACGGGCTAATGGCGACAAAATTTACTTCGTTTTGTGCACAGTGCAATGGCTTTTAAATTTTTCTTAGTACATAAATGCACAGGCAAATGGCTTTAAAAAATTTATTTTCTTCTATGCAACGTTCAAAAGACTACAAGACTTACATGTTCTATGAATATGTCTTACATAAACTTAGCGTTGTTAAGTGTGGCAGGAACCTGGCGTCTTCGTGGTCTTCTTGGGCAAATTTTGGCGATGGCGGCATGAGTCTTCTTGTTACAATTTTAGCTATGGCGGCATGTGGTTTTCTTGCTAAAAATTTAGCGATGGCGGCGTGAATATTTTTGTTAAAATTTTAGCTATGGCGGCATGTGGTTTTCTTGCTAAAATTCTAGCTATGGCGGCATGGATATTTTCTTTTAAAAGTTTTAGCTATGGCGGCATGTGTATTTTTTTTTTAAATTTTAGTTATGGCGGCATGGATATTTTCTTTTAAAAGTTTTAGCTATGGCGGCATGTGTATTTTCTTTTAAAAGTTTTAGCTATGGCGGCATGGATCTTGGTTTTTATATAGCAGGTATTTAATTTTCGAACACACGAAACAAATTTTTAAAAATGTAAACGACTGGCGAAATTTGTCTTGATCTCTTTTAGTTGTTGAATAAAAAACATTTCGCGTTACTTTATTATTATAAAAACATCGATTTATTTTGTACGTAGAACAAATTACATTTTACATTCTCTTTGTAGGATTACATTTTTTTTATATGGTTATTGTGGGGTGGTTTAAAAATTTGTTTTCTTTCCTGCCATATTCACCCAATGATATTTTATATAAGACTGACTAAATGAACAAACGAATCGACTCTGCCCTTCTCACTGTCAAAAATTTACGAATAGAACGAGCACTGTGATTGGCTAACCAATAACAAGCAAACACGTCGTTGCAAGTGCCCTCTGTGTCGACTAGCGACAATTTTTCTTAAGGACTGATTACATCGACGCCGACAGGTGGTGTGAGCATTTATAATCCATGCCGAAGAATTAAAGGTTGGGGGATAAACCAATCAATAACGAGCTCTTCTGGATGCTTGGCAGGGTCCAGAATAGACTAGCCTTACCCCGGTACACGGCTCTGCCGGGGCTGACCTTTTCCTTCCGTAGTTAAGCCTTGCGCAAACCAATGCGGTGAGTGCGTGCGATGCGATTGCGATAAGTCAAATCCCTATATAATCTTATGGACGTTTGACTTAATGCATAGGGATTTGACTTATCGCAATCGCATCGCACGCACTCACCGCATTGGTTTGCGCAAGGCTTTACTCGTGGGACTTTCTATGGAATTTTTAAAAACTAACAAACAAACAAACAAACAAACAAACAGACAAAAAAACGAACAAAAAGACAAAAAAGAAAACTGGGGGGAGGCAACGAAAGTTGTACACATTCTCCGATTTGGCTGAAAAGTCGAAGCAGGAATGTGAACCAACGGGCATGTTACAGCTACGGCGAGCAGTGCCCGTAAAATAAACTCAACACACGCCAGACCAGCCTATGTTTTTGAACTTGCCAACGCTGATGAAGTTCACTCCGTTATGTCCGCTACCAAAAATCTGTCGAACACGCAAATATCTATTAATAAGGACCTAACGTCGAGCGAAAGGACAGAGCAGTATCACCTTCGTCAGATTAAAAGAGGTCTTCTAAAAAGTGACAGGAACTTGCGGGTCGAAATCAAACGCTGGACTCTTACTGTAGGTGGACGTAGGCGGTTCAAATGCAACAAAGATGGTGTTATAAGAGCCTTTAATGAAAGTGACAGAGTATTTCTTCAACAACACTTAGAAATAGATTCTAATTACTCTGTAGTACTCGATACCCATTCAAACACGCAACAATCTAAAGACAACGTAACAAACAAACAAAATTAGCAATTGAAAGTCTGTCAGGTCTTATCGTATAATGTAGCTGGTCTTGTGAATAAAAATTTTTTATGTAACAATTTTTTCTAATATGTTTGTGAATTTGATATTTTCTTTTTATATGAGACATTTGTCTTATCTGAGCATACACAAAATTATGAAATTTATTTTAAAGGTTTTAAATTATTTTGGGTTCCTGCAATAAAAACTCAAAACTTCGGCAGAGCTAGTGGAGGGTGCTTATTTGGATTTCGTAAAAGCATTGAAACTACGTACCAGCTTAAATTTCTGAATTCACATAATACTGTTTTTTTGAGAGGAAACTTTTCTGGATCTGTTCTAAATTTAATACCAAACTACCTTAATTGTAATCACTGGGTTCGTGACTTCGAAAATTTGAAATCTTTCTTTGATGAATTTGAATCAAATAATTTCATTATCATGGGGGATCTCAATGTTAGAACGGGAGCAAAGGGAACTATTGATGCAATAACATCTTCATCTTCTATAAGCGAAGTGCGGAGTTCAAAGGATGCTGTAAGTGACAGTAGCGCCAACAAGTTTAATGATTTTTTAGAGGACATCGGTGCATTCATTCTGAATGGAAGGGGTTTTAATGATAAAACGGGCGAGTATACGTTTGTGTCAAACAGAGGTTCGTCAGTTGTAGACTATTGCTGCCCGTCATACACTGCTTTGGAAATAATCGACAACTTTTCGGTAGGATGTACAACATTTTCGGATCACATGCCACTAGTTTTGGATATAAAAGCATCTCAAGTTACTTCCGGACAATCTGTAACACACCTTCTCCCCAGGCTTAAATGGTCACACAATAGAAGTGCCGAATACTTACAAAAAACTCATGATATAACTACTGAAAACATCATGCCAAATAACAACATTGAGACACGATGCCTCGCCTTAAAGGAATGTATCTACAAAGCGCATGGAAATTCTAGTTCAGCCAATATTAAGTTTGAAAAAAAGAAACCGTGGTATGACATTGATTGTCACATGAGTAGGAAAGCATCACTTAAACTACTTAAGATTTATAGAAAATTCAACCTCGACGCATGCAGAAAAAACTATTGTGAAGCAAACCGGAAGTATAAAGTCTTATGTAAAGAGAAGCAACGATTGTACTATCAAAGTATTGCAAGCCAACTTTCTAGTATCAACTCTGCAAAGGACTGGTGGAAACTTGCAAAGGAAATTCGTGGTAGTTCTACGAGTGCTATACCTCAAATCACGGCTATCGATTTCATGTCCCACTTTGAAAGTGCCCTTAACTATGATGGTACACAAAATAGTGTGCTTATCCAAAATACGCCTTCTGTTTTTATCGCCGAACTTGATAGCTCATTTGAACTACAAGAACTCAATTTGGTTATAACTTCTGCAAAGGATAACAAAGCTCCGGGTATAGATGGTATACCCTATGAATTTTATAAATATGCTAGTGTCAGTCTTATTACCGAAGTACATGCTTTTTTCAACGAAATTTTCGAAACTGAAACGTTACCTTCCTCTTTCAAAAAATCAATTATTTACCCGCTTTTCAAAAAGGGTGATGCAAAAATTGTATCCAACTACCGAGGACTTTCGTTTTTAGATACCCTTTATAAGTTATTCACCACTTTAATCTTAAACCGCCTAACAACCTGGATCGAGAACAATAATATACTCAACGAATACCAAGCCGCTTATCGAAACAACTATAGCACCATCGATCAGATCTACAATCTTTCATGCCTGATTCAAATACAACTAAGTCAGAAAAAAAAACTGTATGCATGGTTTGTAGATTTGAAAGCGGCCTTTGACAGCATCAACCGTCAAGCCCTGTTTCACAAGCTAGCTGCTTTAGGTATATCGTCAAAAATGATTTCAATTATGAAACTTTTCTATCAGGATACAGTCGCAGCAGTTTGGGATGGACATAATGCATCAAATTTCTTCAGCACGAGCAAAGGTGTTAAACAAGGATGTGTATTAAGTGCTTTATTGTTTATCCTGTTTTTAAATGACCTGCACTCTGAACTTCCCATCGGAATATTTTTGGAAGGACTTGGAATAAACGTTTTTTTGTATGCCGATGACATTGTGCTCTTAGCTGACAGTCCCAACAAGCTGCAGACTATCATCAATAAGTTCAGCACCTATTGCCAAAAATGGAATCTCGAAGTTAATTTAGACAAGTCTGAGATTGTTATATTTAGAAATGGAGGTCGCAGAGCAGCCAGTGAAGCATGGTACTTTAACGAAGCAGAAATCAAAATAACAAACCAATACAAGTATCTTGGCGTCATATTTACTTACAATATGTCATGGTACAAGGAGTACACTCAAGTTGAAAAACTTCAAAGGTTCTTCGTCAAAAGGTGTTTCAACTTGCCTGATAATACACCAAACTATGTAGTAAATATCGAAACTGGTCTGTCCAAAGCATTTGTCACAACACTGAATGCTCATTTCGGATACATACGAAAAACTATATGTCTTCCTCGTAGTAGATTGCCCCATATACTCACTGTGGCAGTACTTCAAAAAAATATTTATTGGGCCCGAGAATGGTCAAGCCTTTTCCAAGAAAACGGAATGACTTTCACCGTCAATGCCAACAACCACGAATGGAAAAATGTTCACAACACGCTTTTGGAAAAGCTTAAGGAAAATCTATGGAAGTCGTTTACCGATCGTGCTCTTCTATCTCAATTCCATGACGAATACTGTAACTTATCCTTCACTGATGTACCCAATTACTTTGATGACTCAAATTCACGAGAAATGATAAACCTTATATTAAAAGCCCGATGCGGGTTACTGAATTTGAATGCAAGGGCGTTTTGCAACGATTCTATCGGACTTTGCACGATGTGCAACCTTGATTCAACTGAGAACACGTACCACTTCGTTAGTATTTGTCCTATTTTCAAAACTTACCGCAGAATATATCTGGGAGCTGAGACGATTGATCATGCAGAATTTCTCAATATACTGAACGGAAAATGTTACTTAAAACTTTATAAATTCTTAAAACATGCTCTAAATTATCGAAACTTAATTGTAAATGAATATAATTGAACTGAATCAAACCTTAAATTCAAACTAAGTCATAATTTAAATCTTGAAATTTTTTAACCTGACAGACAACTTTAATAAGTTATTGTCTTAATTAATTTTGTAAACCAGCATTATCTTGTTTTTATAACTATTTTTTCGAAAAAATAAAATTATTTTATCTATCTTATCTTTATCTATCTATCAAGACAGGACGAGATGAAACTTACAAAGAGGGGAAATGGAGGGGTGATCAACGACTCCGTCTCCACCTTGAATGCCCTTAAAATAAAGGACACGGGGAGGGCCGTTCAGACTGGCAGGGTTGGAGAGGCGATTAGCAACCCTACCTCTGCGGGTCGGTACGTACCCTCGTCGAGCACAATGAATCCTCCAATTGGTGGAGCGGGAGAGGTGGTTAACAACTCCAGCTCAACCAAGGGGGGCACTCAGATCAAAAAAACGCCCGCTCAGATACGTCGCCAAGCCAGAAGGGTAATTGAAACGTTGGGTGGTAAACCCGCAGTGGAGAGAACCCCGGGTGAGGTTGAAAAATTGAAGTGGGCAAGTGAAATTGCAGAAGAGACCAGCCAAGACTCAACGTCGAAGCGATACAGGTCGTTTGAGGTTGAAAAACCTCAACCAAAAAAGCCAAGAGTCGGGGTTAGCGTTCCATCGACACTGGTGCCGGGGCAATCCTTTGGTGACGTGGTAAAGGGACAGATTGTTGTCGCGGTCATCGACGGAAGCAATATGGATGGAAACATCTCTGCCGACAGGTGGGCGGACGTCAAGGCTCACCTCGCTTTCAGGTTTATACCTGTTATCGAGGCGAATCCGGGACCCCTCCCAGGAATTAGCGACGCTGGCTGGCATCAAAACCGCGTCAAGCTGATCGCCTGCCAAGACCAGAGATCACTTCACCTATATAAACTTGCTGTCAGCGGTTTAGGTCAGATCTGGCCAGGTGCTAAGCTAGAGGTTGTGGCAAGGGAAGATATCCCAAGCAGACCGAAAGCTCGTGCCTTGGTACTGGCCCTTCATGAATCGCGTGAGATGGTTCTCCAGTTGATTAAATACAGCAACCCGGATCTGTCCACTCACGATTGGACGGTTCCGGTGATTGAAAAAGAGTTGGTGGGTCGTTATCGGTTGGCTCTTATCATCCTGAATAAGGAGTCATTAGAACCCCTGGCGGCACGCGGGGGTGTTATTCAGTACGGCTTTGACAGCCTATTGTTGAAAATATACAAAAAAAGATGAGGACGCTGCAAAGCTTCCAAAGCAAGCGGCTGAATCCGAAGCCAAGGAGTCCACTGCGGGCGTCGAATCTTCCATCATGAAGACCGACGCACGCGGCAAGTTGCTCTGATTCTTTGGGACAGCTGTCTTGCTCGAAACTGGTTGAAAAGACTACAATAATAGTGTCTGATCAAGACGCAACTGATAACAAATCGTCCGATAAGGACGACAACAACAAAGGTGGATTCTTAGACTCCGACGATGAAATGCTTGTGGTTCTCCTTTCTGAGGATGAGTTGCTAGACTCCGCCTCAGATATGGAGGACCTTAATGCTACAGTGTTGGAGATTAAGCTGGATGATTGTAGCAATGCTGCAGATACTCCAGATTAATCTCCAACACTCCATCAAAGCCTCGGCCGGACTCCTTCTCCGACTAAGCAAGTCCGGCGAGGATATAGTCCTGATCCAGGAACCATGGATTAATAAATCCGTGGTAAAAGGACTCAGGACGAAAGATTATTCTCTGCTGTATGTGACGGACAAAGGTGAACCAAGATCCTGCATACTGGCAAAGAAAACACTTAACGTATTTTTACTACCTAATTACAGCAATTGCGACACCACAACAGTAAAACTGCAGACCAACAGTGGGACTTACTGGCTCACGTCCGCCTATCTTTGCCATGACCAACCGGGGCCGCTACCAGGAGAGACGCTCGAGCGCGTAATAAAAAACGCAACAAAGCTCAAAGCGGATCTCATAATAGGAAGTGACGTCAACGCACATCACGCAGTATGGGGGAGTACGGACGTAAATGAAAGGGGTAAGTCTCTTTTTAATTTTATACTAAGTACTAACCTTCTTATCTGCAATATCGGTAACGAACCAACCTTTGTTACAAAAAACAGACAAGAGGTTTTAGATGTTACCTTTGTATCTCAATCAATCTATAACAAGATTAAAAATTGGGATACATCCAATTTAGTCTAACAGATGACACACCAAAACCCATAGGCTTCCGTAATTATAGGAAAACTGACTGGGTAAAATTCAGGGAAATCTTCAAACATTGTTACAACTACAATGACAATAGCTTCCATTCAAACCCCAAGGATCTTGGCAGCAAAGTCGACGATCTAACTAGTGCTCTTAACAATGCCTTGTGTAACTCCTGTCCTCTTACCATAGTAAGAGGGAAGAAGAAACCACACTGGTGGACCAAAGAGCTAGAACCGCTCAAGAAAAGTTGTGCGAAGCTTTTCAATCGAGCCAAATCTTCCAGAAATCCCATAGACTGGGATCTATATAAGGAATCCCTTAGGATTTACAAAAAGAGGTTACGAATAAGCAAAAGATCCTCTTGGAAAGAATTCTGCAATAAAATTCAAGACTCCTCAGAGGCATCTAGACTTAGGAAAATCCTATCACCGAGTCCAAACATGCCAAGAAAACGGCAACTGGACCAACTCATATGAAGAAACATTAAACTTACTACTGGATACTCATTTCCCTGGTAGCTCGTTGACAATAACAGACGAGGAGCACTTGCCTCGACTCGCAAACCAATCAGGTAAAGGTCTTCAGCCGTATCTATAAAGAACTTTTAATCATTGATTAGACTTAATTGCCCTTTAAGTTACACTTAAGTAACGAATCCGTATCGATAATCAAATTTCACATTTAAGTAACCTTGCTAAGAGCCCTCTCAACTTAAATGCCAATAATGACGTTTAAAGGTCTCTTAAATCCAAATTAAAAATTCATTCTGACGTTTCGGGAAAATCGGTGTCAATTTCGCTCTGTTGTTTAGGTAATCACCCCGATTATAGAATCCGATAAATGGACTGCGGAAGCGATCCGCACGAGTTTTGACTTTTGTGCTATTATCGAATCCGTAATGAATCCGACGGTGTGAAAGTGAAAAATTGTGGATAATACAGGTTAAAAACAGGCGTATTACCGAATCCGTTGCTCATCCGCACTCCATACAACTTTTAACGTTTCTCATCCGCACCAAAATTGTTGCGGATATTTAAAAGTGAATGTTAATTCTTGTTGATTTTCAAATAATTCCATTAAAAGCTGTGAATGAGGCGTTTACGCTTCGACTTTTTACAGTAGGCACATCAGCTGCCCCTGAAGGAATTGAGTTAACAATTAAGATGCAGATTAATTCGATCTGAGGTACTCAACATTTTAGACCCACACTCGAGCTTAAAAAAAAAAAAATAAAAAAAAAACAATCTCATCATCTTTATTTTTCTTATCCCAGGAGGAGAAGGACTCATTTCCCCATGAAAACTGTTACACAATTATGCACGGTCTTACGACAACGAATGCATCCGAATTGCATCTGAGACGATGACGATTCTGGCTTTCGCAAAAGTACTTTTTTCTCCACGTTGCGTCGTGCTCCCTTATTGGAAGAATAATAGTAATTTAACAATTCTGTTGTGGAAAATATATCCAAAGTAGTACATAATTATGACGAGTACACAATAATAATAGTTGTTTGACGTTCCTTTTAAATTTCCATCCCGTGAGACAATCGCTATTACATGTTCAATTTTGACGGCTCACGTCTCAAATTTGACAATTCTTCATTTCTCTTTCAATCCTTTTCTTGTTGTCACTTTATAAATAAAGTTTTTTGCCATGATAATTTCATTTCAAAACGTTAAAGTAAACTTTCAAACTATTAACTAGGTGTTTTAATTGTTATTTTGATTATTTTTCAGCACAATGGCTGTTCGCTATGAACTTTGTATTGGCCTCAATCGAGGACACAAAACAACCAAAGTAAGGAATGTTAAATACACCGGTGACAAGAAAGCCAAGGGACTGCGTGGTTCTCGTCTAAAGAACGTAAGTTATAATTCTTTCTAGACAGTATATTTTAGAGTATTTTGGAATATTTTCCAATGATGATCCATAAACCATTCACAGACAACCATAACAGTTTTTGTCGTTAGGTGGCTGCTTCCCAATATTCTTTTGGGGAGTTTAAGCCTTTCAACAAGACTATGGACACTGGTTATATACTGGCACTGAGAAAATTTGTATAAAATTCAAAAATCAATTTTAATTTTTTCGCCATGGTCTAAAATTTATTTTGGTTTTGTTTCAGATTCAAACACGTCATACCAGATTCATGCGGGATCTTGTTCGCGAGGTGGTCGGCCATGCTCCTTATGAGAAGAGAACCATGGAATTGTTGAAAGTTTCCAAGGATAAGCGTGCTTTGAAATTCTTGAAGCGACGATTGGGAACACACATTCGCGCCAAGAGGAAGCGTGAAGAACTTTCCAACATCCTCACTCAAATGAGGAAGACTCAAGCTCATGCTAAGTAATTTTTTTTTGAAAACCTAACGTAAAATAAAAGAGTTAAAAACAATGAGTTTGTGTTGTTTTTTGTTTGGTACATGTGCTAAAAAAAGCAGTTGTCGCAGACTATCGAATTCATTTTTTAAATTTTAGGAATTTTTTTTTTGCGTCATGTTGAGTAAATCACAAACTTTCTATCGGCCGATAGTTTGATCGGGCTTATAATCAGTGTAAGATGTATGCAAGTCCGCATAATACAACGATTTGGTATCGGCCGATAAATAAGTTTGATGGGATTCACGATTACCTTCAAACTCCGCCAACCCGACTATCTATTTGGCGTAGTGTGCGCGCTAACAGCCCAGCTCGACCGAACTGACGGCCGATAGAAAGTTTGTGGTTTGCGGGGGCCCTTAATTGTTCTTTATATCAAAGTAGGTCTTCTTCAGTACATGAAGCCTTGTCGTGCCTGTAGAAAAGAGCACCGGATTAGGAAGTAAGCAACTTGTGTTTGTAGCTAGTAGATAGGATTACCTAATATGGCTTTAAGTTATATTCACAACACTTCATTCAATTGGGATGTACTATAGGCGTACAAGACGATCTACAGTTAGATCTACTTTTACTCATACGATTAAGAGTACCGAATCAAACGTTCGACTGGGAACGAATGTTTCAGCGTTCGACTGGTCACGAACGTTTTATTGAACCTTGTTTATTGGGTTATTATTGTAATGAACACCCAACATTTATACCAATTTCCTAATCGAAAAGGTTCAACCGAAAACACAACTGGCAACACTATAATGGAATGGTATAAAATGACAGGCATTGCTTGTAAGCCAGTGTGTGTGAGTGTAGAGATTTTTGACAGCAAATGTGGAAACCATGGAGAAGAAACTGGAACGCTCTAGATGAGTGTTGTTCTATATAAATAGGACCGCTGACGCAACGAGCAGTCAGTTCTGATTATAGAGTGATAAAGTTAAGAGTGAATTGTTGTGAACAAGTGATAGTCCAAAAGTCAGCAGCAGAACAGGCTTCTCATGGAGTACATCGACTTAGAGAGGCCATAGTCGAAGAATGCTCGTGCCAAAGATCAGAAATACAAAAGAACCAGCGGAGTGGACCAGTAAGATGTTGGAACTGCAACAAGACCGGGCACTTACAGCGTCAATGCCGGCTACCACCAAACAAAACCGGTTGTCAACATTGTGGAAGCAAGAGATCCAACCCAGAGCAAGGTAACAACAACACCAGCGTTGCCTATCAGCCCGTTTCCCATCAGGGAAACGAGTAAGAACCAACTTCGAGGGGCAGAGGCTGGTTTCTTGTATCGATGGCCCCAAAACCACCATCCAGGTCTCCCAGACCAAACGCGACAACAAAAGTCTGACTGTGGAGACTACTATTAACGGGAACAAACATGTGGCTACCATTGACACCGGTGCCACAGCATCCATAGTACGTCGAGACCTGGTAAAGATGACGTGGCTCCATAACACCAATAGCTACCGTCTAAGAACCGCAACGGGAGAAGCAGCAAGAGTATATGGAGAAGTGTGTCTTAAGATCCGACTGGCCGATCTAGTGTTTACTCATCAATTCCTGGTGGCAGATATATGTGACGAGTGCATCATTGGAATCGACTTTATGAAACAGCACGGAGTTATTTTGGACATCGGTAATCAGGTTTTGAAGTACCAAAATAAGGAACTTCCAATGACTTATTCGAACGAGAGTACGTCGACACTGAGGACTGTCATCACGGAAGATCTGATTCTGCCTCCTTCTTCTGAAGTGTTCGTTTGGACGAAACTGGAAGGTGAGTTTGGAAGCCTTCGATACCTAATGGTGGAACCAGACCCAGAGTGTTCCTCTCAAAGCGTCATCATTGGGAAAACACTAGTAGCACCGAAAAACAAAATGGTCCCCGTACGATTACTAAACACCAGACCGTACGATGTAAGGTTGAAGAAAGGAGAAGTCGTTGGACGTTGCGAATCGGTTGCAGCAATTACGAAGATCACAGACGAAACCCCGAGAAAAACTATAACTCCGGAGGAGCTCAAAACCATCAGAGCTAAAATACTGAATTCATCCAACCTTGATCACCAACAAACAAAGATGGCTGAAAATCTCCTACAAGAGTACACTGACATCTTCGCATCGGCAAAAGGGCAATATGGTAGGACACAGTTGGTGCAGCATCGCATCAACACAGGAGATGCAAGACCGATTCGTCAGCCCGCAAGACGCCTTCCACTGGCCAAACAAGGTGAGGTTGAGGAAATGATAACAACAATGAAGAAGGACGGTCTTATCGAAAATTCCAAAAGTCCTTGGGCGTCACCAGTGGTTCTAGTGAAAAAGAAAGACGGAAGTACTCGTTTTTGTGTGGACTACCGAAGGCTGAACGATGTGACTAAGAAGGACAGCTATCCTCTGCCGAGAATCAGTGATACCCTGGATGCCATGGAGGGAGCCCAGTGGTTTTCGACGCTGGACTTGAAGAGTGGATATTGGCAAGTTGACATCCACCCTGATGATCGGGAAAAGACGGCGTTTTCGACAGGTAATGGGCTCTGGCAGTTTAAAGTTATGCCGTTTGGGCTATGCAACGCTCCGGCAACATTCGAGCGTTTGATGGAGTGCGTTCTTCAAGGACTGACGTGGAAAGCGTGCCTTGTCTACTTGGACGATGTCATTGTTTACGGGAAAACATTTGACCAACATTGCAAGAACCTAAAAGCCGTGTTTCAGAGACTTCGAGAGGCTAACCTTAAACTGAATCCGGAAAAATGTGCACTTTTCAAAACCGAAGTTAAGTATTTGGGACACATCATTTCTTCCCAAGGAGTGAAGACTGATCCTGAAAAAGTTGACTCCGTCAAAAATTGGCCAACACCACAGGACAAACATCAACTCCGAAGCTTTCTTGGTCTTGCCACATATTACCGACGTTTCGTTAAGAACTTTGCTGGAGTTGCAAAGAGTTTGCATCAGCTCACCGAAAAAGGGAAGCAGTTCAAATGGTCAGGTGAGTGTGAAAAATCTTTTCAGGAACTCAAATACCGCCTCTGTAACGCTCCAGTGCTGGCACATCCAACACCTGGCAAAACATTCATCATCGACGCAGATGCAAGCAACGTTGGAATCGGGGCGGTACTATCCCAAGTGCATGATGGCGAAGAGAAAGTGGTGGCATATTATAGTAAGGTCCTCTCGAAGCCTGAAAGAAACTACTGCGTGACCAGAAGGGAACTGCTGGCTCTTATCTTGGCAACAAAGCACTTCCATAAGTACATCTATGGACAGAAATTCCTTCTGCGGACAGACCATGGTGCTCTGAACTGGCTGTTGAACTTCAAAAATCCAGAAGGTCAAGTCGCAAGGTGGATAGAAAGACTGCAGACTTATGACTACCAGATTCAACACCGCAGAGGAAAGCTGCACTCCAACGCCGACGCATTGTCCCGAAGACCTTGCAAAGAGGATTGCAACCATTGTAGGCGACAAGAAAACAAAGAAAATATTACCGCTCAGCGACTAAGAGCTGACCCCATATGCGGATGGAGCAATGAGGAAGTGAGGACCGCTCAACAGGAGGATCCAGATATCGAACCCATTCTCGCATGGAAAGAAAATGAAGAGAAACCTGAATGGGGAGACATTTCTGACCGGAGTCCAGTTCTCAAAGCCTATTGGGCACAGTGGGACTCACTATATGTGCAAGAAGGTGTCCTCAGGCGAAGATGGGAGTCCGTTGACGGTAAATCATATGTGATGCAGCTGATCATACCGCAATCGAAAGTCAGTGAAGTTCTTCGGGAGATGCACGACGGACCTTCTGGAGGTCACCTGGGAGTTAACAAAACACTGGAGAAGGTGCGACATCGGTTCTACTGGTTACATGCTAGAGACGACGTGGAGAAGTGGTGCCGAACATGTGACAAGTGTGCTGCAACCAAAGGACCTGGTAGGAAGATTCAAGGTAAGATGCATCAGTACAACGTTGGATCGCCTTTTGAGAGGATTGCAGTAGATGTGGCTGGGCCTTTTCCAGAGACCAACGCTGGAAACAAGTACATTCTGGTTGTAATGGACTATTTTAGCAAATGGCCTGAGGCGTATGCCATCCCAAATCAAGAAGCCAAAACGGTAGTCGACCAGATTGTGTTTAACTGGGTAAGTAGGTTTGGCGTACCTATGGAACTCCATTCCGACCAAGGGAGGAACTTCGAGTCAAACATCTTCCAAGGAGTGTGCGGACTACTTGGCATCAAGAAGACCAGAACCACACCGCTTCATCCACAATCTGATGGGATGGTTGAAAGATTCAACCGGACCTTGAAAGAACACCTCACCAAGGTCGTAGGCGACTACCAAAGAGACTGGGATAGGCACGTACCGCTATTCCTGATGGCCTATAGAAGTGCAGTACATAGCTCGACAGGACAAACACCATCTGACATCCTGTTCGGGAAAACCATGCGGCTGCCCAGCGAACTTAAATTTGGATGCCCCACAGAGGAGCCACAGGACACGAACGAGTATGTGGATGACCTCAAGGAGAGACTCGCTGACATCCATAAAAGAACAAGGGAACGGATGAAAACCTACAGCGACCGGATGAAGACACGGTACGACACAAAAGTGACAACGGCAGGATTCCAAGCAGGAGATCGTGTGTGGCTTTATAATCCTCATCGTCAAAAGGGATTGTCACCGAAACTTCAGCAGAACTGGGAAGGTCCTTATACTGTTGTCACGAGGATTAACGACGTGGTTTACCGCATCCAAAGAGGATTAAGAGGCAAGTTAAAAGTAGTTCATTGTGACCGGCTGCATCGATATAGTGGCGAGGCTGCAGATGGAATTATTCGGGACGAACAATCTTAAGGAGGGGGCAGTGTAATGAACACCCAACATTTATACCAATTTCCTAATCGAAAAGGTTCAACCGAAAACACAACTGGCAACACTATAATGGAATGGTATAAAATGACAGGCATTGCTTGTAAGCCAGTGTGTGTGAGTGTAGAGATTTTTGACAGCAAATGTGGAAACCATGGAGAAGAAACTGGAACGCTCTAGATGAGTGTTGTTCTATATAAATAGGACCGCTGACGCAACGAGCAGTCAGTTCTGATTATAGAGTGATAAAGTTAAGAGTGAATTGTTGTGAACAAGTGATAGTCCAAAAGTCGAGTTGAGTTCGAATAAAGTATTGATACTGAATAAAAGTGGTAGAAATAAATTAAAAAGTGAAGTTTTATTTTTGCGAACTAAGCGCACGTTACATTATCATAAGTCTTATTCCAAACTCTCAACGTCAAAAAACATCGATTTCTACAAAGCTTTTGTTTCTAAAACCTGTAACCGTTAGAAACGAAGGTTTGCAACCTCACTTCAAATTGAACGTTTGATTCGCGACTCGTAATAGGACCACAGGTTAAAATAGTTGTGAAATGCTTACTGCTCTTATAAGCGAGCTATGCAGGGCGGCTGATACTTTCTTAGCGAGTTGGTCTGCTGTTTCGTTATCTAAAACACCACAGCAAACCTTCGGCAGTTGTTAGATAAAGATAAAGGCTTGTAGTGGTAAAGTAAAGTTTTTGTTTTACGAGGCTTTTTCTTTGATATGAGATGAGCCTCATAAAACCGTGCTACTCCAGCTTGCAAGGGCATACCTTCTTTCCTATTTCTTTCTTCCCTATCCTTACTTTATTCTTCCGGTTCACTTTTCTTTTCGTTAGTTTCAGTTCTTTGTAATTTTCGATTCGATTGCTTTCCTTTGACCTCGTTTTAAATACCTATAAAGATAAAAACTTTGCGATTTTGTTTTAAACCTTACGTTTGTACGCTTCCGAAAATCTGCTTGAAATTTCACAGTTCAGATTGCTATCGTAGAGCCGTGCTGAGCGAAGTCGTAGAACAAACTTTTGGTTTGAGCAACTCCGGGGTAGTTACATTTTGCAGAGTTACTAATCTCCCAGACAATAGAGTAATACTATGGTTAACAAACCATCAATTTATTGAACAACTTTCATATATTTCTTGAAAAGTGCCCACTACCTAGATAAGAATACAAAAAATCAAGATACACATTGATTCCTTTCCTTCAAACGCTCAATTTATAATTATTCCTGTGCGCTTCGACCAATCGCATAAACTAAGCTCTCATAAGCCCCATAATGAATTGGCTTCCATGCAAATGTTCGTTCCTTCAGTGTCTTCTTGAGTTTCTGTCGGCGGGCTTGTTTTTTTCTTTCAAGCTCTTCTTCGCAAAGGTCATCTTCATCTTACATTGGATACTTCTCATCCAATTTAAGAGATATTTCATGAATTTTTTGTTCAACATCTCTATTTTCAGGTGCTGGATGTCGAGAATTTATATATTGGTTAAGTACTTTTCCATCATTTAAAAGTGTTTTGATTGGAAAGTCTCCTACAGATTTGTGAATCACTTCGATGATGTGTGGTGGTACATTAAGGTTTCCAGTTTTGATAATACTCGAATGGTGACGATGTTTAAGTTCTTCCTTGTCCAGCTTTTCATTCAGCTCTGGGTCTACCGTCACAGCTATTTTACACACATTGCGACTGTTTAATTTTACAGAAAATTGATAAATTTGAGTTGAGAGACGAATACTTGTAAGAATTTTGTTCAAATTAATCATGGCAAAATAGTTTTTAACTTAAAAATTCATTCAGTAATACTGGGATGTTTAAAGTTTTTACAGAAGAACAAGTAGTGAATAGTTGACCGCATCATTGGTGGCGGACACGGTTTACCAAAATACATCGTCTTGAGTGCCTGTTGAGAAAAACATTTTTTGAGCGAATACTGACTTCTTAAGACCAAATTTATCAAATTACCTTCTAGTAAATCTTAGGCAGGTGTAGGAAGAACAAAGTCTCGCCAAAGAATCGTAGCTTGCTCCCAAAATTTGTAGTTGAAATTTCCAAAGCCATGTTTATATAAATTTTAATTTCCAATTCTGTTTTTACAGATGGAGAATGACAAATGTCAAAACAAACCAGCTGACAAATGGTTTAGGGTAATGGTAAAGTGGTGTTGCGGATCGATATTGCAGTGCATCCGCCGGATCACAGAGTAGATAATACAGAGTATCCACTTCCACCCCTTCAACCCGAAACACCCGCAAAAAATTTTTCAACACGAATTCAATATGGCGTCCTGTTTCTAATAAAAAAATGGATTAGTGGTAAGATTCTAAACGTCAATAGAGAAGTAAAAAAAAACATGACATATCTTTGACATTTTTCATTTTAGAACAAAACTTGGAAGTCGAAACTCGAATGAAGTAATATTAAGATATTAAAGAGCCTCCTAGAGCAACTATAATCTAAAAAAGACAAGCTCAAGGCAACTAAAACCATCGAGTCTTCTTCCAATAGTGAAAAACTCTTCCTCAAAGAGTAGATTTTATTTTATTTTCGTCGCAATTTATGCAGAGAACTGAGACCCTGGCTTCACCATATTTATCAGTATCAGTTGGCCTTTGTATGGAATCTAAAATGTCAGGAACTAAAGGTTAGTTTAATTTCATTTAATCGCATCTCAGTTTAAATTTAACATAATTTTAATTCAACAGAGAAAAAACCCAAAACGGTCCTGTTGTTCTACATTTCACAAAGCCTTTTCAAAAACAAACGCCATAAACGACGTCTCGCCGGTAAAGATCAAAGAAGCGCACGAAAAACAAACCTAAAACTGTTGTTACCAATGGCCGTCCAACTCAAGAATATGTACCACCATGACTCTCGGAAACAATTGAAATTATTTCAACCGACGACGAGAAAGTAGAAGATCAGCCATCAATTCAGCAAGATGTAGAAACCAGCATAGTGCTCTCATCGGGTGATGAAGATAATATCGAAACTCAGGCAAGAATTTTTCCAATGCTAACAAGCGAAACGACAGTTCAGACAGCAGTAGGCAATGCCGTATACGAGCTTTCACTTACCCAGCTCAAAGAGAACCTGGAGACGATAACAAAGAAGAAAAAAAAGAAAAGCAGAGGAGAACGGTTCAGCAAAAGACTGAAGAACAACAACACGTCTGTGGATCTCAGCATTATCACTTTTATCAGACGACGACGAAGACAATAATCTAAATAAATCATCGGCAACAACTGCAGCGGCCCAGGTCTAACAACAACTGTTATTGTTGAGTACAAAATAAAGTTTTAAAATTGAAACGCTTTTATTGGTTAAGAACTCTGTGTTTATTTTCTCATAGAGCCGCGTTTTTTTTTTGCGTAATCGATGTCGGAACAAAGCAGTGGGTTGTCCTGCAGGCTTTGGTATGTTGACTTCGCTGATGAGAAACTCTTGAATTGTTTGACACTCTGATGTGTCGTTCCACTCGCCATGCGCTTCAGAGCCTTGGGCACAATGTACTCAGGGACATGCGACAAATGAGGCTGTATCTTGACTATTTTCAATGGTTTGTCGTGACGCAGAACTTGTAGCTCTCGATTGTTGACGGCGAAGAAGCTTTTCAGCTTCTCGTTATTGAATATTTCCGTTTTGATCTCTCGTAGACGAGCTTCATGAACTGCAATGCGTGTTATCACCCTCCGAATTGGCAGTTCTTGATGATGGCGTCCTCACTCATGTAGCCATTTTTGAGACGGTCCTCCACAGCGTCGTTGATTTTCTGGTCCGTCATGCTAACAAAGGACAATACGCAACCCTACAAGGAAATTCACAAAGTCAAATGATTTCTTGAGAAATTTTCACTTTTACTGACCTTATTCGTTCCCCTTGCTGTTCTGCCTGCTCGGTGGATGCACGAGTTTACATCCAAGGGAAAGTCAACGTTGATTACGTTCGACACGCAATGGAAATCGATTCCTCTCGATGCTTCCGATTCTGTATCGCTTTTCATTCGCCCTGGGTTCTCCAACATGTGTTCGTCGAAGGCAATGATGAAATCGTAGTTACCTTGGTCGAACTGGTTGATCGTGTGAATGCGGATTTTAGTTGGCAGTTCTGAGTTTAGAACGCACGGCTTGATGCTGAACTGCTCGAGAAACAGCTTCAGTCTGGAAATATAGAAAACCGTCAAAGAATTTGCTTTTGGATTAGAAGGATAGAAACACAGTATTTCCCAACATTGGTTAGATTGTAAGTCGTAAGAAATAAAGAAAAATTTCAAAACCAATTCGTTTGCAAAATATTGTCCAATTGTTGCCGTTCTGTGCCTAAATGCAAATAGAAAAATTTTCTACAAAATTTTGCACGCACGAAGTTGATTTGTTTTTATTTTGCTATCTTCCATTTGACATTTGACTTACCACACCAGGTGCTATCGTGTGGGGAGTTTAAGGCTATGTGCACATTGGTATATTCTGTGAAACTTAACAAAACGCCTGCATCGGTATGAAATTTTTTACTATTTTTTGTCTTTTTCAGTGAAATACTTGTCAAAATGGAAAAAAAAGTTGATTCCTGCAACTTAAATTCATTTTTCTAAATTCTAGGCTGAATGAAAATGAAAAATTATCGATTTTTTTGCAACCAAAAAAATATTTTTTGATTTTCAAACTCAACTGATTTTTATTCTCTGAAAAATCAATGGCGGCCAATGGCGGCTGTGGTAAACGTGGGTTCCCGGTCGTGGTAAACGCGGGTTCCCGGTTTGATTTTAGCTTGTAGGCAAAACGCACTACCTTGCTGCAGTGGACTCTCTGGTTATACCACAGAGTAAATAATACAGAGCATCCACTTCCACCCCTTCAGCCCGAAACACCCGCAAAAAATTTTTCAACACGAATTCAAAATGGCGATGTATTTCTTGATTAAAAATGGAGTCGTGGTGAAGTTCCAAACTTCAATAAATAAAAAAAAAACAAGATGACATTTATCTTTGACAATTGCAAAATATTGCAAAATTTTGTAATGTTTTATTTCTTGTAAGTATTTATAACTAAATTATTTCTACTCTGACGAATACATTGTACCATATCCTATAGACCAAGAATCACGAAAAAAAAACAACAACTATGTTCTCGATACCTTCGAAGAAATTTTGACTCACAGACAATGATGCCCAAAAAGTCATATCCGATGAAGCGGTTCACGTTAGTTACAAGCAAAAGTTTCTAACTAGATCATTAGATCTACTTATCACTCATGGAATAACTAAACCTGCGTTTCTGGAGTGCCCATGACTTATAACAATGGAAACAAGTAAGTTTGTTAAAACTAATTCAATTGTTGTCTAATTCTCTATTTATTACAGAACGCCTTTGAACTGAAATTACAAGATTTGAACGAAATGAATCTTCGTAACACTAACGATTTTGCTCCTCTGCTTCGACTAAACTATCCGCGTTTCACTAAACTTTTGAACTCATTCCGACGTGAATCAAACCGTATACCGAGCGAGAATCGTATCTACTACATTAGTGACAAACTGCTAAGGCTCTTCATAGGGCCTAAAAACCAACCAAGCCTGACCAAAAACTTCAAAAGATAACAGCTAAGGCTAAGGCTGTAGTATTGTTAAAGGCCAGCCAGGGAGGCGCAAGAGTTTCAGCGCCCGGTGCCTCGAAGAAACACAAATGCTTGAAGCATTACAAAAAAAAAATCAAACTACCGATTTATGTATGTTGAAAAAGTCTATATAGAGGTGGAGGCTTGTGAGTTGTTTGATGCATGTCAGTACTATGCAATAATGCGGAGTGTTGAATGTATGGCGTGATATGGCTTCTTCTACAGCACTGAAGAGTTTTAAATCACATCTAGCCATTGCTTGTGCCGCATGCAATGAAAGAAACCCCCCCAGAAAGAAACAAAAATCTAACGTGTTCAAACAACAACAATAAATTGATAATTTTTTTTTTAACTTTACTATAATGTGTATATTTCATCTGTTGATCAATAAAATTGTGTGTGTCAATAGTAGAGAAGCATATTTTTGATTCTTTTGTTGTACCGTAAGCTTCGCAGTGTATTATGCCTTGACAGCGGTGGAAGCTGTAATCTTGTAGAAGGCATCGCTTGCCGACAAAGTTGTTGTTGAATTCCCACTGGCCCTCGTCGTCGTTGTTTGCATTGTCCCATGACATCCCTTCGAATTCGTGAATCTTGCGATCTTGCTTTAGTTGAATTCAATTTTAAATTTGAAATAAAATGAAAAAATGGAGAGGATAATCTCTCTATGAAGGTTTGAAAATTAAAAAAAATGTTAAGTATGCAATGTAACTTTGCTATCAGCTAATTTTAACACGTTTCTGAAACAAAATTGTTTGTAGACAGCATTTCTGGCACCGCGACAACTACAAATGTATGGAAACGTGTAGTTCCTGTCACATCAGTGTAGAAACTGTCGTTCTGAAAAAATGTATATGATGAGAAATATTTATAATGGTGCTATAATTCTAAGGAAATCTCAAAGAAAATTTTAAACTTTATGACGATCATTTTATTATTTCGATATTGCGTGTGCTTTCATGACTGTAAAGCCCGGGATACTGTGCAAATGCCCGTCCACATGTATATTTCTTAACTTTGTAGTGAATCTGTGAATGTTGCATTAAGCAGTCTTGAAAGTTGCTATGCAATGTGGGCACTGGGGTTGCCTTGGCCCCTTATCGTGAGTAAGTTTATGCATGCGCAAATTATATGAATTTCTAAAGCGTTTATCACATATATCGCACGAGTAGTTCCTTATATCTAATTGTCTGTGCATATGTTCTGTGAGTTGTGATGAGGACTTGTGACCTTTACCACAAGGCTTACAAATAAACGGTCTCTCTCCTGTATATATACGGTGGTGGGATATTCTTTCTGTAGATGAAGCAAAACATCTATCACAAAAATCACATTTAAACGGTTTTTCACCAGTATGTCGACGAATGTGAACGATTAGATTTTGTTTGAAGGTATATTCCGATCCGCAAATATCGCATTTGTGTGGTTTCCAGCCTGGAAGATGTATTGTCCGTACTCATACCAGTCATTTCAGTTCGTGGTTCATCGGGAGACATCTCTTGACCTATACAACACAAGAAAATACATATATGCCATAAATGGGTATAAGAAATGAGAATTGATTCAAACCTACCCGTCGTGATAACCTTGTATGGTTCTTCAGACTCTAATGGTTCACTTAGACCTTAGAAATTTCATTCCCAGCAAAAATACGAATTATGCAGGTAATCGTGATTCTCCAGTAGGTCTTTGATTTGGAATCTCTGTATATCTGGTGGTACACGTAAAACCTCAATCCACATGGTCTTGCGTAGATCACGAATGGCAATATTGTAACCGAGTAGTGGCGCACCTCCATCCGACTCGGGAATACCCCATTCAAAGACATGCGCATTGGCTGCAATGACTCTTGCTTGCAATAGACCAGTTGGTGGCGATGGAACGGCTAACAAAAAAGAAGTATTGAGTTTTGTTTTGTGTGATTTGAAATTGTATAAAATGCACACATACTTGCGTGTGTTTTCAATGAAATGCTATAAGTAGAAGCTGGTGAGCTAAGGCCCACGGAGTTTTCAGCATATACCCTGAATGTGTATTCACATTTGTCTTTCAAATTTTCAACTGTGTATTGTAGACAATGAGCGTCCAACGTAACAACCTTTGTGGAATGCTCATCACGTTTGGTTTCATCAATCGAAAATTATTTTTGAACAAACTTTACGAATTTCTTTTTGGCGTCCTCGCGACGTTCAGCTTCCGCAGCTGTGTCTTCCATGTGCATGTGACTTTCTGGCCCATTTAGATTTGTTGTAGTTTTGTTTTTATTGTCTTCTCTGTCGATTATTTTTCGTATTTTTAAGATACGCTCGGCATGCAAACGTTTTTAGAAACTTTTCGACAAAAATACCGCGCACGAACCACGAACGAAGTTGGTTTGTTTTTGCTTTTCATATCTGTCATGTCATATGACCTACCACACCAGGTGCAATCGTGTGGGGAGTTTAAGGCTATGTGCACATTGGTATATTCTGTGAAACTTAACAAAACGCCTGCATCGGTATGAAATTTTTTACTAATTTTTGTCTTTTTCAGTGAAATACTTGTCAAAATGGAAAAAAAAGTTAATTACTGCAACTTAAATTCATTTTTCTAAATTCTAGGCTGTATGAAAATTAAAAATTATTGATTTTTTCGCAACCAAAAAAAATTTTTTTACTTTTCAAACTCAACTGACTTTATTCTGCGACCGCACACAATGGCGGCTGTGGTAAGTGAAGGCCGGTGTGGGCATCCGGTGCGGGCATCCGGTTTAGTTTTAGCTTGTAGGCAAAACGCACTACCTTGATGCAGTGGACTCTCTGGTTATACTCTGTGCTCTGGTTATACCACAGAGTATAACCAGAGAGTCCACTTCAGCAAGGTAGTGCGTTTTGCCTACAAGCTAAATCAAACCGGAAAACCGCACCCGGAAAACCGCACTGGCCGTCACTTACCACAGCCGCCATTGTGTGCGGTCGCAGAATAAATTCAGTTGAGTTTGAAAAGTAAAAAATTTTTTTTTGGTTGCAAAAAAATCGATAGTTTTTAATTATCATACAGCCTAGAACTTAGAAAAATGAATTTAAGTTGTAAGAGTTAACTTTTTTTTCCATTTTGACAACAAGCTAAATCAAACCGGAAAACCGCACCCGGAAAACCGCACTGGCCGTCACTTACCACAGCCGCCATTGTGTGCGGTCGCAGAATAAATTCAGTTGAGTTTGAAAAGTAAAAAATTTTTTTTTGGTTGCAAAAAAATCGATAGTTTTTAATTATCATACAGCCTAGAACTTAGAAAAATGAATTTAAGTTGTAAGAGTTAACTTTTTTTTCCATTTTGACCAGTATTTCACTGAAAAAGACAAAAATTAGTAAAATATTTCATACCGATGCAGGCGTTTTGTTAAGTTTCACAGAATATACCAATGTGCACATAGCCTTAAACTCCCCACACTCATTATGACAGACAGATAAGCAAAATAAAAACAAACCAATTTCGTTCGTGGTTCGTGAGTGCAAAGTATTTTTGTCGAAAAGTTTCTTGAAAATATTACACAATTATCATTTCCCTTAATGTTGTTCCGATATTGTTTTCCTGTCACAACTTGAATTCGTGGAATCTTTTTGATTCTTTGTACTAAGACATTGAGGAGAGTCAGACAAAGGAGAACCCGGTCGCGGATTGCCAAACGAGGCTTTGGTTTACTGCACGGAAGCGTGTTACTTTTCATTGACTTGGGGCTTGTTTTACTTGGAACACCAATGTGAAATTTCAAGTGTCCAAAGTGGATGTGCAGAGCTTCGAACAAATTTACATAAATACATGAACCCTTGTTGTCAGCTCACTTGAGACGGACCAACGCAGCAAATTCAGGAATCGGTAAATTCATCCTTAAATACTGACAGGGAGGGTAGTTTCTCAAAAAAAATTTTATAGGCATATCAATCAGTGTGCGACCTTCTCATTCTACAAATGAAAATGAACACATAAGGGTGCTGGAATACAAAAAAACATTGAGACAAAAATAAACTTCTCTGCGACGTTCTGAGCTTGAGGTAAATAGTTTAGGTGTCAGCGATGGAACAGTCCTAATTTAATTCGATCGATAAAGTACACAAACAGTCCCTTCTGGACGAAATTTATTAAGAAAGAGACAACTGTATAATGTTAAATCGTAAAAGAATAAATTCCTTGATTTTGATAGAAGCCGCCTCAGATAAGTAGTGGCAACGAAAACGAAGTAACGCGCTTAAAATTTGTTGTAAAGAAATTGTGAATTTTCATTTTGCCTTCGCCATGTTTTAAAGATTGTGCCGTTCTATACGGAGACCAAAAAAATAGAAATAAACCACCAATATATTCGAAAGTCGAGTTTTATTTCGAGCCACCGGTTCGTTTAAGGAATCGAATATTGAAGTTTATTTCAGCAAGCTACAGCCAAGAACCGACATCTTTATTTCTATTTTTTTGCTGGAAATCTTCGAATTTTGTTCGCCTGGACATCTTTAATCACAATTTTACATTTTTGATTGGAAATCACCATATTTTTTCTCGATTGGAAATTCCTTTGCTGCGATTTGGAAAGAGTTTGTCGGGTATTACGCCAAATACCCAGAACTCCATTTTCTTTGCCGCCAGAACTCCATTTTCCTTGCCGCCAGAACTCCATTTTTCTTTGCCGTTGGAAAGAGTTTTTGCGGGTATTAAGCTTCTGGTTCTGCCGGGTACATGTCGGTTACCCAAGATACGAGGAGAACGAGCAAAAGAAGTACCAAAGGCATTCCAGCATCGAGATTTCGAGAGTTTGTCACGTCCGACGACACAGCAACCAGCAGCATGCCAATGGGAAGGTCACCACCTGCTAAGGCACCGCCAGCCAGTTTGGCCACGAATTTGCCACCACCAGCCAGTTTAGCCACAAATTTGCCACCGCCAGCCAGTTTAGCCACAGATTATTTGCCACCGCCAGCCAGTTTGGCCACGAATTTGCCACCGCCAGCCAGTTTAGCCACAGATTATTTGCCACCGCCAGCCAGTTTGGCCACGAATTTGCCACCGCCAGCCAGTTTAGCCACAAATTTGCCACCGCCAGCCAGTTTAGCCACAGATTATTTGCCACCGCCAGCCAGTTTGGCCACGAATTTGCCACCGCCAGCCAGTTTAGCGCCAGCCAGTTTAGCCACGAATTTGCCACCGCCAGCCAGTTTAGCCACGAATTTGCCACCGTCAGCCAGTTTAGCCACAGATTTACCGCCGCCCACCATGTCTGTCGCCAATATGCCACCGCCCACCATGTCTGCCGCCAATTTGCCACCGCCCACCATGTCTGCCGCCAATTTGCCACCACCTGCCGGAACAACAGCCTGCGAAACCGTAAGTACTTTTACACCCTTTAATATGGTAGCAGGCGATTCAGAATCGCGTCTTAATGACTTCAACAGGAAGATTGATGAGGTTAGAATGGAATTTAGCAATCAAATTAAACAAATGCAAATATTGCTAAGCGCGACCAATAAATCCATGCAAAACATATCTATCAGCCTAGGTAATGAGCTGGCTAGATCACAAAACAATAACCAAGCTTCCACCTCCAATAGTATGCCATTTTTTTCGTTAATTAACGATTTTCAGCCAGCCACATCATTGCCACACAGCGTTTTAGGTCAGCCAGGGTCAAGCCAACAGCCAGTGCAATTATTTAACCAACCAGCACAGCCTGTATACCAATGTGTTCCAAGTATCACACCGTCACAGCCTTTAAATACACTGCAACAAATTAAGCCACCCTTAACAACGACGGTATCAGCCTTTAGTAGCCAAAATATACAACAGCCGGGGATAGTTGTCACCTCGATCCCACAACACATGCAATTAGAGCATTCAGTAACAAGCCAATTTTCGCAACAAGCAAGATTGAATGAACAAAATCAGTTTTTAGCTCCCACAGCTAACCTAGGGTCACCACATCCCTACAACGAATTGTACGATGGAATGGTACAGCAGCGTCAGAAGCGGATATATCCCCTTCCAGCGTTTACTGGAGCGCCAGAAGAATGGCAAACATTTTATGAATCTTTCCAAAGTACAACAGTGGAATTTGGGTATAAGCCATTACATAACATCATGCGATTGAGAGATGCCATCAAAGGGGAAGCAAGAGAGGTAGTCGAGGCGCTTCTGACAAATTCCAACAACGTAGATGCAATTATAACGACTCTTGGAGATATGTATGGTCGACCGGAGCAACTGATTAGAAGTCAGATTGAAAAGGTTCGAGCTGTACCACCAGTCATCGAAGGTGACCTTGCTTCTTTGGTCAATTTTGCGAACAGAATCACGAATGTGACAACCTTTTTGAAGAATGCTGAGGGTGAGCACCACATCTGCAATCCGACTTTGTTGAGCGAACTCGTTGCGAAGCTGCCTACAGCAAAGCAAATGCAATGGGCAGAGAAGTGTCTGCAGTTGCAAGGACGACCATCTATTATAGATTTCAGTCAGTGGCTGGTCAGTTTGAGAAGGTTGGCCAACATGGTTTCTGACACACTACCATCTTCTCAATCAGCTGTTAACAATAGTGCCAATCGAAGACTTCCACCACCGAATACTAATGCCGCCAGAGGTCGCCGCTTTGCCTACGTTAGTATTGCTCAACACAAATGCCTTGCTTGTGAAGGACGATGTAAGAGTCTCGGCGAATGTAATTCTTTTTCAAGGCTTTCAACTAAGGATCGTTGGTCGAAAGTAAAGAACTTAAAAATATGCTTCTGTTGTCTAAATGCTGGTCACCAAGTCAGTCAATGCCGTTCACGAAAGCAATGTGGGATTGAAGGTTGTGTATACAAACACCATCACCTGTTACATGAGATTAGAAGAGGATTCACGGAAAATACAAGAAGTATGAGTGATAATAGAGTCAGAGCTACTACAGATCGCCCAAATACTAATAACCAGCAAGAACATCGAAGCTGCCATGCTGAGAGCCATCACGGTAAAGACATTTTGTTTCAGATCTTACCCGTACAAATTTATGGTCCAAATAAAGTGATCAAGACCCATGCATTTGTGGATGATGGGGCTAACGTTACGATGATCGACGAAACTATCGCCCAAGAATTGGGAATAAAGGGCAAGCCGGATTCTCTAGTTTTACAGTGGCTAAATGACAAGACCGTGACCCAAAGATCCGAAGTGGTCGAGATCATGATAAGTGGGGTCGAAGAAGGTGCAGTTAAGTACAAGATGTCTAACGTATACACCTCTAAGAACATGTGTCTGCCGACACAAAGTTTTAGTCATGTTGAGATATTGCGAAACAAGAGCAATATTCACCTAGAAGGGTTGCCACTAAAAGAGTATAATGAGATTCAGCCGAAGATTATTATCAGCCTAGCCCACGCCTTTCTCACCGTGCCATTAGAAAGTCCACGCGCACCCTTGAGCACTGGGCCCATCGCTTCTAGAACTAGATTAGGATGGATGGTGTATGGACCGATCTCAACCAATGAACCCAACGACAAGACTCGTCGCCATGCCCTTCATTTAAGAAGAATTGAGAGCGAGAAGGAAGACATCGACAATGATTTAAACGAATTAATGCGAAGTTATTTTGAAGTTGAAACGCTAGGAGTGCGCACCGAAGCCAAGCCAGTAAAGTCCAGAGCAGAGGAGAGAGCCATGTTCCTGCTTGAGTCGACAACCAGATGTTTGAATGGACGCTATGAAATGGGACTTCTTTGGAAAGATAATTTAGCCGCATTTCCAGATAGTTACCCTCTAGCATTGAACCGCCTTAAGAATGTCGAAAAGAAGATGGCAAAGGACTCAGAATATGCCAAGGAATATATACTTAAGATGAGAGACTACCTGAAAAAGGGTTATGCGCGAAAACTGAGCGCAACCGAAGTCGAGTCCATAACACCGAGAACCTTCTATCTGCCCCACTTTGGAGTAAAGAATCCAAACAAAAAAGGGGTACGTATTGTATTCGACGCAGCCGCAGAAGTACAACAATTTTCATTAAATAAGGCATTGTTAACAGGCCCAGATCTGAACCAGTCTTTGATATCGATTTTGTTCAAATTCAGGGAAGCTCGGTATGCGGTTTGCGGCGACATCAAGGAGATGTTTAGCCAAATCAGCATAGCGAAAGGAGATCAAGACAGTCAAAGGTTTTTATGGCGAGAAGATCCAGAGAAGCCGGTAGAAGTGTATGTAATGCAAAGGGTGATATTTGGAGCTACATGTTCGCCTACAATGGCCCAGTATGCAAAGAACACAAACGCATTAAAGTTTGAAAGCGAGCATCCAAGAGCTGTGAAGGGCATTGTGGAGAGACATTACGTCGACGACTATGTGGATAGCTTTCAAAACGAAGACGAAGCAATAAAAGTTTTAAGTGAAGTCATAAAGATACATCGAGCGGCTGGTTTTGACTTATGCAACATTATATCGAACTCGAAGAAACTAATGACGTCAGCGAACAGTTTAAGAGACGTCTCAGAAGCTGTGGGAGTCGACAAAAAATTAGAAAGAGTCTTAGGACTACACTGGTTACCAGAGCCCGATGTGTTCATATTCAAGTTAAGCTTCAACAAGGTATCGTCTGCGGTTTTGAGCTTCCTGAGGAAGCCTACGAAAAGAGAGTCACTGAGTCTGACGATGTCCGTGTTTGATCCTTTTGGGTTCATAGCCGATTTCATGATCACACTAAAAGTCTTGATGCAATTCACTTGGAAGGCTGGTTTACAATGGGATGAACCATTATCAGATGAAATTTATTGCAAATGGAAAGTGTGCATTCAAGAACTTCCCCGGCTCGAGATGTTTCAAGTGCCCCGTTGGTATGAAGCTGACTTCAAAGATTGTAAGACGGACATCCATGTATTTGTAGATGCGAGTGAGGAAGCGATGGCAGTTGTGGCATACTGGAGGATAATACATAAGAATGATATAAGAGTAGTTTTCATTGCAGGCAAAAGCAGTCTCGCTCCAACACGCTTCCATACAATTCCGAAGTTGGAATTACAGGCAGCCGTAATGGGAGTGCGCTTAATGGAAGCCATTGAAAAACAACATACAATTAAAACAAATGAGCGTTGGTTTTGGAGCGATTCTCATACTGTTATACGCTGGATAAGATCTGAACACCGAAATTACAAGCAGTATGTGGCAAATCGGGTGGCAGAAATCTTGGGAGTCAGTAGGATTGAGGACTGGAGGTGGTGTCCAGGGCGTTTCAATCCTGCTGACGACGCAACAAGAGCAAAGATTCCTGTGCAATGGCAACCAGGTGGCAGGTGGGTTAGAGGACCCGCATTTTTATACGAAAACGAAACCAAATGGCCTGATGAAGCTTTGATGTGTAAGGAAGTAGACAAGAGCCCTGATGAGCTTCGAGCCAAACATGTGTTACTGGCAACACAGCAGGTTAATTGGCTAAATGGCCTTATTAATCGTTTTTCAAAGTTTCAAAGGCTTAAACGAACCATCGCCTGGATCTGTCGATTCCTGGGCAACCTTAAGAGGAAAATCACGAAACAAGAGCTGGTGAAAGGAGAGCTGGGCGCAGAAGAGGAAGAAGCAGCTGAAGGAAGACTCTGTCGTTTGGTCCAGCAGGAAGCGTTTGCAGACGAACACGCGGCTTTATCACAAAACAAATTCATCCCATCGTCAAGTAAGATTAAAACATTGAACCCATGTCTAAGCCCAGACGGAATTTTATGCGTAAATGGACGAATTAACAACGCCAGCTGCCTCTCCATCCAAGCCAAACAACCCATCATCTTACCAACGACACACACGCTCACGAGTTTATTGGTGCGATACTACCACCAAAGATTCCATCACATCAATATGGCAACAGCGATTAGCGAATCAAGGAGAAATTTCTGGATTCCATCGATCAGAAGACTTATGAATACCCAACGCATGCAATGCCAGGAATGCCGTGTCCGCCGAGTCAAGCCAATTCAGCCGCAAATGGGAATCTTGCCACCGGATCGTGTGACGCCTTATGTACGTGCCTTTACTTATACTGGGTTGGACTATTTCGGTCATATCACAATATCGATACGACGACAGAAAGAAAAGCGCTGGGTCGCGCTGTTTACCTGTTTAACTACACGTGCCATACATCTTGAGCTAGCCACAGACCTTACCAGCGACGCCTGTCTAGTGTGTATCCGGAACTTCGTCAACCGACGTGGCGTGCCAAAATTAATTCGAAGTGACAACGGGACAAATTTTGTCGGAATTCCCAAAGAACTGCAAGGAGCCCAAAGGTTCTTGGATCAAGACGTTATCAAGACCGGTCTTTCCCCGTTGGGAATTCAATGGAAATTCAACACCCCCTCGAATCCTGCTGAAGGTGGCGTCTGGGAGAGACTGGTTCAGTCGGTGAAGAAAGCTTTATATGCAATGCTCAAGGAACAATCACCTCGTCTTGAAACTTTACAAAGTTTTCTTATCGAGGCAGAAAACATCGTGAATTCCAGGCCTTTGACACATATCGCGGTAACACCTGAAGAACCTGAGCCTTTAACGCCTAACCACTTTTTACTAGGGTGTACCAACTCCACACAAACGCCAGCACCATTCGAGCCACGACTTATGTGTCTGAGGAAGCAGTGGCGGATAGCGCAAAATTTAAAAAACGGTATGTGGCACCAATGGGTCAGAGAGTATCTCCCCGAGTTAACCCGAAGGACGAAATGGTGTTTGCCCACAAAGCCCATCAGTCAAGGAAGCCTTGTGTTGGTATGTGACGTAGAAGTCCCGAGATCACAATGGAAGAGAGCAAGAGTGTTAAAACTGTACTATGGAAAGGATGGAATAGCCAGGTCAGCGGTGATAAAGACGAACTCAGGAGAATTAAGAAGACCAGTGTCAAAGTTGGCGGTCCTTGATGTCCACGTACCAGAGAATGGTGAGGCTTCCCCCTCCAGGTCAGCTCACGGGGGTGGGGATGTCAGCGATGGAACAGTCCTAATTTAATTCGATCGATAAAGTACACAAACAGTCCCTTCTGGACGAAATTTATTAAGAAAGAGACAACTGTATAATGTTAAATCGTAAAAGAATAAATTCCTTGATTTTGATAGAAGCCGCCTCAGATAAGTAGTGGCAACGAAAACGAAGTAACGCGCTTAAAATTTGTTGTAAAGAAATTGTGAATTTTCATTTTGCCTTCGCCATGTTTTAAAGATTGTGCCGTTCTATACGGATAGCAAAAAAATAGAAATAAACCACCAATATATTCGAAAGTCGAGTTTTATTTCGAGCCACCGGTTCGTTTAAGGAATCGAATATTGAAGTTTATTTCAGCAAGCTACAGCCAAGAACCGACATTAGGTTCTAGCAATAAGCAATTAAAGCGCCGCGTTGCATCGCTCCAACAAGATATTGTTTCAAAAGAACAACAGAAAACATGGATGTAGAGAGAAAGATGAGAAAAGATATCGATTCTTTGCTAACCAGAATCTCGGAACTAGAAACTAAACTGGTGGAAGCATCCTGTCATGGTAAAAATATAAATCAATATTCAAATATTCTTCTAACCTTTGTAAATTCGTTTCAGATTGGCAGTGAGGATGCATTAAGCGCTTCAGGTAGTGATAACACTCCACTACACACGACAACAAATTCTTCGCTTATCTGGAAAAGAATTCTCACACTTGCAAACACAATATGAGATCTCTCGTATTAGTTATTCTCTGCCATGCTAGAACAGATATGCATTCCAAGTCCATGTCTCAAAGAGGTAAAATTTACATACCACCCCGATGCTGAGAATGATATATATTTGTGTTGTTACTATCCAACAGGTTATTCGCACACACTTCTGTTTAAAACGGCACGAAATTTGTTCTCAGATCGAAGGTTGGATAGAAGAACTGAGCAAAGCGCAGTAAAGCGAACCCAACACCATTACATTTAACTCAAGTTTATCGTTTACATACTTGCTATCTGTGTTTTCAAAATACAAGAGAATTCTGAAAAAAAATTGTTTTTTTGTCAACAAAGTTTTGATTTTATATTTTGTAACTATACAATAATTGCTTCCAATGATGATTGGATGTTATCCAACCATTGGTGTTGATGAATATCAAAAGTGATTTTTACTATGCTACCTTATTGAATGGCAAGTGAAATAACTTTTGATCGGGAATTTTTTCAAATTTTGTTTTGATTGAAAATGTTATGATACAGCTTTGTGGTAAATATAATTTCTGACCAGGAAATATATAACTTATGGCTGCATGTCTACTCATATACATATAAAACCCAAAAAGGTAGAAAAAAATTTTCAATTTCTGTATTTTAGAAACTCTTGGTACATTTTTGGGGGTTACATCTATATTAATAGGCATACAGCCACGAAGTGTATATTTTCTGATTAGAAATTATATTTATCACAAAGACGTATCATTTTTTTTTAAATAAAATTTTTTTTTAAGAAATTTCCCATCTAAAGCCGTTTCTATTGGTTTTTATCAAAAAAAAGTAGAAAATGATAGTTTGTGAACTAAACTTTTTTGAAATATAGCTCGCATCGAAAATGTCATGATGCAACTTTGTAGTTAGTACAATAGAGACTCCGAAAATGTATAGTTCGTAACCGTAAGTGAAGCCATTCATCACCAAATGTTTTTGGTTTTTCAGATAAAGTGATCTGATTGAAAGTCGACATCAAACCATGTAGACAGTTTTTGAAAAACTTGTCACAATGAATATCTTTAAATGCCAAAATATTGTCCACATTATGCTGAGGTCATAAAGCCTTCATTTGTCTCAGTAGCACAATTATTAACCAATTGTCAACAGTTTAAGTTTCCGCTTTTTCTTAACACAAACAAAAGTGGAAACTTAAACTGTTGGCAATTGGTTAGTAATTGTGCTACAGAGACAAATGAAGGCTTTATGACCTCAGCATAACGCGGACAATATTTTGGTATTTAAAGATATTCATTGTGACAAGTTTTTCAAAAATTGTCTACATGGTTTAATGTATGCTTGAAGCAAAAAAAAATTTTCTTGAAACGTGAAATTGACACTGAAGTGCTTTCGGTGAATAATTTTTTTGTTTGGAAATAACAACGCTTCACGAACACAAAACACATATCTTAGAGATTAAATCAAATGAAATGTAGATATTTTGGTTAAAGTGGAACAAGAAAAACATAAAAGCCACACTTAAAGATTCAAATTAACGTTTACTTTTATTGTCAATACTGACGATTTATAATTAGAATTTTTCAGACTGGTTTTAGGATAACATTTTCAAGTATTTCGATGTTTGCCTTTTTTGCCTGCACTTTAACATCCTCTTTTGGGCTAGAATCAGCAGCAGGATTCTCCGAGATAGTCGAATCTAACGAAATGTGAGAAGCTTCACCTAAGGCCAAACTGTTGTTTATTTCTATTTGCTGAATATCGTGTTGTCAATGGAATGGCTTGGTAATGTTGTCCAACCATGTGATGTAAACCCCGGTTTACATAGCTGAACTGTGGAACAAGGCTGTCGGTTCTGGTCATTGTAGTTGGATCCAGGTCGAACAGCGACGCTATCTCAGAATAACAGAAACCAAACGAAATTGTTCATGTTTCGATTTATCTGCACGAAAAAAGGAAAAAGAACTATTTTGACTTTCGTAAAACAATATGGGAATGATGTAAATACCGACAATTTCCAATATAAGTTTGAAATACCTACAATAAAACTGAAAATAATTTTGCAGTATTTTGCAATTGTCAAAGGCAAGTGTCATCTTGTTTTTTTTTTATTTGTTGAAGTTTGGAAATCTACCACGACTCCATTTTTAATCAAGAAATAGGACGCCATATTGAATTCGTGTTGAAAAATTTTTTGCGTGTGTTTCGGGTTGAAGGGGTGGAAGTGGATACTCTGTATTATCTACTCTGTGCGCCGGATTCAATAATTGAAATCAATGCGGATGCGGATGCCTTGCGGATCGGATGAAATCCGCGGGAATAGATTATTGCGGATTCCATAATCGACATGAATATAATTTCTAAAAAGAAACTTATTTTAAAACCAAAATATGGAAGATTTTCTTCTTGATTTAAATGTTTTTAATGTGCTAAGTTCACGTAGAAGTGCAAGGGCACCAAAATTCGGATCGACAGCGTTGCACTACGCTGTAAAGTACCATAATAAGCTTGCAGTTCAGGAGCTTCTCAAAAGTGGAGCTTACATTGGATCAAGGAGCAAGTTTAACGACATTCCCATTGATGAAATGGACCCAGACCTTCGGGAAGAACACTTTGACTCATGCATTACCACAAATGGATACAAACCTGGCGATGAAAGCTTTGAAACTATTCAAATCTTATTCCTAATCAGCCAGCCCCAATTGTGTTGTACAACTTACTCAATGGGTTAGCTGTTAATGATACTCAGGCAAGTAAAGTTTGCTTTAAGTGAGATCTTAACATTTATTACATTTTTAAAATTTATTTTTGTTTATTTCCTTTTTTATTGATAGGCAATTAAAGAACAAGCCGAATTAAATGGGTCAATTTGTCGTGCAAACCAGCTGACTTGCTATGAACGTCTTTTGGTTGGACAAGGTAGCAGCACCTAAGTTATTGTCAACTTGCTACCATTTCTTACCATTTTCCGAAGACTAATTAATCTATTTCCGCATTGTATCGGCGGGACGAACATTTCGATTCTTGGTTATAATCGTAATAAGATTCTGGTACCTGTGGCAAATTCAATGGAATTGAAGAATCACCACAATACAAGATTTCGAAAATTATTTGTCGCCACACATCATTACAACGATAGTGAAAAGAATATCCTACCGCCCCCAGTTCGGGAAAATGTTCCGAAATGGAGTCGAAGAGTGTGAAAATGGCAATGGCTGTTATTGATAGAAAGAACGCATCCATAAAAGAACAGCGAGCCGAATGGAATATCAAGAAATACGACTGAAGAACATTGAAGATAATATTGAGCAAATGTTTGAGATGCTGCAAAATATTTCTTCGTAAAGAGAGTTGTATTTAAAATATTTTATTTGTTTTATTTTATGAATTTGATTCAAGAAACTAAAATAAACTTCTATGTTGTTCAAATAGTTTGGTTCAGTACTTATGATTTCGTGGTTACTATCAATTTGTTTTTTGACGACCTACCGAATTCACAATGCAGCGCAAAGCAGTAGTGAGTGGAGTAACAAGTGTGCGTCTAGAGAATTTCTACAGGAAAATCTTTTTGTTGGCTCTTAAGCGAGATTTTCTATCTTCCGTAATATTTTAATTTGAACCTAAGTCCTTTCGGACATGTCGAAAAGATACCCAAAGAAGGCTCAGACTGATTGCTTTAAGGTTCCTTTCTTCTATTATACTGGTGGGATGCGAAAAAATTGAATTCTCTCAAAAATATGTACATAAACAGCGAAATGAGTCCATCGATTACTTTTTTTATTTGGAAATAAATTCAAGAGTATTTCTTTCTTCTCAAAAGTTATAGCATTGTAGCACCTAGGAACAGTGTTTATTTCAGTTTAGTAGTCTTAAATTAGTTTTTTTTTAATAGAGTACAAAGTTTTTTACTCATAAATTTTGGCAAGTCTTCTTCTTGACCTTAGTGTTGATGTTTCTGGCAATGGAATTCCAGGAGTCGCTGGATACTGTAAACTTGAAGAAGAACTTATTTTTTGCCTTTGCTGGTGGGATCGTACTACTCGCATTGCCTTTTAATTAAACAGAAGAAGAAAAAGAAAACCACCTTCGAGTGCGTTCTGATTTTCAATCGAATTACACTCACCTGGGAGATATCGGATTGCAAGATTTCACAAGAAAGAATGTGCTTCGTGTCATGCTCGTAGTAAGCATCGAATGTCTTTATCCAACCTTTAAACAATCGGATAAAATAATAACATATTTTGATAGGAATTACATTAATGGATTTGGTCGATTACCTGGATCGTTGTGTGAATGCGGGACGACAAACACTTTGGGCTTTGAATTGAATTGCAAAAGCTCATTGAATCATTGGGCTCATTGCATTGCAAAAGATCATATTTTATGTTCCAGCCTTGCTTCCTTCTGTGTTGATGTTACACTGATCAAGAAATCAAAACTCTTGGTTGAAATATTAAGCACTTGGGATTAATGAATTTTCCTCACGTTTTGTTTGGATAAAACAATTTCAGGCCATTTGCTTTGCCTTAGTAATTTTTTTTTCTGTATGTTCTGTATTTGTTTACAAACGAATGGTTGTCAAAACGCAGTTTAAATTGGACTAGATTTCTGTTTTTACTACTTTATTTTGACACAACTATCAATTAGTTTAGCATCAGCGAAGAATCGATTATCGATAAGAATTTAATCAACCTCTCTTAAGTTCCAATTAAATTTTAATTGAAACTTAACTAATCAACGTCTGAGAGGCGTCTTAAGAAAATCTAATAAATACGGCTGCTTATCTCTAGAGATATAACAGATATATATATATATTCATTCAAAACTAACGCAACGCATTGTTCGTCTTAAGGACTATTCACATGAGCACGACCAACGAACGACGAATAAATCAAGAAATTAGATTTTAAGTACCTTACTAGCATAAATTCCTCACGAATTTTTTTGGAAACGATGGAAACATAGTTCATACTTATTTTTAGGTGGATAAACTTTTATGTTTGTGCCTAAAATTAAAAAAATTGAGAAAAAAAGTTTATTCGTTACGAATAAACATCTAGTAGGTACGAACTGTCAGACTTTATTCTCGTTCCACATACAATCCACACTCCAACGAATAAATTTTTCGCGCGTGCTTAACCTCAAAATCATTCCCCATTTTTGTTTTGCATGTAAATTTTGTTCGTTATTCGTGACGAATGTAAAACACTCATGTGAATGAAATGTCAAAATTAACGAATTTTCGTTCATTCGTCGTTCGTTGGTCGTTCTCATGTGAATACTACTTTAGGCCCTTATTATGAGAAGCAAATCGGCCGCTCGACCATGGAAAAATCTTTCTTTGCCAAGCAAAACTGCAATTCCCTGACAATCTCTTAGCTCTGGTTGTAGGCACACGACATCCATAGCGAAATGGATAAAGCATAACTACTGCGTGGGCGTTCGACCACCATAAACATCCAAAATGATTTTTCTCTGGTAGGTATCACCTCAAGGCAGGAAAATATGCCTTGAAGAATGCTATTCCAATTTAACCTTTCAGACCCGCACGAGAATGGTTGTTGCGAGAACAACGCGTTTGGCCTTGTAGCTCTGTGGAGCTTTTGTGCCAGCTTTTTATGTTTCTATTTATTAATCATGACATCTGAAAAATTCTTAGCACATTGAAAACATTTAAATCGCGACGAAAATCTTCCATATTTTTATTTTAAGAAAAGTTTCATTTTATTACCAAAACAACAGAGCGAAATTGACACCGATTTTCCCGAAACGTCAGAATGAATTTTTAATTTGGATTTAAGAGACCTTTAAACGTCATTATTGGCATTTAAGTTAAGAGGGCTCTTAGCAAGGTTACTTAAATGTGAAATTTGATTATCGATACGGACTCGTTACTTAAGTGTTACTTAAATGGCAATTAAATCTAATCGATGATTAAAAGTTCTTTATAGATACGGCTGATACTGTTATGGGCAATAAACAGCTTTGACCCTTATAAATCACCAGGGCCTGACGGAATCATCCCTGCTAGATGATCATGAAAGGATGCATCAGCTATGCCTATATTCCCAAGGCCTGGAGAGAAGCTAGGGTCGTCTTTATACCTAAAGCCGGCAAAAGCTCCCATGTAAATCCAAAAGATTTAAGACCTATTAGTCTATCATCCTTCCTCCTTAAAACACTGGAAAGAATGATTGACATACATTTAAGACAAGAAATTAAACCTAGTCTGATCTCAACGGCGCAACATGCCTATACAAAAGGTAAATCAGTGGAAACTGCACTCCACTCTCTGGTTTGTACCATTGAAAAATCCCTGCACTACAAAGAATACTCTCTCGTCGCATTCCCAGACATAGACAGCTTTATTTATAAACCCGTATTATCGGCGGATTAAGGTTACTACGAACTTAATATTCCTCTAAAGTATTATTCACATGAGAACGACCAACGAACGACGAATGAACGAAAATTCGTTAATTTTGACATTTCATTCACATGAGTGTCTTACGGCCATATTATTCACTCTTTAAATTTAAACCCAATAGAAATAAACCCAGTTGTCAAATTTTGACCCCTGGTTTAAATTTTGATCCCAGGTTTAAAATAAATCCAGTTGTCAAAGTGAGAAACGTCAAATTGTTGAAAGTGCTGATATAAAGTATTTATAATCAAATATGATTAAAATAAATTCAAACACTTCAAAATTATGTCTTTTTATTTTTAATGAATATTTCCAGCAAAATGCTTCGGCACTGTGGATGAACAAACTACGCGAAGGCACCGCACCTGATATTACCAACGAGTATTACTTCCCAACTCTTGGCGCCGCACGACCCGAGGAGCAAAAGAAAAAGAAGAACGAACCCGCATTTGAAGAAGTTCGACACGAGGCCGGATTTTGCAAATATGACCCATAGCTAGGTACTCCAAAGGTGTAAGACAAGACTTGGAATTCAGTTCGTTGTACTTCCGTTCTTACTCAACGGACGTTTTTACCTGAGAACACTGACGAGCCACAAGAACTAAATCGATAGTTGAAGGCGCTGATTTAAGAAGTGAGGTAGTGACTAGAATGTTGTTTGTTCGCATTTTGAAGAAAACTCCTGTTTCCATTGAATGCAAAAAGCCACGACTGAATTTATGCGATTTCATTGGAGCATTTCACTTGTCCAACGTTTCCAAAACACACACACAGGGCTCCATTGAATAGAATGCCGTAATATAATTCCTAATGAGCTCCGTGTCCGACTTTGACTCGACCAAATAAGCAATGTGTACAACGCGTATACATCCAACTGTCCCCGCAGGTTATCACTAACTTTGGTTCTTATATTCTGCGAACAACGCGCTAAGCCGTTCATGATCAATGCTACTTCATAATTAACGGTGCTACACTTGAAGTTCTCTGCCACGGAGAGAGGAATTGTGTAGACGCTTAGACTCAGCTCAGGTTTGGTGAAGCCTTGCTCTACGACAGTCTCGAACATGATCAACTGAATATTGCACAGTTTGAAGATGATGTGTTTTCGAAAACTATTGCCACACGTCCAGAGTCCACTTTCGTCGTTGACGCCATGCGTCAATTTCATGAGCTTCCCAATCAAAGTGTACACCTCCTTGTGTCTGTCATAATTCATGGCTTGAAGGAATGTTTTTGTGCTTTGAAAGTGTTCAGAATTCTCGTCATGGTGACTATAGTGTTCATAAATGACGGCTTACCACAAAGTTCAGAGCGGCCAAAGAATGTAGCAAATTTTTGGAAGATGTCAACAAAGTTCTTGTTGAAGTCAAGTGTGTCTGGAAATAACAAGAGTTTGACTAAGTAGTAAAACAGATTTAATGAGAAATTCTGGTATTTGTTTCTTTTAAAAGAAAGATTATCGTTACAGGCTCTCAGGAAATTCTGAGAAAATACTGTGTTCTTGTCTGTGACGTCCAGATGAATGAAGTTAACCAGAATCTTCAAATTAGGGTTGCTCAAAAAACATCGATACATCGAAAACATCGATGTTTACTATTCGATGTATCGAATAAATCCGATGCATCGCATGAAGCAAGCATTGAAAAGACTCACTCAAAGTGCCAAATCTACAGTTAAATTTATTTCATATCAGTGGGATGGTGTATTTTATTCGATCCATATTGAATAAAGCAAGCATCGAACAATACACACTCACAACTCACAGTTACAGTACCTAACCAAATCGATTTCAGTGTTCTGTTTCTGTTTAATTCATGTCATACATAATATGCTCTCTTCTCGCTTATTTATATATCCAGATTCCAGAGACAGACTACACGATGTGCAGCTGCACACGCGACGCGTACGCTTTGCTCAAAAAACATCGATACATCGAAAACATCGATGTTTTTATGCGATGCATCGACTAACATCGATGTAAGGTTATGATGTATCACATCGAATAAAACATCGATGTTTTTTTTCCATGAGCATCCCTACTTCAAATTGCAGTTCCGTGCATTTGACGACGATTTGTGCTATTGCCGTAAAAATGTGTTCAACCTGATCCTGGATAAGATGCGAGTGACTGTAGTACAATTGACGAGAGTAGAGTTCTTCTAAGTGGGATTGCACATCAGCCGCCGTCACAATCCGGTCTGATGTAGCCAGAAACGCTAGGGAAACGGACCTCTTAAAAAAGTTCTGAAAAACCGCAAATAAAAATTTATTTTTCGATGATTGATTAAAAAACTTTACCGTTTAATAGAACTCTGAGAGAATAAAACACAACAGCTCGACAAACATATTCCAGTGGTGGTCAGAGATATCTTCATCCACTTTCTCAATGGCATCACTTCGTCCTGTGAATCAGTTTGTTTAATGGCTACTTTTAACTTTGAAAGCGAACGACGTGACAAATTACTGTCCTCCCGCCTGATTGTTGCTCCTTGTACTAGCTTGACCGTGTAACTATTTTCGGTTTGGCCGTGTTGATATGGTTCATAGCAGACTGACTGTTGTTGGCTGCTATTGGTTGGTTGGAATGAATATAACGCAGTTTACAACACCACACAACCTACCACCAATTCAATTGGACCTTTTAGAGACCAATTCCTTGTCTCAGCTATCGCTGCAAGTCGGTCCAATATTATAGATACATTGAATCTAGTTGATGGGTTGACTGTGAAACAATTGAATCTAGAATCCGAGGGTATTGTAAAATTTCCATTTACAATACGAAGTTTAGCGGAGTCCTCGAATGGATGTTTTTGAAAACACAGACAGTAAAGAATGTATCCTTATGCCTACACATCTAACTGCGGTCCTATCACATGATTGTTCCAAGTGTCTAGCATTTCTGGAGACGTACATAGGTGTTGTCACAGTTGTAAGCTAAAAGAAGTAAAACAATTCCAATAAATAATCTGAGAACAAAATACAACAAATATTTTTTTTTACTTCACCTTTTACTTTTGACAGATTGGGTTGGGTCTGTTCGCGTAACATATATAAAGCACACTTTTTATGTCAAAATCTAGGTAAGTTTGCTTGGATTGGCTGCAATATTTATAATTTCCCTATAGTATGCGAACGAACTCGAAATACATCCGGATGTAAAAATTTAAACCCGACAACGCAATGCGGTTTAAATCCATCGGGTTTATTTGGAGTGAATAATATGGATTTGCGTTTGACAACTGGGTTTATGCGATTTTACATCCGGATGTAAATTTAAACCCGGGTTTATTGGGTGAATAATATGGCCGTTACATTCGTCACGAATAACGAACACAATTTACATGCAAAACAAAAAAGGGGAATGATTTTGAGGTTAAGCACGCGCGAAAAATTTATTCGTTGGAGTGTGGAGTATGTGGAACGAGAATAAAGTCTGACAGTTCGTACCTACTAGATGTTTATTCGTAACGAATAAAGTTTTTTTTCTCAATTTTTTTAATTTTTGGCACAAAAATAAAAGTTTATCCACCTAAAAATAAGTATGAACTATTAGTCGTATTTATAATCCCATTCCAAAGTATGTCTAACTTTGGACAGCTCATAGAACAGTGTCCAACTCCAAATCGTATTTATAAACACTTTCATCGCTGTCTAAGGAACGTCTAACTTTAGACACCGAAATTGGTTGTCTAAACTATGGCTAGAGTGGCATTTGCTACAGCAAAAAACAATTTTGTTGAACATGTTATAAATCACTGTTGAGAGCTCTAAGATCGCAAAAATAAGTAGTTTGAGGTGCAATAATACTACTTTCAACAATTTAATTTATAAATTGCACAAATTTCATCGTTTTATGAGACTTGGAAAAGCTGTAACTCAAAGTCAAATCAGCTGCTTTTTTGGTCTGGTTCAAGTGCTACGCCATACTCTTTCAGAGCCATTTAGTTGTTGCACTCGTATATCAAAACACAAAAAATGGTACTGCACGGATACATCATGAACGCCACCAGTTAGTTTTTCATTCGAAGTTGACAGTTTGAGAAATTGTTTAGACAACTGTTGGAATGCATTTATAAATACGAAATTGGCTAAGGGTTGTCCAACTCTTTAGACACCGTCTAGTAGGACAGTTGTCTAAGGATGTTCTAAGCAAATTTTATAAAAACGACTGTATGTTTCCATCGTTTCCAAAAAAATTCGTGAGGAATTTATGCTTGTAAGGTACTTAAAATCACTATTCTTTATTTATTCGTCAATCGTTGGTCGTGCTCATGTGAATAGTCCTTAATACTCCAAACCTTATTTATAAAAAAAAATACACCAGTATTAGAGGCGGATTAAGCTAATACTGGTCCATAGGAGTATTAACGGAGGATTAAGGTCGTATTAAGGTCTAAATGTCATTTTGTTCAAATTTTTGGGAGAATAGTCGAAAATTATTTTGGTTTTGTGAATAATTTTAATTCTTTTTCCGCCTTAACTACGAGATAAATAAATTAATAAATGAAAACTAATATTTCTTGTTTTGTTTTGCTTAATATCCATTTTGGAAAAATTTCCGCCAACCACAAAAAAAACAATCATAATGCTCGGGTTCAACGCAATTAAGTTTTTCAGATAATCTAACTTTTTTTGGCCTCTGATTGGTCAAAAGTAACGCATCAAAAGAAAATCTAAAACTCTGGCCAATCAGAGCCCGAAAGAAGTTAGATTATCTGAAAAAACTTAATGCATTGAACGTGCAAAATGAAGTCAGCTGGGATTTGTTAACGTTTATAGTAACCAGAGCTATAGATGGGTCATTTTTTTGATGAAAAATTTGACATAAGCAAGTATTAACTAAAGGACTATTCACATGAGCACGACCAACGAACGACGAATAAATCAAGAAATTAGATTTTAAGTACCTTACTAGCATAAATTCTTCACGATTTTTTTTGGAAACGATGGAAACATAGTTCATACTTATTTTTAGGTGGATAAACTTTTATGTATGTGCCTAAAATTAAAAAAATTGAGAAAAAAAGTTTATTCGTTACGAATAATCATCTAGTAGGTACGAACTGTCAGACTTTATTCTCGTTCCACATACAAATCATTCCCCATTTTTGTTTTGCATGTAAATTGTGTTCGTTATTCGTGACGAATGTAAGACACTCATGTGAATGAAATGTCAAAATTAACGAATTTTCGTTCATTCGTCGTTCGTTGGTCGTTCTCATGTGAATACTACTTAATACGGGTTGGAAAATGTTTTATAAATAAGGATTCGCTCGACCTGGCGTAAGGGAGTATTGAGTGCTAATACTAGTATTAACTAATACCTGGTTGAAACGAGTATTAGTGAAATCTAATAAATAAGGCTGAGAGGGTGCATTTAACAATGTTAACAATTCAGCAAACACTAATGCTCTTGATGGGCTGCTCATAGAGGAACACATCAAAAACATGATAACAACAATGCTCAGCAGCAGAATCATGAGTTCCGAAATGGGGAACTACAAAACAAGCAGAACGGCCAATAGAGGAACCCCGCAGGGAGGAGTTTTATCTCCCCTACTGTGGAACCTGGTCGTTAACAAATTGTTAATCGGCCTAGAGGACGAAGGTTTCAAAACTATAGCCTATGCCGATGATGTAGCAATTGCCGTTTCAGGCAAGCACCCACAAACCCTAGCTGAGCTGCTACAAACAGCACTTAACAAGCTTAACAATTGGGCTGCAGATTGTGGTCTGAACATCAATCCACACAAAGCGGAATTAGTTCTCTTTACGAGGAAATACAAAATTCCGGACTTCAGACCCCCAACTATTAAAGGGGTAACTCTCACACTGTCAAATCAGGCTAAATATCTAGGTCTCATTTTTGACAAAAAACTGACCAGGTCCGTGTGAAGTGAATGGGATATAATATATCTTGCAGCTGAACTTGACGCGGATACCAGTTATGAAATGATAAGCTGTTAGATGGAATCAACAAAATAAGTATGATAACGAGCAAATTGCAAATTGGAGGGTGAGTTGGATACAACTAAAAGAACAAATAAGTCATATATACTTTTCAGTTTCTAGATTGAAAAAGCATCGAGGAATATAGAACATCAATGCCACAGACACTTACCGAACTGCACGGATCACCAAGATCAGAGGCTGTTGAAAAGAAATTGCCGGGCTATAAAAACAGCTAGAAGACTGCAACTATGTATTTGTTAGAGTCAATGCGCGAAGAAGAAGCCACCCTCACGTTGGCGGTTGCCTTACAAGAAAAAGTTTATAAACTTCATAGGACCAAAGACACCCTCATGAATGCAATATGCGAACAGGAGTCAATCGAATGTAGTACATACGCAAAAAGCAAGGAGCATTCCGCAACTCTAGTTGAGTTAAAGAGTGTCATGTGGAGCATCGACGACGCCATGGATTTGAATTTAAATATACATCCGCTTTTGCAACCTAACAAGTGTGTTTTTCACAGCCCTGACTAGCGAATGTGCTTCAAAGTAATAGTTGGTCTCCAATCGCTACAATCACTCCCAAGAAGTATAAGAATTGAGAAAAATTCACGAAAAGAGATTCGAAACCTTAAAGAAAATTGAAAGGGACTCGAACTTTAAAGTAAAGTTGTTCAAAGATATTAAACCGAAGGGCGAAAAGGAGATTGCCGAAATGGAGACGTATGTAGTAGCGGATGATTACCACAGAATTGTTTATAGCTTACAATTTTTTCCTTTAGCCTTTTTGAATCGAAAAGCTGTCGATTTTTAATTTAACACACGAATTGCACACGGCAAATGGACAAATAGAGGATGAGAAGAATGTAACTGAGCACATTTTGGAATAAATACAGCGACATTAGTTAAGGCCACAATGGCTAACTGCTGCGATGTAGAATAGTTCTTAAAATAGTTATGTTGAAATGGCATTTTGTTCTTTGATTTGTCATTAAAATAATGTTTTCCAAAATTTGTATTTATGCTTAGAACCTTTGGGGAAAACTCTTAGTTGTGTATCGTCATTCCGTGTCGGCCGAAGCTTAATGAAAATACCTGATTAGTTTCAAACTCGAACAATATTTTTTTAACACTTGTCCCTACTAATTGACACTGTTTCATACAAATGTGAGTTGAAATCACTCGTTTGTATTCGGTTTTCTTGTTTAACAGGCAGTTCTTGCATTTTTCAGGTTTTTGTGGAAAATAAGTTTGTTAGTTTAAGAGTGATTCTGGGTCAGCGGCTTACGCTCGTCTGGAGCAACTGAATTGTAAATGTTAGCAATGCTTTTGTGGCACGAAAGGCAGCCTAAGAGATTTGAGGTCCTTGTAAGGAAGACTACCAAGGGAAGGAAGAAGGCAGTGCGTCGAGAGCAGCACCCGATGTGCTGGGAAAGGTCTCCTTCCTTGACACCTACATCATTGGGTGTACTCAAGATCATTTCTCGTTTAAAGAGATGTGGTCTCTGGCACAATCTGAATGCCGTCGGAAGATTAAATTCTTAGAGTCTCATTTGGGTTCTAGGCCATTACACCGTCGATAGGTGTACCAGCGTCCTCAATGAGGGCTTCAATCAATGATTGGATCTGCGAAGAGCACAACCGTCGGTCGATGGCATGCCTCCATTAAATACAGACAGACCAAACGTATGCTCCTAAACGTATATAAGAAAACTGCAACATTTTTACTATCTCGTAGCAGAGAAAGTCATAGAAAGCTTATTGGCTTTGCTAGCGGGCACTTCTCTTTTGCCAAGCATTCAAACGTGTTAGACTTAAGTGATACCACGCTCTTTGAATCAAGACGCAGACTTGGTGAGAGCTGGTAACTAAGGCTCCTTATCATGGCAGCGTCTTTTGTCTTTTCTCCGAACATCTAGAAAGCTATAACAAAAAAAGGTTGCTATCTGGTAATACAACGGACCGGTATTTAGGTCTGAATGCCCCAGTTGGCATTTTAAAAACCTCCAACAGAAAAAAAAGAAAAAATTGAGACTAATTTGGTTTTTTAAAAAAATTAGTATTGTTGGATGCTTTAGTTTTAGTTGTTAATAGCTGCTCTTCTTCTAGTTGAGACTTGGTCTTAAATCCTTAGGAGAAACACCTAAAGAGAGAACCCTTCATGAAGATTTCATACTTTAGGTGCTGTTGGTGGATGTAGTTGGCAGGTCGCAACCAAATACACGCGGTGGCGGTCCGTTTGGCAGTGGTCGTCGAAAAGCTGCACGTATATAGAATCAGCTAGACCGGGCTGTTGAAACCGCTCAAAATCATTGGAAAATTTTTTTTTACAAAGGAACTCTCGAGCCTTGCAGGCATTTTAGGAAGCTCCTTGGGTTCCAAAGAGCTTGTGCTGGACTACGTTCGATACTGCTCCGTTTGATCGGGTCACTAGTGTGGGGTAAGAGTTTCTTCTCTGAGTCCAGCGAAGCGTAGCTAAAATTTAATATATAAAATTATTATTTTTACTGCTTCCATCCCTGAAGTGTGAGGTTGATGAATTTTTTTTTTTATATTTTTGGACTTTGGAGGAAACTGTCAAGATAGTTTCACATTCCAATTGTACCTTTATTGAAGGTAGTTGACGAGACGGAAATGAAACAAGACGGTGTTGCGGTCGATTCGTTGAACAATGTGAACATTTTGGTCGATTTGTTGCTTCAACAAATCGACCGGTATGAACATCGCCCTGAAAAACCAATATTGAGGAAAGAGTAAATAAAGCCCACGTTGCACTCTTCTCCTGTAAAAAAGCCATTGGCGGGAAATGGGGTTTCTCCCCCCAAAACACCCATTGGCTGTTTACCTCGGTAATTTGACCGATACTCACATACGGGGTGATAGTCTGGTGGACAGCACTAGACAAGATGATCAACTACAACAAGCTGACCAAAGTTTAAAGGACAACCCCATCGGACGCCCTCAATGTACTACTAGATCTCACACCCCTAGATATCTTCAGCAAACAAGTCGAAGCTAGCTCAGCTACTCGACTCAGAGCTACATTACAGTGGACCAATAATCAAATCGGCCACACTACCATTCTAGATAACTTTAGATTCTTACAGAGTCGATCCAACTACACCACCCCCAAGTTGGTCTTTGACAAAAGTTTCCAAGTAACCATATCTTCAAGAGAAGCTTGGGAAAATGGCACTCTTTTGGAAAATGAAGCAATACACTTTTACACCGATGGTTCAAAAACCAGCGAAGGTGTGGAAAGTGGAATGTACTCAGAAAAACAGAACCTCAGTCTTTTCTTCCGCCTAATCGATCATTGTAGTGTGTTCCAAGCGGAAATTCTGGTGATTAAGGAGGTACTGTCTTGGCTCAAAGAAAACGTCATATCCTCCACGGATATTCGGATCTTCTCAGACAGCCAAGCTGCCCTTAAATCTCTTGCCTCTGTCTCTACAAAATCCATCACGGTCCAAAATTGTCAGATGTCTCTGAGAGAGATGTCAGTTTAACATTCACCTTTCATGGGTGCCAGGGCACAGGGACATAACAGGCAACTGTATGGCAGACGAACTAGCCAAAAAGGGCACGACCACTTCCCTACGCTCAGAATGGAACAACATAGGTGTACCTATCGCTACATGTAAACTCCTACTTAGACAAGACGCTTCAAGGATAACAAACACTAGATGGATTGAGAGTAACAACTGCCTTGCAACCAAAAAAGTTTGGCCGTGTGTAGACTCAAAACGCTCGAAGAGTTTGTTGGCCCTGAACCGTCTGTATCTAGGTTCTACCATAGGTGTTCTTACGGGACACTGTCTAATAGGGAGACACGCCAAAAGACTTGGTGTGTTTTCCAATGATTTCTGCAGAAGCTGCATGGACGAGGAGGAGAAAGAAACCGTTCAACACCTTCTTTGCTCATGCCCTGCACTACTTCATAGGAAGAAAACTCATCTCGGTGGATTCTTCTTCGATGAGCCTAGCGACCTAGCTTACATAGACCCTTAAAGTCTTTCGAAATACATTAAAAGTTCCACGTGGTTCGACTAGCAGGCGATTAACGGGCTAGTCCCGTAATGGAAGAATAATAAGTGATCAACCCGTTAATCTTACATCGGGTTTCTGAGATCAGTAGGTTATTAACTTGCTGATCTCTGTGGTATCACAATGGGCCCTTGCGGCCTAAGTGTGACAGGCAATGTACTCATTGACTGACAGCCACCTCCACCTAACCTAACCTACATGCATCTGCAACTGCGGAAGTGCAGAAAAGTAAAGCGATACGGATTAAGATTACAAAGCACAAAAGTTAAAAAGAGAGACGAATAGGATTATGGTTGCTGATGAAAAATTATGGGTGCAGATGAACATGTTCATACTAAGGAAGTGCAGATGGTGCGTTTCCTCTCTATCAGACAAGTATGAATTCTTGTGTCTTTTTCCGATTTTCATCTGCACTTGCAGACACATGTAAATCATAGTATAAAGAATATATAGTAGCACCACGGCAGGGAAAGCGATGGTGTCGCCACCTGCGGTCTCCCTTAAAGCTTTTATCGGTTCAAAAAATTCTGCTGTGGTTGTTCACTTAGGCATGTGGATGGTATTTTTTCGGATGCTTTAAAGGTTGTGGATGGTATTTCATTCATCAATTAATAAATGTGTTTAAATGATTTTCAAATAATGTCATGACACGCTGAATGCAAAACAACACACTTTTAATCATTCAGAATCAAAAAGCACATCATTCGCACATCACTCTTCTATATTGCTAACACATTTACGAAGCAAAGCTGCCCTAACAAAAAACAATAATATATGACGTATTGACAGCATGTTGGCAGAGTTCTACGATAAATTTTTTCCGATTGAAAAGGTAGTACGTTTAATGGGAACTAAAGGCGGCGACACCATCGCTTTCCCCGCCATGGTGCTACTATAGATTCTTTATACTATAGAATAGTACGCTGCTGAAAGGAAAAGAAAAATCCCATACAAAAATAACAGGACGGAATCGTAAACGAAAAATTTCGCTCACCTTTTCGTCGTGCAGTACGCTGCTGCTCTGCGGAAAGGGTTTTATAGGTGCATAATTGTAGTAGATCTTTTTACTACAATTTTAAAATTCTCCACACTTTTCCGTCCATCATTTATCTCCCGGGACAATAAATGATTGCGAAATTTTGACAGTTCTATTGTTTTTTTTGTTTTGTGTATTTATAGTGCGATTTGTATAAAATTTCAGAAAATAGAAGATGGAAGAATTTTATTTAGATAGTGTTTAAAATAAATCGATAAAAGCTGTGAACACGGGCTTTAAAAAAATAATTGTGAATATTTTAACTACACGGAATTGAATCAATGCAAGGAACCGAATTGCTATTCCAACCAAGTATGATAGGAAGCTTTAAACCTGGCCTTGTTGACTTGATTGACTACGTTTTCAAAATGTTTCACCCCGATGAGCAGCTTCTATTAGCACAGAATGTATTTATGATCGGTGGATGCGCTCAATTGCCAGGTACACTAACTAATAAAGTTAACTTCCAAGTTACAATTTACAATCAAGTAAAAGTTACAAAAAATCATTTTCCAGGACTCAAAGGGCGGATCTCTAAAGAATCTAGAGATGAGGCTTTCCCACCACTGCAAGCTGATTCATCTAGTTCGGATGCCTGGTTTGGAGCAAGCGACATCGCAGTGAGAATCTGGACAAGATTGTTACAACAAAAACCGACAATCAAGAACAAGGTGGCGAATATTTCAAGGGACACCCAACCAGGACACCCAAGGGACACTCAACCAAACACACCAACACCCAACGTAGTCGAAATTTCGACCGAATTAATGAAAACTGAATAAAAAATTTTATTTACTTTTGGATTTTTTTATCTTTTATTTAAAAAATAGTTGAAAACTGATAAATTTTCTTCTTGCTGTTGAAGATGATTCCGTCGTATTTTGTTGGAACCACTTTGTGGCGTCTTCCTTTGTCAAACGATGTTGGAATCCAACGTTGATACCCAAATCGATATGTTCCTGGAAACCGAAGTTTCCTGTGGATAAGAAGTTGTCCCTCCCCAACTCGTATTCACGGACTTTAAGGCCTAATTCCAAAATCTCTTCGGCCTTAGCGCTACAAACTGTGCATTGAACAGTGATTTTTCATTACGTCTGATGCCGAAAGATCGTACGGTATAACGAGTCTTTGAAAACACTGGTTGTTGACCAGTCAATTGTTCCGATACCTGAAAGTTGACAAAAAATGATTATTCGTTGAGTATTCAACTAATGCACTTTATAGTCCTGAGCTTACCTTAGCGGCACGAGTCAACCTATCACCGGATTCACCCACACAAATGTTCAAGCAGAGTTTTCGAAAGTGTAGTTCAATCCCAGATATGGTTGTTAGTCAGTTTTGTTAACACATTTTATGATAACAATACTAATTTGTTTTATTGCTTCTTGTGAGACTTTTGAATTGACTTTGATTGTCACTTTTTCTAAACAGCTGATTATACTCTACAGACACAAATATTTTCCGCTGAGTGCTCGTTCACGATTTCGACGTGCTCGTGGAGATCAGCGAAAAATTCCGTTTTGCATCAGCAGCGTACTAGGCTTATGATGAAAATCCACCATAATGTTAGTTTAGAAATGTCAAAAAGAGGTCCGTTCACAAAAGTAACAACGAACTTTGGGTGTTTTTGACGCTGTTTACATTGTAACGGGCCATTTTTGGTCGTCGGGGTTGCGCTGGCATGCTTGACCGGCTCCTGCTCGTCGTTGGGTGTGGGACTTGACCCCTATAACCCGTTTAAAAAAAAATCATGCCAGTCTTGTTACCTATTAGATGTTATTATGGTATCCGCGAGAATTCTACTCCACCCACCCTACCATATCACCGTACTCGCCTAAGTGACCCTTACTTTACCATCTCTTTTATCTTTTAGTCCATCATATATCTTCACCTCACCCCTTTATGTCTAACCACACTTAGCAATGCATCCTAACAATCAAACCACAATTATTCATTTCATATACATACAATAATTCATTTAATTATTCAAAAGTTTACTAAATTAACATTCTTCCCCTCAAAAGGTGCTTTTATAAATTTTAAATATATCTCTAATATTTTTTTTACCCTATTCCAAGTCTATGTATCTATATATAAATTTAAAGTTAACCTTCGGAATATACCGCGCCTATAATTTACTTGTTTCAATAGTCCCCCAAGAACTCACCCAACTCACAAAGTTTATATATATACAAAATCAAATAACTGGAATTAAGCAATAATGACTCACCGCTTTTCTATTTTATATCCGCTGACGATGTTGTGGCCACAGCATACGGGCAGGATTCCGATGGTAGGCTTAATTCTGTTGTAGACTATTACGCACAGTTGGCTTATTATTTATAAAGGACAATTATTTGATTATATACTATGCACTCTATTAAGTTGGTGAGCTCGCGCCCCGCCCACTTGCGCACTTTCTGGGTATATCCCGGTATATGTATATATTTAGATATATATACCCGTACTACGGTTTTCAAATTAGATTTTAAACACAATTCTATGCCTTATGGGCCAATAAAAAAATAAAAGAGAATCACCAAAGTGGTGCAATAATTAAAAAAAATTTAATTGAATATGCCGGGATGTGAACCCGGGTCTGCTGCCGCAGCTCCTTTTATGGGTGAGCGCTCAGCGTACTCAGCCAAAAGTTTGTATGGTTTTTGCTGGATCTTCTCAGTGTTTTAACCGGTTTCTAGAACCACCAATCCAAAAGTAGTGAATTCTCACTGAGCTCTAAGTTCACGGACTTTTTTCCGAGGACGGCGTTGATATAGAGTGTGGCGACTACCAGTTATGCTAACACTAGCCACCATCCACTGGTTCTATGTGGCTTTAACCTTTTTGAAATAAATTAAATTAATTCACACTATACAATCATTCACAACTAACAACATTTCAACAGACCTTTCAATAACTCTCACACTGTAACAAAACTCACAGAATATGTTCGCAATGTAATGTAAAAATCGAAATCAGTCGTAAGCTTCATTATCAAATAAGAAAATAATTAAATTAAAATCAATTTCTCACGCAACAGAGCAAAGACACTATTAATTAATGCAACTCAGCGATCCTCGCTTCTCGACCGTTCTCAAACCTTTGTCCAGCTAAAGCGGTTCAAAAAGATTTATAACCGTCAACTTATCCTCTACGGTTTTCCGTTGACGAAAATCTTTAACGGAGGCAGGACTTACTCCCGTTTCCTGAGATCTCTCTCATAAAACCGATTCACACGTCAACTCAAAACAAACATATTGGGATCAAAGTAGTGTTGCCACCATCCCACACTCCAAACAAACACTTTCGCATACAACACTCCAGACAAAATCCATATTTCGTTACACAGGGCTTTGCATTTCATTCACAGTTTTCATCCAAAATATTCGAGACCTCAGTCCGGTTGAATCTTTCAACCATCGCATCAGATTGTGGATGAAGCGGTGTGGTTTTGGTCTTCTTGATGCCAAGTAGTCCGCACACTCCTTGGAAGATGTTTGACTCGAAGTTCCTCCCTTGGTCGGAATGGAGTTCCATAGGTACGCCAAACCTACTTACCCTGTTAAACACAATCTGGTCGACCACCGTTTTGGCTTCTTGATTTGGGATGGCATACGCCTCAGGCCATTTGCTAAAATAATCCATTACAACCAGAATGTACTTGTTTCCTGCGTTGGTCTCTGAAAAAGGCCCAGCCACATCTACTGCAATCCTCTCAAAAGGCGATCCAACGTTGTACTGATGCATCTTACCTTGAATCTTCCTACCAGGTCCTTTTGTTGCAGCACACTTGTCACATGTTTGGCACCACTTCTCCACGTCATCTCTAGCATGTAACCAGTAGAGCCGATGTCGCACCTTCTCCAGTGTTTTTTTAACTCCCAGGTGACCTCCAGAAGGTCCGTCGTTCATCTCCCGAAGAACTTCACTGACTTTCGATTGCGGTACGATCAGCTGCATCACATATAATTTACCGTCAGCGGACTCCCATCTTCGCCTGAGGACACCTTCTTGCACATATAGTGAGACCCACTGTGCCCAATAGGCTTTGAGAACTGGACTCCTGTCAGAAATGTCTCCCCATTCAGGTTTCTCTTCATTTTCTTTCCATGCGAGAATGGGTTCGATATCTGGATCCTCCTGTTGAGCGGTCCTCACTTCCTCATTGCTCCATCCGCATATGGGGTCAGCTCTTAGTCGCTGAGCGGTAATATTGTGACGAAACGTCACACTTTTTGCTTTCGCCGCCCCAGAGCTCAGCCATTAATACGCATACATCGTCTATGTTGCAAACCATCTATACAAGTACGATGAAAGAAAAATTCTGTGTGCATTTCGTTTTTCATTTTTTTTAGTTCACATCCACTTATCACCATAAAAATGATAAGTAGAAGTGAAATCGACCCAAGAAACGGAAGAGAAATCACGAGCTAACATTGGCTGTGGGAATACCACTCTGATCATTTGCGAAAGATTTCTTTTCTACCGACTTGCACAGTCAATTTTTGATTCATTTTTAATTGGCATTATATTGAGGACGGACCCAGGAGGCACATCCCAAATCTAATGTCCATTAAATATCGAATCTACCGCCCCATTTGACTTCTTATAGTCACCGTCTCCACCCCGCATATTTGAATAGTGTTTTTAAATTGATTGGCCTTGTAAGTGTGTATGGACCCAGGAGGAACATCACATTCATAAGGTCCATTAAAAAAGTAGTGACTAAAAATCCCCTAAGCAGCACATTGCATTTTGGTTTAATTGGCCTTATATTGCGGATGGACCCAGGAGGCACATCCCAGTTTTAAGGTCCATTGAATATACCAAAAACTGCTGCCATTTTGACTCTGGTAGTCTATTCCGTTCCGCTCCCGAAATATTTTGGTTTTAATTGGCTTTATAGTGAAGGTGGACCCAGGAGGCACACCTCAACTCTAAATCCATTAAAGATACCAAAAACCGCCGTTCGTTTGACTTTAATAGTCAACCTTAGCTCCCGTTTCATTAAGGAAACTAGTCTATTCGGCCGCACAACGTCAGGACCCATTGGGCACTAAGTTGTAAGGTCTATTAATCATTACTAATCTTCGTTTATCCCAAACTTTAGCACATCGCGACCAAACGACCGACCGCCAGGTGCTACAGCAAAGGTTGCACCTAGTACAGCTAGCATAAAGGCAATCACCGACCTCGCCGCAATACCGTCGCCCGTAAGTCCTAAAAAGGTGAAAAATAAACAAGACCAGCCAGCTCTTCATATATACGTATTCATTTTCTTTTTTTTTGTTATTAACGTAGCCAATGTAGAAAAACTCGGCCCTTCAGGCATAATAATTCACTTTCTATTTTTCGAGCAAATAACGCAGATGCAAGATTCCATTAACGTAAAAAGAATATCATTGTAAACAATATTGTAAGCTCCCCGTTTTGAAATTCCAAGATTACATTAACGTAACAAGAATACCATTGTAAACAATACTGTAAGCTTTTTATTTTGAATTAGGCTAATAAAGAAAATCTCTAAGAAACATTTGCCGTGTCGGAGTTCTCTTTTATTACGCAAGAAGTTGGACCGTCGCATCCCAAGTCTCCTGGCTTCCTTGGGAAATACCCTGGCCCACTGAGTCCTACCCCAGCTGGGAAACCAAAGAAGCATCACAAATTGGCGCCTGAGCAGGGACCTTGCTGAAGGTTCACTTACCGACCGACCGTGACCTGGAACCAACGCATCGTCCACCGACCGATTCCGAAACCGACCGATTCCGACTAACCAAGTTTCGACATGGCAAACATCGAGAAAGATCCTGACTTGTCTGACCACTCTTCCGACCGCTCCGGAGAAGAACCAAGCCCGTACCAGAACCTCGGCTTTATTTACTTCTTAAGGAAACCTGAACTCATTGAGACACTGAGTTTACGGGGACAAAGCACTGAAGGCAATGTGCGTGAACTACGCCAACGTCTAAGCCAGCATCTAAAGGAGTTACGGATGCATAAGTCGACGCAGAACTTGTGTGAAGAGTGGGAGCAGAAAATCGAAGCCCGCAACGACGCAGACGACGAGAATACCAACCAAGGAAACAACGCATCATTGAACGCGGATGCTAAGCGACCGATATACCAATCCAGTCTCCAAGTGCCAGCTCTGCAGCTTCCAGGGACGTCAACGTCACAAATGGTATCACGGCCGCGTCCTACCCAGCAACAGTTTGAACGAGCCACTTCCGCCCCTCCGACCAGCCGTCACCCCGACACTGGGGTTGCTTATGGAAATTTGCCAGGCCCCCAGTTCCCGCACCGGTTCCTCTTAAGTTCCGAGGCTGAACTGATGAATGTAGTGCGGAAGTGGGGTCTTCGGTTTGATTCCACTGGCAAGCCACTAGAGTTCTTAGAAAGGGTTGAGGAGTTAGCCCAATGCTATGAACTCCCCCTGAATAATATGGTGCGTGCCCTCCCCGAAATTTTCAGAGGTTCCGCTCTGGAATGGTTACGTATCAACCGTGAGAACTTCCACGATTGGCAAACGTTCCGACAAGCGTTCATACAGTACTTTCTACCATCCAGATATTACCAAAAACTCGAGGATGAGATAATGAGGAAGCAAAAAGGCCCACATGAAAAGGCCAAAGATTATATCAGAGCGTTTTTGTATTTAATCCGGCAACATCCGCGTATGACGGTCATCGATAATATCGACCGAATTTACGACAGCATGCGGCCCGAGTATCGACTCTATGTGAAGTGGCGTGATTTTGATACATTAGATGAGTTGATGGAGTTGGCGGATGAATATGAATTTATCCGGCAAGAAGAACGAACCGTCCGCCCTACCGTGCCCCAGCCGTTCAACCCCACACCGATCCCCCACATTCAGATCCAGCCGCGGTCAAACCCACAGGACCGCAATGCGGTAGTACCTTCCACCCTGCCGCCGTATCCAAGCTCCCCGTACGACCGAGCGTCACATTGTTGGCGGTGTAAGCAGAGGGGGCATAACCAGAAAGAGTGCCGCCGTCCGTTCCGCTTGTTTTGCTCCTTTTGTGGTGAAGATGGCCGGCTAACAAAGGATTGTCCATGCCACCGCAGTCCGGTCGCAGCCGCGCGATCTCCTATTGTGGATGACCCTCGGATGTTTGTGCCGATCAAAACCCCAAGTCGCACATACTACGCGCTGGTCGACACAGGTTCTACCCGTTCTTTTATTGGGAAAAGTTTGCGCAAGGAATGCCGGAGGATGGGAATGCTGGCTCGCGATCAGGCTCATGTTATCGAGTTGGCTGACGGGCGGTCAGCATGCATATCGGAACATTACACCATGCAATTCAGTTTCAACGCACAGACAGTGTCCGGAGAAGCAATGTTTATGCCAACTCTCGCCGAGGATGCCATATTGGGGATGGATTTGCTAAGTAAGGCCGGTTGCAAGCTGACGTTAGGCGGTTATCAAATATCACGTGGGACGGAACAAACGCAGAGACGTACCGATTCTTTATTTGCCATGACCTCCAAAAACGTAAACCAAGAGGAGAGCCTCGCGAGGTTTTTGGACCAGGAGCTGCCCAAATTCGAAGAGACCGGAGGGCTCTCCACAGTGACTCCCCATGTAATCAGGCTGAAAACAAAGGAGCCGTTTAAACAACGCTACTACCCCCGCAACCCCGCCATGCAACGGATAATCAACGATGAAATTGACGAATTGCTAGCTTCTGGAAAAATAAGCCCCTCTTAGAGCCCCTATAGTTCCCCCGTAGTTTTGGTCCGCAAAAAAGAAGGGTCATGGCGAGTGTGCGTGGACTTCCGACAGTTGAACGACATTTCGTACAAGGACGCTTATCCATTGCCGTATATATCCGCTATCTTGGACAAATTGCGTGGGGCCAGATATATGTCTACCATCGACTTGAAACAGGGATATTGGCAAATAGCGCTGAAAGCAGAATTCCGACCGTACACGGCATTCACCGTCCCGGGTGGTGGACTTTTTGAATGGAACGTTATGCCGTGCGGTTTGCATTCGGCCGGCGCCACGTTTCAGAGAGCCATGGACGAAATCTTCGGTCATGACATGGAGGATCATGTATTAGTATACCTGGACGACATCATCATCATTAGTCAAACTTTCGAAGACCATTTACGTCACTTGGAAGAGGTATTCCGCCGCCTGCGGGCCGCAAACTTAAAAATTTACAAAGAGAAATGCCACTTTTGCCGTCCCAGTTTAAAATATTTGGGCCATGTTATATGCAGTGAAGGTATCAAAACTGACCCCGACAAAGTTGCCGCAGTACGCGATCTTAAGGCACCCACCAACGTACGGGAACTACGTCGCATCCTAGGAATCTGCTCATGGTATCGCAGGTTCATAAAAGACTTTTCACTAGTAGCAACGCCACTCACTGCCCTTCTAAAGAAGACTTCCAAGTGGGTATGGACAACAGACCAGCAGATGGCCTTCGACACGCTCAAAACTCGGTTGACCGAGGCACCCGTGTTATCCTGCCCTGATTTCACGCAGACCTTCACTCTGCAAACCGACGCTAGCCACACCGGCCTCGGCATAGTGCTTACCCAAAAACAGGACGGACATGAAAAAGTCATAGCTTACGCCAGCCGAACCCTCACGGACCTCGAGGTAAAATATGCAGCTACAGAAAAAGAGTGTCTAGCTATTTTGTGGGGGATACGAAAGATGCGCCCATACTTGGAAGGTTATCACTTTGAAGTGATAACAGACCACCATTCGTTAAAATGGTTGCATTCTTTGGAAAATCCGTCCGGCAGATTGGCACGTTGGGCATTAGAGCTGCAGCAATACGATTTTAGTATCCAATATCGAAAAGGAGCTTTAAACGTAGTAGCAGATGCCTTGTCAAGAGATCCGTTACCAATTACTGATACCGATCGCTTAGCCGCCATGAGAGACGCAAAACCTGACTGGGTGCAGGTTATGTACGAGAAGGTCATCCGAACGCCCGAGACCTACCCCGATTTCAGAATTACCGACCAGCAACTATACCGCCGCTTCACTTGCTCTAATCCCTTAGCCGATCCAAACGCCGACGATTGGAAACTCTGTGTACCTACGACCGACCGCCGCCAAGTATTATACGAGAATCATGATGTGGTAACAGCAGGCCACTTGGGTATAGCCAAAACCACGGCCCGTATCATGCAAAAATATCACTGGCCTGGTATGTCCCGTGACATTGCCGCGTACGTCCGAAAATGTGACGTATGTAATCAATATAAGGCCGTACAACAGAAACCTAGCGGTTTAATGTATACGACGCAAACAGAAGGGCCATGGGCGCAGACTTTGTGGGACCATTACCACGCTCAATGAAGGGGAACACTGTTTTATTGGTGTTCACGGATAAGTTTACAAAGTGGGTGGAAGCGATACCTTTTCCTGCTGCTAACACGCCAAACCTAGTTAAAGTCATTCGCGAACGCGTTTTCACCCGATTCGGCATTCCCAAAACCTTCTTGTCCGACAATGGAAGCCAATTTGCCAGCCGCCAGTTTGCGGAAGTACTATCGGAGCTGGGTATAACACACTGTTTCACCGCTCCCTACACGCCACAAGAAAATCCAACTGAACGGGTAAATCGCGTCCTCAAAACAATGATTTCTCAATATGTCCAAGGCAACCATAGACATTGGGACGAGCACATTCCGGAACTGACGTTCGCCATTAACACCAGTAAACACGAGTCGACGGGCTACTCTCCAGCCTTTCTGAATTTTGGTCGAGAGTTGCGGATTCCTAGCACGTTCACAGGCCAAGATAATGCGGGCGTCCCGTTGGAAGCGATCAACGTCAGAGCCGAACGGATGCAAGGGCTCTTCGACTTAGTAAAAATGAACATGTAAAAAGCAACCCATGCACAAGCTAAGCATTATAACCTCCGCCACCGCCCATGGCGACCGCAGGTAGGAGAACAAGTTTACAGGCGCGTACGGGTTTTGTCCTCCGGAGTAAATTTTTTTACAGACAAACTAGCCCCGCGTTATGATGGACCATATGAGGTTACGAAAATTCTCTCTCCAGTAATCGTGGCCCTACACAAGAAAGGGATAAACAAAGGACCAGCGTAAGAGTAAGAGTAAGAGAAGTAAGAGAGTAAGAGAAAAAATAATTTTTTTTTGCCTAGAAGCTTACCTGCATTTTTTTTCTGGCATTGTTTTTTTTGCATTAAGGATTGCTTATTTTGTTATTTGTTTTTTTTGACATTCATTTTTTTATATACATAAGAAGACTTTCTGAGTTAGTTCTGTTTACAAGTATGTTACGTTGAAGTTTATAACGTTTTCGAAAAAAAAACCGCTTCTTCATCAGTTTCCAGCAAGGAGATAAGACGAGAAGGTTCTCGTCTCCAAAAGTAAGGGGGATCTGTGACGAAACGTCACACTTTTTGCTTTCGCCACCCCAGAGCTCAGCCATTAGTACGCATACATCGTCTATGTTGCAAACCATCTATACAAGTACGATGAAAGAAAAATTCTGTGTGCATTTTGTTTTTCCTTTTTTTCAGTTCACATCCACTTATCACCATAAAAATTATAAGTAGAAGTGAAATCGACCCCAGAAACGGAAGAGAAATCACGAGCTAACATTGGCTGTGGGAATACCACTCTGATCATTTGCGAAAGATTTCTTTTCTACCGACTTGCACAGTCAATTTTTGATTCATTTTTAATTGGCATTATATTGAGGACGGACCCAGGAGGCACATCCCAAATCTATTGTCCGTTAAATATCGAATCTACCGCCCCATTTGACTTCTTATAGTCACCGTCTCCACCCCGCATATTTGAATAGTGTTTTTATATTGATTGGCCTTGTAAGTGTGTATGGACCCAGGAGGAACATCGCATTCATAAGGTCCATTAAAAAAGTAGTGACTAAAAATCCCCTAAGCAGCACATTGCATTTTGGTTTAATTGGCCTTATATTGCGGATGGACCCAGGAGGCACATCCCAGTTTTAAGGTCCATTGAATATACCAAAAACTGCTGCCATTTTGACTCTGGTAGTCTATTCCGTTCCGCTCCCGAAATATTTTGGTTTTAATTGGCTTTATAGTGAAGGTGGACCCAGGAGGCACACCTCAACTCTAAATCCATTAAAGATACCAAAAACCGCCGTTCGTTTGACTTTAATAGTCAACCTTAGCTCCCGTTTCATTAAGGAAACTAGTCTATTCGGCCGCACAACGTCAGGACCCATTGGGCACTAAGTTGTAAGGTCTATTAATCATTACTAATCTTCGTTTATCCCAAACTTTAGCACATCGCGACCAAACGACCGACCGCCAGGTGCTACAGCAAAGGGTGCACCTAGTACAGCTAGCATAAAGGCAATCACCGACCTCGCCGCAATACCGTCGCCCGTAAGTCCTAAAAAGGTGAAAAATAAACAAGACCAGCCAGCTCTTCATATATACGTATTCATTTTCTTTTTTTTTGTTATTAACGTAGCCAATGTAGAAAAACTCGGCCCTTCAGGCATAATAATTCACTTTCTATTTTTCGAGCAATTAACGCAGATGCAAGATTCCATTAACGTAAAAAGAATATCATTATAAACAATATTGTAAGCTCCCCGTTTTGAAATTCCAAGATTACATTAACGTAACAAGAATACCATTGTAAACAATACTGTAAGCTTTTTATTTTGAATTAGGCTAATAAGGAAAATCTATCCTACCCCAGCTGGAAAACCAAAGAAGCATCACAATATTTTCTTTGTTTTCTTGTCGCCTACAATGCTTGCAATCCTCTTTGCAAGGTCTTCGGGACAATGCGTCGGCGTTTGAGTGCAGCTTTCCTCTGCGGTGTTCAATCTGGTAATCATAAGTCTGCAGTCTTTCTATCCACCTTGCGACTTGACCCTCTGAATTTTTGAAGTTCAACAGCCAGTTCAGAGCACCATGGTCTGTCCGCAGAAGGAATTTCTGTCCATAGATGTACTTATGGAAATGCTTTGTTGCCAAGATAAGAGCTAGTAGTTCCCTTTTGGTCACGCAGTAGTTTCTTTCAGGCTTCGAGTGGACCTTACTGTAATATGCCACCACTTTCTCTTCGCCATCATGCACTTGGGATAGTACCGCCCCGATTCCAACGTTGATTGTATCTGCGTCGATGATGAATGTTTTGCCAGGTGTTGGATGTGCCAGCACTGGAGCGTTACAGAGGCGGTATTTGAGTTCCTGAAAAGATTTTTCACACTCACCTGACCATTTGAACTGCTTCCCTTTTTCGGTGAGCTGATGCAAACTTTTTGCAACTCCAGCAAAGTTCTTAACAAAACGTCGGTAATATGTGGCAAGACCAAGAAAGCTTCGGAGTTGATGTTTGTCCTGTGGTGTTGGCCAATTTTTGACGGAGTCAACTTTTTCAGGATCAGTCTTCACTCCTTGGGAAGAGATGATGTTTCCCAAATACTTAACTTCGGTTTTGAAAAGTGCACATTTTTTTTGGATTCAGTTTAATGTTAGCCTCTCGAAGTCTCTGAAACACGGCTTTTAGGTTCTCGCAATGTTGGTCAAATGTTTTCCCGTAAACAATGACATCGTCCAAGTAGACAAGGCACGCTTTCCACGTCAGTCCTTGAAGAACGCACTCCATCAAACGCTCGAATGTTGCCGGAGCGTTGCATAGCCCAAACGGCATAACTTTAAACTGCCAGAGTCCATTGCCTGTAGAAAACGCCGTCTTTTCCCGATCATCAGGGTGGATGTCAACTTGCCAATATCCACTCTTCAAGTCCAGCGTCGAAAACCACTGGGCTCCCTCCATAGCATCCAGGGTATCACTGATTCTCGGCAGGGGATAGCTGTCCTTTTTAGTCACATCATTCAGCCTTCGGTAGTCCACACAAAAACGAGTGCTTCCGTCTTTCTTTTTCACTAGCACCACTGGTGAAGCCCAAGGACTTTTGGAATTTTCAATAAGACCGTCTTTCTTCATTGCTGTTATCATTTCCTCAACCTCACCTTGTTTGGCCAGTGGAAGGCGTCTTGCGGGTTGACGAATCGGTCTTGCATCTCCTGTCCCTTTGGCGATTCGAAGATGTCAGTGTACTCTTGTAGGAGATTTTCAGCCATCCTTGTTTGTTGGTGATCAAGATTGGATGAATTCAGTATTTAGCTCTGATGGTTTTGAGCTCCTCCGGAGTTATATATTTTCTCGGGGCTTCGTCTGTGATCTTCGTAATTGCTGCAACCGATTCGCAACGTCCAACGACTTCTCCTTTCTTCAACCTTACATCGTACGGTCTGGTGTTTAGTAATCGTACGGGGACCATTTTGTTTTTCGGGGCTACTAGTGTTTTCCCAATGATGACGCTTTGGGAGGAACACTCTGGGTCTGGATCCACCATGAGGTATCGAAGGCTTCCAAACTCACCTTCCAGTTTTGTCCAAACGAACACTTCAGAAGAAGGAGGCAGAATCAGATCTTCCGTGATGACAGTCCTCAGTGTCGACGTACTTTCGTTCGAATAGGTCATTGGAAGTTCCTTATTTTGGTACTTCAAAACCTGATTACCGATGTCCAAAATAACTCCGTGCTGTTTCATAAAGTCGATTCCAATGATGCACTCGTCACATATATCTGCCACCAGGAATTGATGAGTAAACACTAGATCGGCCAGTCGGATCTTAAGACACACTTCTCCATAAACTCTTGCTGCTTCTCCCGTTGCGGTTCTTAGACGATAGCTATTGGTGTTATGAAGCCACGTCGTCTTTACCAGATCTCGACGTACTATGGAGGCTGTGACACCGGTGTCGATGGTAGCCACATGTTTGTTCCCGTTAATAGTAGTTTCCACAGTCAGACTTTTGTTGTCTCGTTTGGTCTGAGAGACCTGGATGGTGGTTCTGGGGCCATCGATACAAGAAACCAGCCTCTGCCCCTCGAAGTTGGTTCTTACTCGTTTCCATGATGGGAAACGGGCTGATACGTAACGCTGGTGTTGTTGTTACCTTGTTCTGGGTTGGATCTCATGCTTCCACAATGTTGATAACCGGCTTTATTTAGTGGTAGTCGGCATTGACGCTGTAAGTGCCCGGTCTTGTTGCAGTTCCATCATCTTGCTAGTCCACTCCGCTGGTTCTTTTGTATTTCAGCTCATTGGCACGAGCACTCTTCGACTATGGCTTCTCTAAGTCGATGTACTCCATGAGAAGCTTGTTCCGCTGCTTCAATTGTCAATGCGAATGCTAAAGTTTCAGAAAGAGTACGTGTTCTAGCAGTTCTCACAGACTTCTGAAGATTTATATCCGAAATGGCACGAACGAAGGACTCAAAAGCAAGCTGGTTGATGATTTCTTCTCCAGCATCCGGGTATGCCAGGTGAACCAGTATTTCGACGTCTGCTTGGAGCTGCTGTAGACTTTCACCCCTTTTCTGGACTCTGTTATTGAGTTGGACTCGGAAGACTTCTTTCAAGTGGCTATCGCCAAAGCGTTTATCTATAGCTGCCATGAGAGAACTGAAATCGCCGCCCTTACCAGCTGGAACTGTTTGATGTAGTTCAGTTGCTGGTCCTCTAAGAGCAAGAGTCAGTGCAATGTACTTGTCTTCGTCATCCCAGCCATTTGTTGTCGCGGCTGCCTCAAATTGTCTCTTGTAAACTAGCCAAGACGGCTGTCCATCAAATGTTGGCGGTTTCATCTCCTTTTTCCTTGCAAACTCTCCAGCAGATTCTCGAACTTTGATTTTGCGGATCTGGTCCAATTAATTGGTCAGAACAGAGAACTGTTTATCGCATCGGCTTTCCAAACGATTCTCTACAACAGAAAGCTGTTTTTCCACACCTTCAATGCGTTCGTCTAGGGCACATACATTTTTCTCAATGTTACCCAATTTGCCTTCTAGAAAGTTTTTCTGACCTTCCAAAACATTCTGTTGCGCCTCAAGTCTTTCGAGAATATTCTGTTGTTCCACCTTTTGCTCGTTTCGTTGTTCTTCAATCAGCTTCTTTTGTTCGTTTCTTTGCGTTTCAAGTTGTTCGAGAACATTCTGCTGTTCCTTCTTTTGCTCGTTTCGTTGTGCTTCAAGTTGTTCGAGAATATTCTGTTGTTCTTTCTTTTGCTCGTTTCGTTGTTCTTCAATCAGCTTCTTTTATTCGTTTCTTTGTGTTTCAAGTTGTTCGAGAACATTCTGCTATTCCTTCTTTTGCTCGTTTCGCTGTTCTAACAAAAGTTTCATCATAATAGAAAAGTCTACAGTTTCACTTACTTCCTCTTCCTCCACTTCTGTTTCAAAAACAAAAGTGTTTACGTCTTCCCGTTGCTGTTCCAAATAGTTGCGCAAGCGCAGGACGAGCTCATTTTTCGATCCCGCTCTAGAAAGATTTCGCTTACCTAACTCTTTTTTAAGCTCAATGCAGTTGAGCTCGTCCAACAACTTACCCATTTTCACTGTATTTAACTTTTTTTTTTTTTACACTTTACTAGTCAAATAAGTTTTATTTACACTTCTGACACCAATGTAACGTGCGCTTCGTTCGAAAAATAAAACTTCACTTTTCAATTTATTTCTACCACTTTTATTCAGTATCTATACTTTATTCGATCTCAACTCGACTTTTGGACTATCACTTGAAAACAATTTACTCTTCACTTTATCACTCTATAATCAAAACTGACTGCTCGTTGCGTCAGCGGCCTATTTATATAGAACAACACTCATCTAGAGCGTTCCAGTTTCTTCTCCATGGTTTCCACATTTGCTGTCAAGCATCTCTACACTCACACACACTGGCTTACAAGCAATGCCTGTCACTTATACCATTCCATTATAGTGTTGCCAGTTGTGTTTTCGGTTAAACGTTTTCGATTAGGAAATTGGTATAAATGTTGGGTGTTCGTTACACTATTAATTCTTTCCATGAAAACTGACACATGAAATTGCAAATAGAACCCACGATGTTGTTTATTTACAATTGTTGTAATTTCGCGGAGTGTTTTCTGATTTTCTTAACAAAAATAGTGTGTACAATTTGTTTGAATGCGGTAAGTAATCTTATTACGCGTATAATCAAAATCTCCAATCCCTATTCAATCGTTCTCTTTATTACATTATTTCAACAACTTTAAAACGTGGGGCAGAACCCACTAATACCTAGCCGGGCTGTTAATATGTGCACCTCCAGGAAATGTACACAATCCTTTTTGGACGAGATAGTCATGAGCTGTTGTGATGCGTAAGTATTGTAATGAACACCCAACATTTATACCAATTTCCTAATCGAAAAGGTTCAACCGAAAACACAACTGGCAACACTTTAATGGAATGGTATAAAATGACAGGCATTGCTTGTAAGCCAGTGTGTGTGAGTGTAGAGATTTTTGACAGCAAATGTGGAAACCATGGAGAAGAAACTGGAACGCTCTAGATGAGTGTTGTTCTATATAAATAGGCCGCTGACGCAACGAGCAGTCAGTTTTGATTATAGAGTGATAAAGTTAAGAGTGAAACGTTGTTAACCAGTGATAGTCCAATAGTCGAGTTGAGTTCGAATAAAGTATAGATACTGAATAAAGTGGTAGAAATAAAATAAAAGTGAAGTTTTATTTTGCGAACTAAGCGCACGTTACATTGGTGTCAGAAGTGTAAATAAAACTTATTTGATAAAAAAAAAAAAAAAAAAACTAGTGAAGTGCAAAAAAAAAAAAAAAGTTAAATACAGTGAAAATGGGTAAGTTGTTGGAAGAGCTCAACTGCACTGAGCTTAAAAGTTAGTTAGGTAAGCGAAATCTTTCTAGAGCGGGATCGAAGAATGAGCTCGTCCTGCGCTTGCGCAACTATTTGGAACAGCAAGGGGAAGACGTAAGCACTTTTGTTTTTGAAACAGAAGTGGAAAAAGAGGAAGAAAGTGAAAGTGTAGATTTTTCTAGTATGATGAAGCTTTTATTAGAACAACAAAAGAAGCTGATTGAAGAGCAACAGCAGAATATTCTCGGACGTCTGGAAGAGCAACGAAACGATCAAAAGAAGGAACAGCTGAATGTTCTCGAACAACTTGAAACACAACGAAGCGAACAAAAGAAGGAACAACAGAATATTCTCGAAAGACTTGAGGCGCAACAGAATGTTTTAGAAGGTCAGAAAAACATTCTAGAAGGAAAATTGGGTAACATTGAGAAAAATGTATGTGCCCTTGACGAACGAGTTGAAGGTGTGGAAAAACAGCTTTCTGTTGTAGAGAATCGTTTGGAAAGCCGATGCGATAATCAGTTCTCTGTTCTGTCCAAGGAATTGGACCAGATCCGGAAAATAAAAATTCGAGAATCTGCTGGAGAATTTGCAAGGAAAAAGGAAATGAAACCCCCAACATTTGATGGACAGTCTTCTTGGCCAGTTTACAAGAGGCAATTTGAGGCAGCTGCGACAACAAATGGCTGGGATGACGAAGACAAGTACATTGCACTGACTCTTGCTTTTAGAGGACCAGCAGCTGAATTACTTCAAACAGTTCCAGCTGGTAAGAGCGGCGATTTCTGTTCTCTCGTGGCAGCTATTGATAAACGCTTTGGAGATAGCCACTTGAAAGAAGTCTTCCGAGTCCAACTCAATAACAGAGTCCAGAAGAGGGGTGAAAGTCTACAGCAGCTCCAAGCAGACGTCGAAAGACTGGTTCACCTGGCATACCCTGATGCTGGAGAAGAAATCATCAACCAGCTTGCTGTTGAGTCCTTCGTTCGTGCCATTTCCGATATACATCTTCAGAGGTCTGTGCGAACTGCTAGAACACGTACTCTTTCTGAAACTTTAGCATTCGCATTGACAATCGAAGCAGCAGAACAGGCTTCTCATGGAGTACATCGACTTAGAGAGGCCATAGTCGAAGAATGCTCGTGCCAAAGATCAGAAATACAAAAGAACCAGCGGAGTGGACCAGTAAGATGTTGGAACTGCAACAAGACCGGGCACTTACAGCGTCAATGCCGGCTACCACCAAATAAAACCGGTTGTCAACATTGTGGAAGCAAGAGATCCAACCCAGAGCAAGGTAACAACAACACCAGCGTTGCCTATCAGCCCGTTTCCCATCAGGGAAACGAGTAAGAACCAACTTCGAGGGGCAGAGGCTGGTTTCTTGTATCGATGGCCCCAAAACCACCATCCAGGTCTCCCAGACCAAACGCGACAACAAAAGTCTGACTGTGGAGACTACTATTAACGGGAACAAACATGTGGCTACCATTGACACCGGTGCCACAGCATCCATAGTACGTCGAGACCTGGTAAAGATGACGTTGCTCCATAACACCAATAGCTACCGTCTAAGAACCGCAACGGGGGAAGCAGCAAGAGTATATGGAGAAGTGTGTCTTAAGATCCGACTGGCCGATCTAGTGTTTACTCATCAATTCCTGGTGGCAGATATATGTGACGAGTGCATCATTGGAATCGACTTTATGAAACAGCACGGAGTTATTTTGGACATCGGTAATCAGGTTTTGAAGTACCAAAATAAGGAACTTCCAATGACCTATTCGAACGAAAGTACGTCGACACTGAGGACTGTCATCACGGAAGATCTGATTCTGCCTCCTTCTTCTGAAGTGTTCGTTTGGACAAAACTGGAAGGTGAGTTTGGAAGCCTTCGATACCTAATGGTGGAACCAGACCCAGAGTGTTCCTCCCAAAGCGTCATCATTGGGAAAACACTAGTAGCACCGAAAAACAAAATGGTCCCCGTACGATTACTAAACACCAGACCGTACGATGTAAGGTTGAAGAAAGGAGAAGTCGTTGGACGTTGCGAATCGGTTGCAGCAATTACGAAGATCATAGACGAAGCCCCGAGAAAAACTTTAACTCCGGAGGAGCTCAAAACCATCAGAGCTAAAATACTGTATTCATCCAACCTTGATCACCAACAAACAAGGATGGCTGAAAATCTCCTACAAGAGTACACTGACATCTTCGCATCGGCAAAAGGGCAATATGGTAGGACACAGTTGGTGCAGCATCGCATCAACACAGGAGATGCAAGACCGATTCGTCAGCCCGCAAGACGCCTTCCACTGGCCAAACAAGGTGAGGTTGAGGAAATGATAACAACAATGAAGAAGGACGGTCTTATCGAAAATTCCAAAAGTCCTTGGGCGTCACCAGTGGTTCTAGTGAAAAAGAAAGACGGAAGCACTCGTTTTTGTGTGGACTACCGAAGGCTGAACGATGTGACTAAGAAGGACAGCTATCATCTGCCGAGAATCAGTGATACCCTGGATGCCATGGAGGGAGCCCAGTGGTTTTCGACGCTGGACTTGAAGAGTGGATATTGGCAAGTTGACATCCACCCTGATGATCGGGAAAAGACGGCGTTTTCGACAGGTAATGGGCTCTGGCAGTTTAAAGTTATGCCGTTTGGGCTATGCAACGCTCCGGCAACATTCGAGCGTTTGATGGAGTGCGTTCTTCAAGGACTGACGTGGAAAGCGTGCCTTGTCTACTTGGACGATGTCATTGTTTACGGGAAAACATTTGACCAACATTGCAAGAACCTAAAAGCCGTGTTTCAGAGACTTCGAGAGGCTAACCTTAAACTGAATCCGGAAAAATGTGCACTTTTCAAAACCGAAGTTAAGTATTTGGGACACATCATCTCTTCCCAAGGAGTGAAGACTGATCCTGAAAAAAGTTGACTCCGTCAAAAATTGGCCAACACCACAGGACAAACATCAACTCCGAAGCTTTCTTGGTCTTGCCACATATTACCGACGTTTCGTTAAGAACTTTGCTGGAGTTGCAAAGAGTTTGCATCAGCTCACCGAAAAAGGGAAGCAGTTCAAATGGTCAGGTGAGTGTGAAAAATCTCTTCAGGAACTCAAATACCGCCTCTGTAACGCTCCAGTGCTGGCACATCCAACACCTGGCAAAACATTCATCATCGACGCAGATGCAAGCAACGTTGAATCGGGGCGGTACTATCCCAAGTGCATGATGGCGAAGAGAAAGTGGTGGCATATTATAGTAAGGTCCTCTCGAAGCCTGAAAGAAACTACTGCGTGACCAGAAGGGAACTGCTGGCTCTTATCCTGGCAACAAAGCACTTCCATAAGTACATCTATGGACAGAAATTCCTTCTGCGGACAGACCATGGTGCTCTGAACTGGCTGTTGAACTTCAAAATCCAGAAGGTCAAGTCGCAAGGTGGATAGAAAGACTGCAGACTTATGACTACCCAGATTCAACACCGCAGAGAGGAAAGCTGCACTCCAACGCCGACGCATTGTCCCGAAGACCTTGCAAAGAGGATTGCAACCATTGTAGGCGACAAGAAAACAAAGAAAATATTACCGCTCAGCGACTAAGAGCTGACCCCATATGCGGATGGAGCAATGAGGAAGTGAGGACCGCTCAACAGGAGGATCCAGATATCGAACCCATTCTCGCATGGAAAGAAAATGAAGAGAAACCTGAATGGGGAGACATTTCTGACCGGAGTCCAGTTCTCAAAGCCTATTGGGCACAGTGGGACTCACTATATGTGCAAGAAGGTGTCCTCAGGCGAAGATGGGAGTCCGTTGACGGTAAATCATATGTGATGCAGCTGATCGTACCGCAATTGAAAGTCAGTGAAGTTCTTCGGGAGATGCACGACGGACCTTCTGGAGGTCACCTGGGAGTTAACAAAACACTGGAGAAGGTGCGACATCGGTTCTACTGGTTACATGCTAGAGACGACGTGGAGAAGTGGTGCCGAACATGTGACAAGTGTGCTGCAACCAAAGGACCTGGTAGGAAGATTCAAGGTAAGATGCATCAGTACAACGTTGGATCGCCTTTTGAGAGGATTGCAGTAGATGTGGCTGGGCCTTTTCCAGAGACCAACGCTGGAAACAAGTACATTCTGGTTGTAATGGACTATTTTAGCAAATGGCCTGAGGCGTATGCCATCCCAAATCAAGAAGCCAAAACGGTAGTCGACCAGATTGTGTTTAACTGGGTAAGTAGGTTTGGCGTACCTATGGAACTCCATTCCGACCAAGGGAGGAACTTCGAGTCAAACATCTTCCAAGGAGTGTGCGGACTACTTGGCATCAAGAAGACCAGAACCACACCGCTTCATCCACAATCTGATGGGATGGTTGAAAGATTCAACCGGACCTTGAAAGAACACCTCACCAAGGTCGTAGGCGACTACCAAAGAGACTGGGATAGGCACGTACCGCTATTCCTGATGGCCTATAGAAGTGCAGTACATAGCTCGACAGGACAAACACCATCTGACATCCTGTTCGGGAAAACCATGCGGCTGCCCAGCGAACTTAAATTTGGATGCCCCACAGAGGAGCCACAGGACACGAACGAGTATGTGGATGACCTCAAGGAGAGACTCGCTGACATCCATAAAAGAACAAGGGAACGGATGAAAACCTACAGCGACCGGATGAAGACACGGTACGACACAAAAGCGACAACGGCAGGATTCCTAGCAGGAGATCGTGTGTGGCTTTATAATCCTCATCGTCAAAAGGGATTGTCACCGAAACTTCAGCAGAACTGGGAAGGTCCTTATACTGTTGTCACGAGGATTAACGACGTGGTTTACCGCATCCAAAGAGGATTAAGAGGCAAGTTAAAAGTAGTTCATTGTGACCGGCTGCATCGATATAGTGGCGAGGCTGCAGATGGAATTATTCGGGACGAACAATCTTAAGGAGGGGGCAGTGTAATGAACACCCAACATTTATACCAATTTCCTAATCGAAAAGGTTCAACCGAAAACACAACTGGCAACACTTTAATGGAATGGTATAAAATGACAGGCATTGCTTGTAAGCCAGTGTGTGTGAGTGTAGAGATTTTTGACAGCAAATGTGGAAACCATGGAGAAGAAACTGGAACGCTCTAGATGAGTGTTGTTCTATATAAATAGGCCGCTGACGCAACGAGCAGTCAGTTTTGATTATAGAGTGATAAAGTTAAGAGTGAAACGTTGTTAACCAGTGATAGTCCAATAGTCGAGTTGAGTTCGAATAAAGTATAGATACTGAATAAAGTGGTAGAAATAAAATAAAAGTGAAGTTTTATTTTGCGAACTAAGCGCACGTTACAGTATTTTCTCAAATCCTTCTATATGCCGTGTTAACTTGGGTTTATATCCTTAATTGTTTACTATTATCTTGCCTTATTCTATTGCCGTATGTCTTTGGCATGGAAAACCCCTACGGTCTTTCCACTTAGACAACGATACGATGAACCCGAGCCTTCACAAATTTTGGAAGTAACTTGGCGTTCAGTCCCTGCATAAACTTGGTTTGGGCAAAGTTTCGTCGGAACACCTCTTGCCCAACTTTAAACGATACTGGTCGTGATCGTATATTGTACGTCTTTTGTGAATTCGCGTGTGCTTTTCGTAAATTTTGTGAAATGTTTTGACGGGTTAACACCAAGTTCGTTTCGCGAGTACTAACTTCCATGTCTGGATCATTTAGTGCCCCTAAACTTCGAAGTATTCTGTAGCTGGACGCGTGATTAACCATCTTTTGACCGAAAAGTGCAAAGTAGGCTTGACACCCAATCGATTCATGGTTGTCAGACCTCAGCACACACGCGATATACGACAAATAGTTATCTGTTATCCCAACTATCTTGTTCCTCAGTTACGAATACTCGAAGTTTACTCAATACACTCCGGTTAACTCTTTCTGAGATATTAGCTCGGGGTGAATACAATGCGTTTTTGACGTGTTGCACCCCATAGCTCTCTAGAAACTTTCGAAACTCAGACGAAACGAATTGCTTTCCGTTGTCTGAGTGTATAAACTCCGGAGTGCCAAACGCGTGAAAAATCTCAGTTTCTATAAATTTAATAATATTCTTCGAAGTGGCTTTCGGAAGCGTTTTCAAAAAAACGTATTTGGTGAAGTGATCAACACAAATAAAAATAGTAGTATTGCCCATTTTGGTGCGTGGATATGGGCCTAGCAGGTCTACATACATCCTTTGCATCGGTCTTTCGGTTACGATTTGCTTGGTCATGGGTGGACGCAGGACTTTATTCGGAGCTTTTACCATTTTGCACGGTTCACACTGCTCAACGAAAATTTTAATGTCTCTACCCATTTTTGGCCAGAAATATTTATCGCGTATCCGCAAATAGGTTTTGGAAAACCCACTGTGACAGCTTAACTTGGAGTTCTGTGCCATTTCCATCACCCCACGAGTTAATATATTGGGTATCCACAACCGCCACAGGGAATCTTCACTTTCCCCCGCTTCGCTACGGAACCTAACCCTTTTATACACAAAGTTATCGGATACCACGAGATCCGGTAGTGCGTCTTGATTTTTTTGAATGTTTTCCCGCAGACTTTTGCATTCTTCCGATTGGAAGATTGGAACTCAGGGGAGTCTAAATCTACCTCGATAGCAATATCGTGTATGGAGATTTCCTCCATGTCCATCCGCGACAACGCATCTGGGACCACGTTTAGTGTACCTTTTCGATGCTCAATAGCGAAATTGAAGCCTTGAAGTTCAAGACACCACCGAGCTAGTCTGCCTGTCAGATCTTTAAGTGACATAAGCCACTTCAAACTTGAATGGTCAGTTATGACCCGGAACGGCATCCCCTCTACGTGCGCTCTAAACTGACGGATACTCAGCACCGCCACGAGACACTCTTGCTCAGTGACGGTGTAGTTTTTCTGCGCTTTATTCAGTTTCTTGGACACGAAGGCTATGGGCTTTTCGTTACCTTCATCATCCAATTGGAAAAGTACCCCTCCTACTCCCTCAGACGACGCATCACATTGGATGACAAAAGGCTTCTTGAAGTCAGCCTGAGACAACACTGGAGCCGAGGTAAGTGCCAGTTTTAATTTCTCAAATGCTTCCTTAGCTGGAAGCGACAATACAAACTTTTTTTGTTTTTTTAGACAATCAGTCAATGGTGCTGCCAAATCCGAATAGTTCCGAATAAACCATCGGTTCCAGCCGGTAAGGCCTATAAATCTCCGCACTGGCCTTGCGGTCTTCGGTACAGGAAAGTTCACCATCGCAGCAATCTTTTCTGGGTTGGTTTTGAGAACCCCCTGACCTACTATATACCCAAGAAATTTGACCTCGCGCATACAAAATTTCGATTTATTCAGATTGATTGTCAGATTTGCACGTCGCAAACAAGCAGTTACCTCTGACAAGACTCGCAGATGTGAATCAAAATCTGGGTGCATATCAGAAGGTCATCCAAATAAATAAACATATTTTGACGAAGACTAGCTGGATCACCCGATCCATCAGACGGCACATTCTCTGGGCTGCATTACATAACCCGAATGGCATCACTCTGAATTGCCACAGAGGCCGTCCAGGTACTGCAAATGCCGTCTTTTCCCTGGACAGTTCATCCAACGGGATTTGATAGAACGCCTCCGTGAGATCCAGAGCCGAAATGACAAACGTGTCCTCTAATCTGCTGATAATACCTTCTACATGCGATAGTGGATAAGCATCTGCTTTAGTCTTGCTGTTCAACTTACGACTATCCAAACACAATCGAAACTTCCCTGCTGACTTCTCTACTAACAACACTGGTGAGCACCGAGGTGAGTTACTCTCTTCTATAATACCCATTTTTAACAAACGGTCTACTTCTTTAAAGACTTCAGCCTGACGTACCGGCGACAACGGATAGATTTTGCATTTTATGGGAACTGAATAGCATACATCTATCGTATGGGTTTCTAGATGAGTGTGTCCAAGACCTTGTTCCATTGAATTCGGAAACTGTTTCTTCAAAGCCTCTAAACGTATGTTTTGAGTCGAGGTAAGTACCAATGGAGATTCTTTTTCGAACAACTCTTCCTTCCCTCAGTACTATTTAAATTTAAATCTAGCTCTTCGACAGCGGGCAGTAAATTGAATTCTCGCCAAAAATTCATTCCCAAATATACCTTTTGGGTCAAATTCGGTATCACATAAAAAGTTATGGTCTTCGAGACGCCGTCAAGGGTTGTTGGAATCTCACAAAAACCGATTATACCATGTGATTTTCCATCGGCCGTTTTGACGAAGTTTTTGTAATGCGTCATCCGAATACCATTCCTAACATTGAACTCTTCACTATCTCTACCGATTACGGAAATCGATGCCCCACTGTCGAGTAACCCCAAAACTTGTTCACTTTTCAGCAGTACATTCGCGCACATCCTTCCATCCGTCTCTGACGTGATTATTGTCTCCAGTATCATTTTCTGGTAACTCTTTTATTTATTTATTTATTTATTTATTTATTTATTTATCTACAAGCTTATGCTAACAGATTAAGATATAATGTAATTTTAGACAGTATAAAGAGTAATTAGAAGATTCATTACAAATACATATTTTAAACAAAATAAAAACAAATTATTAAAATATAAATATTAACAAAAGTTTTGATTTGAACATATCTTTTGTCCAGCTTAGGTCAACATTTTGGCAAACTTCATTGAAATGTCTTATGCATCTACAAATGGGTTCATTTGAGCCATAATTAGTTCTGTGGTATTGTTCAAAAAGCAAATCTTTTGGACGTAAAACCCTTGATGGTGCGTATATTGGTATTTTGGATGGTAAAGAAGGGCATTTAACGTGATAATTCAAAATATTCCTCACAAACGTTATATCATGCATACGCCTTCTGGATTCCAGTGATTTAATTCCCAAAAGTAAGCAACGGGACTTGTATTCAGGGATAAAAGTCCATTTCCTTTTATAGAATATAAGTCTAGAAAATCTTTTTTGTACTTTTTCAATACGTTCAGAAAAAGTTTTCATAGCTGGGTTCCAAACAATATCTCCATATTCAAGTATCGATCTAACTAGCGATGTGTAGAGAGAAAGTAAAGCATGTGGGTCACTAAAATCAGTACAATTTCTCTTGATGAAACCAACGAGTAAATTTGCTCTTGATACCATATAGTCAATATGACTTTTAAAAGAGAAAGTTGAATCCAGCATTATACCAAGGTCTTTAATTTTATCAACACGCGAGAGTATGTTTGAATCAATTTGGTAAGGAAAATTAATGTACGTATGAGTCCTATAAAAAGAAATAACGTTACATTTTCTTATGTTTAGTTTTAAACAACTTGAGTTGCACCACTCGGATATTAGATTAATATCTGATTGTAGAAGGGAGCAATCATCAATAGTTTTTATTTTGAGAAATAGTTTCATGTCATCAGCATAGAGAAGGCAATGTGAATATTTTAAAACAGAAGCAATATCATTAATGAAAATATTAAAGAGCAGTGGGCCCAAATGACTTCCCTGAGGAACACCAGAAATACAATTAATAGATTTTGATAAAGAATTATTGATGAAAACTTTTTGAGATCTACCAGTTAAATAAGATGAAATCCAATTTAAAAATGATGAATGGAAGCCAAATAGTTTCAGTTTACGAATTAAGCTACAATGGTTAACCGAATCAAAAGCTTTGCTGAAGTCGGTGTAGACTACATCAATTTGACTTTTATTCTCAATGTTTTTAATGACATACGATGAAAAAAGGGACATGTTTGTTGTTATAGAGCGCCCAGAGATGAAACCGTGCTGAAATTCTGAAATGTATTCACGGGTTAAGAACTCTAATTTAGTTTTCACAATGCTTTCGAATAGTTTAGGGATTGACGATAGTTTCGAAATGCCTCTGTAATTATCAATCAAATTCTTAGAGCCATATTTATGAATTGGAATGAGATATGATATTTTCCATTCATTTAGAAAGATACCTTCGGAGAGCGAATTGTTGAATATGCAGAGCAAAGGATAACATAGTGTGCTGGCGCAGTTCTTTAAAAAAAACGCTGGTATCCCGTCAGCACCAGGTTTAGATTTAGGTTTCAGTGACTGGAGTTCTAAAAGAACTTCCTCAAGACTTAAGTGCAAAGCGCCAATATCAACCTTACTTGGAATATTGGGGAGGCAAGACTTGTTTAAGCTATCTGAATCCGAATATATGGATTGGAAAAATTCCGCGAATAAATCTAAGATAGAAATAATATTCGAAGCCTCTGAGTCTTTATAAGACATATTCTTAGGATATCCAGAAGATTTTCTCTTTTCATTTACAAATGCCCAAAACGAGCTGCTATTAGATTTGATATTGCTTTCAATACTCATGATATAGCACCTGTGAAGGAATTTATTTAGAATTGAAAATTCTTTACGTAATTTGCTAAATTTAGCATAATCTAAATCATTATTAGAGCTCTTATATTTATTAAAAGCTTTACGTTTTACATTTTTGAGATTTGTTAAGTGATCACTATACCACGGTAGCTTTGTTTGTTTCTTTAGATGAGAATGTGGAATAAATTTGGAAAAACTTTCAAATATAACTGATGTAAATTTCAAGTACATTTGTTCAAGATTTAAGTTTTTAAATTCATGAGACCAGTTAATAGATTCTAGAAAACTATTTAGTTCGATGAAGTTAGCCTTATTAAAGTTGTAAGATTTTAGACATTTGTCAGATTCATGAGACAAGAAACCATATAATTCAATTTCAACATATAATTCTTTGTGATGAATGGATTCATTTAAAAGTGAAAATGGAACTGTCAAAACCTTAGAATTAACATACTCATTACATACAAAGATTAAATCTAATATATTATTCAAAAAATTTGGAATTCTATTAATTTGATTAAGATTTAATGAATTAATAGAATCTACGAAATTAAATTCAAAATCTCTAATCATATTAGAAGCTAGCATCATTTTATCACCAATTGACCAATTCCATTTAATGTTTGATAAATTATAATCACCGAAACAGCATACATTATCAAATTCAGAGCAAGTGTTATTAATAGCATCAATATTTAAAAAGTGTTTTTCATAAGTTTCAAAAATATTTCCTGATGGAATGTAGCTAACAATGAAATATAAGAAAGCATCATGTGTAGAGAATAATTTTATAGAAATACATAATTGTTCAGCCTCCAGATTAGGTAAGGTAACTTCCGTACAACAAAGCTTTGTACTAACAGCGATAAGGATTCCTCCTCCACGTTCAGAGATAGATCTACATCTATCACGTCGATATATAACAAAATGATGAGAATCAAAAAGTTCAGACGAAGATATACCTGGGTACAGCCATGTTTCGACGATAATGATTATATCATAATCAAGGTGACTTGAATTGTTGAACAGTTTGGATATTTTCGTACGAATACCACTCGCATTAGGAAAATATACCTTAAGCGATGACTTACGACACTTATTAGAGGGGGTACTAGAGGGAAGTAAAGATCCCTCTAACCTTCCGAGTTTTTTGGCTTGAACACAAAAGGACGTATTCTAACCCCACTGGGCCAAAAAGTGTCAACATAGATGCACCTCGCACATTCCATAGAAACACCAATTTTAAAATTAATAAATCTCACACTATTTGTTGAGTCTTCGAGCCTACGAAGCTTATAACATTGAATTTCACCTGGATGGAATTCAAGATTAGACGATATGTAGTTGACAATATCATCGGTAGTAGTAGAGTTGCGAAAACTTCCAATATGGTACCATTTTACTTTTTTAGCAACTTTAAGGCCATTATATTGTTGCCTAGAACCAATTACAATTTGTCCATTGACTTCAGGCGCAACGGCTGTATGGGCATTCATACTCATATATGAAGCAGAAGGAATCGCATTCTCCGATGCATTTGCATTAAAAGCAATATTGTCTACAACAACTGCACTATTCTCTTTAGCAACAACAGCAATATTGGCATTGACGTCTACGGCATCATCGAGGGGGTTCAAAGTAGCGGCAACAGCTGAATCATTTGATATGACATCGATCTCATTTGGAACAACAACAGTAGCAACACCAACAACATCATCACCATTTAGAGCATTAGCGTTTGTCACAACAACGGAGACGTCGGTGATTTTTTTTTTTTTCTGTATATCTAATGTTATTGTTACTAGCACTATTTGTGACTAGTGATGATCTACCAGAGGTGCTAACGATAGACTTGGTTTGTCCTCTACCGGTGTGATTGGGAGTAGCAGAAGCACTTGTAAAGGGCGATAGACGAGAAAGAGAAGGAGACGAAACTGCACTTTTCTTTTGTTCTTTAGTTAATGTTTTAGTTAATGTTTTAGATTTGGAAGAGTCATCAACTTTAGGCTTTCGTTGCAGACGAGTTTTATCGCGTATATTACGACTAGCATTGAGGTTATTATTGGATTCTTCTCGCTTCAACAATGAAAGTATGTGTTGATTAAGCACACTAACACTATTTTGCAATAGATTAAAGTTATCATTAACACTCTTCATGTATACATCAAACTTAGAATTTTTGCAATTAATGCATTTAAAGAAAATATTATTATCAGCATCAATAACTAATTTTAAGAGTTCATCAGATATGTCTGTACATTCACGGTGTGTTGGGAAACCGCACAGTCCACACGATATAAAGTAGTCATTAGTTAAAGAATTTAAGCATTTAGAGCAATCAGAATTCATTTTAAAGCAGAGATACGACCATCACTCTTCCTCTTCCGGAACCTTTCCCTACACTTCCCTATATGGGCACTTGGCACCCTCTTTCCCATTATTTTATTCCTCGCTTGGTAATAATTCTTTTTCCTCTAGTGCAACGACTTTGGAGTGCAAATTTTCACCGGTAATTCCTCCGATGTCGAAACTTCACGTTGCAAGATTCTAACGGGAGCCTCTTTTGACTTTTGCTCAACCGTACCAACCGCCTCCACTTCTACTGACCTCTCTATTGGTGGTTCTGAAAGGAACGACTCTCCCCACCTCTTCGATCGTTCCCCTTCGAGTTTCCCTGATGCTTCCCGCACTCAGGAGTACTAATATTTTTAGCCCCACACAGAAAACAGAACAATTTTCTCTCATGAGAGGGGCACTGGTAAAAGGAATGTCCCTGCTGGTCGCAATTCCAGCAAAGCAAGTTGGATGTCGGGTGGGAGTATGGCTTGCTAACGGCCGCCACTTCCTCTGCTCGTTCTTCTTCTACTTCTATCACCTCAATTTCACTAACCGTGCGAGGCTGCCCCGCCTTTCTCGCTATGAAACGTTCCGCTTCCCTAGCCTTCTTTCTCAGCTGCTCCAGATTATTTATCTCAGCAGCGAGCAAAATTTCACCCAACCTCTCTTTCGAATTGCTTCTGACAACATCTATTAACTTTTTCGCGTCAAACGGCTCGTTCAGTCGATCGTTCAAAAGAACCACCGATTCACAAAAATCGTCAAACGATTCCTTAATTCCCTGCCTGCGGGTCAACAACCGCATGTAGAGCTCGACTTCACTCTCCTTTGAACCGAATTCCTTATTCATGGCCGCTTTAATTTCCTCCAGGTTAGCGCTTGGTTGCTTCCGCAAAAAACACCAGAACCATTTCTCCGCCTTACCCACCAGCAACTTATGAAAGTTGGCGGCTATTTGCTGGTCAGAATATGCCGAGGAAGATTGAAGCCTGTTGACCTTGAAAAGGAATTCTTTTACGTCCTCTTGGCCATCGAACCGAATGTTCCACCGATCCAATCGACAGTATTCAGATGCGCTCTGATAAGACCTAGCATTGGACCTAGTCGGTGAGATCGATTGTCGTGGTCTCGCAACCGGCGGTTCACGGAACGTTAAGCCCAGATTCCGGAATTTCACTCTATACTAAACAAAACAAACTCAACTTAATAAAACCTTTCACACTCTCCAGCTCAAACCCAATCAAGCCACGAATAAACACACTAACCTTTGTCGTACTAACACCTTAACTTTCAACTCCGCTGTAAACAGCTTCTAATTCTTTCTTTTCTTTCTCGACTTTTAGCTAACACAACTAAAATTACCGAAAAAACTTCAACACACTGCACGGAATAACAATTTCTCATATACTGGCTCGGGGTGAGCTAACCAGAAGAAAATAAATGGACTATTGGACTAAGAGATGGCAAAGTTCTATGAGCCAACTTACCCAGAAGAAAACTGAGCAAGATAAAAAAAATAAATAATAAAATTACTGAAACTACTCTACCAATATTAAATTAAAAAAAATGTTTATTTGTTTCAGGACATCCACCAACCACAACGATCGGCAGATGACTCCGCGACTGTGCAGCAGCAACAACTAAACCGAAGGAACGGTTAAACTCCTAACCAAGTCTATACCGACTCTCCGGATTGATTTGGAAAGAGAAAACATCCTTTCGTTCTGACGAAAACATCAGCATCATACCAACATCTCGACTTGAACTCAAGTCTGTCTCTTGATGCGACTTCGCCAAAAACTCCTTTCATCGCAACAGCAATCGGGGCACTACCCCAATCAACCGGACTTATGAAAATTGTCTTTGACACGTAACTATACATTAGACTAAGTAATTCTAAGATCTCAAAAAAAAAAAACTGAAACTTATTAAAAAAAAATAAAGCAAAGCAAATGAAAGGCTCAAAATATAAAAAAAAACTGTTTCGCTGCACTATACTATACACTATAGGGCCCCACGTTGCGTTGGGCGACATTTTGTAAGGGGCCATTTTTGGTCGTCGGGGTCGCGCTGGCATGCTTGTCCGGCTCCTGCTCATCGTTGGGTGTGGGACTTGACCCCTATAACCCGTTTACAAAAAAAATTCATGCCAGTCTTGTTACCTATTAGATGTTATTATGGTATCTACTCCACCCACCCTACCATATCACCGTACTCGCCTAAGTGACCCTTACTTTACCATCTCTTTTATCTTTTAGTCCATCATATATCTTCACCTCACCCCTTTATGCCTAACCACACTTAGCAATTCATCCTAACAATCAAACCACAATTATTCATGTTATATTCAAACAAAAATTCATTTAATTTATCTAAAAAAGTAAACTAATTAAACATTCTTCACCTCAGTGGGTGCTTTTATGGATTTTAAATCTTACTCTATTCTTATTATTAATACTCTTCCAGGTTTATGTATCTACATATTATTAATTACCCGTCGGAATATACCGCGCCTATATATTACGTGTTTCAATAGTCCCCCAAGAACTCACCCCCCCCCCCCCTCACAAAGTTAAAAAGTATATAATTTTATAAAATGACTTAATTGTGTGACCATGAGGAAAATAATATAAATGTACATATGAAGACAGAGAAGAAATAAGAAACCAAGTAGCGAAGTTATTAGAGAGAAAATTAGTCGAGGAATCATATATCGCATTTGCAGCTCCAGTGACTCTGGCTTCCAAGAAACAAGAGGACGGATCAAACAAAAAAAAGAAAGAGAGGTTATGTGTGGATTTCAGAAAACTTAATAAACTAGTTAAACACCAAGTACAGCCTTTCCCACTGATTGAGGTCTTAATGATAAGGATGGTTAATTGTAAATACTTTACAACACTTGATATTAATTCTGCATTCTGGTCAATTCCTCTCAGGATTCAGGACAGACATAAAACAGCCTTCGTTACACAAGAAGGTCACTTTCAATGGACCTGTTTACCATTTGGCCTAAAGACATCCCCGGCAATATTTCAACGAATATTAAGCAACATAATAAGAAGACACGAGCTGTCAGAATTCGCAGTAAATTTTATCGACGACATAATCATATTTTCAAAAGATTTCGAAGAACACATCAAACATATATCAAAACTGTTAGAAGCAATAATAAAAGAAGGATTCAAACTAAAAATTTCTAAATGCTCATTCGCAAAGAAAACCGCAAAATATCTAGGTCACATAATTGAAGAAAATTCAATAAAACCATTAAAGGATAACTTAACGGCTGTTAAAAACTTAACGGTACCACAATCCAGGAAGAACGTTCGACAATTTTTGGGAAAAATAAATTTCTATCATAAATTTATCCCACACAGAACAAGGACCTTAGAGCCATTACATAATCTTCTAAGAAAAGATGTAAGATTCATCTGGTCAGATAAATGCCAAGAAGCTTTTGAAAAAATAAAAACATGGTTATGTGCAGAACCGGTTCTGAAAATATTCGATCCCGATGCTCCTATTGAGATATATACGGACGCAAGTATAGTAGGAATAGGGGCCGTATTAAAACAAAAAGACGAAAAAAATAATAGTAGACCAGTAGCATACTTTTCAAAAAAATTAACAGAAAGCCAAAAGAAAAGAAAAGCGATATACTTGGAATGCCTAGCTATTAAAGAAGCAGTGAAATACTGGCAATACTGGCTGATGGGTAAAGAGATTATTGTATACTCAGATCATAGACCGCTGGAAAATATGAACCTAAAAGCGAGAACGGATGAGGAACTAGGAGATCTTATATACTACCTATCACAATATAATTTAAAAATCAAATATAATCCAGGAAAGACAAACCAAGAAGCTGACTGCTTAAGTAGAAATCCAGTCTTAGAATCTTCTCAGAACCTAGACGACTGTAGTACCTTTGTAAATTACGCTTGTAAGGATGTACAAATAGAAAAGCTAAAATTAATCAACTTAACAAACCTTGAAGAGATAAAAAAAGACTAAAGTATAAAATTGGAGTTAGAAAATAAAAATAAACTGATATTTGAAAATGGAATCTATTACAAAAAAAGAAAGAAAAATAAAAAAATAATAATATCGGAAGAACTCAGCATTCAACTAATAAAAAAAAGTGCACGATAAATACTGCCACTTGGGAAAAACCCAAATGATAAACAAAATAACACCCTTTTATGCGTCAAAAAACCAAATAAAAAATATAAATAGCATATGTGATACCTGCGAAATATGTCTAAAAAACAAAACAAGAAGAAAGTCAAAGTATGGATCCATGGCACATCTGGGACCAGCAACTCGACCATTTGAAATCGTTTCTATTGATACAGTGGGAGGATTTGGAAGTTGCCGATCAACGAAGAAATATTTACATATTCTAATTGATCACTTCATAAGATACGTCTATATCCTAACATCAGCAAATCAAACTGCAAACGATTTTGTAAAACCAACTAAAATGGTAATAAAAAACTACACAATAGATACAATACTAACAGACCAGTACCCCGGGATTAATTCCAAAGAATACAAAGAGTTTTTAAAAGCAGAAAAGATAAAACTAATATTAACAGCAGTGGACGCACCATTTTCAAATGGCCTGAACGAAAGAGTGAATCAAACTCTGGTAAATAAGATAAGGTGTAAAATAAATGAAACAGAAAAGAAAACTGCGTGGACGACCATTGCTCACAAATGTGTAGAAGCATACAATGAAACAGAAAACACGACAACGAGATTTTCACCCAAATATTTACTAGAAGGAGAAAATACAAGTTAGTATACTACCGAATGAAATAAAATCAACTTATTCAAATGAAAAAGACTGAGTAAAGACAGAAAATTGGCTTTAAGAAATTCAATAAAATCACATGAATACAACAAAAAAAGATTTGATGCAGATAGAAAAGAAATAAAAATGAAAGAAGGAGACAAAGTATACATAGAAAATAAAAATAGAATTAACAGAAAAAAATCAGACGAACTGCGCATTGGTCCATATAGCATAACAAAAAAAATTTCAAATTCAATCTACGAAATAGACACAGGTTACAAAAAAAAAGAATCAAGCCTTTTCCACATAACAAAGTTGACCCCAGTGAGTGGTGAGACAAACACAACCGTGTTGCCTCTTTCCGAGGGAGGGAGATGTAAAAGAATTCATCTTTAAAAATGATGTGAGTATTGCCGTCACACCGACGGAAAACAAATATACCGACCAAGAGGAAAGAGTAAAAGAGGACAGAAGATAAAAGAAGAAGAGAAGAAGAGAAGTCAATATTAAAAAAGAGTAGAAGAGGACAGAAGATAGAAGAAAATTTTCATGTGGTGTCAAATGTCAAATCAATCGAAGAGAAGTCAAATATTAAAAGAATTATTCTGTTCAGTCGTAATAGAATTGTTAAGCTTAACCCACAAATATTAGCTTCAATTGTTGTTTCCGGTTTTTACAGAGCAACACAATCGAGTTATTCATTGGTGGAATTCCTATCAAAATTAAAAATTTTATAATTCACATTATATGTATATATTTAGATATATATGTATACCCGTGCTACGGTTTTCAAATTAAATTTTAAACACAATTCTATGCCTTATGGGCCAATAAAAAAATAAAAGAAAATCACCAAAGTGGTGCAATAATTAAAAAAAAATTTTATTGAATATGCCGGGATGTGAACCCGGGTCTGCTGCCGCAGCTCCCTTTATGGGTGAGCGCTCAGCCTACTCAGCCAAAAGTTTGTATGGTTTTTGCTGGATCTTCTCAGTGTTTTAACCGGTATCTAGAACCACCAATCCTAAAGTAGTGAATTTTCACTGAGCTCTAAGTTCACGGATTTTTTTCCGAGGACGGCGTTGATATAGAGTGTGGCGACTACCAGTTATGCTAACACTAGCCACCATCCACTGGTTCTATGTGGCTTTAACCTTTTTGAAATAAATTAAATTAATTCACACTATACAATCATTCACAACTAACAACATTTCAACATACCTTTCAATAACTCTCACACTGTAACAAAACCCACAGAATATGTTCGCAATGTAATGTAAAAATCGAAATCAGTCGTAAGCTTCATTATCAAATAAGAAAATAATTAAATTAAAATCAATTTCTCACGCAACAGAACAAAGACACTACCAATTAATGCAACTCAGCGATCCTCGCTTCTCGACCGTTCTCAAACCTTTGTCCAGCTAAAGCGGTTCAAAAAGATTTAAAACCGTCAACTTATCCTCTACGGTTTTTCGTTGACGAAAATCTTTAACGGAGGCGGGACTTACTCCCGTTTCCTGAGATCTCTCTCACAAAACCGATTCACACGTCAACTCAAAACAAACATATTGGGATCAAAGTAGTGTTGCCACTATCCCACACTCAAAACAAACACTTTCGCATACAACACTCCAGACAAAATCCATATTTCGTTACAACATGCTGGGGTTGAATTCATATGAGACTTGTGATTTATATGTGATATGGAAAAATTATTTTGTTACTTGTTTCAAACGAAATAAACTATTAATAACAATAAAAAAATAAAACCATTTTTATGGAATACTTAACAATTACCTTTGAAAAAAATGTCAACATTCACAGAAAAATTTGAAAAGAAATATGCAAAAAGTGCTTTCAGTCACTAAACAGACCTTTTTTAGTTGCTATTACGTTGTTTTATGTATCTTTATATAAATTTACAAATCTAACTCTTGAAATCAATATAATTCTAAAAATCAAAAATTTTCAGCAACTAAATTGCGGAGTGTAAGAGTGAGCATAGCATACGATTTTATTCAGTTACACATTTGTGAACAGACCCTTTGCCACACATTTTGCTTTTGTTCGAGATGATACATGTTGTTGTCAATGGCTAAAACAAATTTGTAAAGCTAAGTGTACACCTTATAGAAATAAAGAACAAGAAGGAAAGCCATTACGTCTCTTGCCCCACAACTTCCATTTGTCAACATTGTTGTTTCTGTAGCACGAGATCCATCTGTGATACACGTATTAAGTGAATTTACTAACCCCACTTTATTTTGGGATCCCGAAACTAACTCCACTTTATTTTGGGATCACGAAAACAATTTCGGTATCCGAAAATGAAGTGGTGTTTGTGAAGTCAGTTCGAGGGCAGATGCCGTGGTGTGTGTGTGGTTTTCCCCCTTGTTCTTGATTCCTCTAAGGTGTACACGATTGCCCAATTTGCAAATACTGCCAGATCTGTCAGTGAAAAATTTGTTTCGAATGGCTGACAATCGTGTACACACCAAATTAATTTGCAGAAAAACTATTTGGCTGCTTATTTGTAGACAAATATCTGGTCATTAATTTGCAGATATCTGGCAATCGTGTACACACAAGCTGACAACCGTGTACAAGCCAAATTAATTTGAAGAAAAATTTGTTCATCAATCATTTTGAAGACAAATTAATTTGCAGATGTGGAAATCGTGTGTACACAAAATATGTTCATTTTCTGACGTTTCTGCAAATGTCTGGCAATAAATAAATTTGCTGACCCAGTTTGAATAACATTTGCAAATTTATTCATTGGCAGACAAATTTGGCAAGGATTCGATTCGATTGATTCGATTAAGGTGGCGCTGCAGTCCGGGTCGGACCAGGGCCTCAACCAACATGCTTCTCCAGCCAGCTCGGTCCCTAGCTGGCTGCCTCCAGTTTTGCATGAGAAGTTGGTTAAGGTCCTCTCCTACTTGCGTGCCCCACCTGAGTCGCGGTCTTTCTCTACTGCGCCGTCCCTCGGGATTAGATTCGAAGACTTTCCGGGCCGGAGCGTTGGTGTCCATTCGCTCTACATGACCCAGCCATCTGGACCTTGACTCGTTTGACAAGGTCAGTGTCGCTGTACAGCCCGTACAATTCGTCGTTAAATCTTCTTCTCCACTCTCCATCTATGCAGACGGAACCAAAAATCACCCGAAGATTTATTCTCTCGAAGCATCCTAAAGTGTTCTCCTCTGCCTTTGACAAGGTCCATGCTTCTGCGCCATATATAAGAACCGGGATGATAAGTGTCTTATACAGGGACACTTTAGTTGCTCGAGAGAGGACTTTACTACTCAATTGCCTTCTTAGTCTGAAGAAACAGCGATTGGCAAGAGTTATTCTTCGCTTGATTTCAGCGCTGGTGAAAAAGACAAAGTCCTTAACTACCTCAAATTTATAGCTGTCAATCGTGACGTTCTGTTCAAGACGTCGGTGTTGGGTGTCCCTTCTTGATGACAGCATATACTTGGTTTTGCCCTCATTTACCACTAAACCCATCTTCTTCGCTTCCGCCTAAATGCTCATAAAAGAGAGAGAAATTGAACGGCAGAAAAGAAAGATTGTGCCTCTTGTGTTGACGTGGGAGTTTTGCACTTTTCTTTCAAGAACGATGTTGAAGAAGTCGCATGACAATGCATCGCCTTGCCTAAAACCTTTTTTGACATCGAATGTATCGGTGAGATCTTTTCCGACCCTGATGGAGCAGCGTGCGTTCTCCATCGTCATCCTACACAATCGGACAAGTTTGGTTTGTTTGTTTTATTTGTACACTTGCATTTTAAGATACAATATCTTATAAGCTAACACAAGTTTAAATATGAAATAATTCTAAGTTTACTTTAGGAAAATTATATTACAATGAAAAATTAGGCTAATCAATTATCAAATTGTTTTAATGTTTTAATGTTCTTACTTTTGCTGTAATTATTTCAGCTGTTTTAGATGTTCTTTGTAGAAACAAAAAGAATAGGCTTCAAATGCATGCTAAATGAGCAGATAATTTATTTTCAAAGCTTCGGGGATCTATTATACGTTTAATACTTATAGGAAGATTATTCCATAAACGAGCGGCGTTGATGAAGAACTGTCGTTCAGAGGTTAAACACGTAAACCGAGGTTGTAAAATTAGTTGCGATCTATTGGAAGAAGATATCTGTAATCGATCAAAGAGATAAGAAGGTTGATGTGTTTGCATTACCCGAAATAGTAAGACTAAGGTCCTGTATTGGATGAGGTTATCAAATGTTATGTTATAAATAGATTTTGAGTAAACAGATATCCTATCATACCTTTTAAATTTATATATATACCTAGCAATACTATTGTACGCAACATTCAGCTTCCGTCTGCTATTAGAGTCGCAATTGCAATAAATTTCACATCCGTTTGTCAGTATTGGTATAACCAATGTCTTAGCCAGCAATAGCCTAGTTTTCAGGGGAGTATAATTTTGAGCGACCCATAACATGCGGAGAACCCCATATGCTCTTCCTATAATTGCATTAATGTGTGTGTCCCATGTTAGTCTCCGGTTAAATATCATACCTAGATTTTTTGCAGTCTCTACGTATTCTACTACTGCTACGTCCAGTAAAATTTGTGGAAAATATGAAACATCTACTGGTTTCTTGGAGATTATGAGACATTTAGACTTACTCGGGTTTAAGAAGAGCCCATTTCTTTGGGCAAACAGTGAAATTTTGTCTAGGTCTTCATTAATTGTATAGACAGAGTCCTCAATCAATCCGAGAGGGCAACTTTTGTATAGTTGAACATTGTCAGCGTACATTTGAATTGTTGATTGAGAAACGATTTGAGGGAGTTCATTAATATAAAGGGAGAATAGTAGTGGACCAAGAATCGATCCCTGGGGAACACCTCTTGTGGTAGAAAGAAAACTAGACATTTGACCGTTTGCATACACAGCTTGCCTTCTTCCAGTCAAATATGAATCCAATAATTGAACCGCAGAATTTGAAAAATTAAACAACCGTGACAGCTTATTGCAAAGGTTGACATGATCGACTGTGTCGAAAGCTTTGGAAAAATCGAGCAACAACAGAAAACTAATGTTACCACTATCCAAGGGTTTCCGTATATCTTCAATGATAATTATTAGTGCAGTGGAACAACTGTATTTCTCTCTAAAACCAGATTGCTGTGGTGATATCATTTTCTTCGAAGGAATCTATTGATTTGTATTTGAACAATTTTTTCAAATACCTTTGATAAAAAGGGCAAAATGGAAATGGGTCTGAACTCATGTGCAGTTTTCCGTACAGGTACTATCTTTGCCATTTTCCATTGATCAGGAAAAACACCAGTTGTCAAAATTGTATTGAAGGTGTGAGTTATATGCGGCAAAATGATAGGTAAAAGGGCTTTGACAAATTTAGGATGTACGCCATCTACTCCAACTGCGTTTGACTTGATCAACAACAGGCCCTCAACAACGTCTGTGCTCTCGACTCTTGAGAATTGAAAAACATTATTGAAGTTGTTTTGGGAGTCATGATCATGACGAAACGGAATCATTGCCGGAAGTGTAGGAAAGGGTAAATTTACAAATTTTAGGTTTAGAGCACTGCAATCTACATCATCCAAATTCGATAAACTTCTTTTCTTTGCTAAGCCTATCTCTCGTTAATTATTCCATAATTTCCTTCCACTAAAAGAAATGTTCAAGCGGTTACAATAAAAATTTTTTTTGCCGATCGTATTTTGCAGATAACTTGATTTCGTAAATTCCGATAATCTTGTTTAAATTCTTCAAGCCTATACCGTTTCCAATTATTGAAGGCTTGATTACGACGACGCGTAAGTTCACGGATTTCTGTACGGACGGGAACATGTGCATCAAACAGTGATAATAAATGTGAGTTCATGAATTCTATTTGATCACTCGGAGAAGCTAAATAAAAAATACTGTTCCAATCGATATTTCGAACATGCGTTTCCAGGATGGCATAGTCAATAGAATTAAAATCTCTATACTGATACGAAACATTTGTTCTCTGAACTTCAAAGTCAAATGACATGTAAATAAGGTCATGCTTTGAAAAACCAGGTGCCGAAAGCTGATCTTTGAAAAGTACCTTATTCGTATCACTGACAAAAAAAACGTCTAATAGTGTCCTCGAATCACCAGAAAAATGTGTTGGAAAGGAGGTGTTTACAGGGTGCAAATTGAAAGTTCTCATTCCATCAATAAGATTTCTTTCTATTAAGAGATTACTGTTAAAGTCTCCTCCTATAACTATCTTGGAGGACTGAACGGAAATTTCGTCCATTAATTGGAAAAATGCGGAAAGACTGACATTCTTATTAGGTCTTTATACCGTTCCAACAAGTAATTTATCCTCACCACATATCAGATCCACAAATACGTATTCTATAGCACTACCAGTACCTGAAAAACATTTAATTTTGCACGTTATACCTTCTCTAACAAATATCGCCACCCCTCCACCTATACGCTCTTCTCTATCTGCTCGAAAGAGCTTATAACCCCTTACTCCGCATATTTCATCGTTAAAACAGTTTGCAAACCAAGTTTCGGAAACGCATACGACATCAACCTTGGAATCAAAAAATATATCCCTAAACTCATCAATTTTTGGCAATAAACTTTGCGCATTTATATGGCATATCTAAAGACCGTCGCTTTGATTACATAAAATGTTAACCATTGAACGCAGAACACAACTGCTAGCATCGTTTGCGGAACCACTATTGTTTAAAAATCCGGTAACCATTACAGCTCTTAATTTTATTTCTACTCAGATCAAAAGTTCTTAGTACAATGAATATAATATGTGATTTAAGTCACAAAAAAAAAAATGAAAAAAAAGTTAAACGGAAAAATAAATTCAAAAAATGGAATGTTAAAGAAAAAATGGAGAATAGAAAAAAGAAGAAAAATATAAAAAGTAAGAAGTAAAAAATTTTTAAGAAAGAATAGATTTTAATCAAATAAAAAGTTTGAGAAGCGCTATATTATACGGCTGACGTGCGTGTAGGCATGGCAATTCCATTCAAGTCATCTATGTTTTCGACCAGTTGTGCTTCATCCTCAGGTTGACGTTTAACGTAAACAAATCCGCGAGTGGTATAAACAGTCGTCAGGTGTTTTGATCTCCTTAGGCGAAGTGCTTTCTGAAGTAAAGAGTAATTTTTTTTTGTCAAACACTCTCGAAGAAAGATAGAAGTTTCTTTTTCTTGGTTCAGTCCTACGTCACGCAGACAAAGTTGTTTTTTGTTCGGGTCGTTGCGGTGTAAAGCGATAGATTTAAGCACAAAATTTTTGTCGTACGGTGACTGAAATTTAACTAGGATCGCAGAGCTTTTAGATGTTTTGTTTACCGGGCGAGGTAGGATAGGGATGGTAGGGATGCGAAAACTAGACATGGCTCTATATAACTCCTCTCTATACATGCTGTCATATGCGGCCTTAAAATCGATGAAAAGGTGGTAGGTATCGATTCGAAGCTCCTGGGTTTTTTCCAAGTTCTGCCGTAGTGTGAAGATTTGGTCTATGGTGGACTTTCCTGGTCTAAAGCCGCACTGATAAGGACCTATCAGGTTGTTGACGAGTGGCATCAGACGCTCACACAATGCGGCAGAGAGGATCTTGTACGCGATATTAAGAAGACTGATACCTCTGTAGTTGGCGCAGTTCAGAGGGTCTCCTTTCTTGCGGACCGGGGAAACAATACTGAGGTTCCATTCATCGGGTATGCTTTCTTCCGACCATATTTTGCAAATGAGCTGGTGCATACTCCTGACCAGGTCATCGCCTGCCGCTTTAAACAATTCGGCAGTGAGGCCATCAGCTCCAGCAGCTTTGTTGGACTTCAACTTGGATACTGCTGTCTTTACTTCGTTCAGGTCGGGTTGGCGGAATTCTTGGTCTACGTCGCCTAAATCGAATGGTTCTACCTCTCTAACAGCGGAATTGGGTTCATCATCGCCGTTATAGAGCTTGGAAAAGTGGTCTTTCCATATCCTCAGCATTGACTGCGGTTCCACCACGATGTTCCCTTGATCGTCTTTGCTGGCTTTGGCTCGGGGCTTATAGCCCGAGGCTGTTGTTTTTACCTTTTGGTAAAACTTCCGAACCTCATTCCTGCTGTGGCACCCTTCTATCTCCTCGATCGCGTGCTTCTCATGCCCTCTCTTTTTCCGTCTGTGAAGCCGGTGTTCGTCTCTCCTCTTCTGCTTGTAGAGCTCGTAAGCAGTTCTAGTCTTTTTGTGCAGCACCGCTTTGTATGCTTCCGGTTTAGCTGCATGTGCTTGCCGGCATTCGTCGTCAAACCAGGGGTTTCGTTGTGGTGGCCGTGTGAAACCCAGCACTTCTGAGGCGGCATCTCTGATGCTGTCACAATTGGCACTGCTGCCACTGGTTCCCTATACTTGATGCTGGCGGCATAGGACTTCTTAAGAGGTTGTAAGAAACTCGATCGGAAAAGGACTTGGCGATCGCTTGCGATTGTAGTCGTCCAACGTTGAATTTTCTCACAGTATTTCCTTGTTTTGGCTTGGATCTGGATATCCGCAGTCGTACCTTGGCTACAACAAGGTAGTGGTCCGAGTCAATGTTGGCCCCTCGGAATGTTCGGACATCCTCTATACTGGAGAAGTGTGGTGCGTCGATCGCAATGTGGTCAATCTGGTTGACGGTTGATTGATCAGGAGATTTCCATGTCCCTTTGTAGATATTGAGGTACTGGAACCGCGTACTAGCTACCAGAACATCTCGCCTCGCAGCGAAATCGATCAGCCTGAATCCGTTATCGGAGGTGTTGTCGTGCAGGCTGTATCTTCCGATTATTCCACCAAAGATATCCTCTCTTCCTAGCTTGGCATTAAAATCTCCTAGAACTATCTTAATGTCATAGCTAGGGCACTGCTTGGCAAGGACTACAAAAAAAAAAACACGTTGATTGTCTCTACAATTGGATTGTCAACTACAAAACTCATCGAAAATTTAAAAGTGATTTTTGTTTTTTAAAGAAAATGTGTTAATTACGTGAACATTTTCTATTGTTTTTTAATATTTCACTTTTAGCTTTAAAATTTTTTTGACAGATGCGATGTGACAATGAACTAAAAATGAATTTGCAGATCCACAAATGAATTTGTGTGTACACGGTCTGCAGAAACCTACAAATATCTGCAAATCTACTGCTATTTGCCCAAATTAGTTTGCTGACATTGTCAGCCAAATAGCATGCAATAAATTTGCCGATATTTGTAGATTTCTGCAAACCGTGTACACACAAATTCAATTTTCACCCTCATTGTCAGCTCATTTGCACACATTGTCAGACGTTTGCAGATCTGACAATGATTGTCAGACCTAACAATCGTACACACTTAGCTTAAGTAAATTTTTTGTGGTTGAGAAAAAATAAAATTATTTCCGTTTTTCTCTAGCTATTGAGATGAAAAGAAGATAGTTAATACTACGTTTTCACTAGGGCAAATGAGATGATTATGACCAAATTTTCAAAATCAGGTCATAATTGACTTCGTTACCCATACAAAATCTTTCATCAAAATTACCTCAACTTGAGGTGATTGGGTGGAAATTATGCGCTAACAACGTGGGAAAATTGGAGAAAATTAACCAAACAGTACTAAAACACAACCTATTGTGAACTAACCGGGAAAAAAGTGACAACTTGACAGAATACGCTGTCACAACAAAAGTCTTTTTTTCTTACTTTTGTTTTTCGGTCGGTTGGTTTTTTGGGAATTTGTAAAGTTTTTTCAATTTTTTGTGTTTTCGTTGAGTATTGAAATACCTTATAAATTATTATAGTTGCGCTCTATGCATGGTGGATCTTGAAAGGTCAGATTGAAGAGCAGGAGAAGAAACCAGAAGACGCTGCAAATACCTGCACCAATGGGTTAATCTTTTGGTCTCCATCTTCAGTCCAATTTTTCTTGTACGACCAATTGATATGGTGGAAAAGTATATTTTCAAGGTGAGCAACAAAGAAATGTTGAAACACAAAAGAAGGCCGCACAATGTGAAGCAATTGCTTACATGTAATTTTTTCTTATAGTTTAAATCAGATCCGCCGCTGAGAACACAATACAAGACACCATCATATTAAGAGGGGATCTCAAACAGAAAGTCAACATCGAGGAACCTACGTTGATATACGTTGAGGAACCTACAAGCGTGGTTTCGACTTTGCGGACGAAAGTGGTATGCCAATGACATGAATATTTTTATTTCTTGTGTACGTTTTAACTTTATAGAGACCATTTATTTTTTAGAAACTTACTGAAAACAACGAATTCTACAGACTAAAAGCATCTGTAAACTATCCAGATGGTACCAGCAACACATTGTTAACAGCTACAAAGGCATGTGCGCTTGTAAAGTCTGACTTATACGATGTTCTTTTGGTTTAGCTCCAATTCCTGACACTGCTAGTTTCAAAAAGTCGAACGTGAGCGGGTGGCCCGAGAAAACAGTGAAGTTCGCGACAACCGTGGATTCTTTGCAAAATACGTGAGAACAGACTTGCAATGACACGAAAACTTGAAACGTTTTATGAATTTCTTTTTTATTCCCAAAATTTATTGACATATATTATTATTATATATGTATATAAATATTTTTTTAAACTTACACGATACTAGAAGGAATTATGGCATAAAATTGAAAATATAATCTTCAACTTTTTTTTTTTTTGGTAAGAATGTTTTAGTTCTTCAATTTAGATAAATTAATTGACATAAATAAACATTTTTTCTCTCTTCTTTTTCTAATGGGAAACCATCATTATGCTGTGGCATAAAATCTAAAATTTAATTTTTAACATTTTTTTCCCTTTTGATTTTACAATTTATAAAAATTTACTGATACAAATATAATAATAATTTTTCTTTAAATTTACATTTACATGAGAAGGAAACCATCATTATATTATAGAAAAAAAAAAACGAAACTTAGACACACGCATACGTAGCTACCTTGTTCGACTGGCGAGTTGGTGCTTCAGGTGCTCTTTTAGTTTTGCTGATTCGTTTTGGCTCTTTATCGCTGATTTGTGACAATGAGAAACGTTGATCCATGCATATTACTGTATTGGCAGCTGTTGGTATCGGATTCTTCCTTCTTCTGAAGACTGCCACAAACACGATGACTGCAACGGTTATCACTCCCAAGGTCGATACCGAAAAAAGCGAATATCTGTGGAATGATATTTCCCATGCCATGTTTCTCGTATTTCTTAAGGTTTCCAAGTTTGCGAGGCTTTGATGCAACTCTTGAAGGGAATGCTTAAAATCTAAGACATCGCTGACTATTTTCTTGTGGTCTTACTTACTTACTTACTTAGGATGACATTACAGTTCGGGGTGAACCTGGGCCTCAACCAACATCCTTCTATAACGACTTCGATTTCGGGCGAGCTCTCTCCAGTTTCGCACTCCAAGTCGGTTGAGGTCTTCATCCACTTGATTGCGCCACCTAAGACGAGGTCTTTTCCTTCCGCGATTTCCCTGCAATGTGCTTTCGAACACCCGACGAGCCGGAGCGTTCGGGTCCATCCGCTCTACATGGCCATACCATCGTAGCCTCGCGATGCGTACTCTTCTGGCTATGCCCATGTCGCGGTACAGCTCATACAGCTCGTTGTTGTATCTTCTCCACACATTGTCTTCGCATACGGAACCAAAGATCATTCGTAGAATTTTTCTTTCGAAGCGACCAAGGGTTTCCTCATCCGCTTTCGATAAAGTATGCTTCCACGCCGTAAAGCAGGACTGGGATGATCAAGGTCTTGTACAAGGTCACCTTGGTTTTTCTAGAGAGAGGTTTCTCAATTGCCTTCTTAACCCAAAGAAGCAACGGTTGGCAAGAGTTATTCTTCATTTGATCTCCGCACTGATGTTGTTGTCGGTGTCTACAGGATCCTAGGTAGACGAAGTCCTGTACTACCTCGAAGTTATGTCTGTGTACGAATGTACAATGATTATTTTAAAAAGGTGTAAATAAGAAAATGTTAAACTTAAATTAGTTAATCAAACAATACTTAGAATGCAATCCACAATATGTAATATGTCAAAACTAATGTAAACAAAAACGTAGAATTTGTTCTTTTGACCTTTGGATCAAGTAAATAATGTAAATACACACCCGATTTATAAAGAGTTTGAAGTGGACGTGTTTTCTTTTACCTTTTTCTTGGAAAGTTTTTAAAGAGTATTTTTTTCCTAGTTTTTTTGTGTTAAAATAAAACCTAGTCAGGAACATTTGGTCCTTCTAAGCCGTTTTACGAACAGTGATGAAAAACAATTAGTGTGTGTGTGGAAACATTAACATTGAAAAGACAAAAGTGTGTAAATCGAAGAGTCGTTTAACGAACACTCTAGTGAACATACAAATATATATACATATATAAAGAACTCCATCAGAGTTGAAAATTAAGAGTAATTTACAATTTTATCGACTTAAATTTACTTAAAACTAATCAATCGCGCGCGATAAAACGCCATTCGATTAAAACATATGTTTAAAACTTAAAAGTAGATCTGCTGCAGAAGTCGAGTCATCAAGGACTACAATACAAGGTCATCCAAGGCTGCCACTGCAAAGAAGAGAAGAATTTAAGTAAGTTCGTTCTTGTTGTGTCGTATTTTATAAATCAATAAATTACTCAAACTTAAAAATGTCGAATCCTGCTCTTGGTTCTTCTTTGCTTTACGGAGCTCTCCAAAAAAGTCTCCTGGAACAAATAGAGAGGAATTATAGGAATTTTTAAAAAGAGCCCAAGGCACGTCGTAACAGTGCAATTGCGAGTAGTCGTTTAGCCTTGCTGGAGGAAAATATGGCGTCCGCAAAAATCTACCACCAGAACGTCGTGGGGGGTTCAAAGTTGGAAGCTGGAATTGAAAAGGAGGATTATTTGGAAGTTTTTGACAAAATTAACGACACATACCTGGATTATAGGTCCGATTTAACTGAATTGTTAGAGAGTTTGTCTTCGGTTCCTGCATCGTCATCGCTGGCAGCAGGTCAGGCTGGTCAGAGTGTAGGCCAGTCAGGTATGGTCCGTACCGAGTTGAGATTGCCCAAAATTGATCTCCCTAAGTTTAATGGGGAATATACAAAATGGCGGTCGTTTCACGACAGGTTTGATTCCCTGGTTCGTTCCAACAATAATTTAACGGACATCGACAAGATGCACTTCCTGAAGTCGAGTTTAGAAGGTGAGGCGGATCGTTTGCTCCAGCATTTACCTTGTGTCGCGGGTAATTTTGACAAGGCATGGGAGTTACTTACAGCGCGATATGATAACAAGCGTGTCTTGGTAAACGCGCAACTAAAACTCCTTTTCAGCCAAAAGTGCCTTGTGAAGGAGTCGGTTGATGGGCTGAAGGAGGTGATATTCACCTCGCAAGAGTGTATCCATGCACTCAGGAACCTGGATGTGCCTGTTGATCAATGGGACGTCATTTTGGCACACATCGTGTATAATAAATTACCCTGTAATTTGCAGCAGTTGTGGGAAGAGAAGTTGGGGAACCAGAAAGAGTTGCCAAGCTGGAACGATTTTCTGGAGTTTTTGGAAGCACGCTTCAGGACGTTGGAAGCCGTGAGTACAGAAACAGCGCAACCAAGTTCTTTCAAGAACGATGTGAGGAGACCAACTGGTACGGAGGTGCGGAAGGTGTTTCATACGAAAACTGCTTCCAGAACGGAGTTTGTCTGCCAGGTATGCCACCAGAGCCAACACTCTATAAGGAAATGCCAAAAATTCCTAAACATGAACACAGCGGAAAGGAAACAGACTGCTCGACGCCTGAGAGTTTGCGACAACTGCCTTTCTTCAGGGCATTTTGCGCCGAATTGCCCCTCGCCTGGCTGCTGTTACTTTTGCCAACAACGTCATCACACGCTTCTACATGTAAACTTGACCCAACACGCAGCTGTGCGCGCAAATAGCATGCCGTCGAGGACAACAACAACTTCAAGAGGTCAGAATGCAGTTTCGACATCTTTTAACGCTCATGCGCTGGAGTTTGAACCACGAGAAGTACAACAAGCTTCTACAAGTGGTCAGGTTTTGAATTACCACACGTCGCATGGTAGCAGAACGCACCAGGTGCTTTTAGCGACAGCTATTGTGAAGGTGCGAGCAGCTGATGGTCATCAACACCATCTCCGAGCTTTGATCGACCCAGGATCAGAAGCATGTTTCATCACGGAAGATACAGCACAACAGTTGAAGTTAAAAAAGCGACGTACCTTTGTCGAGGTGTCAGGGTTAGGGTTGGTCAGCAGTGGCACAACGCAAACATGCGTGGATATTGAGCTTGCGTCATGCAACTCAACGTATGGAGGTGCGGTGCGGGCACTGGTCTTCAAGTCGCTGACTGGCCATCTCCCGGCCCAACAAATGGTACCTGACAAATGGCAACACCTTAAAGGGTTAACGTTGGCAGATCCAAATCTCCACGTTCCTGGACCAATTAACATACTTCTTGGTAGCGACGTATATGCCGACATACTCCTTCCAGAAGTGAGAAGACCTGCAGATGGAGTCGGACCAACCGCTCAGAAGACGCAGTTAGGGTGGATTGTGTTAGGGAGAGTTCAAGAGGAACATCCCCGGCAAATACGCAGTTTTGTGCAGACTGCTGACCTGAATTCTCAGCTGCAGAGATTCTGGGAGATGGAAGAATTGCCGTTCCAGACACATGAAACTGAGGAGAACATCGCATGCGACGCGCATTTCGATGAACACACGAGACGCCTTCCTGACGGGCGTTATGAAGCGAAGCTGCCGTTTAAAGGTGGATGTCTTCCAGCGATGGGATCCAGTAAGCAGAGCGCGGTCCGACGATTCCTGCACTTGGAGAAGAGACTGGAGGCAATTCCCAATTCTTTGGGCAGATTATTCCAAATGCATACAGGAATATGCAACCCTGAGGCATATGGAAGAAATTCACGTCGGCGACTCGGTGTTGGCAACCCCATACCACTATTTTTTGCCTCACCATGCAGTTTTCAAGGAATCGAGTTCCACCACGAAACTGAGGGTCGTGTTCGACGCAACAGCGAAGACTTTGGATGGAAGTTCGCTCAATGATCGACTTTTGGTGGGTCCAAAATTACAGTCGAGCATTATTGATCTGGTTCTTCGATGGCGAACCCACAGAATCACGTTTACGGCTTACATCGAAAAGATGTACAGACAGGTGTTGGTGGATACACCGGACACATATTATCAGCTGATCCTGTGGAGAGACGATCGTTCCTCTCCAGTCAAGATGTTTCGGCTTAAAACGGTAACGTTTGGCACAGCAAGTGCACCATATCTTGCCATAAAAATTCTGAAACGTGTAGCCGAAGATGAAGAATCAAACTTGCCAGAGGGCGCGAAGGTTGTCCGAGAGGACATGTATGTGGACGATCTCATCAGTGGTGCCGATACTGTGGAAGAAGCAAGAACAAAACGCGACCAAGCGAATCAACTTCTGGCGTCCACGGGTTTTAATTTACGAAAATGGACAAGCAACGTGAAAGAACTCGTCGAAGATATACCTGCAGCAGATCGAGAACTAGATTTTGAGGTGCCGTTCAACATGTCAAATCACGTCAAAACCCTTGGCATCAAATGGTTCCCGATAGACGATTACTTTTCGTATCAAAATGTGCAGCAGTCATCAGAAGCAACAACAAAAAGGTCAATGTTGTCCACCATAGCCAAACTGTTCGACCCACTTGGCTGGATATCACCATGCGTCATCACGGCAAAGTTAATGATGCAGCGGCTTTGGGAGCTAAGTTGTGATTGGGATGATCCGGTTCCAGCTACACTGAAAAAAGATTGGGATGCTTTTCATGGAGAACTTCCGATGATCGAGACGCTTCGAATACCACGCTGAACTCAGACAAGCAAAACCAACAAGGACATCGAATTACACGGGTTCTGTGATGCGTCTATGAAGGCATACGGTGCCGTAGTATACGTTCGTGTACTTGACAGTGATGGCAACATTCATGTCAACTTGCTTCTGGCGAAGACGAAAGTAGCTCCAAGTCAGCGTACGATCACGCTTCCACGTTTGGAACTTTGCGGAGCAGTAGTGTTAGCGCAATTGATGCAGTATACGAAGGACGTTTTGGCTGTTCCCGACATCAAGATGTTTACTTGGACCGACTCAACCATCGCGCTCGCGTGGATACGAGCCACTCCCGCTAAATGGACTACGTTCGTTGCCAACAGAGTATCCAAAATTCAGCGGCTAGTGGGGATCGATTGCTGGGGACATGTCGCAACGCTTCATAACCCAGCCGATCTGGCGTCTAGAGGAGTGTATCCAGCAGAACTGACGTCATTGGAGACTTGGTGGATTGGTCCTGATTTTTTACGCAGTCAATGGGCATTCGATGTTCCGCATCAACCTGTTGACATCGAAACTGACGAGGAACGACGTACGGTTAAGGTACTAAGCGCTCAAGTCAGTCAGGATGATCGCATACTTCAAACCATCTGCGACTGTTCGAATTTGTTGAAGGTGATTCGAGTTATCGCCACATGTTGTCGTTTCGCAACAAAATGTCGACGAAAAGCAATTTCTGATGGCCCATTTACTCCAAACGAACTGGAAGCAGCGCGTATCATCGCCGTAAAGGCCGCACAGAAAGAGATGTTCAAAGCAGAACTTCAACAGATTTTGGAAACCTCGAAAATACCTAAGTCACTCAAAACGTTGAACGCATTCGTTGATGCTGAAGGACTTTTGAGAGTTGGAGGACGCTTGGAGAATTCTCTCCTCCCCTACGACGCGCAACATCCGATACTACTTCGAAATAGTCACCATTTTACGAACCTGATTGTCAGAGATGCCCATAAGAGCACTTTACATGGCGGCATCCAACAGATGATCAACTACATCCGCCAAAAATATTGGATTGGCCAGATACGACGAAGCGTGAAGTATCAGCTTCATAGATGCACTTCTTGCTACCGGCAAAAGGCATCGGAAATGCAGCAGTTGATGGCGAATCTACCTGCACCTAGAGTCCAGATGTCACGACCGTTCAGTCATACTGGAGTCGACTACGCAGGACCCATCGAAATAAAAAGCTGGAAAGCTCGAGGTGCTAAAATACTAAAAGGGTATTTTGCAGTGTTTATCTGTTTGGCAACAAAGGCCATTCACTTGGAAGTAGTGTCTGACCTGACTACCCAAGCCTTTTTAGCAGCATTTCGGCGTTTTACGGCCAGGAGAGGTAGCTGCAAACAAATCTACAGCGATTGTGGAACAAACTTCGTCGGCGCTAATAACGAATTAGCCAAAATGTTGAAAGACGCAAAGCACGATTTTAAAGAAATTGCCGAAAACTTAGCAAATCACGGAACAAATTGGCACTTTATTCCCCCAGCTTCTCCACACTTTGGTGGATTATGGGAAGCGGGAGTGAAATCGGTGAAATACCATTTGAAGCGAGTTGTTGGAACCGAAAGGCTTACATTTGAGGAGCTCACAACGCTTCTAACTCAGAAAGAAGCGTGCTTGAATTCGAGACCCTTATGCCCGCTCTGCGACAGCTTAGATGATTTGAATGCGCTAACTCCTGCGCATTTTCTCGTAGGCGAATCTTTACACGCTGTGCCACAAGGCGAACTCAACAACGACATCACGTATATCGACCGATGGAGAAAAGTACAAGCGCTGGCGGAAGGATTTTGGAAAAAGTGGAGTTCCGAATACCTTGCACGGTTGCAGCAACGTCCGAAATGGACTCAAGTTCAAGAAGCTCCCTAAATAGGAGACCTAGTGTTGCTCAAGGATGAGCGACTTGCACCGACGTATTGGAACCTTGCCCGAATCGAGAACATTCACGCGGGAACGGACGGACTCGTACGCGTTGTCACGGTCAAGACACAAAACGGAAACCTAAAACGGCCTATCGCGAAAATCTGTTCTTTGCCGTCAAACGAGCACCATAAACAATCGGCGTTGGTATAAAAGTTTATTCCTAAAACGTAAACTGGTTACCGAAACATTGACAACAAAAAACAAAAAAAAAAAAGTATGCTGTTTTCAAAACACACGAAACTTGAAATCAACACATTTTCATTCAAGTCACCACTCTACACTACAATCAACCCATCTGTACAAAACAAAAGTTAAAACACATCATCGTTCAAAAAACAGCAATCAACCCATCTTTAAAACACATCTTTAAATTCTGTAAAGCTGTTGAAAACACATCAAAACACATCTTCAAATACACCGGAAAGCTGTTCAGAAGGAAGAAAAATCAAACAAGAACTTGTTTAAAACCATCTTTATTTCAACAATAATTATAATTTATCAGCTATAAATTGCATAAAAGGCAATCAATACAACTCATTTTTAAGCTGTGCTGCAACAACGCACACACAAAATAAAACTTAAAATATAAAAGAACTAAGTATAACTTATTTTAAAAATTCAATCAAAATCAAGCCGAGAGACATCGCACGTCGAAAGTCGATTTCCCGTCGGCAAAACCAAACAAAAAAAAATCGTCGTCGACAAGACACATTTTGGTAAAAAAAAAAAAAAAAAAATATCTATGCACTGCAACAAACGCATGCACAATGAAAATTGATATTAAAAACCGCTTATAATTTAACAAATTAACAAAATATCACCGGCATAAACACATAATGCACTGCCATTTTAAAAGCAAAAAAAAAGAACACGATCCACATTACATAGAAAATAGAAAACCACGAAATGTCAAATGCCGTCGGCATAGGCATTTGACCATTTTGCAACACTGATCTGATTAATTTGGAGATCAACATATACAGTCCACTGAATTTAAAACGAACACAAATCACTTCATAATTTTCAATTAATTTCAAAGCACACCTAGAACTTAATAAAACTTACAAAATTCGCGAAAATTTCCGAATCAGAATCGCGAGTTGTTTACAAAAAAAATGTAAACAAGAATTTCTAGTCGAAAATCGAACCTTTCCGACTAGAAAAGGATGGCACTTGGTCACGACAAAAATGCCTTTGCCATTGTACACACACACACACATATATATATACCCAGCTATTGAAATAAAATAACCTACGCGCGAACCCCGAACTCCGCGAATTCAGTTTTCAGTTTTAAATTCATTTTTATTGTATATCACTTATAACTACTTACATGCTAACAAAAATGTTTAAACTAGCTTACATAATAACTTAATTAACTTACTGACCCTAGGCGGGTACTCTAAATTACACAATAACTTATTTCTATTGCCTTTCGGCCTAACGATACAATATAACTATTTCAACCTAGAACTAATATTAAAACTAAGAAAGTTTAAAAAAACTTAGTTTCAGAGATCAATTTTTTTTTGGATTTTCTTAAAATTACTTACAAATAATTAAAACTACTTAAAACTAATTAAAACTACTTAAAACTAGAGCAGCCATAGTAGCTTTTTATAATTTTTTTTTTTTTTTTTTGTTTTTTGTGTTTTATAATTTTTTTGGGATTTTGTATTTTTTTCTATTTTTTTTGAATTTTGGGGACGCACAGTAGTTTTTACATTTTTTTTTTATTTTGATTTTTTTACAATTTTTTTTTTGATTTTCGACGCCGCAAAATTTTTATAATTTTTTTTTTTTTTTTTTGGTTTTTATAATTTTTTTTGGTTGCCACTATGCCAACCCCCTATACCCTGAGTCTTACACACTAAACCTTTGTAAGCCAGCCATAGGCGACTCGCTATCAGTAACATTTACATTTTGTTGCTCACACAACCACCAGAACATATTCGACGTTTTGATAACGTCCCGTCGATCGCGATCTGAAACCGCCCTACTGAACCGGAGGAGCTCTTCACCTTCTCCGCCTACTGCGGCGACGTCCCGGTTGTAAAGGAGCCGTCGTTCTACGGACTTACGGCAGTCGTGGTAGATTAACGGAACCGCCAATCTGTCCTGTATCAAACCTATCATGTCAAAATAGAGGAAAGCCTCCGGTGGGACAAATCCTTTGAAACGCGTTCTCTCCATATATTCAATGTTGGGGTAGTAAGCCCCAAATATCAGGCCATTGTTCGAAGACATCGCCCTTGCAGTATGACCCCGAGTCAGTTTTATCAAGAAGTTGTCGATTCTGTTTATTTGAGCCCCGTTGTAAAGGACCTCATTAGGATAATATTTTCTGTACTCCGACTCTGGTGTTCTGTGCAATCCAAGACAGGTACGCAGACACTGTCTCTCAAACACCCGAATCTTTTCCATCTGAGACGCTGTAACATTGAACCATACAGGGCACCCATAGACAATCATTGGCCTTATGAGGGCCATGTAGCAAATCACCTTCACTCTGCTATCAAGTTGACTGCTGTGAAACAGTCGCCTTGTCAGACCAAAAGCTCCTCTAGCCCTGGCCAGAGCCGCATCCATATGTTTGTTAAAATATAGATACTGATCTAGCCAGATGCCCAGGTACTTGACTACTTCTTTGCTTGGCAGTGGGTGGCCATATAGATCAACGATCACCAGCTTTCGCCAGTTCTTTCTCGTATCCCTTGAGGCCCGAGCCAACGAGGTTCTAAACACAATTGTTTCCGATTTCTGGAAGTTGATTTTCAACTTCCAGTCATCGCAATATTGCTGAATCTTATCGAAGTCACGCTGCAAGAGTATTCTGATGACCTCGATCTTTGGACCTGTTCTGTACGCGATTAGGTCATCGGCGTACGCTATGGCATGGTGAAGGGAACCAATTAGATCGCCGGTGAAAATGCTAAACAAAATAGGCGAATTCACCGCTCCTTGTTGCAGACCATTCTGTATTTTAAAAGTTCTGGTAGAAGTTTTATTGCAACTTTTCACAACAAACGTTCTACCATGAAGCATGTCATTTAGAATATATAGCAGTGGTTTACTCATGCCATATCTGATCAACTTATAGAAAAGACCGTCTAACCAAACGGTATCGAAAGCCTTCTCCAAGTCAACCAGACATGCACCCGTACACTGCTTTTTAGCTTTGTTCCATTGAATATCAGATACTAGCTTAGACGCGGCATGTATGGTATCATGACCCGCCTTAAAACCGAACTGATTTTCTGGAATAATATGTTTGTCCTCAGCCCATGTGGACAGAGCTCTATTGAGAACCTTCTCGAATACCTTGCTGACACTCGGAAGAAGACTAATTGACCGGAGATTTGCTGGATTGGAACCATCCTTACCTTTTTTAAGGAGAGGATGTACCACTGCCGTCTTCCAACGCACTGGATAATATGCATTATTCAGCGCATTGTTGAACAACGTGGTGTATATGTCCACCGCTTCCGAAGGGAGGTTTCGCAGCACAACATTGGGTATGCCGTCGACTCCTGCTGACTTCTTTTTCTTTATTTTGTGAAAGATGTCCAAGAGGTCCATCTTAGAAACGAACAGGGTGTTATCCCCGTTTCGCTGGGCGATGACTGCATTTGCAAGTCGGTCGTCATTGAACCTAGTGAAACCGGGATTCTCGGATCGCCAATGCGAGATCTCGTCTCTAAGATAGAAGTGTCCAACGAAGGCTCTATTCTCAAGGTCGTAATTCGGGCGAATGCACTCATTCACCTTATATACTCGCTCGAAAACAGCACCCACCGTCTCTACCTTCTCTTGAGCATCTTCCACTATAAAGTGGTCATCATCCAAGATGGCCTCATCCGGATCTATCCCTATTGTCATAAGTAAGTTTCTGTTCTCTGTCGTCCTTTGGAGTTTAATACCCTGAAGGTCATTTTGATCTTTTCTCCTAAAAATTTTTTTTATTTCCGGAAACATACTCGGGTTGTTGGACTGTACAGCCCGAATTTTGTTGTTCCAGAAAAGAGATATAGATATTCTGTAGTTTTCTTTAATTAACTGTTGGAGATTTTTGATCTGTGACTTCAGAGTTCTAATCTCCAAATCGTGTCGGTCAGTAAACCTCCTGTGCAAGAGTTTTAGTCTTGACAGGAGTCTACTTTTTTGTTTGTAAAGTGCGTCTATTGTCGCGTTTCTGTACATGTTCGTCGAGTCAAGTTGCCTATATTTAGGAATTGTCCTGTCCATTGTACTACGGATTGCATCCTCCATACGTTGCAGGTACCCATCGATCTCAACGTTCGACAGATTCCTGTTGCATGGTGGCGCAATACCGTTCGAACGAAGTTCCCTTGAGACGGCACCGGAAAAGCGCGGCCAACGTGTCTTACCGTAGTTGTAAGAGTGCGTCGGCACGTACTCCTCCAGTTCCACAAGGTCGTTCGGAAGCAGTATGACGGCGGCAAGTCCACAGTGGTCACTGTCGTACTCAACCGTCGTCAAACAATTTTTCGTCCGTCGAAGAATGTCGTCGGTCAGTTTCAGTCTTGAGTCTAAAAGCAATAGATCCAAATAAGAGCCACTTCGAGGATATGAAGGCCTGTCAGTAGCTAGCAGATCGACTTTACACTCAATGCTGTGAAGCCCCAGCCAATTGAATAGCTGGGTCCCCCTTTGATTGGCTAATTGATTTCCCCAATCTTGGTGTTTAGCATTGTAATCACCGGCCAAAAGGAAATAGTTTTCATCCGAGTTCAGATTCAGACATCGAAAAAGCGTTTCGAGCTCTGTTATAAAACATGAGGTTTGAGAAGCTCCCGGCGGTGCATAGAGCGAGACCACATTCAATCGCCTCCCCTGTTGGAGAGGGATGCATATGATACACGTTTCCAGCAACCGGAATCGACGTACTTCACCGCTATATATTACCTTATGAGCAATGCCCTTACGTAAGAAGATCGCAACCCCACCCGCGAGAGTCGAGTTGGGTCGGTCCCTCCTTATGATAATGTAATTGTTATCCGTCAGTTTGTGATGCTGATTTAGCCTAGTTTCGCTAACCATACATACATCAGGACGTTGGTCTTTTAACAACTCAAGGAAGTTTGTACGTCGTTCTATCCTAACTAGCGAATTCACATTCACGGCTAGGATCTTAAAAGGCCTCTCCAGCAGCGCGCCCGTTAACCTAAAAATTGCGCAAGCGACGGCACTGCACGGTAGATCAAGTCTACCCTACGCGCCTGCTCACTTATTTGCCGTGATAGTTCACTCATTTGTGCCTGAATGACACGCAGAGCGACCATCACCTCTGACTCCCCAGTAGCTGCCTTTGACACAGATGGCTGTGCGGCCTCTTTCTGGGGAGGTTGTACCGTTTTCCCAGCTCCACCCGCCATTTGGGCGTAGGAGACTTGGGGAACGACGGCCCTTGGAGTCGGTCTGGCTGTATGCCTTCCCTCGTCCTTGGTTACTGTTGGAGCAGCTTTTAATGATTTTTTAATAACTTGGTATCGAGGACATCCCCGATAGTTAGCAGGGTGTCCATCTCCACCACAGAGAACAAATTTCAATTGGGTCTTATCTTCGACCCTTTCCTCACCGAGCTTACACTCTTTTTCTTTGTGGTTCTCTCCACACTTTACACACCTCGACTGCATTTGGCAGTTGAATGCGGCGTGCCCGAACCGTTGGCAACGAAGACATTGTAAAATGTCTCCGTGCCTGTTTATTTTTTCCCATCTTACCATCTGGTAGTCCAGGACGGAGATTTTCCTTAGACTCTCCAGACGGCTACTGGGAGATAGGGTGACGAGGAACATCGGCAATAGCCGCCTCTCCCGTCTAGCCTTAGCCGTGGTGAACGACTTGACCCCGATAAACTCGAGATCGTCGCTCGCTAACCTGCGGAGTTCCGCTAAGAGCTCCTCCGGGTCAGAGGTAGGCTCTACCCCTTTTAAAAGCATGCTTTTTGGCTTCTCCTCTTTGGGAGTAAAAGAAAAATGTTCGGTGGTTGTTGTTTGTGTTTTCACATTGGATCGCATGTCGATCTTGTCCTAAACGCTTAATAACAAATTTATCGCCTATGGCGGACTTACATAGGTTTAATGTTGCTTTGAAATCCATTTTGTGGGTGTTGATGGGGGGCACCCTGCTCTTGGCTGCTGTCTTCCTTGGCTGTTGCTGTTGTTGTGCTGGCTGTTGTTGTTGTTGTTGTCTCTGCTGCTGCTGTTTTGGCACCGTCTCTCGTGGCTGCTTCGATGGCGCGGCTTTTATAGCTGCGGTCCCCCGTTGCTGCTCTTGGGTAGCAGTTTTCTTTCGTTTATTTTGCTCCACAGCTATTTTATTAGCTGTCGTGCCTTGTTGCTGCACGGGAGCATTTTTAACATTTGTTTTTAATGTTGTTGGTTGTTGCTGTTTGGCATTGTCTGACTTTGCCAACAGTTGTTGTTTTGCCTCGCTTTCGGCTTTCCTGCGGGCCACCTGTTTTTCTTTGATCTCTTCGATCTCCTTGCATAATTTTTCTATGATAATTGACAACGCATGTAGTCTCTTATCTTCTACATCGTTGTCATTGCGTTCCTCGTCAGCACCGTTCCCCCCTTCGTCTGCCAATGCAGCGAAGGAATTCCCACTACCGGTGTAACGGCCCTCACCACCGTTGGACTCGTATTCGTAAGTCGAATTCATGCTCACGATACTCTTGCTGCTGGTCGACATTCCGTCATCGTCGACCTCCTTATCAGCTCCCTTTGTCTTTTGGCTACGGGAAACCAAATTTGGCTTTGCTTTAATGCGCCGCCTCTTTTTTGCAGTTGTTGTTGCTGCAGTTGCTGCAGTTGTTGGCACCGCAATTTGCATTGCGGTTGTTGCCGCTGCTTTGCTTGTTGTTGTTGTTGTTTTCTGTGTTGGATTTTCATCCAACACTTTTTTTGATGATGATGGACCGGTACGGTCCATCACAAACGACTGTGTCGCTTTCTTTTCACTCTCTATTATTTTATTTTTTCCTTTATCTGAGCAATTTGCTTCAGAAAAATAAAAATTGCTATGCGCCCGGGTGGGAGTTGAACCCACGTTCCTCCACACTGGGTACCTGCTGTTCAGTTCAGTTTTAAATTCATTTTTATTGTATATCACTTATAACTACTTACATGCTAACAAAAATGTTTAAACTAGCTTACATAATAACTTAATTAACTTACTGACCCTAGGCGGGTACTCTAAATTACACAATAACTTATTTCTATTGCCTTTCGGCCTAAAGATACAATATAACTATTTCAACCTAGAACTAATATTAAAACTAAGAAAGTTTAAAAAAAACTTAGTTTCAGAGATCAATTTTTTTTTGGATTTTCTTAAAATTACTTACAAATAATTAAAACTACTTAAAACTAATTAAAACTACTTAAAACTAGAGCAGCCATAGTAGCTTTTTATAATTTTTTTTTTTTTTGTTTTTTGTGTTTTATAATTTTTTTGGGATTTTGTATTTTTTTCTATTTTTTTTTAATTTTGGGGACGCACAGTAATTTTTACATTTTTTTTTTTTTTATTTTGATTTTTTTACAATTTTTTTTTTGATTTTCGACGCCGCAAAATTTTTATAATTTTTTTTTTTTTTTTGGTTTTTATAATTTTTTTTGGTTGCCACTATGCCTACCCCCTATACCCTAAGTCTTACACACTAAACCTTTGTAAGCCAGCCATAGGCGACTCGCTATCAGTAACATTTACATTTTGTTGCTCACACAACCACCAGAACATATTCGACGTTTTAATAACGTCCCGTCGATCGCGATCTGAAACCGCCCTACTGAACCGGAGGAGCTCTTCACCTTCTCCGCCTACTGCGGCGACGTCCCGGTTGTAAAGGAGCCGTCGTTCTACGGACTTACGGCAGACGTGGTAGATTAACGGAACCGCCAATCTGTCCTGTATCAAACCTATCATGTCAAAATAGAGGAAAGCCTCCGGTGGGACAAATCCACTGAAACGCGTTCTCTCCATATATTCAATGTTGGGGTAGTAAGCCCCAAACATCAGGCCATTGTTCGAAGACATCGCCCTTGCAGTATGACCCCGAGTCAGTTTTATCAAGAAGTTGTCGATTCTGTTTATTTGAGCCCCGTTGTAAAGGACCTCATTAGGATAATATTTTCTGTACTCCGACTCTGGTGTTCTGTGCAATCCAAGACAGGTACGCAGACACTGTCTCTCAAACACCCGAATCTTTTCCATCTGAGACGCTGTAACATTGAACCATACAGGGCACCCATAGACAATCATTGGCCTTATGAGGGCCATGTAGCAAATCACCTTCACTCTGCTATCAAGTTGACTGCTGTGAAACAGTCGCCTTGTCAGACCAAAAGCTCCTCTAGCCCTGGCCAGAGCCGCATCCATATGTTTGTTAAAATATAGATACTGATCTAGCCAGATGCCCAGGTACTTGACTACTACTTTGCTTGGCAGTGGGTGGCCATATAGATCAACGATCACCAGCTTTCGCCAGTTCTTTCTCGTATCCCTTGAGGCCCGAGCCAACGAGGTTCTAAACACAATTGTTTCCGATTTCTGAAAGTTGATTTTCAACTTCCAGTCATCGCAATATTGCTGAATCTTATCGAAGTCACGCTGCAAGAGTATTCTGATGACCTCGATCTTTGGACCTGTTCTGTACGCGATTAGGTCATCGGCGTACGCTATGGCATGGTGAAGGGACCCAATTAGATCGCCGGTGAAAATGCTAAACAAAATAGGCGAATTCACCGCTCCTTGTTGCAGACCATTCTGTATTTTAAAAGTTCTGGTAGAAGTTTTATTGCAACTTTTCACAACAAACGTTCTACCATGAAGCATGTCATTTAGAATATATAGCAGTGGTTTACTCATGCCATATCTGATCAACTTATAGAAAAGACCGTCTAACCAAACGGTATCGAAAGCCTTCTCCAAGTCAACCAGACATGCACCCGTACACTGCTTTTTAGCTTTGTTCCATTGAATATCAGATACTAGCTTAGACGCGGCATGTATGGTATCATGACCCGCCTTAAAACCGAACTGATTTTCTGGAATAATATGTTTGTCCTCAGCCCATGTGGACAGAGCTCTATTGAGAACCTTCTCGAATACCTTGCTGACACTCGGAAGAAGACTAATTGACCGGAGATTTGCTGGATTGGAACCATCCTTACCTTTTTTAAGGAGAGGATGTACCACTGCCGTCTTCCAACGCACTGGATAATATGCATTATTCAGCGCATTGTTGAACAACGTGGTGTATATGTCCACCGCTTCCGAAGGGAGGTTTCGCAGCACAACATTGGGTATGCCGTCGACTCCTGCTGACTTCTTTTTCTTTATTTTGTGAAAGATGTCCAAGAGGTCCATCTTAGAAACGAACAGGGTGTTATCCCCGTTTCGCTGGGCGATGACTGCATTTGCAAGTCGGTCGTCATTGAACCTAGTGAAACCAGGATTCTCGGATCGCCAATGCGAGATCTCGTCTCTAAGATAGAAGTGTCCAACGAAGGCTCTATTCTCAAGGTCGTAATTCGGGCGAATGCACTCATTCACCTTATATACTCGCTCGAAAACAGCACCCACCGTCTCTACCTTCTCTTGAGCATCTTCCACTATAAAGTGGTCATCATCCAAGATGGCCTCATCCGGATCTATCCCTATTGTCATAAGTAAGTTTCTGTTCTCTGTCGTCCTTTGGAGTTTAATACCCTGAAGGTCATTTTGATCTTTTCTCCTAAAAATTTTATTTATTTCCGGAAACATACTCGGGTTGTTGGACTGTACAGCCCGAATTTTGTTGTTCCAGAAAAGAGATATAGATATTCTGTAGTTTTCTTTAATTAACTGTTGGAGATTTTTGATCTGTGACTTCAGAGTTCTAATCTCCAAATCGTGTCGGTCAGTGAACCTCCTGTGCAAGAGTTTTAGTCTTGACAGGAGTCTACTTTTTTGTTTGTAAAGTGCGTCTATTGTCGCGTTTCTGTACATGTTCGTCGAGTCAAGTTGCCTATATTTAGGAATTGTCCTGTCCATTGTACTACGGATTGCATCCTCCATACGTTGCAGGTACCCATCGATCTCAACGTTCGACAGATTCCTGTTGCATGGTGGCGCAATACCGTTCGAACGAAGTTCCCTTGAGACGGCACCGGAAAAGCGCGGCCAACGTGTCTTACCGTAGTTGTAAGAGTGCGTCGGCACGTACTCCTCCAGTTCCACAAGGTCGTTCGGAAGCAGTATGACGGCGGCAAGTCCACAGTGGTCACTGTCGTACTCAACCGTCGTCAAACAATTTTTCGTCCGTCGAAGAATGTCGTCGGTCAGTTTCAGTCTTGAGTCTAAAAGCAATAGATCCAAATAAGAGCCACTTCGAGGATATGAAGGCCTGTCAGTAGCTAGCAGATCGACTTTACACTCAATGCTGTGAAGCCCCAGCCAATTGAATAGCTGGGTCCCCCTTTGATTGGCTAATTGATTTCCCCAATCTTGGTGTTTAGCATTGTAATCACCGGCCAAAAGGAAATAGTTTTCATCCGAGTTCAGATTCAGACATCGAAAAAGCGTTTCGAGCTCTGTTATAAAACATGAGGTTTGAGAAGCTCCCGGCGGTGCATAGAGCGAGACCACATACAATCGCCTCCCCTGTTGGAGAGGGATGCATATGATACACGTTTCCAGCAACCGGAATCGACGTACTTCACCGCTATATATTACCTTATGAGCAATGCCCTTACGTAAGAAGATCGCAACCCCACCCGCGAGAGTCGAGTTGGGTCGGTCCCTCCTTATGATAATGTAATTGTTATCCGTCAGTTTGTGATGCTGATTTAGCCTAGTTTCGCTAACCATACATACATCAGGACGTTGGTCTTTTAACAACTCAAGGAAGTTGGTTCGTCGTTCTATCCTAACTAGCGAATTCACATTCACGGCTAGGATCTTAAAAGGCCTCTCCGGCAGCGCGCCCGTTAACCTAAAAATTGCGCAAGCGACGGCACTGCACGGTAGATCAAGTCTACCCTACGCGCCTGCTCACTTATTTGCCGTGATAGTTCACTCATTTGTGCCTGAATGACACGCAGAGCGACCATCACCTCTGACTCCCCAGTAGCTGCCTTTGACACAGATGGCTGTGCGGCCTCTTTCTGGGGAGGTTGTACCGTTTTCCCAGCTCCACCCGCCATTTGGGCGTAGGAGACTTGGGGAACGACGGCCCTTGGAGTCGGTCTGGCTGTATGCCTTCCCTCGTCCTTGGTTACTGTTGGAGCAGCTTTTAATGATTTTTTAATAACTTGGTATCGAGGACATCCCCGATAGTTAGCAGGGTGTCCATCTCCACCACAGAGAACACATTTCAATTGGGTCTTATCTTCGACCCTTTCCTCACCGAGCTTACACTCTTTTTCTTTGTGGTTCTCTCCACACTTTACACACCTCGACTGCATTTGGCAGTTGAATGCGGCGTGCCCGAACCGTTGGCAACGAAGACATTGTAAAATGTCTCCGTGCCTGTTTATTTTTTCCCATCTTACCATCTGGTAGTCCAGGACGGAGATTTTCCTTAGACTCTCCAGACGGCTACTGGGAGATAGGGTGACGAGGAACATCGGCAATAGCCGCCTCTCCCGTCTAGCCTTAGCCGTGGTGAACGACTTGACCCCGATAAATTCGAGATCGTCGCTCGCTAACCTGCGGAGTTCCGCTAAGAGCTCCTCCGGGTCAGAGGTAGGCTCTACCCCTTTTAAAAGCATGCTTTTTGGCTTCTCCTCTTTGGGAGTAAAAGAAAAATGTTCGGTGGTTGTTGTTTGCAACAACGCCCGAACGATCTTGTGGTCACCAATGTTTTCACATTGGATCGCATGTCGATCTTGTCCTAAACGCTTAATAACAAATTTATCGCCTATGGCGGACTTACATAGGTTTAATGTTGCTTTGAAATCCATTTTGTGGGTGTTGATGGGGGGCACCCTGCTCTTGGCTGCTGTCTTCCTTGGCTGTTGCTGTTGTTGTGCTGGCTGTTGTTGTTGTTGTTGTCTCTGCTGCTGCTGTTTTGGCACCGTCTCTCGTGGCTGCTTCGATGGCGCGGCTTTTATAGCCGCGGTCCCCCGTTGCTGCTCTTGGGTAGCAGTTTTCTTTCGTTTATTTTGCTCCACAGTTATTTTATTAGCTGTCGTGCCTTGTTGCTGCACGGGAGCATTTTTAACATTTGTTTTTAATGTTGTTGGTTGTTGCTGTTTGGCATTGTCTGACTTTGCCAACAGTTGTTGTTTTGCCTCGCTTTCGGCTTTCCTGCGGGCCACCTGTTTTTCTTTGATCTCTTCGATCTCCTTGCATAATTTTTCTATGATAATTGACAACGCATGTAGTCTCTTATCTTCTACATCGTTGTCCTTGCGTTCCTCGTCAGCACCGTTCCCCCCTTCGTCTGCCAATGCAGCGAAGGAATTCCCACTACCGGTGTAACGGCCCTCACCACCGTTGGACTCGTATTCGTAAGTCGAATTCATGCTCACGATACTCTCGCTGCTGGTCGACATTCCGTCATCGTCGACCTCCTTATCAGCTCCCTTTGTCTTTTGGCTACGGGAAACCAAATTTGGCTTTGCTTTAATGCGCCGCCTCTTTTTTGCAGTTGTTGTTGCTGCAGTTGCTGCAGTTGTTGGCACCGCAATTTGCATTGCGGTTGTTGCCGCTGCTTTGCTTGTTGTTGTTGTTTTCTGTGTTTTGTATTTTCATCCAACACTTTTTTTGATGATGATGGACCGGTATGGTCCATCACAAACGACTGTGTCGCTTTCTTTTCACTCTCTAATATTTTATTTTTTCCTTTATCTGAGCAATTTGCTTCAGAAAAATAAAAATTGCTATGCGCCCGGGTGGGAGTTGAACCCACGTTCCTCCACACTGGGTACCTGCTGTTCGACTCGTTCGGCTACTGCCTTAGTTGAGTACCACTGAATTTATTGAACTTTTGTAAAGCACACCACTTGAAAATAAACTCACAGCTAAAATCGTCAACACGTCTATACTCGATAGCTGTTGCTGAACGACTCGTACCTGCTGTTCGACTCGTTCGGCTACTGCCTTAGTTGAGTACCACTGAATTTATTGAACTTTTGTAAAGCACACCACTTGAAAATAAACTCACAGCTAAAATCGTCAACACGTCTATACTCGATAGCTGTTGCTGAACGACTGAACTCCGCGAATTAAATTGTAGTTTTCCAGTTTTAAGTTCATTTTTTTATTGTATATCACTTATAACTACTTACATGCTAACAAAAATGTTTAAACTAGCTTACATAATAACTTAATTAACTTACTGACCCTAGGCGGGTACTCTAAATTACACAATAACTTATTTCTATTGCCTTTCGGCCTAAAGATACAATATAACTATTTCAACCTAGAACTAATATTAAAACTAAGAAAGTTTAAAAAAACTTAGTTTCAGAGATCAATTTTTTTTGGATTTTCTTAAAATTACTTACAAATAATTAAAACTACTTAAAACTAATTAAAACTACTTAAAACTAGAGCAGCCATAGTAGCTTTTTATAATTTTTTTTTTTTTTTGTTTTTTGTGTTTTATAATTTTTTTGGGATTTTGTATTTTTTTCTATTTTTTTTGAATTTTGGGGACGCACAGTAATTTTTACATTTTTTTTTTTTTTATTTTGATTTTTTTACTTTCTTTTTTTTGATTTTCGACGCCGCAAAATTTTTATAATTTTTTTTTTTTTTTTGGTTTTTATAATTTTTTTTGGTTGCCACTATGCCTACCCCCTATACCCTAAGTCTTACACACTAAACCTTTGTAAGCCAGCCATAGGCGACTCGCTATCAGTAACATTTACATTTTGTTGCTCACACAACCACCAGAACATATTCGACGTTTTGATAACGTCCCGTCGATCGCGATCTGAAACCGCCCTACTGAACCGGAGGAGCTCTTCACCTTCTCCGCCTACTGCGGCGACGTCCCGGTTGTAAAGGAGCCGTCGTTCTACGGACTTACGGCAGACGTGGTAGATTAACGGAACCGCCAATCTGTCCTGTATCAAACCTATCATGTCAAAATAGAGGAAAGCCTCCGGTGGGACAAATCCACTGAAATGCGTTCTCTCCATATATTCAATGTTGGGGTAGTAAGCCCCAAATATCAGGCCATTGTTCGAAGACATCGCCCTTGCAGTATGACCCCGAGTCAGTTTTATCAAGAAGTTGTCGATTCTGTTTATTTGAGCCCCGTTGTAAAGGACCTCATTAGGATAATATTTTCTGTACTCCGACTCTGGTGTTCTGTGCAATCCAAGACAGGTACGCAGACCCTGTCTCTCAAACACCCGAATCTTTTCCATCTGAGACGCTGTAACATTGAACCATACAGGGCACCCATAGACAATCATTGGCCTTATGAGGGCCATGTAGCAAATCACCTTCACTCTGCTATCAAGTTGACTGCTGTGAAACAGTCGCCTTGTCAGACCAAAAGCTCCTCTAGCCCTGGCCAGAGCCGCATCCATATGTTTGTTAAAATATAGATACTGATCTAGCCAGATGCCCAGGTACTTGACTACTACTTTGCTTGGCAGTGGGTGGCCATATAGATCAACGATCACCAGCTTTCGCCAGTTCTTTCTCGTATCCCTTGAGGCCCGAGCCAACGAGGCTCTAAACACAATTGTTTCCGATTTCTGGAAGTTGATTTTCAACTTCCAGTCATCGCAATATTGCTGAATCTTATCGAAGTCACGCTGCAAGAGTATTCTGATGACCTCGATCTTTGGACCTGTTCTGTACGCGATTAGGTCATCGGCGTACGCTATGGCATGGTGAAGGGAACCAATTAGATCGCCGGTGAAAATGCTAAACAAAATAGGCGAATTCACCGCTCCTTGTTGCAGACCATTCTGTATTTTAAAAGTTCTGGTAGAAGTTTTATTGCAACTTTTCACAACAAACGTTCTACCATGAAGCATGTCATTTAGAATATATAGCAGTGGTTTACTCATGCCATATCTGATCAACTTATAGAAAAGACCGTCTAACCAAACGGTATCGAAAGCCTTCTCCAAGTCAACCAGACATGCACCCGTACACTGCTTTTTAGCTTTGTTCCATTGAATATCAGATACTAGCTTAGACGCGGCATGTATGGTATCATGACCCGCCTTAAAACCGAACTGATTTTCTGGAATAATATGTTTGTCCTCAGCCCATGTGGACAGAGCTCTATTGAGAACCTTCTCGAATACCTTGCTGACACTCGGAAGAAGACCAATTGACCGGAGATTTCCTGGATTGGAACCATCCTTACCTTTTTTAAGGAGAGGATGTACCACTGCCGTCTTCCAACGCACTGGATAATATGCATTATTCAGCGCATTGTTGAACAACGTGGTGTATATGTCCACCGCTTCCGAAGGGAGGTTTCGCAGCACAACATTGGGTATGCCGTCGACTCCTGCTGACTTCTTTTTCTTTATTTTGTGAAAGATGTCCAAGAGGTCCATCTTAGAAACGAACAGGGTGTTATCCCCGTTTCGCTGGGCGATGACTGCATTTGCAAGTCGGTCGTCATTGAACCTAGTGAAACCAGGATTCTCGGATCGCCAATGCGAGATCTCGTCTCTAAGATAGAAGTGTCCAACGAAGGCTCTATTCTCAAGGTCGTAATTCGGGCGAATGCACTCATTCACCTTATATACTCGCTCGAAAACAGCACCCACCGTCTCTACCTTCTCTTGAGCATCTTCCACTATAAAGTGGTCATCATCCAAGATGGCCTCATCCGGATCTATCCCTATTGTCATAAGTAAGTTTCTGTTCTCTGTCGTCCTTTGGAGTTTAATACCCTGAAGGTCATTTTGATCTTTTCTCCTAAAAATTTTATTTATTTCCGGAAACATACTCGGGTTGTTGGACTGTACAGCCCGAATTTTGTTGTTCCAGAAAAGAGATATAGATATTCTGTAGTTTTCTTTAATTAGCTGTTGGAGATTTTTGATCTGTGACTTCAGAGTTCTAATCTCCAAATCGTGTCGGTCAGTAAACCTCCTGTGCAAGAGTTTTAGTCTTGACAGGAGTCTACTTTTTTGTTTGTAAAGTGCGTCTATTGTCGCGTTTCTGTACATGTTCGTCGAGTCAAGTTGCCTATATTTAGGAATTGTCCTGTCCATTGTACTACGGATTGCATCCTCCATACGTTGCAGGTACCCATCGATCTCAACGTTCGACAGATTCCTGTTGCATGGTGGCGCAATACCGTTCGAACGAAGTTCCCCTGAGACGGCACCGGAAAAGCGCGGCCAACGTGTCTTACCGTAGTTGTAAGAATGCGTCGGCACGTACTCCTCCAGTTCCACAAGGTCGTTCGGAAGCAGTATGACGGCGGCAAGTCCACAGTGGTCACTGTCGTACTCAACCGTCGTCAAACAATTTTTCGTCCGTCGAAGAATGTCGTCGGTCAGTTTCAGTCTTGAGTCTAAAAGCAATAGATCCAAATAAGAGCCACTTCGAGGATATGAAGGCCTGTCAGTAGCTAGCAGATCGACTTTACACTCAATGCTGTGAAGCCCCAGCCAATTGAATAGCTGGGTCCCCCTTTGATTGGCTAATTGATTTCCCCAATCTTGGTGTTTAGCATTGTAATCACCGGCCAAAAGGAAATAGTTTTCATCCGAGTTCAGATTCAGACATCGAAAAAGCGTTTCGAGCTCTGTTATAAGACATGAGGTTTGAGAAGCTCCCGGCGGTGCATAGAGCGAGACCACATACAATCGCCTCCCCTGTTGGAGAGGGATGCATATGATACACGTTTCCAGCAACCGGAATCGACGTACTTCACCGCTATATATTACCTTATGAGCAATGCCCTTACGTAAGAAGATCGCAACCCCACCCGCGAGAGTCGAGTTGGGTCGGTCCCTCCTTATGATAATGTAATTGTTATCCGTCAGTTTGTGATGCTGATTTAGCCTAGTTTCGCTAACCATACATACATCAGGACGTTGGTCTTTTAACAACTCAAGGAAGTTGGTTCGTCGTTCTATCCTAACTAGCGAATTCACATTCACGGCTAGGATCTTAAAAGGCCTCTCCGGCAGCGCGCCCGTTAACCTAAAAATTGCGCAAGCGACGGCACTGCACGGTAGATCAAGTCTACCCTACGCGCCTGCTCACTTATTTGCCGTGATAGTTCACGCATTTGTGCCTGAATGACACGCAGAGCGACCATCACCTCTGACTCCCCAGTAGCTGCCTTTGACACAGATGGCTGTGCGGCCTCTTTCTGGGGAGGTTGTACCGTTTTCCCAGCTCCACCCGCCATTTGGGCGTAGGAGACTTGGGGAACGACGGCCCTTGGAGTCGGTCTGGCTGTATGCCTTCCCTCGTCCTTGGTTACTGTTGGAGCAGCTTTTAATGATTTTTTAATAACTTGGTATCGAGGACATCCCCGATAGTTAGCAGGGTGTCCATCTCCACCACAGAGAACACATTTCAATTGGGTCTTATCTTCGACCCTTTCCTCACCGAGCTTACACTCTTTTTCTTTGTGGTTCTCTCCACACTTTACACACTTCGACTGCATTTGGCAGTTGAATGCGGCGTGCCCGAACCGTTGGCAACGAAGACATTGTAAAATGTCTCCGTGCCTGTTTATTTTTTCCCATCTTACCATCTGGTAGTCCAGGACGGAGATTTTCCTTAGACTCTCCAGACGGCTACTGGGAGATAGGGTGACGAGGAACATCGGCAATAGCCGCCTCTCCCGTCTAGCCTTAGCCGTGGTGAACGACTTGACCCCGATAAACTCGAGATCGTCGCTCGCTAACCTGCGGAGTTCCGCTAAGAGCTCCTCCGGGTCAGAGGTAGGCTCTACCCCTTTTAAAAGCATGCTTTTTGGCTTCTCCTCTTTGGGAGTAAAAGAAAAATGTTCGGTGGTTGTTGTTTGCAACAACGCCCGAACGATCTTGTGGTCACCAATGTTTTCACATTGGATCGCATGTCGATCTTGTCCTAAACGCTTAATAACAAATTTATCGCCTATGGCGGACTTACATAGGTTTAATGTTGCTTTGAAATCCATTTTGTGGGTGTTGATGGGGGGCACCCTGCTCTTGGCTGCTGTCTTCCTTGGCTGTTGCTGTTGTTGTGCTGGCTGTTGTTGTTGTTGTTGTCTCTGCTGCTGCTGTTTTGGCACCGTCTCTCGTGGCTGCTTCGATGGCGCGGCTTTTATAGCCGCGGTCCCCCGTTGCTGCTCTTGGGTAGCAGTTTTCTTTCGTTTATTTTGCTCCACAGCTATTTTATTAGCTGTCGTGCCTTGTTGCTGCACGGGAGCATTTTTAACATTTGTTTTTAATGTTGTTGGTTGTTGCTGTTTGGCATTGTCTGACTTTGCCAACAGTTGTTGTTTTGCCTCGCTTTCGGCTTTCCTGCGGGCCACCTGTTTTTCTTTGATCTCTTCGATCTCCTTGCATAATTTTTCTATGATAATTGACAACGCATGTAGTCTCTTATCTTCTACATCGTTGTCATTGCGTTCCTCGTCAGCACCGTTCCCCCCTTCGTCTGCCAATGCAGCGAAGGAATTCCCACTACCGGTGTAACGGCCCTCACCACCGTTGGACTCGTATTCGTAAGTCGAATTCATGCTCACGATACTCTCGCTGCTGGTCGACATTCCGTCATCGTCGACCTCCTTATCAGCTCCCTTTGTCTTTTGGCTACGGGAAACCAAATTTGGCTTTGCTTTAATGCGCCGCCTCTTTTTTGCAGTTGTTGTTGCTGCAGTTGCTGCAGTTGTTGGCACCGCAATTTGCATTGCGGTTGTTGCCGCTGCTTTGCTTGTTGTTGTTGTTGTTTTCTGTGTTGGATTTTCATCCAACACTTTTTTTGATGATGATGGACCGGTACGGTCCATCACAAACGACTGTGTCGATTTCTTTTCACTCTCTATTATTTTATTTTTTCCTTTATCTGAGCAATTTGCTTCAGAAAAATAAAAATTGCTATGCGCCCGGGTGGGAGTTGAACCCACGTTCCTCCACACTGGGTACCTGCTGTTCGACTCGTTCGGCTACTGCCTTAGTTGAGTACCACTGAATTTATTGAACTTTTGTAAAGCACACCACTTGAAAATAAACTCACAGCTAAAATCGTCAACACGTCTATACTCGATAGCTGTTGCTGAACGACTGTGAATTAAATTGTAAAATATGCACACGTACACACACACAAACATATACGCACGCTACCCAAAATCGAAATTAAAATTTTAATAAATTGAACATTCACGATGTCAAACAAACAAAACAGAAACACTACAATCACAAAAAACATACGAATTCTAATAAAATATAATATAAAAACAAAACAAAACACTCAGCCTGAATTATGTGGGTAGGCACACATATATGAACACCACTCACAAACCCAAGATGAAAGTTGCGGGAAATCCTATGCAACTTATCCAAAAATTCCCAGCAACCGTACGCAGCAACTCCAAGATAACACCGCAGCCATCTATTCAACGCACTGAACTTATTATTATCACTAATTATTTAAAACAAAACTCATTTAATAAAATTCACGATTAAAATATCGAAGAACGCATGCCGGCACCATGCTTCTTCTTCACACCTTCAACAATTGAATTGAATTAATTTACTATAGAAAATGGAAATGGAACTACAACAACCACCGGTTGCCGAATATTAATGAACTATAATATTGCTGTACTATACTTACTACAAGCAACAAGAAATTCTCATTCAAGCGTGAATGAGATCACACCTTCGTTTGTACTCACTGTGTGTATTGTATTAGTCTCATAAGTGTGGTATGGTTACTTGGGCATTTCACTGGTGTATGTTATGTTGTTTTATAATGTACTAATACTCTTGTCTCTTTCCATGTGACTTGGTGGTCCCACTATCGTGGAACATATTGGAATCGACCTCAATGCTGAAACTACAGAGAAGATAATATGAAGTATACTTTGTGGCTGAAACCAAGTGAAACGGTGATGCCAAGCTGTTGGATATTTCTGCGACATCGAACTTTTACTATTCATCATTCCGTGGCGGGAGAATGTACGAATGTACAATGATTATTTTAAAAAGGTGTAAATAAGAAAATGTTAAACTTAAATTAGTTAATCAAACAATACTTAGAATGCAATCCACAATATGTAATATGTCAAAACTAATGTAAACAAAAACGTAGAATTTGTTCTTTTGACCTTTGGATCAAGTAAATAATGTAAATACACACCCGATTTATAAAGAGTTTGAAGTGGACGTGTTTTCTTTTACCTTTTTCTTGGAAAGTTTTTAAAGAGTATTTTTTTCCTAGTTTTTTTGTGTTAAAATAAAACCTAGTCAGGAACAGTCTGTCTACTGTGACGATTTGTCCAATTCGTCGATGTTCTGTGTGCTTGTTTGATGACAACATATACTTCGTTTTGCCCTCATTAACCATCAAACCCATTTTTGCCCCTTATGTTTCAATACTCGCTAAAGCACCTATGACATCACGCTTTTTTCTTCGCATTACGTCAATATCGTCGGCGTAGGAGTACTGTGAGCTTCCATTCATCGGGAATGCTTTCTTCCGACCATATCATGCAGATCAGCTGGTGCATGCTCCTTTCCAACTGGTTTCCAGCTGCCTTGAAAAGTTCGGCATCAAGGCCATCTGTACCTGCAGTCTTATTTGATTTAAGTTTGCATATGGCAAGCTTAACTTCTTCTAGGTCGGGAGGACGGCATTCTTGATCATCGTCCAAGCTGAATGGGGCAATCTGCCTGACAGCGGAATTTGTGTCCTCATCGCCGTTAAGCAGTCTGCAGAAGTGATCTTTGCAGATCCTCAATTGCAACTGTGACTCTACAATTATGTTTCCCTGCTGGTCTTTACAGGCTTGAGTTTGGGGCTTGCCACCCTGGCAAGATCTTTTTACCTTTTCGTAAAACTTCCAAGCCTCGTTCCTGTCATGGCACCTCTCTATTTCCTCAAACGAGCGCTTCTCCTGCTGCTTCTTTTTCTTTTTGAGAATTCGGTGTTCTACCCTTCTTTCTCCTTGTAGATCTCGTTATACTGATCGTAAGCAGCCCTTGTTCGTTTTTGCATCAGCATTTGTCGTTCTTTTTGTTTGGCTGCATTTGCCTGCCAGCTTCATCAAACCATGGGTATCGTTTTGGTGGCCGAGTGAAACCCAGAATCTCAGAGGCAGCTGTTCTGATGGCTTCTTGGCGTTGCTGCCACTGGTCTTCAATGCTTAATGCTGACGGCATGAGATTCAAGGATAATTGAAGGGACACTCGATTGGAAAAGGCATTGGCAATCTCTTGCGATTGTAGCTTTCCGACGTCATATCTCTTCACAGCGTTAGTTCGTGGAGGTCGTGAACAAGATATCCTCATTCGTTCCTTTGCTACAACAAGGTAGTGGTCCGAGTCAAAGCTGGCCCCTCGGAAAGATCGGACATCTAACACACTGGAAAAGTGCCTTGCGTCGATCGCAGCATGATCAATTTGGTTGACGGTTAATTGATCTGGGAATCGCCATGTACCTTTATGAATTTTGAGATGCGGGAAGCGTGTACTACTTACAAGAAGACTTAGCCCCGCAGCAAAATCGATCAGCCTCAGTCCGTTTTCGGAGGTTTTGTCGTGGAGGCTATGCTTACCGATTGTATTTCCAAAAATGTCCTCCTTTCCTAGTTTTGCGGTAAAGTCGCCAAGAACGATTTTCACTTCGTGTCTAGGGCACTGCTCATATGTTTCTTCGAGGAGCTCATAGAAACAGTCTTTGGAATTGTCGTCTTTCTCTTCTGTGAGGGCGTGGGCGCATATTATGCTAATGTTGGCGAATTTAGCCCTGATGCGGATGATCATTATACACTCATTAACTGGATTTTGGCTAATCACCTTATCCCTGAGCCTTCCTCTAACAACAAATCCGCATCCAAATAAGCGCTGTTTCTGTTGCCTGTAGCAGTCGCCATAGTAGATGTCACAGTTTTTCATCTTCTTTACGTCCGGTCCATTCCATCGCACTTCTTGGATGGCGGTTATATCTGCTTTGCATCAGTCAAGGGCGTCCGCTAATTCTCCAGCTGCACGCAATCCATTAAGTTATCTAACGTTCCACGTGCAGATCCGGAGGTCATTGTCCTTTATTCGTTTGCTTGGGGAGTCAACTTTGAAATCATTATTGTTATCCGAGGCTATTGGTTGTTTCGGAAGTATACTTTTTTTTACGTTGTTGGGTAGTTAACCCTACACACAACCCCAAACCTGGAGAGCCAGGTCCTTGTGGATCCCTTCGGACATAAAGGGCTGGAATATCCAGTGTCAGTACCCTGCTGCAGGGGTGTGAGTGCTGCCGTTGGCTCACCAGGAGCTCATCCGCCACCATCTCTACTTCAATACCCTGTCCCAGAATTGAAAGACCCTGAAAGACCTTTAAACCAAATATGTTGGAGTAGCTCCTTCAGGGGTTTCTGCTTTTTTGACTGCTGAAGTCCACCGTTGATTCTGTCATTCGAATTCATCCGATGGGACATTTACGCGACATCTAGGCGCACGTGAATTCTATTCACGAGATCAGTGCTATCTTGTATCAAACGCGTCGCGCTGTGTTACCGTTCATTTAGTATCTTTTTTTATCACCCACAAATTAATTAAAAATCAAGTCGTTTATTTATATTCTAATAAAATCAATACAATTAAAACAATAAATCGTTAACTTCTCCAACCGCGAGGCGAAAAATTGAAAAAAAAAACATTGTGCAAAACTATTTTGTGCTGTGTGCGGTGTTCACTCATTCAATTAAAAAAGAAACATCAACAGTCCATACACAAACGTACGTTACCTTAGTATCTTCTTTTCCCCTACTAAACTCTCGGAGTCTCGCTGACTGCATGCATTTCTTTGATTTGATATTTTCATATCTTATCGAGCCAGTGTCTAAGCAATGAGGCTGTGAACCAAAATCAAGTTGCTGGCAGGGCACAACACCGCTAGTAATTTATGTTGGTTTTCTAATAATATCTACATTTATTCATTCAACTTAGAAAGCGTCTGCGTTTGATATTTTGTTCTTTTATGTGTTTTTGTGAATTTTAGGTAAATTCCCATGGTCTCGCTGTATATATCGTAATGATGTTGTTTACCAACTTCAACCACAGTATGGCCTTTTTTCGAATACGAACTTGAACTTCATGTGGTTAAAACTCTCCGTCCGTAAGCACCTCATTCACTTTTGTTTCATTTATAAAAAAACCAATCTAATTCGACTTGTAACGAGTTTGATACACTATCTCACTCCATTTCAAAAACTGTCTCACAATATCATCATTATCACACTGAAAACACAAAAAATACTGTTGTGTCCAAAAGGAATTAAAAACTTTTGGTCTTTTGTGAAGAGTATTACAAACTCCACCACATCATCACTCACAACGCTCGTCTTCAATGACTCGCCGTATGTCAGCTCCATCGACAAAGCCAATGGTTTTTCTACGCTGGAAAAGCCACTGCTTAAGCTTTTCTATCTATCCTATTCTTCAGATGGAAAACTGCGTTTGTCCAGCCCGTCCCTAAAAATGGCGAATATTCCTCCCGTTCTTATTACCGTCCAATTGCACTAACGTCCTTTCTTTCCAAGGTCATGGAAACGATAAACCGTCAACTTATGAAATATCATGGACAGCAAAAGCTTCTTATTGACTGACAGTGTAGTATTAAGAAGTATATATCCCAACCGTGCAGTGCATTCTCTCTAATTACCTCTCTAACTGTCTTACTATGAATTATGTATTATAAATTATTTATTATTTGCCTATTGGTACACGATGTACGGTAATGCAGCGAGACCAGTCGCAGCTCAATCTTAACACGACAAACTTCGTACAATAAATCCATTAGAACAAAAGCAATTGAGTTTCAATATAATAACACATGGCGCTTGTAATCATAAAAGCGATTATCACAAAATTGGCAAAACCTTAAAAACTAACGTACCATGGATTTTCGGAAACCGGAGCACCTTAATTAAGATGGCAACCTCCAGGAGAACTGGAAGAGACTTAAAAGTCACTACGAAGTGTATGCGACCGCAATAAAGACGAATAAAGAGGATGAAGAAATACGAGTAGCTAGATTTCTGAGTTGTGCGGGCCCCGAAGCAATTGAATTGTTCAATACATTTGGGTTATCAGATTCCGACAGAAAGAACATAAGGATGGTGAAAGAACGATTTGAGAATTACTGCATTCCACGATCAAACGAGGTATACGAAAGATATCGTTTCTATACACGCAATCAAAAGGAAGGCGAACCGTTCGATCACTTTTTAAAGGGTACTCGTATATCTACACTGGTAGATAGTTGAAATTTGGGAGAAGAAAAAAGAGCATGACCGTAACACTCAAACACAACTGCTTAAAACTGAGCTGATACTTGAAGAAGGCCATCGAAACATGTAGAGTAGCTGAAATCACAAGCATTCAAAGTAGAATTATGCAGGGAGAGGCAGCAGACACGGAAAAAACATCATCATTCATGCGAGAAGAAGAGATGGAGGAAGTAAGTCAACAGGTTGCACACAATTTAATAACATTATTGTAAATTCTGTTTCTAGATTATGTAAAGAGAGTGCACGGCAATATGGGAGTACAAACGAGACTAAAAATAGGGAGGCTAAAAAGTTCTGCAAGTATTGTGGGTACTCGCATCATATAGAAAAAAATGCGACGCATGTAATATGTTAAATTATTTCGCCGCGATAATGACGGCGAATTTTTCATTAAATAAGTCAGTAAGTAAGCGGTAAGTCAGAGTACTTGCTGGACTGAAAAAATGTTGGAATGTTGGAGTAGTTTTTAAATTGGACAGTGGATCGCAAGTAAATATAATCCCTAGAAATATTTTCGATAAGTTAAGGCTTCCTGAAATAAAAAAGTTTTCAAGTAGATTATTAGCATATGGATCAGATTTATTCATATAAACAAGGACGTTTTCGTAGGGTCGGGTAATTTTCCAGACAAGTGTCACCTAGAAATTTCGGGCAGAACGACACAATGATTAACATGCCAACCAGGCGCATACCATTAGGTATCAATTAACGGGTTAAGGAAAAACTAGATAGTATGGAAAAAAGAAGGATAATTTCGAAATATGACGGTCCAGCTAAATGGTCTCATAACTTAGTAGTGGTAGAAAAAAAGATGGCTCCTTAAGAATCTGCCTAGATCCTAAGGAGTTGAATAAGGTACTTATGGAAGAACACTTTCTCATACCTACAGTGCAGTGGAAGACTTTTGAGATGCCATGCGGAATCTTATGATCTTTTCTGTGTTAGACTTGAAAGAAGGATTTTGGCAGTTACAGCTTACATTAGTAGTTTTTAGTACGCCTTTTGGTACATATGTCTTTAATGTTTTACCTTTTGGAATCAAGGTAGCAGCGGAGAAGTTTCAGAGGTTAAACGCCAATTACTTTGGACAACTTGAAGGTACGTTTGTGTATATAGACGATATCATTATAGGAGGCAGGTCAATCGAAGAGCATGATGAAATCCTTCGAAATGTTATTGAGAGGGCTAGGAGCCTTAATATTAAATTTAATTCAAACAAAATACAATTCAGGGTCGAAAGCGTAAGATATTTGGGACATATTTTTTCAGCCACAGGTATGACCCCAGATCCAGATAGAATTAACGCTATCAAGGCATAAGGAATCCAAACAACCAGAAAGATCTGCTAAGAATATTAGAAACTGTCAATTATTTGCGTTCTTTCATTCCAAACCTAGCAAATATGACGGCGCCTTTTTTTTTACTTTTAAAGAAAAATATTCTTTTCGATTGGAATGAATTGCATACTAAAACGTTGGATAGCATAAAGCTTGCAATTGAAAAGGCCACAACAGTAGTATGTTTGCTTTTAACTCACGACACTTCATACATTTGATCCTTCTTTGCCGACGGTGATTCAGTCAGATGCATCCAAAGACGGCCTGGGATGCTGCCTTCTGCAGTAAGGTTGACCAGTATGCTATGCATCTAAAAGTCTAACGAGTGCGGAAACGCGTTACGCTCAGATCGAAAAGGAGCTATTGGCGATCGTATTCGCATGCAAAAAATTTCACAGTTTTATTTATGGAAGGCCAGTTACAGTTCACACAGATCATAAACCCTTAATATCGATATTAAATAAGTCTAGAGAATAGTTATTCAATCAGATTACAGAGAATGATGATCAAACAAACGATGTACGATTTAGATGTAAGGTACATTCCAGGGAAATACCTTCACATAGCTGACCTGTTATCTCGTAGTATTGGAATGGACACTGAGATTAGCTTTTCAGATATTGCCTTGGATTTCATACATACAATAAGTATTGGGGATAAAACAAAAGACTTATACATACGGGAGACAAATAATGATGATGTTCTTAAAAGCCTAGTGCAGTATTATAAGGTAGGATGACCTATCACAAAAAGCAATGTGCTGGGCAATTTCAAGTTCTTTTGGAACATAAAGGACCGGTTGTATGAAGATAACGGTTTTCTTTTCTATGAAAATAGAGTATTTGTCCGGAAAACGCTTATTCAACATGCGCTAAACGCGTTATACAAGAGCCATTTCGGCATAACCAAAGCAATTGATCGTGCAAGGAGTTTGTTTTTCTGGCCTAATGTGACTACATTAATATGACAGGGACATTGAAGATATTGTGAGACGTTGCAGTGTTTGTGAAAGATTTAGGGCCAATAATGCAAAACACGAATTCTCCCAGTGCAGTGTCGGGTTAGAATAGCACTGCAGCGCCTCCCCGCTTGTCGTAAAAGGCGACTAAAGGAACAATCATATCTAGACGAATAACATCAAAGTGAGTCTAGCGACACACATACCACCTAAAAACTCTCCCCAAGTATACATGCAGATCCTGGGGTTTACACGACTGGAGATCACCGGTGTAGTAAAAGGGAAATCAAACTCATTAAATGGAGCATGCATGTGTCGAAAAGGATGAAAGGAAAATTTTTGAAAAATTTTGAGCATTATGGAAGTACTTGCAAACATAAGAAGCACTACCCCGCCAGGCAGTTCCATTGCTATGCATGGAGCTGATCCTGGACCGAGCAGCAATGTTCGGGTCAGAGCTATACGGATTCCGGGGGCTAGCAAAGTAATGCGACGAGTTGGACGAAAATTTAGAGTCGCGAGTTGGAACGTTGGATGTAGAAGTCTCGAACTCGAAGAGATGATGAGAAGGAGGCGAGTGGACATCTTGTGTGTTCAGGAAACGAAATGGCGAAACACAGCAAACAAGGCCCGTTTCTTAGATGCAAAGACCAAGGCTTACAAGATGTTCTACTATGGAACAGAACAAAGTAGGAACGGAGTCGGTATCATCCTTGACCAAAGTTTATGTAACAGCGTGTTGACCATTTTGAAGTCCAGTGACCGTTTGATGTCTCTTAAATTGGTGATGGAAGGAAAGGTCTGGAATATAATCAGTGCATATGCTCCCCAAATAGGGTGTGAGCAAGACGAAAAAGATGCATTCTGGCTTGATTTTCATAACCTACTTTAGAACATCCCAAAAGAAGAGTATTTGTTTGTTGGAGGAGATTTGAATGGACATGTCGGGAAGACAAACGAGGATTATGAAGACTGCCATGGAGGTTTGGGATTCGGCACCAGGAACACTCCTGGTCAAGATATTCTAAATATGTGCAGGTCATACGGTCTAATCGTACTAAATACCATGTTCATCAAACAAGACCGACACCTTAGCACTTACAGCAGTGGAGGAAATGAAACCCAGATTGATTACCATTTGGTAACCAATTACATGAAATCTCGGGTGAAAGACTGCAAAGTGATACTAGGAGAAGCTGCCGCCCAACAACACCGTCTTCTTTTAACAGAATTTTTTGCGGATGCGGTGAAGGAAGTCAAAGAAACAAAGGCTCCTAGGAGAATAAAGTGGTACAATCTGGAGAAAACCAAAGGACAGCAATTCATTTCGTATATGCAAAGTCAGCTGTGTAATACCATCGACGCAGTTTCAAATGCAATCACGGCACAAAATATGTGGGATCGTCTACAACGAACCTGCTTAGATATAGCCAAATCACTGTTAGGAGTCTCAAAAGGACACCACCAACAAGCTAAAGAAACCTGGTGGTGAGATGATAAAGCTAAAGCAGTGATTAGAAAGAAGAAAGCAGATTTCCAAGCTTGGTCGAAGTGCCCCTCAAGTAATATAAATGAAAAATCGCGTTTCAAAATGGAATACAAGAGCTGCAGAAAAGAAGCGAAGAAAAAGTGCGCCCAACTTCAAGCAAAAAGCACGGAGGGCCTGTAGAGATTTTCTGGTCTGGAAGAGATTTCTGCCCCAGCTGCTGAAGCAAATCAGGCAATCCAAGAGCTAAGACAAGGCAACTTGAATAAGAGAGCAACCATTTTCAAAATATCCGCTCCGAGAAGGAAAAATGCGCAGGAGATTCGTTCGCCGAAGTTCATAAATGATGCTCAAGGACTGCTACTTGTGGATGACGACTAAATTCTTCACAGGTGGCGACAGTATTGTGATGATCTTTTGAATGAACAGTTTCCTTGGCGCCACTTTCCAATAGCAGCACCTAACTTTACGAAAGTATCCGACGTCACAGTCGAAGAAGTTAGGGAGGCAGTTAAGAACTCCAAAAAAGGCAAAAGCGATTGGACCAGACGAGGTACCATATGAGTTTTGGAAAAATATGGGAGACATCGGGTTGAGATGGCTCACGATTCTCATCTCCAAACTTATAAGAGGTGAAAGTTTGCCTAATCAATGGAGGGAAAGTTTTCTTCTTCCAATGTACAAGGGAAAGGGAGATACCAGAAGCTGTGACAACTTTCGTTCGATCAAGTTGATGTCCCACACTATGAAGATCGTTGAGCGGGTTTTGGATAGCCGACTGCGGAAAATAATAAGGCTGTCTGATGACCAATGCGGGTTTGTCGCGGGTAAGTCAACTACAGACGCAATCCAAAGTATAAGGATCATTATGGAAAAACACCGAGATGCCTTAGAGGATTTGCATATTGTGTTGGTTGACTTGGAAAAAGCATTCGATCGACAACCACGAGATCTGATATGGGTGGCCCTCAGATACCGAGGAGTTCCTGAAGCCTATGTGCGAATAATTATTTACATGTACGAGGGAGCAGTTACAAAAGTGAGATGCCCAGCTGGAGTCACCGAAGAATTCCAAATAACAGTAGGTGTACATCAGGGAAGTGTCTTGAGTCCACTGCTCTTTATTGCTGTTCTGGAATTTTTGCTCGAAGGAAAAGTAACGGACAATAAAGTACAACAATTATTCTTTGCTGACGATGGAGCCATCATAAGCGAGGATCCTACATCCCTGCAACGAGCACTTGACGTTTGGATTGATGTTCTGGAAAGAAATGGGTACCGTATTAGCGCTAAAAAGACTGAATACCTGTGCTGCCCTTTTTCTGATCCAGACAAGCCTATTCCAGATATTTATTTGAAGGGAAATGTGCTTCCCAAGTGTGAAAAGTTTAAATATCTGGGATCTATTATCAATAGTGAAGCAACTTGTGATGACGACATCAATCATCGAGTAAGCGTAGGGTGGATGAAGTGGCGAGAAAACTCCGCTATCTTCTGTGATCGAAAAATGCCCCCTAAGCTGAAGGGAAGACTACACAGCAGTTGTCCTCAGCTCTGACATACGGTTCACAATGTTGGACAATGTACAAAAAGTATGAGAGCAAATTGACGGCAGCCGAAATGAAGATGCTTCGGATGACAGCAGGAGTAACAAAGCTTGATCGAATTAGAAGTACTAAGATCCGTGGAAGCCTTCATGTCAAAAGTACCATCTTGGACAAAATTCAGCACGACCGGAAAAAGTTGGTATTGTCATGTTCAAAGAAGAGATCCGCAGAACCCCGTCCAAGAGGCAATATCGTACAACGTTTCAACAAATTCGCGACGAAAAAGAAAAGGCAGGCCAAAACACTCCTGGTACAAGCAAATGCAAAAACAGCAGCATTTGGTTGGCCTCAGACATGGAACAATCCAAAACCGGGAGGCTTGCCGACGCTTTCTGAGGTCAACGCGGCGTACCTCACAGGCGGATCACTAGTGTGAAGCAGAAAAGTGGGAGAGTTGTGATCGCTTCAAGATCACTACTCGTAACGCCGGAAATGGAAAGAAGAAGAAGATATTAGTTAGAGAAGAATTTTTTTTTGATTTGAATTTTAAACTGTAAATTACAATTTTTTTTCTTTATTTTGCTTAATTAATCTACACCATTAAAAATAACTAACGCAATGTATATGAATTATAATAGAGTTACTCATGAAAAAATATATTAATGAAATTGAATTTGGCGAATTTTAATTGAAAATGGAGGGTTAAATAGAACATTTAGGTGGGGGGTTGGCTTGATTAAGCCGGCAACTGAGCAGAAAACATACAGGTACGCAACGACAAAACATGCGACTGAGGCTCAGAACCTCATATGACTGACTTATGTGAGTTCATCATATGACTGAGATGTGAGTTCAAGAGATGGTATTGCGATCAATGACGAGACAGGGGTCATTATTCATAAGAAAGGCCAGAATGATGAAGTAGGTTGTACGCAATGTACAAAGGGAGGGACGGCCAGGTCATTGCCAATAACATCAGGCAAAACCTTGATGACTCAACGAACCACTGTCTGGGTGAGACCATGGGATTTTTGAATGGTGTGTTTATAAGAAGGTAAATAAGAATTATTTTTTTTGTAAGTTTATATAGCTATTCATACTAACGTGTCAATGATACATATATGCTTAAAAATAATTCTCTACATAGGTTTAAGTTAGGTTAGTTTACTTACTCAAGAAAATTGGAAAGTAAAATTAATTAGTAGTAGGGTTTAGTAATAGTATAGAATAGATTGTAAGGTTTTCCTTCTTACACCAATGTGAAATCCCGTCTTCTCACTAGGGCAGTGGCATAGGTACCTAGTTTTGTACTTACCGATCCTTCTCCTCCTCCTTCTCCTTATCCTTACCATTCATTCATATACCCTATCCTATTCCTATGTCCTTTTTTTAATTTTTTTACATAGCATGATTTTTTTTCTTTGTTTATGAGTCTTGGTTAGTGATAAATTGTAAACCCCACCCCAAATTCCTTCAAGCTTAGCCGAGCAAAGCAAGCATGCCTCCGCCATTTTTTCCTACCACATTCTTTAAAGGTCTAGAACCTGAAGATTAGTGAGGTTGGGAAGCGGCACTGTGCTATGGAGAGCGGAATAAGACGATGATGCCAAACTCTCATGCCATCCATTCAGTCAGGCTAAGCTGGACTATTTGTGAGGTATGAGAGTGTAACACCTGAATCTTATTCGTGTGGAAGACCATCTCCATTTCCTCGCCAGCCTACGAGTACGTTCAACACCAGATGGTACGATGTGGTGAGAAACAAGGGGATGATTTGAAGCACTCGTCGAGGCAGATAGGTAAGATCGCAATACTAACGAACTACAAAGACAAAATGACCAACGACAACTTAAACATAGACAAATCAACAGACTGACCCACGACTTCGAATCCTCAGCATGTTAGGATAACCTAGTCAAGCCAACACCCACCTAGCCAACCTATATATGTATACTAAAAAAACAATCGAGTTTACTATTTTTTTTTATCAAAAACTGTCCAAAATTTATTACGTTTATTTTTTTTACATTGAATTATATTTTTTTTATTTTTTTATCATTTCTAAACCTTTAATTTTTATATTATTGAATTTCATTGAATTTTTTTTTACATATATTTTGATTTTTGAATGTTGATTGAATTTTTTTTCTGAACTTGAAGTCTAACATAAAACAGAAAGAAAACTTTAAGCAACCAAATATTAAAACACAAATATGAGTGATACGAATACTGGAGCTATTCTCAAGAGCACCCTGGCAAGTCAATCCAAAGGTGGGGGTAGAAAGGTCACCCGTTTGGCGTCTAGAATGGCCCAAATCCAAGATATAGTCCAAGAAGACCCAAATTTTATTGGAATTGAAGCACAGGGTGAGGAAATAGAAAGCGAAATAAACCCATTTGAAAACAATGAAAGTAGCTTAGGAGCCACTTTCCATGGATTCACTTCCAATTCTGAGGGTATTTTTGAAGAGGCAGGAGAAGTAGAAAGTAGGGCAAGTTTGATCAGGGAAACCAATGAATTAAATAGACAAAGCTTAAATATCCCTGATTTAGAAGAAGCGAGCAATTAAGAAAGTGAAAGAGAAAGCTTGATGAAAATGATTGAGGCCATAGTCTCTCAGTCGCTTAACGACACCCACACTAAAACAATGAAAGTTCTAGCTGAGCAGATGCGTAGTATGAATACTATGCAGAATATGGTAGAGTTGGTGTCGGGTAATATGAACGGATTCAACTAGAGACTCAAAATCCTGGAGAAATCCACATTATCGCTATACGCGAGACAAGAAAATTTTGAAAAAACGTTTAAGAACGATTCTGTTCAAGAATCACCGTTAACAGTGGTTTCACATGTAGAAAATAGTAGACAGGTTCAAATCGAAACTAAGAAGAGAGAAGACTTCCATAAGTGGGGAGTGAAGTTTGATGGAACTTCAAAAAACATGACGGTTGAGAGCTTCATCTTCCGAGTTGAGACACTTCAAAAGAAGAAGGGAGTCTCTAACGAGCAAGTGTTTGCTAACTTCCACCATTTAGTAACCGGCACAGCCGAAAAATGGTATTGGCAATACCTGGAAGAAAATCAAAATGATGAATTATTTAACTATTTTGACCTAAAATCTGAACTACTGCGACAATTTAGGAACAATAAAAGTGACCACGAGATACTTCGTACGATAATGGACAGACGACAATTACCACACGAGACATTCGACGAATTTTACGAAGAAGTTCGAAGTTTAACTCTTCAAATGAGAAACAGACCAAACGAAAAGGATCTGACAAATCTAGTTAGATAAAACATAAAAGACAGAGTAGCATCACTGATTTTCGGCTGCTCAATATCAAGTATTAAGGACCTTAGGGAAGAGTGCCGAAGAGCTGAGAAACATTTAGCAGCTAGGGAGTTCAAGGTGAGAAAACCAGTGAGCGAAATATGCCAGAGGGAAGAAAACGAAGAACCAGAGCTGTCAGAATCGGAAGTGGGAGGTGAGGTACATATTGCGGCAGTTCAGTGTAACAGAACTGATAGACAACAGACAAACCCGAAAACAGACAAAAGACAAACTACAGAAAAGACTGGTAATGAAGTGACTCACCCAAATCCAAATCGGCACGTTAAAAGTCTCCATCCATCAACGTATGGTAGAACATGCAGCGGCACGGAAAAGAATATTTACTGATGAGGTAATTTATGAAGAGAGAGTTTAGAGTAGGAATTTTAGGAAAATAGAAAAGTTAAGAAGAAAAAGTGCAATAAATAGAAATAGTAAGAAGAAAATAGAAGCGACTATACTTGCAGTTTCTGACGACAATAGACCCTACGCGAAAGTGACCGTCAACGGAGAAGAGATACTAGGGATATTGGATAGTGGTGCTTCAGTTAGCTGTTTAGGGAAAGATGCGATAGATTTTGTTAACAGACACAAAATACAAATGACTAAAATGAACAGTGACGTGAAAACAGCTGTCGGTAAACAACAACAAATAAACGGGAGAATTAAGACTGAGATCCCATGGGGAGGTAACACCCAAGAGATTGAGCTGTATGTTGTGCCAAGCTTACAACAGCAACTCTATCTAGGGGTAGATTTTTGGAAGACATTTAAGGTCGCTCCAAAGATTATATTATTAGCGAGCAGTGGCGAAGCGTCCATATAAGTCGATTATTTCCGACTTACCTTTTGAAATTCACATCCGAAACATCTTAGACTTCTGGCAACATGAATCAAACTTAATCATACACATGAACTCGCTGCCAACATTTTTTTAACAACTACCATTCTGCTTTCCGTTTTATTCTACACACATGTTGGCTCTTCAATTCACTCCATAAACAAACACAAAACTTTAGCAACATACAAGGTAACCCCAAATATTACGTCTTATAAAACTTGTTGCTGGATAGAACAAATTTGTGTTCTCTCCTCTTTTTTCTTTTACCAAAAAATATGACGGTAGAACATCGTCTTATTTTCTTCCATAAGAAAGCATGCATTGAACAGAGAGAGGCACCTCTCTGTTCAATACATGCTTTCTTGTGGAAGAAAATAACCCGGTGTTCTAGCGTCATATTTTTTGGTAAATCTGTTGTTTGTTATCTCTTTGTGCTCTGAGCACGTGAATATAGCGCCGGCGCAGTAGCCCTCTTCTCATTTGCAGCATTGCTACTGCACACTTCGGTGTTTGCATGATATTGGTTTTATAAAAGAAAAAAACGCTTTCCTTCGTATTTCTTCCCATGGACACATGCTTATAAACAAAAATGTATATAGCAGATTTGCAGGTTGAGGTAAGTCTCTGCTTGAAGAACAAGAAAATAACACGCTGGTCTCCGACTTATTTCATGAATTTGTATGTGTTTCTGCACTAGACTCATGTGTCCAAGCTCAAAGGTTGCCACTTTGATAACAAATATGCGAGGATATTAGATCTCATAGCATAAAGCATATTTTTGGGAGAAAATGCAAACTATAATTGGAATTTTTCTAAAGTGGCACAACTGGCCTAAATGAATTTAGTTCCCAATGAGCCGTATTTTATTTGAAAAACAAAGTTTACCAGCAGAACGCAGTGCAATACTTATTTAAATTGATTTAGTGCTTTTCGTGTTTTTTTTTAAATATTACAAATTTAGGCTTTAAAAATTGAAAAGTGCAAAATGTCTGAAAAGTTTCCCGATAGTAAGTTTGAGTGGTTTGATTATGGCCTTAATATCTGTTAACTGTTGTTTAACTGATTTTCACTCAAAGGAAACAAATAGTTTTAACCAGCTTAGTTTTATGAAATAAAAAGTTATGATGCTCTACCTAATAGCAAAGTTGGTTTAAAATACCTGACTTTTTGGCTTGATGCGAAGACAAACATTGCACAAAAAAAAATTTAAGTAAACTTTTTTTTGTTGGTGACTAAGTTTCCTTCGAGTTACCTTTTGGAATTATTCACCCCTCGCCACTGTTAGCGAGATAGGTGATTTAGCTACAGAGGAGAAACAGGTAAAGATTCCCATGAGAGAGCTCACCCCAACGCAAGCTGAAGAACTGGAAAGGGTGAAACAACAGTTTCCCTCCTGTGCGGCATTGGCATTGGGGAAAACCTCAATCAAGGAGCATGTCATTGAGATGGAAGACGACACCATTCCGTGTCGTTTCTTTATTTTTAGGACAATTACGCTCTTTCAGAGAGTTTCTGAGAGTTTCTGAGAGTTTCAGAGAGAATTTTACCCCCTTACTTACTTAGGCGGGCATTACAGTTCGGGGTGAACCTGGGCCTCAACCAACATCCTTCTATAACGACTTCGATTTCAGGCGAGCTCTCTCCAGTTTCGCACTCTAAGTCGGTTGAGGTCTTCATCCACTTGATTGCGCCACCTAGACGAGGTCTTCCCGTCGAGCCGGAGCGTTTGAGTCCATCCGCTCTACATGACCCAACCATCGTAACCTAGCGATGCGTACTCTTCTGGGTATGCCCATGTCGTGGTACATCTCATACAGCTCGTTGTTGTATCTTCTCCACACATTGTCTTCGCATACGGGACCAAAGATCATTCGGAGAATTTTTCTTTCGAAACGACCAAGGGTTTCCTCATCCGCTTTCGATAAGGTCCATGCTTCCGCGCCGTACAGCAGGACTGGGATGATTAGGGTCTTATACAAGGTTACCTTGGTTTTTCTGGAGAGGGTTTTGTTTCTCAATTGCCTTCTTAACCCAAAGAAGCAACGATTGGCAAGAGCTATTCTCCGTTTGATCGCCGCATTGATGTTGTTGTCCGTGTCTACAGCGGATCCTAGGTAGACGAAGTCCTGTACTACCTCGAAGTTATGACTGTCTTTTGTGACGCTTTGTCCAATTCGTCGATCGATTCGTTTTGCCCTCATTAACCTCATTAACCATTTTTGCCGCTTCTGTTTCAATACTCGCAAAAGCACCTATGACATCACGCTTATTTCTTCCCACTACGTCAATATCGTCTGCATAGGCGAGTAATTGTACAGACTTTTGAAAGATTGTTCCTCTGGTGTTGACGTTGGAGTTTCTAACAATCCTTTCAAGTATGATGTTGAAGAAATCGCATGACAGTTTGGCGCCTCGCCTAAAGCCTTTTTCGACATCAAAGGTCTCGGTGAGTTCTTTACCGATCTTGACGGAGCAGCGTGAATTCTCCAAAGTCATCCTGCATAGTCGTACGAGTTTTGCAGGGATGCCGAAACTAGACATGGCTCTGTACAGCTCGTCTCTGTAAATACTGTCATACGCGGCCTTGAAATCGATAAAGAGATGATGAATATCGATATTATATTCTCGGGTTTTTTCCAAGATCTGCCGTAATGTGAAAATTTGGTCTGTTGTGGACTTATCTGGTCTAAAACCACATTGATATGGACCTATCAAATTGTTGACGTGGGGTTTCAGACGTTCACATATTACAGCAGACAAGATCTTATAAGCGACGTTAAGGAGGCTTGTCCCTCTATAATTGGCGCAATTGTGAGGGTCTCCCTTCTTTAGGATCGGGCATACGATACTGAGGTTCCATTCATCGGGAATGATTTCTTCCGACCATATCATGCAGATCAGCTGGTGCATGCTCCTTTCCAACTGGTCTCCAGCTGCCTTGAAGAGTTCGGCATCAAGGCCATCTGCAGTCTTATTTGATTTAAATTTGCATATGGCAAGCTTAACTTCCTCTAGGTCGGGAGGACGGCATTCTTGATCATCGTCCAAGCTGAATGAAGCAATCTGCCAGACAGCGGAATTTGTGTCCTCATCGCCGTTAAGCAGTCTGCAGAAATGATCTTTCCAGATCCACAGTAGCGACTGTGACTCTACAATTATGTTTCCCTGCTGGTTCGGGGTTTGCCACCCTGGCAAGATTTTTTTACCTTTTCGTAAAACTTCCGAATCTCGTTCTATTTCCCTCTATTTCCTCAAACGAGCGCTTCTCATGCTGCTTCTTTTTCTTTTTGAGAAGTCGGTGTTCTTCCCTTCTTTTCTCCTTGTAGATCTCGTTATACTGATCGTAAGCAGCCCTTGTTCGTTGTTGCATCAGCATTTGTCGTGCTTTTTGTTTGGCTGCATTTGCCTGCCTGCATTCTTCATCGATCCATGGGTTTCGTTTTGGTGGCCGAGTGAAACCCAGAACCTCAGAGGCAGCGGTTCTGATGGCTTCATGGCATTGCTGCCACTGGTCTTCAATGCTTAATGCTGGCGGCATGGGATTCAAGGATAATTGAAGGGACACTCGATTGGAAAAGGCATTGGCAATCTCTTGCGATTGTAGCTTTCCGACGTCATATCTCTTCACAGCGTTAGCTTGTTCTGGTCGTGAACAAGATATCCTCATTCGTACCTTGGCTACGTCCTGGAATTTACTCAGGGCTCCAAATGGTTCAGTGGGAGTTCCCTACCACAATAACCATTAACCTTTCCAATCCTCCCATTTCCTCATCCTCTGATTTCCCGGGGAGCACAATGGATCCTTGAGATCCGAGTGAGGTGTTGCCACTTGTGGCTGCACCCCCCATTCAACCTAACCTAACCTTGGCTACAACAAGGTAGTGGTCCGAGTCAAAGTTGGCCCCTCGGAAAGTTCGGACATCTAACACACTGGAAGAGTGCCTGGCGTCGATCACAACATGGTCAATTTGGTTGACGGTTGACTGATCTGGGGATCGCCATGTACCTTTATGAATTTTGAGATGCGTGAAGCGCGTACTACTTACAACAAGATTTAGCCCCGCAGCAAAATCGATCAGCCTCAGTCCGTTTTCGGAGGTATTGTCGTGAAGGCTATGCTTACCGATTGTATTTCCAAAGATGTCCTCCTTCCCTAGTTTTTTAGATTTTCACGTCGTGTCTAGGGCACTGCTCATATGTTTCTTCGAGGAGCTCATAGAAACAGTCTTTGGAATTGTCGTCTTTCTCTTCTGTGAGGGCGTGGGCGCATATTATGCTAATGTTGGCGAATTTAGCCCTGATGCGGATGGTCATTATACGCTCATTGACTGGATTTTGGCTAATCACCTTATCCCTGAGTCTTCCTCTTACGACAAATACGCACCCAAATAAGCGTTGTTTCTGTTGTCTGTAGCAGTCGCCATAGTAGATGTCACAGTTTTTCATCTTCTTTATGCCCGGTCCACTCCATCGCACTTCTTGGATGGCGGTTATGTCTGCTTTGTAGCAGTCCAGGGCTTCCGCTAATTCTCCAGCTGCACGTAGTCCGTTAAGAGATCTTACGCTCCACGTGCAGATCCAGAGGTCGTTGTCCTTTTATCGTTAGCTTGGGTCGTCAACTTTGAAATCATTATCGTTATCCGAGGCTTTTGGTTGTTTCGGAACCATATTTTTTTCCGTGGTTGGGTAGTTAACCATACGCACAACCCCCAACCTGGAGGGCCAGGTCCTTTTGGATCCCTTCGGACACAAAGGGCTGGAATATCCAGTGACAGTACCCTGCTGCAGGGGTAAGAGTGCTGCCGTTGGCTCACCAGGAGCTCATCCGCCACCATCTCTACTTCAATACCCTGTCCTGGTATTGAAATTCCCTGAGAGACCTTTAAACCAAATTTGTTTGAGTACCTCCTTCAGGGGTTTCTGCTTTTTTGACTGCTGAAGTCCACCGTTGATTCTGTCATTCGAATTCATCCGCTGGGACATTTACGCGAAAGCTCTCGTAGACCACTGAGATTCGTGCAGTCAATCATTGTTCGCAGAGTGTTATAGTGTTGATGGAACACAATTCTTTTGTTCCGGATTCCTTTGCCAACACTCGCACTTACTAGTTTAGCAGGTCAGCTCTGGACGGAGCATCCCAGGTCCCAATGGATACCGCTTGGAGGTGTAGTAAGCACAATTGACGTGTACTATAAGTTGCAACATCTGGGCGCCGCCAAGTTGGCACCAGTCAGAGTCTACCCGAATAGTACAACGCCCATCCACCACCATTTTCTTGTGGTCTCCCACTCTGAAATTCCATGGTTTCAACGTAGTTGGTTGGGTTTTGACTCGAATTGGGTTTCTCAGGTCCTCCAAAAACTGTGAGTGGTTAACCAATGGCTGCTTGTATTCCGCAAGTGTTGCGAAATTTCGTTGGTATGAGAATTTCAGTTCCTTGGTTTTGGCGTCGCAAGGTTGATGTAGTTTGAATATTTCCAACCTCTCAAGAGTTGCCTGCTCACGAATCCCACCGCACATTAGGTTCAGTATCAATGTCTTTCTACAACTGAAAAACCAGTGGTTAGCTGCTGACATTTTAAGCAGGACGCCATCGTTTGCTGGGACTGCAACATATTTACAACTAATTTCGGATGCAACAGCATGTTGTAAAAGTTCAACTAGACAATGCTTAGAACCAGATGTTAACAGCGATGCATAGAAACTGCAAATGGCAGCTGTCGAGTTTGCCTTTGTCTCAGATACCAGCACGCACCTCTCGAAATCATCATGACTTAGTATTCCAAATAAAGCGTGGTTTTCGGATTCAGCGATGTACTCGAATCTGTTGTCGATGACTAAATCCCAAACCCTGCTGGCATTGTGTATACCTTATGTAACTCATAACGACGGTTTCCCGGCAGTGGTATAATGATTTTTATAAAGTAATCGCCTTGGTTAGGAAAAACTGACGTTTCTGCGGCTTGATGGAGTATTGTAAAGTCCCCAAATACATCTTCACTTCTTACACCTGCTGCCTGCAAAGTCTTAGTTAAATTGTTGTATTTAGGATAAAAAGATGCAGTCTGTTTTTGTAGATAGCTCAATGAACTGACGATGTTGCAATTCTATCGTCTTTGCCGTAATAAGTGCAACAAGTTCGTTGATATCCAACTTCATTTGCATTGTGTTGATTTCGTTATTTAGGTTGCTCAGACTTTTCCCAATTGCATTGGACAATCCTTCTGTTGCTGCCGTTATGTTTTCGATTTCGGCTGTCAGCTGCGTAATAGGCTTAGAAAGTTTTTCATTGTTCGAGGATACAACCGATACTTGATTTTTCATAACTTGGATGGTCTCATCTTCATCCTTCTTTAAAACCTGAAGCCGGCTATACACTTGCTGTGAGTCTTCATTGTCCATAGTGCCAAAGACCCATTTCGAGAACTGTCCAATGAAGTCCAGAGCTCGTTTTTGGCGGTTAGAGGGAAGTTGAAAGATGGCGTTTAAACGTTGGCCATCTTGCCTTAGCATGTACAGATTGAGCTCCAGTTGTTGCAACCTCCGCAAGCAACGCTCCCGGTATTGGTTGTCAGGAACATTTTGACCGATTTTTCCAACCTTTTCAATGCAGTCCTCCGTCACTGCCAATACGGTCAGATACTCCAACGGTGTAAACTTTGTCAATACAGTCCACGTGTCCTTGTAAAAAACTGCACGCCCCACTGTCTCGAAAGACACCGGTGACTCCCGAAGACGTTCGATTTCGTATGTAGTCAAATCTACCCCTATGACTACCAATGAAATTATTATAAATCTATACATAATGTTTCCTTCCTTTTACCACTTTTTTTAATTTAAAAGAAATACAATAGTTAATAAATTATTAAGGGAAAGAACAATTACGATGACTCCAATATATTAACTTTCTTATGAAAAATTGAAAACACCATTAATTTGAGTCAACTATTTTATTTTTATTTTGTATGCATTTCGACCGATGTATCGGTCATCTTCAGCAACACGAATGAGTAATACAGTCGTCTTTATAGAACAGAAAAAGTACAAACATAGATTATACATAAGAAGTTAAAGTAGTAACAATAGATAGTTAACATTATATGAATTACATTAGAACAAATAGACTAACTATATAATTAGAGGTTTCAATTTAGAACGGTGAAGAGTGAGTGAGAGGAAATAATTTAAAAACAATTAAACAAATAAGACTCTATATTTCCATCGTCGGCATTCAATGCAGAGTTGTCTCTTTGTATGTAAAAGCTTTCGATGGCATCAAGCTTTCTACCATCTGGGACGCTTGCTAAAAGTCGAACATCATTTAAGGTGATTGGCAAATGTTGTTCTTGTAATGCATGTGCTGCAATTGCAGATTTTTTTGGGTCGTTGTTTTTTATATAATTTAGGTGGTCTTTGAATCTTGTTATTATAGATCTTTATAGAAATATGTAACGTGTTTGGTGAACAGATGAAATGGAAACTACTGGTCTCAAATCCTGATGTCCCAAGACTTTACTGTTTACCAAAGACTCATAAGCCAGGAGATTCAATGAGGCCAATCCACAGTGGTTCCACTCTCGAACAAAAGCGGCCATAATTACTTACTCACTTGATAACGTCTAAAGACTATTTATTCTTTAATGATTTGGGTTCTCTGATTACGAATCTGCCATCAGTTTTGATGTATCTCTTAGGTGTCTTGAGATAAAGGCGGTGAAAGGGTTCAAAATCGGTTTGCTTTAGTTTAGCTATTGTGATTGGAAAAAATCCTGTAAGGTATATTTTCTATATTTATCGAAATATAATTTTTCTGTTCTTAATATGTTTGTATATATGTATGTATATATATACAGATCTTATTACAGTATGCTCGTACCATATTGTGTAAAAACTAAACTCTTAGTAAAAAACAGAAAAAACTAGATGTGCAAGTATTCAAATTATGTTTATTATTTTTTTTTTTTAATACGGCTTTTTTTCAAAAAGTGTTTTGTGTACGAAATATATGTTTGAATAACATACGAATAAAATAATATCAATAGTGTTTTCTATTCCTAAAACCTTACCTTATTTTAGCGTCAAAACTGTATAATCATTTTGAACCAAACAAATTTATCGATACGTATTTTTGTAGAAAATTAAATTTCCTTCAAAAAAGGTAATTTTGAAAATTTTTGTCAGGCTAACCGTTTCCAAGTAATCAAGCTTAAGAAACTGGTAAGTATTTTTGATTTTGCTCTTTTACTTTGATATTACTTTGAATTAACGAACAAATCAATAAACGATATATTGCAAACATGTTTCTAAAAGAAAATTTAATGTTCTACAAAAAAGGTATTTTGATATTTTTCAACAAAGTGCTTCCTTCAGAAGTTATTCTCGATTAAAGTTGAAAAAATAATAAATTTCTTAGTTCGCTTAAAAATTAATTAAAAATCAATCCGCAAATTTCCGCAGCTGATTGAACGTGTGCTAAATAGAACATTTAATAACCTTTCTGGCAATATATGAAACTTTGGGGGCAGTGCGGGGCATAACAGTTAAAAGTTTAAGGCAAATAACATTAAGATTTTCCATTTTTTTTATGTTTTTCTATCTAGGCCCAGTTTGCAAAGTTTATATTTAGTCTAACACTGATTTAAAAAAAAAAATTGTGGTGGTTTAACCTTTTAATAATATATCCACATCAAAGAAACGCTCCACAAAAAGATAAGAAAACGTCAAAACCAGCAAATGAAGTCTTACTAACATTTGGAGCACTAAAATTCAAATGTCATGTGTTTGCAATGTTATAACTTCGAAAGTAAATAGTTAACGGCATTTAGGTTTTCATTTATTACGACTTAAGGATGTTCTCAGTTTATTATAACGGGTTTTTATTATAACCGTTGCAATGAATTTTTTTAATTTTGGCCTACGGTGGAACCACTGTGCAATCGTGGCACTCCTTAGCGCACCTTGTACATACATCTCACGTTGGTTAGTACAAGAAATGAAACAATACCAACTTGGTGGAAGCTTATCAATTAAAAACTCAATTGAATTTGCCGACAAAATAAGAAACATAAAATTAACAAACGACGAGGTAATGGTTTCTTTCGACGTCTCTTCCTTATTTCCATCAATACCAATTCCAAAAGCACTAACAATTTACAAAAATAATCTTCTGAAAATAAACATACCGATTGAAAAAATAAACGTATATGTACGAGCAGCCGAAATGTGCATGAACACGAACTTCTTTCAATTCCGAGGACGTTTCTTTAAAATCAATTTTGGAACTAGTATGGGCAACCCACTTTCACCGTTTATTGCTGAGACATTCATGACAGATTTTGAGATGGAATTAAAGAGAAAAGGACACCTTCCACAAATCTGGTTCCGCTATGTTGACGACATCTTTACAATAGTAAAAAGAAATAGTGTAAATGACTTACTAACCATCCTAAATAATCAACACAATAGCATCAAATTTACTTATGAATTAGAAAAAGACCACACTTTGAATTTCTTAGATTTGAAATTAATCAGAAATAAACAAAATGAAATTGACCTTGCCATTTACCACAAACCAACAAGTACCTCCAGGTACATACCCAGCAATGCTTTTGCACCCATTCAACACAAGTTATCAGCCTTCCATTCGATGGCACATAGATTAGTCAGCGTACCATTGTCTAACAAATATTATACACAGGAGTACACACATATATTAAAGACTGCATATATAAATGGATATGGATCAACTTTAATTGATAACATAATACGTAAACATTCGAACAAACATAATAAACAACAACTCTCAACTTTTTTCAAAAGAAAAAAAATCAACAGAACCAGCTGATCTGAACCGAGTGTCAATAACATTCGCACCTAACATCACCAATGGACTCAAAACAGTGTTCCATCATAACAAAATGATTTTAGTTTATGCCAACAAATATAAACTAAAAAACAAGTTGACGAGCGTCAAAGACAAAAAAGACAATTTAGAAAAATCTGGAGTTTATGAAATCAAATGTAAGTGTGGGCGTAAATACTATGGTCAAACAAAAAGATCTATAATAACAAGATTCAAAGACCACCTAAATTATATAAAAAACAACGACCCAAAAAAATCTGCAATTGCAGCACATGCATTACAAGAACAACATTTGCCAATCACCTTAAATGATGTTCGACTTTTAGCAAGCGTCCCAGATGGTAGAAAGCTTGATGCCATCGAAAGCTTTTACATACAAAGAGACAACTCTGCATTGAATGCCGACGATGGAAATATAGAGTCTTATTTGTTTAATTGTTTTTAAATTATTTCCTCTCACTCACTCTTCACCGTTCTAAATTGAAACCTCTAATTATATAGTTAGTCTATTTGTTCTAATGTAATTCATATAATGTTAACTATCTATTGTTACTACTTTAACTTCTTATGTATAATCTATGTTTGTACTTTTTCTGTTCTATAAAGACGACTGTATTACTCATTCGTGTTGCTGAAGATGACCGATACATCGGTCGAAATGCATACAAAATAAAAATAAAATAGTTGACTCAAATTAATGGTGTTTTCAATTTTTCATAAGAAAGTTAATACAATAGTTAATATAAATATAATATAAAATTTATTTTGATACCTGAAAAAAAAAACTTTTGGGTTATTACTATGGAATAAGTAAACTTTTGAAAAGGATTTGATTATTAGAGATTTATTAAAAATATGAAAATAGATTTATTTCTGACAGTGAAAACGTTTGAGTTGATTGTTATGCACCCTTTTGGCTTTCCTACCGGATAAAATAGTGGTGTTTACTGAGTTGTTAACGAACACCACCTCATAAGGCCCTAACCAAATTATAGAGAACTTATTTTTCCTAGTAGGGTTCTTAAGCATAACTTTTTCTCCAACAGCAAACGTAACAGGGTTTGTCTGTCGATCGTATTGCTGTTTTGCTTTTCGTTAAGCAACCTCCAAGTTTTTCCTCGCTAGCTCGTTTGTTTTTTGTATCTGATGTTTCAGAAGCTTTGGATAATGCTCGCTATTATAAAGGGGTGCAGGTTTGCCCTTTAATTTAGTTGGCATTTCAAATTCAAAACCATACAAACTTTTCGTTAGGGTTAACTTGGTAGCTGAATGCTCGGTGTTATTGTGAACATGCATCGCCTGTCTCAACCATTGGTCCCAGCACCGGTCATCATTGTCAACGAAACTCCTTAGGTATAACATATTGTTGTTTTTATCTCCAGTTGTGTTTTGTTATTTTTGTTAATAAAGATAAAGGAAAGACAAAATGAAATGTTATTCTTCTTTTACATTTTTATTTAAATTTTTTTTAATTATTTTCACAACTTTTTATTGCATTATTTTGGGGCGACGCGTGTCGGATGTTAACTCCATCATCGGGTGGGTTGAAACTTAGGTATTCCGCTTAGGGTCTGTGACTGCGTTCCAGCGAGCCATTTGCTTGTGGATGATAGGCGGTAATGTGAACCTTTTTAACTCCTAGAAGCTTACAAGTTTCCGAAAAAAGTTTCGAAGTAAAATTTATTTTATTTATTTTATTTATTTTATTTATCTACAAGCATATGCTAACAGATTAAGATTATTGTGATTAAAGACAGTATTTAGAGTAATAAGCAAATTCAATACAAATAAATATTTTATACAAAAATAAAAACAAATTATCAAAATATAAATATTAACAAAAGTTTTGATTTGAACATATCTTTCCTCCAGCTTAGGTCTACATTTTGGCAAACTTCATTGAAATGTCTTATACATCTACAAATGGGTTCATTTGAACCATAATTTGTTCTGTGGTATTGTTCAAAAAGCAAATCTTTTGGACGTAAAACCCTTGATGGTGCGTATATTGGTATTTTCGATAGTAAGGAAGGGCATTTAACGTGATAACTCAAAATATCCCTCACAAACGTTATATCATGCATACGCCTTCTGGATTCTAGTGATTTGATTCCCAAAAGTAGGCAACGGGACTTGTATCCAGGGATAAAAGTCCATTTCATTTTATAAAATATGAATCTAGAAAATCTTTTTTGTACTTTTTCAATACGTTCAGAATAAGTTTTCATAGCTGGGTTCCAGACAATATCTCCATATTCAAGTATCGATCGAACTAGCGATGTGTAGAGAGAAAGTAAAGCATGTGGGTCACTAAAATCTGTACAATTTCTCTTAATGAAACCAACTAGTAAATTTGCTCTTGATACCATATAGTCAATATGGCTTTTAAAAGAAAAAGTTGAATCCAGTATTATACCGAGATCCTTAATTTTTTCAACACGCGAGAGTATGTTTGAATCAATTTGGTAAGGAAAATTAATGTAGGTATGAGTCCTATAGAAAGAAATAACGTTACATTTTCTTATGTTTAGTTTTAAACAACTTAAGTTGCACCACTCAGATATTAGATTAATATCTGATTGTAGGAGGGAGCAATCATCAATAGTTTTGATTTTAAGAAATAATTTCATGTCATCAGCATAGAGAAGGCAATGTGAATATTTTATAACGGAGGCAATATCATTTATGTACGAAAGTACAATGTTCTTTTTGATTATTAAATGTTAAATTAAAGAATCAATGAAGAATTAGTAAATATTAATTTGTTAATCGAACAATACTTAAATTTCAAATACAATCCACAAACAATTAGTGTCAAACAAAATGTAAACATAAAACATAGAATTTGTTCTTATGACCTCTAATGGTATACAAAGTAAATAATGTGAATAAATACAACCGAATTATAACGATTTGCAAACAGGACGTGTTTCTTTTCTTTCTCTAGAAAGTTTTTTACAAGTAATTTTTTTTCCCTAGTTTTTTTATACTAAACAAAACCTAGTCAGAACATTTGGTCCTTTCGATCCGTTTTTTAAAAAACAATTATTTAACAAGCAGTGTGTGTGTGTTAGGACAATAACTTTGACAATAAAGTGAAAACTTAAATAGTTGGTTAAGCATATATGTACATATATATACACAAAGTGCATTTACAAAAATCATTTTCGTGCTTTTTTTTAAAACTAACTTCTTATAGTTAAATCTATTTCGCGTTACAAAACCGAAATAACGTCGCGTCGCGCAAAAAATTATCACCAGCAAGTAGATACAGGAACTGACGGCAGCTGCAGCTGATATTGTACGTGAGTTTGCACATTTTTCAATTTTCTATAGTCTGAAAAACAAATATACATATATATATATAAAATGTCGTACAAATATGGTGAGTTGCAAAGTGGTTTACTTACGACCATAAAAAGAGACCTTGTCAACTTTAAAAAGTCGCCAAAAGAGCGCCTGACCCGCTCATATGTGGCTGCAAGGTTGGCTAAGTTGGAGGAAGACATCGCCACGTCAAAGGTCTATAATGAGGCCATCATAGGAGGAAACCATCTGGAGACAACAATGAAGAAGGAAGATCTTCTGGATGTGTACGACCAGATTATGGACATTTCCATGGATTATCGTGTGGAGCTCATGGAGGCGTTGGAAAGACACAAACCTGTGCCCACAGCAGACGCCAAGGCAGCATGTTCGGACGCAACATCTCAACAGTCGTCATCTCGGTCGGAGATACGACTCCCCCGCATTGACTTGCCCAAGTTTGATGGTGCTTACACCAGCTGGCGAGCTTTCCACGATCGTTTTGGTGCGTTGGTGCACAACAACAGCAGTCTGGCCGATATAGACAAGCTGCACTTCCTGCATTCGTGTTTGGTTGGTGACGCCGAGCGTTTCCTGCAGAATTTGTCGGTCGAGGCGGCAAATTATGAAAAGGCGTGGGACTTGCTGAAGGAGCGGTACGACCACAAGCGCATTCTGGTGCACTTACAGATGCAGGCTCTATTTGGGCAGTCTCCTATGGCCCGGGAAACTGCGACAGGTCTGAAGGAGTTGTTATTCACTACACGGGAGTGTATGTCAGCGCTGGAAAACATGGACGTTCCGGTCGATCAGTGGGATACGGTGCTCATTTGGTTCCTGCACCAGAAGTTGCCGTCATCAACGCAGAAGCTGTGGGAAGAGAAGATGGGAAACAGGAAGGATTTGCCAAAATTCGTCGAGTTTGCGGACTTCTTGGACACTCGTTTCCGCACTTTAGAGGTTGTTGACCAACAAGAGATGTGCTCCGCGTCAAAAACGAAAGCTGAGACACACGCCAACAACCGTTCTCGCTTTCAGAGCACGAAGGTGATGTTTGCGACGCCAGCATCTAAGCCAACAGGCAAGCCAGCCAGTAGGCAAGTAGGTAGGCCAGCAGTTCGGCCAACTTTTAATAGGGAGTCGGGAATGTGCAGTTTATGCAATCTGCAGCAACATTCCATAAGGAAGTGTCAGAGGTTCCTCAACATGGACACCGCCGAAAGGAAACAGACTGCTCGACGCCTGAGAGTTTGCGATAACTGCCTTTCTTCAGGGCATTTTGCGCCGGATTGCCCCTCACCTGGCTGCTGCTACTTCTGTCAACAGCGTCACCACACGCTTTTGCATGCAAACGTGGCCCAACATGCAGCTGTGCGTGCAAATAGCACGACACCGTCGAGGTCAACAACAATGTCAAGAGGTCAGAATGCAGTTTCTACATCCTTTAACGCTAATGCGCTGGAGTTTGAACCACGAGAAGTGCAACAAGCTTCTACAAGTGGTCAAGTTTTAAATTACCACACGTCGCATGGTAGCAGAACGCACCAGGTGCTTTTAGCGACAGCAATTGTGAAGGTGCGAGCAGCCGATGGTCGTCAACACCATCTCCGAGCCTTGATCGACCCAGGATCGGAAGCATGCTTCATCACTGAAGATGCAGCACAACAATTGCAGCTGAAAAAGCGACGTACCTTTGTCGAGGTGTCAGGGTTAGGGTTAGTCAGCAGTGGCACAACGCAAACATGCGTGGATATTGAGCTTGCGTCATGCAACTCAACTTATGAAGGTGCGGTGCGGGCACTGGTTTTCAAGTCGCTGACTGGCCATCTCCCGGCCCAACAAATGATACCTGACAAATGGCAACACCTTAAAGGGTTAACGTTGGCAGATCCAAATCTCCACGTTCCTGGACCTATTAATTTACTTCTCGGCAGCGAAGTATATGCTGATATACTCCTTCCAGAAGTGAGAAGACCTGCAGATGGAGTCGGACCAACCGCTCAGAAGACGCAGTTAGGGTGGATTGTGTTAGGGAAAGTTCAAGCGGAACATCCCCGGCAAATACGCAGTTTTGTGCAGACTGCTGACCTGAATTCTCAGCTGCAGAGATTCTGGGAGATGGAAGAATTGCCGTTCCAGACACATGAAACTGAGGAGAACATCGCATGCGACGCGCATTTCGACGAACACACGAGACGCCTTCCTGACGGGCGTTATGAAGTGAAGCTGCCGTTTAAAGGTGGATGTCTTCCAGCGATGGGATCCAGTAAGCAGAGCGCGGTCCGACGATTCCTGCACTTGGAGAAGAGGCTGGAGGCAAACCCAACTCTTCGGGCAGATTATGCCAAATGCATACAGGAATATGCAACCCTGAGGCATATGGAAGAAATTCACGTCGGCGACTCGGTGTTGGCAACCCCATACCACTATTTTTTGCCTCACCATGCAGTTTTCAAGGAATCGAGTTCCACCACGAAACTGAGGGTCGTGTTCGACGCAACAGCGAAGACTTTGGATGGAAGTTCGCTCAATGATCGACTTTTGGTGGGTCCAAAATTACAGTCGAGCATTATTGATCTGGTTCTTCGATGGCGAACCCACAGAATCACGTTTACGGCTGACATCGAAAAGATGTACAGACAGGTGTTGGTGGATACACCGGACACATATTATCAGCTGATCCTGTGGAGAGACGATCGTTCCTCTCCAATCAAGATGTTTCGGCTTAAAACGGTAACGTTTGGCACAGCAAGTGCACCATATCTTGCCATAAAAATTCTGAAACGTGTAGCCGAAGATGAAGAATCAAACTTGCCAGAGGGCGCGAAGGTTGTCCGAGAGGACATGTATGTGGACGATCTCATCAGTGGTGCCGATACTGTGGAAGAAGCACGAACAAAACGCGACCAAGCGAATCAACTTCTGGCGTCCGCGGGTCTCAAATTACGCAAGTGGACAAGCAATGTGAAAGAACTCGTCGAAGACATACCAGCAGCAGATCGAGAATTAGACTTTGAGGTGCCATTCAACATGTCAAATCATGTCAAAACCCTTGGCATCAAATGGTTCCCGATAGACGACTACTTTTCTTACCAAAATGTGCAACAGTCATCAGAAGCCACAACAAAAAGGTCAATGTTGTCCACCATAGCCAAACTGTTCGACCCACTTGGCTGGATATCACCATGCGTCATCACGGCGAAGTTAATGATGCAGCGGCTTTGGGAGCTAAGTTGTGATTGGGATGATCCGGTTCCAGCTACACTGAAAAAAGATTGGGATGCTTTTCATGGAGAACTTCCGATGATCGAGACGCTTCGAATACCACGCTGGACTCAGACAAGCAAAACCAACAAGGACATCGAATTACATGGGTTCTGTGATGCGTCTATGAAGGCATACGGTGCCGTAGTATACGTTCGTGTACTTGACAGTGATGGCAATATTCATGTCAACTTGCTTCTGGCGAAGACGAAAGTAGCTCCAAGTCAGCGTACGATCACGCTTCCACGTTTGGAACTTTGCGGAGCAGTAGTGTTAGCGCAGTTGATGCAGTATACGAAGGACGTTTTGGCTGTTCCCGACATCAAGATGTTTACTTGGACCGACTCAACCATCGCGCTCGCGTGGATACGAGCCACTCCCGCTAAATGGACTACGTTCGTTGCCAACAGAGTATCCGAAATTCAGCGGCTAGTGGGGATCGATTGCTGGGGACATGTCGCAACGCTTCATAACCCAGCCGATCTGGCGTCTAGAGGAGTGTATCCAGCAGAACTGACGTCATTGGAGACTTGGTGGATTGGTCCTGAGTTTTTACGCAGTCAATGGGCTTTCGATGTTCCGCATCAACCTGTTGACATCGAAACTGACGAGGAACGACGCCCGGTTAAGGCACTAAGTGCTCAAGTCACTCAGGATGATCGTATACTTCAAACCATCTGCGACTGTTCGAGTTTGTTGAAGGGGATTCGAGTTATCGCCACATGTTGCCGTTTCGCAACAAAATGTCGACGAAAAGCAGTTTATGATGGCCCGCTTAGCCCAAGCGAATTAGAAGCAGCGCGTATCATCGTCGTGAAGGCCGCACAGAAGGAGATGTTCAAATCAGAGCTTCAACAAATCGTGGAAACATCGAAAATACCCAAGTCACTCAAAACTTTGAACGCATTCGTTGACGCTGATGGACTTTTGAGAGTTGGAGGACGCTTGGAGAATTCTCTCCTCCCCTACGACGCGCAACATCCGATGTTACTTCGAAACAGTCACCATTTTACCAACCTGGTCGTCAGAGATGCCCATAAGAACACTTTACATGGCGGCATCCAACAGATGATCAACTACATCCGTCAAAAATATTGGATTGGCCAGATACGACGAAGCGTGAAGTATCAGCTTCATCGATGCACTTCTTGCTACCGGCAAAAAGCATCGGAAATGCAGCAGTTGATGGCGAATCTACCTGCACCTAGAGTTCAGATGTCACGACCTTTCAGTCATACTGGAGTTGATTACGCAGGACCCATCGAAATAAAAAGCTGGAAGGCTCGCGGAGCTAAAATACTAAAAGGGTATTTTGCAGTGTTTATTTGTTTGGCAACAAAGGCCATTCACTTGGAAGTAGTGTCTGATCTGACTACCCAAGCATTTTTAGCAGCATTTCGACGGTTTACTGCCAGGAGAGGTAGCTGCAAACAAATATACAGCGATTGTGGAACTAATTTCGTCGGCGCTAGTAACGAACTAGTCAAAATGTTGAAGGACGCGAAGCACGATTGGAACGAGATTGCCGAAAACCTTGCAAATCATGGTACAAATTGGCACTTTATTCCCCCAGCTTCTCCACACTTTGGTGGATTATGGGAAGCGGGAGTGAAATCGGTGAAATACCATTTGAAGCGAGTTGTTGGAACCGAAAGGCTGACTTTTGAGGAGCTCACAACGCTTCTAACTCAGGTAGAAGCGTGCTTGAATTCGAGACCCTTATGCCCGCTCTCCGACAGCTTAGATGATTTGAATGCGCTAACACCTGCGCATTTTCTCGTAGGCGAATCTTTGCATGCTGTGCCACAAGGCGAACTCAACAACGACATCACGTATATCGACCGATGGAAAAAGGTACAAGCGCTGGCGGAAGGATTTTGGAAAAAGTGGAGTTCCGAATACCTTGCGCGGTTGCAGCAACGTCCGAAATGGACTCAAGTTCAAGAAGCTCCCAAAATAGGAGACCTAGTGTTGCTCAAGGATGAGCGACTCGCACCGACGTATTGGAGTCTTGCCCGAATAGAGGACACTCACGCGGGAAAAGATGGTTTAATACGCGTCGTAACCGTGAAGACACAAAACGGAAATCTAAAACGACCTATCGCGAAAATCTGTTATTTACCGTCCAACAAACACCACGAACAATCGGCGTTGGTATGAAAAGTTAATTCCTAAAACATAAGCTATGGTTACCGAAACATCGACAACAAAAAGGAGTAGGCTTTTTAAAACATGAAACTTGGAAATCGAAATAAATCAATACATATCGCATTCAAGTCACCATTCAATACAACAATCAACCCATCGCAAAACACAACAATCAACCCATCGCAAAACACAGCAATCAACACATCTGTACTACATACGGAATACCAAAATAAAATTATCATCACTCAGCACTTCAAAACACATCGTTTAAAACACCTGAAAGCTGTTCAAAAAAAAAAAAAAAAAAAAAAAAAGAAAAACTCAAACAAAAACCTTGTTTAAAAACATCTTTATTTAATAATAAAATCATGAAGGCATGAAAAGCAATCAATGCAATTCATCGTCAGATGCTGTGCTGCAACAACGCACACACAAAATCAAACTTATATTCTAAAGGAACTAAACACAACTTATTCCTAAACACTTAAGCTTTACATCGAGTGCTTAAAACATAACTTATTCTAAAAACTTAAGCTACAACATAAATCAAAGTTTTTTAAACACACTTTATTTTTAAAAACATTTCGGTATGTTCAAAGGGAACATCGAAAACCGAGAAACACCGCACGTCGAAATCAAATTCCCGTCGGCAAAACAAAGCAAAATTTGTCGTCGACAAGAAACATTTTAATAAAAAAAAAAAAAAAAATTATGTGCACTGCAACAAAGGCATACACAATATAATTTGATGTTAGCGTGCTTAAATAACGCTCAACGTTAACAAATTAATAATTTATCACCGGCATAAAATACAAAATGCACTGCCATTTTAAAAACAAAAAAAAAATATAGAACACGATCCACATCACATAGCAAATCAAAAACACGAAATGTCAATGCCATCGGCAAATGCATTTGACCATTTCTGTACACAGGTCTGATTAATTTAAGACCAAATATATACAGTCCACTGAAGTAAAATGAATTAAAGCACTCATAATTCTGAATAATTTAAACACTCCTAAAACTTAATAAAATTATAAAAATTCGCGAAACCTTTCCGAATTAAAATCGCGATTTGTTTACAACCAAAATGTAAACAACAATTCTAGTTTTCCAACTAGAGAAGGATGGCACTCGGTCACATTGAATTGGCCATTACTATTGTGCATTCTAGCACACCGCGTATACCCATACACACACACACACATTATATATTCATATAATAAAATAAAACTCTTTCACGCGCGACACCGAATACCGAAATCCGCGAAAATAAAATGCAAAAATTTGAACAGCCACACACACATACACACAAATCTACGCACGCTACAAAAATTTAAATTAAAATTTAAGATAAAATTGAACATGCACGAGATTGAACACAAATAACATACAAAATCACACACAAAACCAATAAGATTTAATAAAATATAATATTAAATAAACATTTAATCAAAAGGAGAACACTCATCGTCGAATTTATGTGGGTCGGCACACACTGGTCATCCATTGACCATAAATCATGATGAAAATTCCTTGCATCTTCAGCCCATCGCAGCAGCTTCATTAACAGCAGCAACCAGCAACTCAACACATTAAATATACGAAGCAAGTACACAATTAAAATAACTCACTTCTAATTAAACTCGCGATTAAAATTCTCGAAGAAAGCATGTCGGCACCATGCTTCTCCTTCTTCACTTGTTCACACCTTCAACAATTAACAATAATTGAATCAATTATACCTACTGCTACAATTACTAAATGATGGAATGGAAACTGGAACCACAACCACCACCGGTGTGAGTGAACACCATTCATCAATGATATTGCTGTACTACGCTAACTCCCAGCAACCCATCAGAATTTCATTCAAGCGTGAATGAAAAAACACTACTTCGTTTGTACAATGTGTTTACGTAGTATGCATATGCATGTCTGTAATGATAGTCTTGTTACTCTATTTGGGCACGGGTGTATATGGGATTACATTTTTATTATGCACTAACATTGTTATCTATTTGCATGTACACCTGAGTGGTCTCACTATCATGGAACATATTGGAATCGATCTCAATGCTGAAACACCAGAGTAGATAAATGTAGTATACTTTGTGGCTGAAATCAATGGAAACGGTGATGCCATACTACTGTATATTTCTGCGACACCAAATTTTTACCACTCACCATTCCGAGGCGGGAGAATGTACGAAAGTACAATGTTCTTTTTGATTATTAAATGTTAAATTAAAGAATCAATGAAGAATTAGTAAATATTAAAATGTTAATCGAACAATACTTAAATTTCAAATACAATCCACAAACAATTAGTGTCAAACAAAATGTAAACATAAAACATAGAATTTGTTCTTATGACCTCTAATGGTATACAAAGTAAATAATGTGAATAAATACAACCGAATTATAACGATTTGCAAACAGGACGTGTTTCTTTTCTTTCTCTAGAAAGTTTTTTACAAGTAATTTTTTTTCCCTAGTTTTTTTATACTAAACAAAACCTAGTCAGAACAATTTATGAAGATATTAAACAACAGTGGGCCCAAATGACTTCCCTGAGGAACACCAGAAATACAATTAATAGATTTTGATAAGGAATTATTGATCAAAACTTTTTGAGATCTACCAGTTAAATATGATGAGATCCAATTTAAATATGATGAATGGAAGCCAAATAGTTTCAGTTTACGAATTAAGCTACAATGGTTAACCGAATCAAAAGCTTTGCTGAAGTCGGTGTAGACTACATCAATTTGACTTTTATTCTCTATGTTTTCAATGACATACGATGAAAAAAGGGACATGTTTGTTGTTGTAGAGCGCCCAGAAATGAAACCGTGCTGTAATTCTGAAATGTATTCACTGGTTAAAAATTCTAATTTTTTTTTCACAATGCTTTCGAATAGTTTAGGGATTGACGATAGTTTCGAAATGCCTCTGTAATTATCAATCAAATTCTTAGAGCCAGATTTATGAATTGGGATGAGATAAGATATTTTCCATTCATTCAGAAAGATACCTTCTGAGAGCGATTTGTTGAATATGGAGAACAAAGGGTAACATAGTGTGCTGGCGCAGTTTTTTAAAAATAACGCTGGTATACCGTCAGCACCAGGTTTAGATTTAGGTTTCAGTGAGTGGAGTTCTAAAAGAACTTCATCAAAACTTAAGTGCAAAGCGCCAATATCAACCTTACTTGGAATATTGCTTACTTTGTTTAAGCTATCTGAATCCGAATATACGGATTGGAAAAATTCCGCAAATAAATCTAGGATAGAAATAGTATTCGAAGCCTCTGAGTTCTTATAAGACATATTCTTAGGATATCCAGAAGATTTTCTTTTTTCATTTACAAATGCCCAAAACGAGCTGCTATTAGATTTGATGTTGCTTTCAATACTCATGATATAGCACCAGTGAAGGAATTTATGAAGAATAGAAAATTCTTTACGTAATTTACTAAATTTAGCATAATCTAAATCATTATTAGAGCTCTTATATTTATTGAAAGCTTTACGTTTTACATTTTTGAGATTTGTTAATTGATAATTATACTACGGTAGCTTTGTTTGTTTCTTCTGAAGAGAATTTGGAATAAATTTGGAAAAACTTTCAAATATAATTGATGTAAATTTCAAGTACATTTGTTCAAGATTTAAGTTTTGAAATTCATGAGACCAATTAATAGATTCAAGAAAACTATTTAGTTCGGTGAAGTTAGCCTTAATAAAGTTATAAGATTTTAAACATGAATCAGATTCAAGAGACAAGAAACCATATAATTCAATTTCAATATATAATTCTTTGTGATGAATGGATTCATTTAAAAGTGAAAATGGAACTGTCGAAACTTTAGAATTAACATACTCATTACATACAAAGATTAAATCTAATATATTATTCAAAGAATTTGGAATTCTATTTATTTGATTAAGATTTAATGAATTAATAGAATTTACGAAATAAAACTCAAAATCTCTAATCATATTAGAAGCTAGCATCATTTTATCACCAATTGACCAATTCCATTTAATGTTTGATAAGTTATAATCACCAAAACAGCATACATTATCGAATTCAGAACAAGTGTTTTTAATAGCATCAATATTTAAAAAGTGTTTTTCATATGTTTCAAAAATACTTTCTGATGGAATGTAGCTAACAATAAAATATAAGAAAGCATCATGTGAAGAGAATAATTTTATAGAAATACATAATTGTTCAGCCTCCAAGTTAGGTAATGTAACTTCCGTACAACAAAGCTTTGTACTAACAGCTATTAGGATTCCACCTCCACGTTCAGAGACAGATCTACATCTGTCACGTCGATGTATAACAAAATGACGAGAATCAAAAAGTTCGGACGAAGATATACCTGGGTACAGCCATGTTTCGACGATAATGATTATATCATAATCAAGGTGACTTGAATTGTTGAACAGTTTGGATATTTTCGTACGAATACCACTCGCATTAGGAAAATATACCTTAAGCGATGACTTACGACACTTATTAGAGGGGGTACTAGAGGGAAGTAAAGATCCCTCTAATCTTCCGAGTTTTTTGGCTTGAACACAAAAGGACGTATTCTAACCCCACTGGGCCAAAAAGTGTCAACATAGATGCACCTCGCACATTCCATAGAAACACCAATTTTAAAATTAATAAATCTCACACTATTTGTTGAGTCTTCGAGCTTACGAAGCTTATAACATTGAATTTCACCTGGATGGAATTCAAGATTAGACGATATGTAGTTGACAATATCATCGGTAGTAGTAGAGTTGCGAAAACTTCCAATATGGTACCATTTTACTTTTTTAGCAACTTTAAGGCCATTATATTGTTGCCTAGAACCAATTACAATTTGTCCATTGACTTCAGGCGCAACGGCTGTATGGGCATTCATACTCATATATGAAGCAGAAGGAATCGCATTCTCCGATGCATTTGCATTAAAAGCAATATTGTCTACAACAACTGCACTATTCTCTTTAGCAACAACAGCAATATTGGCATTGACGTCTACGGCATCATCGAGGGGGTTCAAAGTAGCGGCAACAGCTGAATCATTTGATATGACATCGATCTCATTTGGAACAACAACAGTAGCAACACCAACAACATCATCACCATTTAGAGCATTAGCGTTTGTCACAACAACGGAGACGTCGGTGATTTTTTTTTTCTTCTGTATATCTTTAATGTTATTGTTACTAGCACTATTTGTGACTAGTGATGATCTACCAGAGGTGCTAACGATAGACTTGGTTTGTCCTCTACCGGTGTGATTGGGAGTAGGAGAAGCACTTGTAAAGGGCGATAGACGAGAAAGAGAAGGAGACGAAACTGCACTTTTCTTTTGTTCTTTAGTTAATGTTTTAGTTAATGTTTTAGATTTGGAAGAGTCATCAACTTTAGGCTTTCGTTGCAGACGAGTTTTATCGCGTATATTACGACTAGCATTGAGGTTATTATTGGATTCTTCTCGCTTCAACAATGAAAGTATGTATTGATTAAGCACACTAACACTATTTTGCAATAGATTAAAGTTATCATTAACACTCTTCATGTATACATCAAACTTAGAATTTTTGCAATTAATGCATTTAAAGAAAATATTATTATCAGCATCAATAACTAATTTTAAGAGTTCATCAGATATGTCTGTACATTCACGGTGTGTTGGGAAACCGCACAGTCCACACGATATAAAGTAGTCATTAGTTAAAGAATTTAAGCATTTAGAGCAATCAGAATTCATTTTAAAGCAGAGATACGACCATCACTCTTCCTCTTCCGGAACCTTTCCCTACACTTCCCTATATGGGCACTTGGCACCCTCTTTCCCATTATTTTATTCCTCGCTTGGTAATAATTCTTTTTCCTCTAGTGCAACGACTTTGGAGTGCAAATTTTCACCGGTAATTCCTCCGATGTCGAAACTTCACGTTGCAAGATTCTAACGGGAGCCTCTTTTGACTTTTGCTCAACCGTACCAACCGCCTCCACTTCTACTGACCTCTCTATTGGTGGTTCTGAATGGAACGACTCTCCCCACCTCTTCGATCGTTCCCCTTCGAGTTTCCCTGATGCTTCCCGCACTCAGGAGTACTAATATTTTTAGCCCCACACAGAAAACAGAACAATTTTCTCTCATGAGAGGGGCACTGGTAAAAGGAATGTCCCTGCTGGTCGCAATTCCAGCAAAGCAAGTTGGATGTCGGGTGGGAGTATGGCTTGCTAACGGCCGCCACTTCCTCTGCTCGTTCTTCTTCTACTTCTATCACCTCAATTTCACTAACCGTGCGAGGCTGCCCCGCCTTTCTCGCTATGAAACGTTCCGCTTCCCTAGCCTTCTTTCTCAGCTGCTCCAGATTATTTATCTCAGCAGCGAGCAAAATTTCACCCAACCTCTCTTTCGAATTGCTTCTGACAACATCTATTAACTTTTTCGCGTCAAACGGCTCGTTCAGTCGATCGTTCAAAAGAACCACCGATTCACAAAAATCGTCAAACGATTCCTTAATTCCCTGCCTGCGGGTCAACAACCGCATGTAGAGCTCGACTTCACTCTCCTTTGAACCGAATTCCTTATTCATGGCCGCTTTAATTTCCTCCAGGTTAGCGCTTGGTTGCTTCCGCAAAAAACACCAGAACCATTTCTCCGCCTTACCCACCAGCAACTTATGAAAGTTGGCGGCTATTTGCTGGTCAGAATATGCCGAGGAAGATTGAAGCCTGTTGACCTTGAAAAGGAATTCTTTTACGTCCTCTTGGCCATCGAACCGAATGTTCCACCGATCCAATCGACAGTATTCAGATGCGCTCTGATAAGACCTAGCATTGGACCTAGTCGGTGAGATCGATTGTCGTGGTCTCGCAACCGGCGGTTCACGGAACGTTAAGCCCAGATTCCGGAATTTCACTCTATACTAAACAAAACAAACTCAACTTAATAACACCTTTCACACTCTCCAGCTCAAACCCAATCAAGCCACGAATAAACACACTAACCTTTGTCGTACTAACACCTTAACTTTCAACTCCGCTGTAAACAGCTTCTAATTCTTTCTTTTCTTTCTCGACTTTTAGCTAACACAACTAAAATTACCGAAAAAACTTCAACACACTGCACGGAATAACAATTTCTCATATACTGGCTCGGGGTGAGCTAACCAGAAGAAAATAAATGGACTATTGGACTAAGAGATGGCAAAGTTCTATGAGCCAACTTACACAGAAGAAAACTGAGCAAGATAAAAAAAATAAATAATAAAATTACTGAAACTACTCTACCAATATTAAATTAAAAAAAATGTTTATTTGTTTCAGGACATCCACCAACCACAACGATCGGCAGATGACTCCGCAACTGTGCAGCAGCAACAACTAAACCGAAGGAACGGTTAAACTCCTAACCAAGTCTATACCGACTCTCCGGATTGATTTGGAAAGAGAAAACATCCTTTCGTTCTGACGAAAACATCAGCATCATACCAACATCTCGACTTGAACTCAAGTCTGTCTCTTGATGCGACTTCGCCAAAAACTCCTTTCATCGCAACAGCAATCGGGGCACTACCCCAATCAACCGGACTTATGAAAATTGTCTTTGACACGTAACTATACATTAGACTAAGTAATTCTAAGATCTCAAAAAAAAAAAAACTGAAACTTATTAAAAAAAAATAAAGCAAAGCAAATGAAAGGCTCAAAATATAAAAAAAAACTGTTTCGCTGCACTATACTATACACTATAGGGCCCCACGTTGGGCGACATTTTGTAACGGGCCATTTTTGGTCGTCGGGGTCGCGCTGGCATGCTTGTCCGGCTCCTGCTCATCGTTGGGTGTGGGACTTGACCCCTATAACCCGTTTACAAAAAAAATTCATGCCAGTCTTGTTACCTATTAGATGTTATTATGGTATCTACTCCACCCACCCTACCGTATCACCGTACTCGCCTAAGTGACCCTTACTTTACCATCTCTTTTATCTTTTAGTCCATCATATATCTTCACCTCACCCCTTTATGCCTAACCACACTTAGCAATTCATCCTAACAATCAAACCACAATTATTCATGTTATATTCAAACAAAAATTCATTTAATTTATCTAAAAAAGTAAACTAATTAAACATTCTTCACCTCAGTGGGTGCTTTTATGGATTTTAAATCTTACTCTATTCTTATTATTAATACTCTTCCAGGTTTATGTATCTACATATTATTAATTACCCGTCGGAATATACCGCGCCTATATATTACGTGTTTCAATAGTCCCCCAAGAACTCACCCCCCCCTCACAAAGTTAAAAAGTATATAATTTTATAAAATGACTTAATTGTGTGACCATGAGGAAAATAATATAAATGTACATATGAAGACAGAGAAGAAATAAGAAACCAAGTAGCGAAGTTATTAGAGAGAAAATTAATCGAGGAATCATATAGCGCATTTGCAGCTCCAGTGGCTCTGGCTTCCAAGAAACAAGAGGACGGATCAAACAAAAAAAAGAAAGAGAGGTTATGTGTGGATTTCAGAAAACTTAATAAACTAGTTAAACACCAAGTACAGCCTTTCCCACTGATTGAGGTCTTAATGATAAGGATGGTTAATTGTAAATACTTTACAACACTTGATATTAATTCTGCATTCTGGTCAATTCCTCTCAGGATTCAGGACAGACATAAAACAGCCTTCGTTACACAAGAAGGTCACTTTCAATGGACCTGTTTACCATTTGGCCTAAAGACATCCCCGGCAATATTTCAACGAATATTAAGCAACATAATAAGAAGACACGAGCTGTCAGAATTCGCAGTAAATTTTATCGACGACATAATCATATTTTCAAAAGATTTCGAAGAACACATCACACATATATCAAAACTGTTAGAAGCAATAATAAAAGAAGGATTCAAACTAAAAATTTCTAAATGCTCATTCGCAAAGAAAACCGCAAAATATCTAGGTCACATAATTGAAGAAAATTCAATAAAACCATTAAAGGATAACTTAACGGCTGTTAAAAACTTCCCGGTACCACAATCCAGGAAGAACGTTCGACAATTTTTGGGAAAAATAAATTTCTATCATAAATTTATCCCACACAGAACAAGGACCTTAGAGCCATTACATAATCTTCTAAGAAAAGATGTAAGATTCATCTGGTCAGATAAATGCCAAGAAGCTTTTGAAAAAATAAAAACATGGTTATGTGCAGAACCGGTTCTGAAAATATTCGATCCCGATGCTCCTATTGAGATATATACGGACGCAAGTATAGTAGGAATAGGGGCCGTATTAAAACAAAAAGACGAAAAAAATAATAGTAGACCAGTAGCATACTTTTCAAAAAAATTAACAGAAAGCCAAAAGAAAAGAAAAGCGATATACTTGGAATGCCTAGCTATTAAAGAAGCAGTGAAATACTGGCAATACTGGCTGATGGGTAAAGAGATTATTGTATACTCAGATCATAGACCGCTGGAAAATATGAACCTAAAAGCGAGAACGGATGAGGAACTAGGAGATCTTATATACTACCTATCACAATATAATTTAAAAATCAAATATAATCCAGGAAAGACAAACCAAGAAGCTGACTGCTTAAGTAGAAATCCAGTCCTAGAATCTTCTCAGAACCTAGACGACTGTAGTACCTTTGTAAATTACGCTTGTAAAGATGTACAAATAGAAAAGCTAAAATTAATCAACTTAACAAACCTTGAAGAGATAAAAAAAGACTAAAGTATAAAATTGGAGTTATAAGTAGGGTGGCGCAACAGAGCGAGGAGCCCTTGGGCCTAGCGCATTTCTCACAACCATGCCTTGTGAGGAAATGGAGGGGACCTACAATTTTTTGCCGGTTCCGAACGGCTAATAGAGAATGCGCTTTTCATGGCAATGAATACTAACGGAGGACTTGCCAATTCCTCGCGAAAGGCGATACCCGCGGAAAAAACATTTTTGCCTCTGTTGGGATTCGAACTCGAACCTCTGGATTAACAGGCGGATATGCTATTCATTTTTTCATTTTCAATTCATTTTTATTAACTTTATCTTATATCTACTTACATGCTAACAAAAATGTGTAAAACTAGCTTATATAATAACTTAATTAACTTACTGACCCTAGGCGGGTACTCTAAATTATTCAATATCTTACTACTAATGCCTTTCGGCCTTATGATACCTTATTAATTACAAACTAGAACTAGTTAAAACTAAGAAAATTTTTTAAAAAAAACTTAGCTTTCTTGATCATTTTTTTTTTTTGTTTTCTTAAAACTAATTAAAACTAATTAAAACTACTTAAATCTACTTAAAACTAGGGCAGCCACAGAAGCTTTTGGTTTTTGTTTTTTTTTTTTTTTTGTATTTTGTATTTTATAATTTTTTTTTGGATTTTTGTATTTTTTTAATTTTTTTTTTGGTTTTTTGTATTTTGTGATTTTTATTTTTTTTTTTTTTATTTTTTTGATTTTATGTTTTTTTTTTTTTTTTTTGATTTTTTGTGATTTTTTTTGTTTGCCACTGTGCCCACCCCCTATACCCTAGGACTTACACGCTAAACCTGTGTAAGCCAGCCATTGGCGACTCGCTATCATTATCAAATTCTTGTTGTTGCTCCGACAACCACCAGAACATATTCGACGTTTTAACAACGTCACGACGATCGCGATCTGAAACCACCCTACTGAACCGGAGGAGCTCTACAGCTTCTCCGCCTACTGCGGTGACGTCTCGGTTGTAAAGGAGTCGTCGTTCCACGGACTTACGGCAGACGTGGTAGATTAGCGGAACCGCCAATCTATCCTGAATCAACCCTACCATATCAAAATAGAGGAAAGCCTCCGGTGGGACAAATCCACTGAAGCGCGTTTTCTCCATATATTCAGTGTTGGGGTAATAAGCCCCAAAAATCAGGCCATTGGTCGAGGTCATCGCTCTTGCAGTGTGACCACGAGTCAGTTTTATAATGAAGTTGTCGATCCTGTTTATTTGAGCCCCGTTGTAAAGGACCTCATTAGGATAATATTTTCTGTACTCCGACTCTGGTGTTCTGTGCAATCCAAGACAGGTACGCAGACACTGTCTCTCAAACACCCGAATCTTTTCCATTTGAGACGCTGTAACATTGAACCACACGGGGCACCCATAGACAATCATTGGCCTTATGAGGGCCATGTAGCAAATCACCTTCACTCTGCTATCAAGTTGACTGCTGTGAAACAGTCGCCTTGTCAGAGCAAAAGCTCCCCTAGCCCTGGCCAGAGCCGCATCCATATGTTTGTTAAAATATAGATACTGATCTAGCCAGATGCCAAGGTACTTGACTACTACTTTGCTTGGCAGTGGGTGGCCATGTAGATCAACGATCACCAGCTTTCGCCAGTTCTTTCTCGTATCCCATGAGGCCCGAGCCAACGAGGTTCTAAACACAATTGTTTCCGATTTCTGGACGTTGATTTTCAACTTCCAGTCATCGCAATATTGCTGGATCTTATCGAAGTCACGCTGCAAAAGTATTCTGATGACTTCGATCTTTGGACCTGTTCTGTACGCAATAAGGTCGTCGGCGTACGCTATAGCATGGTGAAGAGAACCAATTAGATCGCCGGTGAAAATGCTAAATAAAATAGGCGAATTCACCGCCCCCTGTTGTAGACCGTTCTGTATTTTAAAAGTTCTGGTAGAAGTTGTGTTGCAACTTTTCACAACAAACGTTCTACCATGAAGCATGTCATTTAGAATATAAAGCAGTGGTTTACTCATGCCATATCTGATCAACTTATAGAAAAGACCGTCTAACCAAACGGTATCGAATGCCTTCTCCAAGTCAACCAGACATGCACCCGTACACTGATTTTTAGCTTTGTTCCATTGAATATCTGATACTAGTTTAGACGCGGCATGTGTGGTATCATGGCCCGCCTTAAAACCGAACTGATTTTCTGGAATAATATGTTTGTCCTCAGCCCATGTGGACAGAGCTCTATTGAGAACTTTCTCGAATACCTTGCTGATACTCGGGAGAAGACTAATTGACCGGAGATTTGCTGGATTGGAACCATCCTTCCCTTTTTTAAGGAGAGGATGGACCACTGCCGTCTTCCAACGCACTGGATAATATGCATTATTCAGCGCATTGTTGAACAACGTGGTGTATATGTCCACCGCTTCCGAAGGGAGGTTTCGCAGCACAACATTGGGTATGCCGTCGACACCTGCTGACTTCTTTTTCTTTATTTTGTGAAAGATGTCCAAGAGGTCCATCTTAGTAACGAACAGGGTGTTATCCCCGTTTCGCTGGGCGATGACTGCATTTGCAAGTCGGTCGTCATTGAACCTAGTGAAACCAGGATTCTCGGATCGCCAATGCGAGATCTCGTCTCTAAGATAGAAGTGTCCAACGAAGGCTCTATTCTCAAGGTCGTAATTCGGGCGAATGCACTCATTCACCTTATATACTCGCTCGAAAACAGCACCCACCGTCTCTACCTTCTCCTGAGCATCTTCCACTATAAAGTGGTCGTCATCCAGAATGGCCTCATCCGGATCTATCCCTATTGTCAAAAGTAAGTTTTTGTTCTCTGTCGTCCTTTGGAGTTTAATACCCTGAAGGTCATTTTGATCTTTTCTCCTAAAAATTTTATTTATTTCCGGAAACATACTCGGGTTGTTGGACTGCACAGCCCGAATTTTATTGTTCCAGAAACATGAAATGGAAATTCTATAGTTTTCTTTAATAAGTTGTTGGAGATTTTTGATCTGTGACCTCAGAGTTCAAATCTCCAAATCGTGTCGGTCAGTAAACCTCCTGTGCAAGAGTTTGAGTCTCGACAGGAGTCTACTTTTTTGTTTGTAAAGTGCGTCGATTGTCGCGTTTCTGTACATGTTCGTTGGATCGTTTTGCCTATACTTAGGAATTGTCCTGTCCATTGTACTACGGATTGCATCCTCCATACGTTGCAGGTACCCATCGATCTCAACGTTCGACAGATTCCTGTTGCATGGCGGCGCAATACCGTTCGAACGAAGTTCCCTTGAGACGGCACTGGAAAAGCGCGGCCAACGTGTCTTACCGTAGTTGTAAGAGTGCGTCGGCACGTACTCCTCCAGTTCCACAAGGTCGTTCGGAAGCAGTATGACGGCGGCAAGTTAGGCGGATATGCTATCCATCACACCACGGGTACCACATAAAATTGGAGTTAGAAAATAAAAATAAACTGATATTTGAAAATGGAATCTATTACAAAAAAAGAAAGAAAAATAAAAAAATAATAATATCGGAAGAACTCAGCATTCAACTAATAAAAAAAAGTGCGAAATATGTCTAAAAAACAAAACAAGAAGAAAGTCAAAGTATGGATTCATGGCACATCTGGGACCAGCAACTCGACCATTTGAAATCGTTTCTATTGATACAGTGGGAGGATTTGGAAGTTGCCGATCAACGAAGAAATATTTACATATTCTAATTGATATCTTCATAAGATACGTCTATATCCTAACATCAGCAAATCAAACTGCAAACGATTTTGTAAAACCAACTAAAATGGTAATAAAAAACTACACAATAGATACAATACTAACAGACCAGTACCCCGGGATTAATTCCAAAGAATACAAAGAGTTTTTAAAAGCAGAAAAGATAAAACTAATATTAACAGCAGTGGACGCACCATTTTCAAATGGCCTGAACGAAAGAGTGAATCAAACTCTGGTAAATAAGATAAGGTGTAAAATAAATGAAACAGAAAAGAAAACTGCGTGGACGACCATTGCTCACAAATGTGTAGAAGCATACAATGAAACAGAAAACACGACAACGAGATTTTCACCCAAATATTTACTAGAAGGAGAAAATACAAGTTAGTATACTACCGAAAGAAAAAAAAACAACTTATTCAAATGAAAAAGACTGAGTAAAGACAGAAAATTGGCTTTAAGAAATTCAATAAAATCACATGAATACAACAAAAAAAGATTTGATGCAGATAGAAAAGAAATAAAAATGAAAGAAGGAGACAAAGTATACATTGAAAATAAAAATAGAATTAACAGAAAAAAATCAGACGAACTGCGCATTGGTCCATATAGCATAACAAAAAAAATTTCAAATTCAATCTACGAAATAGACACAGGTTACAAAAAAAAAAAGAATCAAGCCTTTTCCACATAACAAAGTTGACCCCAGTGAGTGGTGAGACAAACACAACCGTGTTGCCTCTTTCCGAGGGAGGGAGATGTAAAAGAATTCATCTTTAAAAATGATGTGAGTATTGCCGTCACACCGACGGAAAACAAATATACCGACCAAGAGGAAAGAGTAAAAGAGGACAGAAGATAAAAGAAGAAGAGAAGAAGAGAAGTACATATTAAAAAAGAGTAGAAGAGGACAGAAGATAGAAGAAAATTTTCATGTGGTGTCAAATGTCAAATCAATCGAAGAGAAGTCAAATATTAAAAGAATTATTCTGTTCAGTCGTAATAGAATTGTTAAGCTTAACCCACAAATATTAGCTTCAATTGTTGTTTCCGGTTTTTACAGAGCAACACAATCGAGTTATTCATTGGTGGAATTCCTATCAAAATTAAAAATTTTATAATTCACATTATATGTATATATTTAGATATATATGTATACCCGTGCTACGGTTTTCAAATTAAATTTTAAACACAATTCTATGCCTTATGGGCCAATAAAAAAATAAAAGAAAATCACCAAAGTGGTGCAATAATTAAAAAAAAATTTAATTGAATATGCCGGGATGTGAACCCGGGTCTGCTGCCGCAGCTCCCTTTGTGGGTGAGCGCTCAGCCTACTCAGCCAAAAGTTTGTATGGTTTTTGCTGGATCTTCTCAGTGTTTTAACCGGTATCTAGAACCACCAATCCTAAAGTAGTGAATTTTCACTGAGCTCTAAGTTCACGGATTTTTTTCCGAGGACGGCGTTGATATAGAGTGTGGCGACTACCAGTTATGCTAACACTAGCCACCATCCACTGGTTCTATGTGGCTTTAACCTTTTTGAAATAAATTAAATTAATTCACACTATACAATCATTCACAACTAACAACATTTCAACATACCTTTCAATAACTCTCACACTGTAACAAAACCCACAGAATATGTTCGCAATGTAATGTAAAAATCGAAATCAGTCGTAAGCTTCATTATCAAATAAGAAAATAATTAAATTAAAATCAATTTCTCACGCAACAGAACAAAGACACTACCAATTAATGCAACTCAGCGATCCTCGCTTCTCGACCGTTCTCAAACCTTTGTCCAGCTAAAGCGGTTCAAAAAGATTTAAAACCGTCAACATATCCTCTACGGTTTTTCGTTGACGAAAATCTTTAACGGAGGCGGGACTTACTCCCGTTTCCTGAGATCTCTCTCACAAAACCGATTCACACGTCAACTCAAAACAAACATATTGGGATCAAAGTAGTGTTGCCACTATCCCACACTCAAAACAAACACTTTCGCATACAACACTCCAGACAAAATCCATATTTCGTTACAACATGCTGGGGTTGAATTCATATGAGACTTGTGATTTATATGTGATATGGAAAAATTATTTTGTTACTTGTTTCAAACGAAATAAACTATTAATAACAATAAAAAAATAAAACCATTTTTATGGAATACTTAACAATTACCTTTGAAAAAAATGTCAACATTCACAGAAAAATTTGAAAAGAAATATGCAAAAAGTGCTTTCAGTCACTAAACAAACCTTTTTTAGTTGCTATTACGTTGTTTTATGTATCTTTATATAAATTTACAAATCTAACTCTTGAAATCAATATAATTCTAAAAATCAAAAATTTTCAGCAACTAAATTGCGGAGTGTAAGAGTGAGCATAGCATACGATTTTATTCAGTTACACATTTGTGAACAGACCCTTTGCCACACATTTTGCTTTTGTTCGAGATGATACATGTTGTTGTCAATGGCTAAAACAAATTTGTAAAGCTAAGTGTACACCTTATAGAAATAAAGAACAAGAAGGAAAGCCATTACGTCTCTTGCCCCACAACTTCCATTTGTCAACATTGTTGTTTCTGTAGCACGAGATCCATCTGTGATACACGTATTAAGTGAATTTACTAACCCCACTTTATTTTGGGATCCCGAAACTAACTCCACTTTATTTTGGGATCACGAAAACAATTTCGGTATCCGAAAATGAAGTGGTGTTTGTGAAGTCAGTTCGAGGGCAGATGCCGTGGTGTGTGTGTGGTTTTCCCCCTTGTTCTTGATTCCTCTAAGGTGTACACGATTGCCCAATTTGCAAATACTGCCAGATCTGTCAGTGAAAAATTTGTTTCGAATGGCTGACAATCGTGTACACACCAAATTAATTTGCAGAAAAACTATTTGGCTGCTTATTTGTAGACAAATATCTGGTCATTAATTTGCAGATATCTGGCAATCGTGTACACACAAGCTGACAACCGTGTACAAGCCAAATTAATTTGAAGAAAAATTTGTTCATCAATCATTTTGAAGACAAATTAATTTGCAGATGTGGAAATCGTGTGTACACAAAATATGTTCATTTTCTGACGTTTCTGCAAATGTCTGGCAATAAATAAATTTGCTGACCCAGTTTGAATAACATTTGCAAATTTATTCATTGGCAGACAAATTTGGCAAGGATTCGATTCGATTGATTCGATTAAGGTGGCGCTGCAGTCCGGGTCGGACCAGGGCCTCAACCAACATGCTTCTCCAGCCAGCTCGGTCCCTAGCTGGCTGCCTCCAGTTTTGCATGAGAAGTTGGTTGAGGTCCTCTCCTACTTGCGTGCCCCACCTGAGTCGCGGTCTTTCTCTACTGCGCCGTCCCTCGGGATTAGATTCGAAGACTTTCCGGGCCGGAGTGTTGGTGTCCATTCGCTCTACATGACCCAGCCATCTGGACCTTGACTCGTTTGACAAGGTCAGTGTCGCTGTACAGCCCGTACAATTCGTCGTTAAATCTTCTTCTCCACTCTCCATCTATGCAGACGGAACCAAAAATCACCCGAAGATTTATTCTCTCGAAGCATCCTAAAGTGTTCTCCTCTGCCTTTGACAAGGTCCATGCTTCTGCGCCATATATAAGAACCGGGATGATAAGTGTCTTATACAGGGACACTTTAGTTGCTCGAGAGAGGACTTTACTACTCAATTGCCTTCTTAGTCCGAAGAAACAGCGATTGGCAAGAGTTATTCTTCGCTTGATTTCAGCGCTGGTGAAAAAGACAAAGTCCTTAACTACCTCAAATTTATAGCTGTCAATCGTGACGTTCTGTTCAAGACGTCGGTGTTGGGTGTCCCTTCTTGATGACAGCATATACTTGGTTTTGCCCTCATTTACCACTAAACCCATCTTCTTCGCTTCCGCCTAAATGCTCATAAAAGAGAGAGAAATTGAACGGCAGAAAAGAAAGATTGTGCCTCTTGTGTTGACGTGGGAGTTTTGCACTATTCTTTCAAGAACGATGTTGAAGAAGTCGCATGACAATGCATCGCCTTGCCTAAAACCTTTTTTGACATCGAATGTATCGGTGAGATCTTTTCCGACCCTGATGGAGCAGCGTGCGTTCTCCATCGTCATCCTACACAATCGGACAAGTTTGGTTTGTTTGTTTTATTTGTACACTTGCATTTTAAGATACAATATCTTATAAGCTAAGCTATTGTTTAAATATGAAATAATTCTAAGTTTACTTTAGGAAAATTATATTACAATGAAAAATTAGGCTAATCAATTATCAAATTGTTTTAATGTTTTAATGTTCTTACTTTTGCTGTAATTATTTCAGCTGTTTTAGATGTTCTTTGTAGAATCAAAAAGAATAGGCTTCAAATGCATGCTAAATGAGCAGATAATTTATTTTCAAAGCTTCGGGGATCTATTATACGTTTAATACTTATAGGAAGATTATTCCATAAACGAGCGGCGTGGATGAAGAACTGTCGTTCAGAGGTTAAACACGTAAACCGAGGTTGTAAAATTAGTTGCGATCTATTGGAAGAAGATATCTGTAATCGATCAAAGAGATAAGAAGGTTGATGTGTTTGCATTACCCGAAATAGTAAGACTAAGGTCCTGTATTGGATGAGGTTATCAAATGTTATGTTATAAATAGATTTTGAGTAAACAGATATCCTATCATACCTTTTAAATTTATATATATACCTAGCAATACTATTGTACGCAACATTCAGCTTCCGTCTGCTATTAGAGTCGCAATTGCAATAAATTTCACATCCGTTTGTCAGTATTGGTATAACCCATGTCTTAGCCAGCAATAGCCTAGTTTTCAGGGGAGTATAATTTTGAGCGACCCATAACATGCGGAGAACCCCATATGCTCTTCCTATAATTGCATTAATGTGTGTGTCCCATGTTAGTCTCCGGTTAAATATCATACCTAGATTTTTTGCAGTCTCTACGTATTCTACTACTGCTCCGTCCAGTAAAATTTGTGGAAAATATGAAACATCTACTGGTTTCTTGGAGATTATGAGACATTTAGACTTACTCGGGTTTAAGAAGAGCCCATTTCTTTGGGCAAACAGTGAAATTTTGTCTAGGTCTTCATTAATTGTATAGACAGAGTCCTCAATCAATCCGAGAGGGCAACTTTTGTATAGTTGAACATTGTCAGCGTACATTTGAATTGTTGATTGAGAAACGATTTGAGGGAGTTCATTAATATAAAGGGAGAATAGTAGTGGACCAAGAATCGATCCCTGGGGAACACCTCTTGTGGTAGAAAGAAAACTAGACATTTGACCGTTTGCATACACAGCTTGCCTTCTTCCAGTCAAATATGAATCCAATAATTGAACCGCAGAATTTGAAAAATTAAACAACCGTGACAGCTTATTGCAAAGGTTGACATGATCGACTGTGTCGAAAGCTTTGGAAAAATCGAGCAACAACAGAAAACTAATGTTACCACTATCCAAGGGTTTCCGTATATCTTCAATGATAATTATTAGTGCAGTGGAACAACTGTGTTTCTCTCTAAAACCAGATTGCTGTGGTGATATCATTTTATTTCTTCGAAGGAATCTATTGATTTGTATTTGAACAATTTTTTCAAATACCTTTGATAAAAAGGGCAAAATGGAAATGGGTCTGAACTCATGTGCAGTTTTCCGTACAGGTACTATCTTTGCCATTTTCCATTGATCAGGAAAAACAGCAGTTGTCAAAATTGTATTGAAGGTGTGAGTTATATGCGGCAAAATGATAGGTAAAAGGGCTTTGACAAATTTAGGATGTACGCCATCTACTCCAACTGCGTTTGACTTGATCAACAACAGGCCCTCAACAACGTCTGTGCTCTCGACTCTTGAGAATTGAAAAATATTATTGAAGTTGTTTTGGGAGTCATGATCATGACGAAACGGAATCATTGCCGGAAGTGTAGGAAAGGGTAAATTTACAAATTTTAGGTTTAGAGCACTGCAATCTACATCATCCAAATTCGATAAACTTCTTTTCTTTGCTAAGCCTATCTCTCGTTAATTATTCCATAATTTCCTTCCACTAAAAGAAATGTTCAAGCGGTTACAATAAAAATTTTTTTTGCCGATCGTATTTTGCAGATAACTTGATTTCGTAAATTCCGATAATCTTGTTTAAATTCTTCAAGCCTATACCGTTTCCAATTATTAAAGGCTTGATTACGACGACGCATAAGTTCACGGATTTCTGTATGGACGGGAACATGTGCATCAAACAGTGATAATAAATGTGAGTTCATGAATTCTATTTGATCACTCGGAGAAGCTAAATAAAAAATACTGTTCCAATCGATATTTCGAACATGCGTTTCCAGGATGGCATAGTCAATAGAATTAAAATCTCTATACTGATACGAAACATTTGTTCTCTGAACTTCAAAGTCAAATGACATGTAAATAAGGTCATGCTTTGAAAAACCAGGTGCCGAAAGCTGATCTTTGAAAAGTACCTTATTCGTATCACTGACAAAAAAAACGTCTAATAGTGTCCTCGAATCACCAGAAAAATGTGTTGGAAAGGAGGTGTTTACAGGGTGCAAATTGAAAGTTCTCATTCCATCAATAAGATTTCTTTCTATTAAGAGATTACTGTTAAAGTCTCCTCCTATAACTATGTTGGAGGACTGAACGGAAATTTCGTCCATTAATTTGGAAAAATGCGGAAAGACTGACATTCTTATTAGGTCTTTATACCGTTCCAACAAGTAATTTATCCTCACCACATATCAGATCCACAAATACGTATTCTATAGCACTACCAGTACCTGAAAAACATTTAATTTTGCACGTTATACCTTCTCTAACAAATATCGCCACCCCTCCACCTATACGCTCTTCTCTATCTGCTCGAAAGAGCTTATAACCCCTTACTCCGCATATTTCATCGTTAAAACAGTTTGCAAACCAAGTTTCGGAAACGCATACGACATCAACCTTGGAATCAAAAAATATATCCCTAAACTCATCAATTTTTGGCAATAAACTTTGCGCATTTATATGGCATATCTAAAGACCGTCGCTTTGATTACATAAAATGTTAACCATTGAACGCAGAACACAACTGCTAGCATCGTTTGCGGAACCACTATTGTTTAAAAATCCGGTAACCATTACAGCTCTTAATTTTATTTCTACTCAGATCAAAAGTTCTTAGTACAATGAATATAATATGTGATTTAAGTCACAAAAAAAAATGAAAAAAAAGTTAAACGGAAAAATAAATTCAAAAAATGGAATGTTAAAGAAAAAATGGAGAATAGAAAAAAGAAGAAAAATATAAAAAGTAAGAAGTAAAAAATTTTTAAGAAAGAATAGATTTTAATCAAATAAAAAGTTTGAGAAGCGCTATATTATACGGCTGACGTGCGTGTAGGCATGGCAATTCCATTCAAGTCATCTATGTTTTCGACCAGTTGTGCTTCATCCTCAGGTTGACGTTTAACGTAAACAAATCCGCGAGTGGTATAAACAGTCGTCAGGGGTTTTGATCTCCTTAGGCGAAGTGTTTTCTGAAGTAAAGAGTAATTTTTTTTTGTCAAACACTCTCGAAGAAAGATAGAAGTTTCTTTTTCTTGGTTCAGTCCTACGTCACGCAGACAAAGTTGTTTTTTGTTCGGGTCGTTGCGGTGTAAAGCGATAGATTTAAGCACAAAATTTTTGTCGTACGGTGACTGAAATTTAACTAGGATCGCAGAGCTTTTAGATGTTTTGTTTACCGGGCGAGGTAGGATAGGGATGGTAGGGATGCGAAAACTAGACATGGCTCTATATAACTCCTCTCTATACATGCTGTCATATGCGGCCTTAAAATCGATGAAAAGGTGGTAGGTATCGATTCGAAGCTCCTGGGTTTTTTCCAAGTTCTGCCGTAGTGTGAAGATTTGGTCTATGGTGGACTTTCCTGGTCTAAAGCCGCACTGATAAGGACCTATCAGGTTGTTGACGAGTGGCATCAGACGCTCACACAATGCGGCAGAGAGGATCTTGTACGCGATATTAAGAAGACTGATACCTCTGTAGTTGGCGCAGTTCAGAGGGTCTCCTTTCTTGCGGACCGGGGAAACAATACTGAGGTTCCATTCATCGGGTATGCTTTCTTCCGACCATATTTTGCAAATGAGCTGGTGCATACTCCTGACCAGGTCATCGCCTGCCGCTTTAAACAATTCGGCAGTGAGGCCATCAGCTCCAGCAGCTTTGTTGGACTTCAACTTGGATACTGCTGTCTTTACTTCGTTCAGGTCGGGTTGGCGGAATTCTTGGTCTACGTCGCCTAAATCGAATGGTTCTACCTCTCTAACAGCGGAATTGGGTTCATCATCGCCGTTATAGAGCTTGGAAAAGTGGTCTTTCCATATCCTCAGCATTGACTGCGGTTCCACCACGATGTTCCCTTGATCGTCTTTGCTGGCTTTGGCTCGGGGCTTATAGCCCGAGGCTGTTGTTTTTACCTTTTGGTAAAACTTCCGAACCTCATTCCTGCTGTGGCACCCTTCTATCTCCTCGATCGCGTGCTTCTCATGCCCTCTCTTTTTCCGTCTGTGAAGCCGGTGTTCGTCTCTCCTCTTCTGCTTGTAGAGCTCGTAAGCAGTTCTAGTCTTTTTGTGCAGCACCGCTTTGTATGCTTCCGGTTTAGCTGCATGTGCTTGCCGGCATTCGTCGTCAAACCAGGGGTTTCGTTGTGGTGGCCGTGTGAAACCCAGCACTTCTGAGGCGGCATCTCTGATGCTGTCACAATTGGCACTGCTGCCACTGGTTCCCTATACTTGATGCTGGCGGCATAGGACTTCTTAAGAGGTTGTAAGAAACTCGATCGGAAAAGGACTTGGCGATCGCTTGCGATTGTAGTCGTCCAACGTTGAATTTTCTCACAGTATTTCCTTGTTTTGGCTTGGATCTGGATATCCGCAGTCGTACCTTGGCTACAACAAGGTAGTGGTCCGAGTCAATGTTGGCCCCTCGGAATGTTCGGACATCCTCTATACTGGAGAAGTGTGGTGCGTCGATCGCAATGTGGTCAATCTGGTTGACGGTTGATTGATCAGGAGATTTCCATGTCCCTTTGTAGATATTGAGGTACTGGAACCGCGTACTAGCTACCAGAACATCTCGCCTCGCAGCGAAATCGATCAGCCTGAATCCGTTATCGGAGGTGTTGTCGTGCAGGCTGTATCTTCCGATTATTCCACCAAAGATATCCTCTCTTCCTAGCTTGGCATTAAAATCTCCTAGAACTATCTTAATGTCATAGCCAGGGCACTGCTTGGCAAGGACTACAAAAAAAAAACACGTTGATTGTCTCTACAATTGGATTGTCAACTACAAAACTCATCGAAAATTTAAAAGTGATTTTTGTTTTTTAAAGAAAATGTGTTAATTACGTGAACATTTTCTATTGTTTTTTAATATTTCACTTTTAGCTTTAAAATTTTTTTGACAGATGCGATGTGACAATGAACTAAAAATGAATTTGCAGATCCACAAATGAATTTGTGTGTACACGGTTTGCAGAAACCTACAAATATCTGCAAATCTACTGCTATTTGCCCAAATTAGTTTGCTGACATTGTCAGCCAAATAGCATGCAATAAATTTGCCGATATTTGTAGATTTCTGCAAACCGTGTACACACAAATTCAATTTTCACCCTCATTGTCAGCTCATTTGCACACATTGTCAGACGTTTGCAGATCTGACAATGATTGTCAGACCTAACAATCGTACACACTTAGCTTAAGTAAATTTTTTGTGGTTGAGAAAAAATAAAATTATTTCCGTTTTTCTCTAGCTATTGAGATGAAAAGAAGATAGTTAATACTACGTTTTCACTAGGGCAAATGAGATGATTATGACCAAATTTTCAAAATCAGGTCATAATTGACTTCGTTACCCATACAAAATCTTTCATCAAAATTACCTCAACTTGAGGTGATTGGGTGGAAATTATGCGCTAACAACGTGGGAAAATTGGAGAAAATTAACCAAACAGTACTAAAACACAACCTATTGTGAACTAACCGGGAAAAAAGTGACAACTTGACAGAATACGCTGTCACAACAAAAGTCTTTTTTTTCTTACTTTTGTTTTTCGGTCGGTTGGTTTTTTGGGAATTTGTAAAGTTTTTTCAATTTTTTGTGTTTTCGTTGAGTATTGAAATACCTTATAAATTATTATAGTTGCGCTCTATGCATGGTGGATCTTGAAAGGTCAGATTGAAGAGCAGGAGAAGAAACCAGAAGACGCTGCAAATACCTGCACCAATGGGTTAATCTTTTGGTCTCCATCTTCAGTTCAATTTTTCTTGTACGACCAATTGATATGGTGGAAAAGTATATTTTCAAGGTGAGCAACAAAGAAATGTTGAAACACAAAAGAAGGCCGCACAATGTGAAGCAATTGCTTACATGTAATTTTTTCTTATAGTTTAAATCAGATCCGCCGCTGAGAACACAATACAAGACACCATCATATTAAGAGGGGATCTCAAACAGAAAGTCAACATCGAGGAACCTACGTTTATATACGTTGAGGAACCTACAAGCGTGGTTTCGACTTTGCGGACGAAAGTGGTATGCCAATGACATGAATATTTTTATTTCTTGTGTACGTTTTAACTTTATAGAGACCATTTATTTTTTAGAAACTTGCTGAAAACAACGAATTCTACAGACTAAAAGCATCTGTAAACTATCCAGATGGTACCAGCAACACATTGTTAACAGCTACAAAGGCATGTGCGCTTGTAAAGTCTGATTTATACGATGTTCTTTGGGTTTCCGTCGATGGAACTGGTTTTGTAACTGCAATTACCCAAACGATTTTCAGTTCTGGTCTGGCTGACTGTCAAAACACACAAGTATCGTTGTCCCGATTGGATGAAATCAATACAGACGTTCTCATCAAGCATGTGGAACTAGCTCCAATTCCTGACACTGCTAGTTTCAAAAAGTCGAACGTGAGCGGGTGGCCCGAGAAAACAGTGAAGTTCGCGACAACCGTGGATTCTTTGCAAAATACGTGAGAACAGACTTGCAATGACACGAAAACTTGAAACGTTTTATGAATTTCTTTTTTATTCCCAAAATTTATTGACATATATTACTATTATATATGTATATAAATATTTTTTTAAACTTACACGATACTAGAAGGAATTATGGCATAAAATTGAAAATATAATCTTCAACTTTTTTTTTTTTTGGTAAGAATGTTTTAGTTCTTCAATTTAGATAAATTAATTGACATAAATAAACATTTTTTCTCTCTTCTTTTTCTAATGGGAAACCATCATTATGCTGTGGCATAAAATCTAAAATTTAATTTTTAACATTTTTTTCCCTTTTGATTTTACAATTTATAAAAATTTACTGATACAAATATAATAATAATTTTTCTTTAAATTTACATTTACATGAGAAGGAAACCATCATTATATTATAGAAAAAAAAAAAACGAAACTTAGACACACGCATACGTAGCTACCTTGTTCGACTGGCGAGTTGGTGCTTCAGGTGCTCTTTTAGTTTTGCTGATTCGTTTTGGCTCTTTATCGCTGATTTGTGACGATGAGAAACGTTGATCCATGCATATTACTGTATTGGCAGCTGTTGGTATCGGATTCTTCCTTCTCCTGAAGACTGCCACAAACACGATGACTGCAACGGTTATCACTCCCAAGGTCGATACCGAAAAAAGCGAATATCTGTGGAATGATATTTCCCATGCCATGTTTCTCGTATTTCTTAAGGTTTCCAAGTTTGCGAGGCTTTGATGCAACTCTTGAAGGGAATGCTTAAAATCTAAGACATCGCTGACTATTTTCTTGTGGTCTTACTTACTTACTTACTTAGGATGACATTACAGTTCGGGGTGAACCTGGGCCTCAACCAACATCCTTCTATAACGACTTCGATTTCGGGCGAGCTCTCTCCAGTTTCGCACTCCAAGTCGGTTGAGGTCTTCATCCACTTGATTGCGCCACCTAAGACGAGGTCTTTTCCTTCCGCGATTTCCCTGCAATGTGCTTTCGAACACCCGACGAGCCGGAGTGTTCGGGTCCATCCGCTCTACATGGCCATACCATCGTAGCCTCGCGATGCGTACTCTTCTGGCTATGCCCATGTCGCGGTACAGCTCTTACAGCTCGTTGTTGTATCTTCTTCTCCACACATTGTCTTCGCATACGGAACCAAAGATCATTCGTAGAATTTTTCTTTCGAAGCGACCAAGGGTTTCCTCATCCGCTTTCGATAAATTATGCTTCCGCGCCGTAAAGCAGGACTGGGATGATCAAGGTCTTGTACAAGGTCACCTTGGTTTTTCTAGAGAGAGGTTTCTCAATTGCCTTCTTAACCCAAAGAAGCAACGGTTGGCAAGAGTTATTCTTCATTTGATCTCCGCACTGATGTTGTTGTCGGTGTCTACAGGATCCTAGGTAGACGAAGTCCTGTACTACCTCGAAGTTATGTCTGTGTACGAATGTACAATGATTATTTTAAAAAGGTGTAAATAAGAAAATGTTAAACTTAAATTAGTTAATCAAACAATACTTAGAATGCAATCCACAATATGTAATATGTCAAAACTAATGTAAGCAAAAACGTAGAATTTGTTCTTTTGACCTTTGGATCAAGTAAATAATGTAAATACACACCCGATTTATAAAGAGTTTGAAGTGGACGTGTTTTCTTTTACCTTTTTCTTGGAAAGTTTTTAAAGAGTATTTTTTTCCTAGTTTTTTTGTGTTAAAATAAAACCTAGTCAGGAACATTTGGTCCTTCTAAGCCGTTTTACGAACAGTGATGAAAAACAATTAGTGTGTGTGTGGAAACATTAACATTGAAAAGACAAAAGTGTGTAAATCGAAGAGTCGTTTAACGAACACTCTAGTGAACATACAAATATATATACATATATAAAGAACTCCATCAGAGTTGAAAATTAAGAGTAATTTACAATTTTATCGACTTAAATTTACTTAAAACTAATCAATCGCGCGCGATAAAACGCCATTCGATTAAAACATATGTTTAAAACTTAAAAGTAGATCTGCTGCAGAAGTCGAGTCATCAAGGACTACAATACAAGGTCATCCAAGGTTGCCACTGCAAAGAAGAGAAGAATTTAAGTAAGTTCGTTCTTGTTGTGTCGTATTTTATAAATCAATAAATTACTCAAACTTAAAAATGTCGAATCCTGCTCTTGGTTCTTCTTTGCTTTACGGAGCTCTCCAAAAAAGTCTCCTGGAACAAATAGAGAGGAATTATAGGAATTTTTAAAAAGAGCCCAAGGCACGTCGTACCAGTGCAATTGCGAGTAGTCGTTTAGCCTTGCTGGAGGAAAATATGGCGTCCGCAAAAATCTACCACCAGAACGTCGTGGGGGGTTCAAAGTTGGAAGCTGGAATTGAAAAGGAGGATTATTTGGAAGTTTTTGACAAAATTAACGACACATACCTGGATTATAGGTCCGATTTAACTGAATTGTTAGAGAGTTTGTCTTCGGTTCCTGCATCGTCATCGCTGGCAGCAGGTCAGGCTGGTCAGAGTGTAGGCCAGTCAGGTATGGTCCGTACCGAGTTGAGATTGCCCAAAATTGATCTCCCTAAGTTTAATGGGGAATATACAAAATGGCGGTCGTTTCACGACAGGTTTGATTCCCTGGTTCGTTCCAACAATAATTTAACGGACATCGACAAGATGCACTTCCTGAAGTCGAGTTTAGAAGGTGAGGCGGATCGTTTGCTCCAGCATTTACCTTGTGTCGCGGGTAATTTTGACAAGGCATGGGAGTTACTTACAGCGCGATATGATAACAAGCGTGTCTTGGTAAACGCGCAACTAAAACTCCTTTTCAGCCAAAAGTGCCTTGTGAAGGAGTCGGTTGATGGGCTGAAGGAGGTGATATTCACCTCGCAAGAGTGTATCCATGCACTCAGGAACCTGGATGTGCCTGTTGATCAATGGGACGTCATTTTGGTACACATCGTGAATAATAAATTACCCTGTAATTTGCAGCAGTTGTGGGAAGAGAAGTTGGGGAACCAGAAAGAGTTGCCAAGCTGGAACGATTTTCTGGAGTTTTTGGAAGCACGCTTCAGGACGTTGGAAGCCGTGAGTACAGAAACAGCGCAACCAAGTTCTTTCAAGAACGATGTGAGGAGACCAACTGGTACGGAGGTGCGGAAGGTGTTTCATACGAAAACTGCTTCCAGAACGGAGTTTGTCTGCCAGGTATGCCACCAGAGCCAACACTCTATAAGGAAATGCCAAAAATTCCTAAACATGAACACAGCGGAAAGGAAGCAGACTGCTCGACGCCTGAGAGTTTGCGACAACTGCCTTTCTTCAGGGCATTTTGCGCCGAATTGCCCCTCGCCTGGCTGCTGTTACTTTTGCCAACAACGTCATCACACGCTTCTACATGTAAACTTGACCCAACACGCAGCTGTGCGCGCAAATAGCATGCCGTCGAGGACAACAACAACTTCAAGAGGTCAGAATGCAGTTTCGACATCTTTTAACGCTCATGCGCTGGAGTTTGAACCACGAGAAGTACAACAAGCTTCTACAAGTGGTCAGGTTTTGAATTACCACACGTCGCATGGTAGCAGAACGCACCAGGTGCTTTTAGCGACAGCTATTGTGAAGGTGCGAGCAGCTGATGGTCATCAACACCATCTCCGAGCTTTGATCGACCCAGGATCAGAAGCATGTTTCATCACGGAAGATACAGCACAACAGTTGAAGTTAAAAAAGCGACGTACCTTTGTCGAGGTGTCAGGGTTAGGGTTGGTCAGCAGTGGCACAACGCAAACATGCGTGGATATTGAGCTTGCGTCATGCAACTCAACGTATGGAGGTGCGGTGCGGGCACTGGTCTTCAAGTCGCTGACTGGCCATCTCCCGGCCCAACAAATGGTACCTGACAAATGGCAACACCTTAAAGGGTTAACGTTGGCAGATCCAAATCTCCACGTTCCTGGACCAATTAACATACTTCTTGGTAGCGACGTATATGCCGACATACTCCTTCCAGAAGTGAGAAGACCTGCAGATGGAGTCGGACCAACCACTCAGAAGACGCAGTTAGGGTGGATTGTGTTAGGGAGAGTTCAAGAGGAACATCCCCGGCAAATACGCAGTTTTGTGCAGACTGCTGACCTGAATTCTCAGCTGCAGAGATTCTGGGAGATGGAAGAATTGCCGTTCCAGACACATGAAACTGAGGAGAACATCGCATGCGACGCGCATTTCGATGAACACACGAGACGCCTTCCTGACGGGCGTTATGAAGTGAAGCTGCCGTTTAAAGGTGGATGTCTTCCAGCGATGGGATCCAGTAAGCAGAGCGCGGTCCGACGATTCCTGCACTTGGAGAAGAGACTGGAGGCAAACCCAATTCTTTGGGCAGATTATGCCAAATGCATACAGGAATATGCAACCCTGAGGCATATGGAAGAAATTCACGTCGGCGACTCGGTGTTGGCAACCCCATACCACTATTTTTTGCCTCACCATGCAGTTTTCAAGGAATCGAGTTCCACCACGAAACTGAGGGTCGTGTTCGACGCAACAGCGAAGACTTTGGATGGAAGTTCGCTCAATGATCGACTTTTGGTGGGTCCAAAATTACAGTCGAGCATTATTGATCTGGTTCTTCGATGGCGAACCCACAGAATCACGTTTACGGCTTACATCGAAAAGATGTACAGACAGGTGTTGGTGGATACACCGGACACATATTATCAGCTGATCCTGTGGAGAGACGATCGTTCCTCTCCAATCAAGATGTTTCGGCTTAAAACAGTAACGTTTGGCACAGCAAGTGCACCATATCTTGCCATAAAAATTCTGAAACGTGTAGCCGAAGATGAAGAATCAAACTTGCCAGAGGGCGCGAAGGTTGTCCGAGAGGACATGTATGTGGACGATCTCATCAGTGGTGCCGATACTGTGGAAGAAGCAAGAACAAAACGCTACCAAGCGAATCAACTTCTGGCGTCCGCGGGTTTTAATTTACGAAAATGGACAAGCAACGTGAAAGAACTCGTCGAAGATATACCTGCAGCAGATCGAGAACTAGATTTTGAGGTGCCGTTCAACATGTCAAATCACGTCAAAACCCTTGGCATCAAATGGTTCCCGATAGACGATTACTTTTCGTATCAAAATGTGCAGCAGTCATCAGAAGCAACAACAAAAAGGTCAATGTTGTCCACCATAGCCAAACTGTTCGACCCACTTGGCTGGATATCACCATGCGTCATCACGGCAAAGTTAATGATGCAGCGGCTTTGGGAGCTAAGTTGTGATTGGGATGATCCGGTTCCAGCTACACTGAAAAAAGATTGGGATGCTTTTCATGGAGAACTTCCGATGATCGAGACGCTTCGAATACCACGCTGGACTCAGACAAGCAAAACCAACAAGGACATCGAATTACACGGGTTCTGTGATGCGTCTATGAAGGCATACGGTGCCGTAGTATACGTTCGTGTACTTGACAGTGATGGCAACATTCATGTCAACTTGCTTCTGGCGAAGACGAAAGTAGCTCCAAGTCAGCGTACGATCACGCTTCCACGTTTGGAACTTTGCGGAGCAGTAGTGTTAGCGCAATTGATGCAGTATACGAAGGACGTTTTGGCTGTTCCCGACATCAAGATGTTTACTTGGACCGACTCAACCATCGCGCTCGCGTGGATACGAGCCACTCCCGCTAAATGGACTACGTTCGTTGCCAACAGAGTATCCAAAATTCAGCGGCTAGTGGGGATCGATTGCTGGGGACATGTCGCAACGCTTCATAACCCAGCCGATCTGGCGTCTAGAGGTGTGTATCCAGCAGAACTGACGTCATTGGAGACTTGGTGGATTGGTCCTGATTTTTTACGCAGTCAATGGGCATTCGATGTTCCGCATCAACCTGTTGACATCGAAACTGACGAGGAACGACGTACGGTTAAGGTACTAAGCGCTCAAGTCAGTCAGGATGATCGCATACTTCAAACCATCTGCGACTGTTCGAATTTGTTGAAGGTGATTCGAGTTATCGCCACATGTTGTCGTTTCGCAACAAAATGTCGACGAAAAGCAATTTCTGATGGCCCATTTACTCCAAACGAACTGGAAGCAGCACGTATCATCGCCGTAAAGGCCGCACAGAAAGAGATGTTCAAAGCAGAACTTCAACAGATTTTGGAAACCTCGAAAATACCTAAGTCACTCAAAACGTTGAACGCATTCGTTGATGCTGAAGGACTTTTGAGAGTTGGAGGACGCTTGGAGAATTCTCTCCTCCCCTACGACGCGCAACATCCGATACTACTTCGAAATAGTCACCATTTTACGAACCTGGTTGTCAGAGATGCCCATAAGAGCACTTTACATGGCGGCATCCAACAGATGATCAACTACATCCGCCAAAAATATTGGATTGGCCAGATACGACGAAGCGTGAAGTATCAGCTTCATAGATGCACTTCTTGCTACCGGCAAAAGGCATCGGAAATGCAGCAGTTGATGGCGAATCTACCTGCACCTAGAGTCCAGATGTCACGACCGTTCAGTCATACTGGAGTCGACTACGCAGGACCCATCGAAATAAAAAGCTGGAAAGCTCGAGGTGCTAAAATACTAAAAGGGTATTTTGCAGTGTTTATCTGTTTGGCAACAAAGGCCATTCACTTGGAAGTAGTGTCTGACCTGACTACCCAAGCCTTTTTAGCAGCATTTCGGCGTTTTACGGCCAGGAGAGGTAGCTGCAAACAAATCTACAGCGATTGTGGAACAAACTTCGTCGGCGCTAATAACGAATTAGCCAAAATGTTGAAAGACGCAAAGCACGATTTTAAAGAAATTGCCGAAAACTTAGCAAATCACGGGACAAATTGGCACTTTATTCCCCCAGCTTCTCCACACTTTGGTGGATTATGGGAAGCGGGAGTGAAATCGGTGAAATACCATTTGAAGCGAGTTGTTGGAACCGAAAGGCTTACATTTGAGGAGCTCACAACGCTTCTAACTCAGATAGAAGCGTGCTTGAATTCGAGACCCTTATGCCCGCTCTGCGACAGCTTAGATGATTTGAATGCGCTAACTCCTGCGCATTTTCTCGTAGGCGAATCTTTACACGCTGTGCCACAAGGCGAACTCAACAACGACATCACGTATATCGACCGATGGAGAAAAGTACAAGCGCTGGCGGAAGGATTTTGGAAAAAGTGGAGTTCCGAATACCTTGCACGGTTGCAGCAACGTCCGAAATGGACTCAAGTTCAAGAAGCTCCCTAAATAGGAGACCTAGTGTTGCTCAAGGATGAGCGACTTGCACCGACGTATTGGAACCTTGCCCGAATCGAGAACATTCACGCGGGAACGGACGGACTCGTACGCGTTGTCACGGTCAAGACACAAAACGGAAACCTAAAACGGCCTATCGCGAAAATCTGTTCTTTGCCGTCAAACGAGCACCATAAACAATCGGCGTTGGTATAAAAGTTTATTCCTAAAACGTAAACTGGTTACCGAAACATTGACAACAAAAAACAAAAAAAAAAAAGTATGCTGTTTTCAAAACACACGAAACTTGAAATCAACACATTTTCATTCAAGTCACCACTCTACACTACAATCAACCCATCTGTACAAAACAAAAGTTAAAACACATCATCGTTCAAAAAACAGCAATCAACCCATCTTTAAAACACATCTTTAAATTCTGTAAAGCTGTTGAAAACACATCAAAACACATCTTCAAATACACCGGAAAGCTGTTCAGAAGGAAGAAAAATCAAACAAGAACTTGTTTAAAACCATCTTTATTTCAACAATAATTATAATTTATCAGCTATAAATTGCATAAAAGGCAATCAATACAACTCATTTTTAAGCTGTGCTGCAACAACGCACACACAAAATAAAACTTAAAATATAAAAGAACTAAGTATAACTTATTTTAAAAATTCAATCAAAATCAAGCCGAGAGACATCGCACGTCGAAAGTCGATTTCCCGTCGGCAAAACCAAACAAAAAAAAATCGTCGTCGACAAGACACATTTTGGTAAAAAAAAAAAAAAAAAAATATCTATGCACTGCAACAAACGCATGCACAATGAAAATTGATATTAAAAACCGCTTATAATTTAACAAATTAACAAAATATCACCGGC